>CM031240.1:348234836-349434836 GCA_018340775.1 Taxus wallichiana var. yunnanensis | reverse complement strand
TTCTGCCTATATCTCACCTTTTCGATCGTCGATCGGCTTCTTCCATCACCCCATCGACACTCGAGGGGGCATCTCTCCCTCCTACTAATTTTTCTTCTATCCCTTCAAAATCTCTTCTATCTACTATCTTTGAAGTGGCATCACTTACGCCACCCCAAAGAGGGGCAAATGTAGACACCTATAATTACGCCCAAGCAATTTAAATACTTAAATTGCGCTAATTATCCCCTTTCTCACAAATCAACGACATATCGTCAAAAGCACTCATTTTCCCTCATATCATCATTAATTAATTATACTAAGCTAATTAATTAAGTTCCTATCCAACAAATACCCTAATTAACGACCTTCCGTTAATAAATCACCCTTCTACCTAGACTAATTAATTATTATTAATTAATTAGCTTTCCTTCCATTTAACCAATAAATCAATATTTAATCGATTTAATCCCTTATAATAGCCTAAATCGTACTAATATTCCTCTAATTATCTTCTATAAGCTTACATCTACCTATTAGTTAATCACCTTTGATTAATTAAAACACCCCCCAACTCCCATGACTTGCTAAGCATAAATTAAACCCTTCTAAAATAAGGTTACCTTTAATAAAGCAACCTTATCCATTCCTAATCATGTTTTACCTTTATCCCACATTCATGAGAATGTGTTGAATCCTTTATCCTTTGGGCTATATAAAGAGCCCTCCACCTACCTTTTTACTTACACCTAAACTTCTTAAGAGAGCAAATGCAAAGCATATAGCAAAGAGACTAAGAGTGTCTTTTGTTTTCTTGAGAGGTCACCATTGTTAAGAGCTAAAGCTTCCTATTCTTGCATTCTTTAAGGATCAAACAAAGTAATTTTTGATTGCCATTGGAGCTAAATAGGTCCATTCATTCTTGTTGGTAATCTAGGAGAGTAGAGATGTTAAAATAGCATGCATAGTTTTGATCTCATGTTTTCAAAGTTATAATGTTAGTTTAGATCTTGCTTAGTTCTCTATCTTGATGGTGTTTATGCTTTGTTTTAGCTAAATTGTAGAACTATTTTAGGTGGTAGTTCTTGTTTCATTTGATTTAGCATTAAGCAAAGTATACATGCACACACCATAAATTACAAAAGAGCAATTCCACCAAAATCAAACAACAAGACAATGTTAACAATATTTTCCGATATATGCTTTTTGCATAAATGATTTTTAAAAAATTGTGGTTTATTGCTTTTACTCAATAATTGACAATCCTTATTTTATTTTGCACAATTGTCAAACATATCAAAATTGTTGAGGGACACATTCAGACTACTTCAAAAAGGTTGGTACGTTATCTAGCGTTCTTCCCACACTTGTTTTGTTTGGTTAACACTTGGGAATATCTCAATCTTGATTGAAATAGCTTATATTAAATCAATGCATTTATATCTACAAATAAATATATACCGAGTGAAGTTTACACTAAATACTTTTGAAAATATAATGAAATTACTATAATGGCTAGTGCTTCAACACAGATGTTGTGAGGAAAGTATTTTGCGCTATCAATACATATTTGTCTCTTTTTTTCCCTTCGTTGAAGGTCCAGTACATGGAAAGTATTGGATTGTTGGTGCTAGATTGACGCCTTGACCATGAACAATCCATCCCTTCACACAATAGTAGAAACACTACCAAGAGGTTGAGGAATCTCTACCACTACCATCCGGCCCTACTCCATCACAACATCTCATAAAAAACAGTGGACCGCCATCCTGTATTTGGGGTGGATATTTAAACCTCCTCTACATATAAGTAGCATTTTGGGAGGAAACTCCCATTTGTGTTCCTCCACAATGTAAACAGTTTGCTTGACTTGTAATTCCACTTTGCTTTCTTCCTCCAGCAATGCAAATGCAGAGTATGACAAAATCACACAGTTTCAATAATCTTATCATTTGAGGGGTCTTGACTCTAAAAATCATGTTCTTAGAAAGGAATCGTATGGAAGACATTTGGATTAAAACCGATACTTAAAGAAAGCTAATAACACACCCAAAAATATATATGTAGTCGATCTGAAAATTAGTTTGGTTTTTCACTTCAAATCAAATTTAAACATGGCAAAAAGGGCTCTCAAAACTAGAAAATAAAATACCCAATTTGTAGGAGGATGAGGTATAGACCTACATCGAACAAGTTTGTTGCATACACATTGTTTTTCGTTTCTTGATTTGTAATGCTTCTACTTTTAGCCGTTGAAATAGGTTGCAGGTATACATCTTCAAATCCAAATCTTTGATCCACATCATACATGCAGCCATTAGAGAGAGCCTCTACAGCATGTGACCTTCAAGCTCTTTAAACATGCAAATAATGATATGATAAACAAGAGAATTATTGGAATATACTTAAGTTTAGGGGGAAATTTGAAAATTTTCATATGGGCGGGGTGTTCAAATTTTAAAATTAAATATAGTGTCGAGCGCAAGTTATCGGGAAGTGCAATGTCTGATGGAAAAGACGCCGGAGATTTATGTTTGTAATGTTAACGTTTGTCAATAACATGGTGGAGCCCTCCGGTTAGAGTCAAATGACATCTTCATGGCGATCACCTTAGAACGTGCCGGCAAGATACGTTCAACGGGTTTATAAGGGTATTATGAGGGATGAAATGGTGATTAATTTTGGAATAACCTCTAAGGGAATGAGTTCGGATGTCGGTGGTGTAGAACATAGGTAAACTAATAAGATAGTGATCCTATTGGTGGTGATTAGAAGTTTGTTAGGTATGATTGCGAGATAATTTAGGTTTGGTTAGTATCTTGACATTTAGGATGTCTACACCACCATTTTTTTCCTACTATAGAGGTGGAATATAGTTGACTTATTGTAAGTCATGAGTCGATGTGGATATGATGCATGCTTTATGAAACTAGGTTTCCACATACCCAACCAACATTGTTATGGTGAGATAATAAGAGTTTCATCCACATCTCTCGCAACCCATTGGAGCACCAATGCATAAATCACAATGATATACAGTTTCACATGCATTTTTTATAACTAATCCAATACAAGGTTGTTGATCTTAGGTTTTACCAAACAAAAAATCAGGTTGCAAATATCTTCACAAATCCCTTGCTTGAAGTCTGATTTGTTCATCTCAAGAAATTTTTTGAAGTGAAGGAAGCTGTCATCAATGGGGGGATAGTTTAGTGATTCATTTTTTCATTCCCTTAATCAAAATACATCTTAAGGGAGGATGTTAGTGTATCTAATTTCATACATTATTGTATGATTTTAAGATACACTTAAAATATTAACTATAATTTAATAAGGATAATTCAACCAATGGTACACACTTATCCACACTTATTAATAGATAGGAGTATCAACCAAGTTATTGACTTGATTGACTCCCACTTATCAATAGTATTTTCTAGTAATTTCTTTGTAAACAACTAGTCTCCAAACCCTAACCCTATCCTCTTAGTTTTTTTATAAGAGCGTAGAGCTATTATATGTGGTGATCATTATGGAAGAGAGTTATGCTTACTTTAGTGAATTAAAGCTAGAGATTCTTGATAAAGTTGTGGTAGTCGTCTTAACTTTGATAAATATGTGTTATGTCTCTGTGTTAAGCTTTCATTGATTTATAATATATGCATGCATGTGGGTGTTTCTCTTATGGTTGTTTCAATGATTCTATAGATGACATCCAAATTTAATAATAAAGTGGCAAAAGTCAAGGGAGGATTGATGTGTCAACAAGTCACCCCAAGGTAAGTAACCTTATCCCTAACCTCTCTTTTTTGTATTTTTTTACGTGAGATTGTTGTATGTATTTGGTAGTATAGTACATTTTTGTTTTCATTTACTTTGTTTTTTTTCTCTACATTATTGTTATAGCTCATATATTATCTCTTACTGGCACCTTTACACACATATATCTTGTTTTACCATATAATGACACCCTAGATCAAATAGGGTCCTCTAACCTCTTTATCCTTAGAGATTTTATGTGTAGGTTGCCTTTACATATCAATTTTAACCTCCTCTACACACAACCCTTGTTTATATCGAAAAACCACTTTTAATACAAACATTTTATATGTGTTGGATATAGAATGGCCCCTTTACCTTTTAACTATGTATAGGATCATTGTATTGTAGAAGACCTATTTTCTACCCAATACAACCCCTTGTTTGAATATGAATGGTAATAATGTTTCATTGAATAATAAGATGCTTCCTTTTTCAATATAAAGATTTAAAGTATGATTTTGCACAATTATGTGGATGATAGTTATAATTATTTTGATCGTGGTGGATATTTGAATGCTCAAGCCGCTAGTCTTTTAACTTAAGTTGTTTTAGATTTTGCTAATGAGTCAAATTAAGCCATAGTATTAAATTTAAGAATTTCCTCTTAGAAACCCTCCAAGAGATTGCAAACATAATAAATTTCAAGCAAATTTGTGTATGAAAGTTTCCTTCAAAATGTAGTCATTTCGCATCATCTTCCAATCCTTCCATTTCCAAATAATCCTCAAACCCTCTTATTTCTCAATCATCTTCTAATCACCTTTCCCAAAATTTACATGCTTAGAAGTGTCCTCCAAAGCTTAAGTAATTCATTCCCATCATTAACTATAAGTCTCATTATCTCCAATATCTATTGTCTCTTAAGCTAATATTTTGATGAAAAACACTTATATAAATCCCTATCCAGGATACACTTCTTGACTTCCATTTTTGCTCCATTATCATTTTCGACAACCTTATATTATTACATCAATATTATTCTTCAAAGCATGCCCCTTCACAATATTGAAATGGCTATAGTGATGTAAATTCTTCATGACATGCAAGACAAAATGATTTTTCTTTCTCAATGGTTGTAAAAATCAAATAGCTAGAGGGTCACTTCATATGATTTTTGTAAACACTGGGGCTTGTGTACAATTGTCTCTCACCCTTTTCCTCCAATTGTTTTTTAATTTAAATTTTATAATGGAAAATAAAATCCTTCACATCATATTATATTAGGTTATATTTCTTGTTTACAATTTTCTCATAATGATAAATTATTGTCTAGGGTTTTTCCTATAATTCTCAAAGAGTATTCTCTTGATTAGTTTTATACTCTTCCATGTCAATTTGTTCATTGTGCTAAAACTCTTCCGGTGAATTTTTCTCATTTTCATATTAATATTGGCATGAAATTACATTTACTAAATAAGAGAAAACTAAACAAGACACCAATGAAAATATTAGTGTTTATGTCTGGATTTAAAGCAATGCTTATTAAAATGAGTTATAAGCCACTAGATAGTGAACTAACCAGAGATAGGGGCCCATGAACCCCTCTAAATTGCCCTATCTATCTCTGGGATCCGGCCCCTATTGATTTGATTTGATATGAATGGGATGGGGAGGTATAGAGATATGGCATTTGATTGGGATCGATGTCATGCCGGAGGTAGGGGTAGTGTCGCTTCTATATATAAATCAATAACGATGGGATGGAGTGGAAATTCAAATTTATGTGGGATGGGGTGAGGACTAATCAAGAATGGGGTGGGGGTGGAATTGTAAGCATAGGAGTGGAATGTGGGAATTAAACCAATTGGAACGTCGATGAATCATAATTGGAGATCGCCATGCCTCGTCTCCCATCTCTATTCAAGGGGTAAGGGGCCTATATAGATATCTTCACTAGTTAGTTGATATATCTATATATAAACCCATGTCTACAAGCCTAAATAAGGGAGTATAGAGGAGAGAGATTTGGGCGCCTATATTTGACCCAACCCCCGAGAGAGATAGTCGGATGGATAAGATAGTTCAAGGGAGGGCCGCCCGAATCCCGGATAAGATAAGCTAAGAAACGATAAGATAAGACCGGACTAGCCTAGCCGCCCCTCCACCCCATATCTCTCTATAGGGTCTCGCAGAGATTTTAGTGATAGTTGTTCTTCTAATTATCAAAGAAAACTCATTTTTTATTTTTCTCCTTTTTACAAGCTTTCTTGATGTTGTTATAGAACTTGAAATTAAATTTTTAGAATATTTCTTCTAATTCTTTGAATTTTCAAAGCAAGCCAAACATTAAGAATAGGAGTGATGATGATGGGTTTCCAATTAAAATTCACATTAAGAATAGAATCAATGATATGGAACAACTATCTAATAAGGTCATTGTAATCCAAAAATAAATAAAGGCGATGATTCACTAAGTCCAATGTTGTTATTGAACTTGAAATTAAACCTTTGGATGCAAAGTATAGTTCCATATTTCTTCTTCTACTTCTTTGAATTTTCAAAGCAAGCCAAACATTAAGAATAGGAGCGGTGATGATGGTTTTCCAATTAAAAGTGATTTTAAGAACAGAATCAATGATATGGAACAATTATCGATAAGGTTATTGTAATCCAACAAAAAATAAGGTTGACGATTCACTAGGTCTAAAGGGATCTACAATAATTTTTGTCAAAAGTAATCGATAATGATTTTATCACTTCATCTTAAATGAGATGACTTGATACTTCAAGAAGTGTGCTAAAATATTTCAATCTAAGTGCATTTTTTTACCATTATAGTTCAAGAACATTCAGGAAAGAGATATGAATTACATTGAAGCATAAGATTTAAGATCTCGTTGAGAGAAATCAAATTTGAATAGAATGAGAAAACAAATCTAGGAACAATGAAACCGTGAATGTGATTGATAAGAAAAAACAAGAGCTACGCAAAGTGGCATTTGACTATGAATCTCATTCTATTAATAGCTTTATCCGCACAAATGAACCAAGTAAGAAGACTCGTCTTATGTTCCAAATTATACTCAATGAAATTCAAATTTTTAGTGATGACATTTGTTCCACAAAGTTTAATTAGAGGTAAAGAAAAAAATGGTATAATGATAGATAAGGGCACTTATCGAATTTGCACAAGTTTGTTACTCATAGCCTAGCTAAAGGCAAGGAAAAAGATGGTGTAATGATAGATAATGCTTAGCTATAAATTTGTGCACTAATGAATTTATTTATAGTTTTGGCTTTTCAAGAGAACATCTTGCATTTTCAAAACAATTATTGAAGGATAAGATTATGAAGAAAAGACGCTTTGAATTGTGTGATTTTGTTTATTCAAGTGAGTAAGGAAAATTCAAAACCTATTTTTTCATAATGTCTAATAATTGGCCATATAACATGCTACTTAGAAGACTATAGATACATTAAATGAAAACATCTCCTCCAAATATACATTAATATATA
The DNA here is from genome assembly GCA_018340775.1 of Taxus wallichiana var. yunnanensis. Classification (NCBI taxonomy): domain Eukaryota; kingdom Viridiplantae; phylum Streptophyta; class Pinopsida; order Cupressales; family Taxaceae; genus Taxus; species Taxus wallichiana. The sequence continues at coordinate 349,427,579 of CM031240.1, read as the reverse complement.
AAATTTGATATGATGCACAAGTGACTATTCAAAGAAATAAAAAGAATAAAAATTAGTTTCAAAATAGAAACAAATTAAAATTATAAAAATGTTCATAACAATAAAATATAATTATAAATAAACTATCTTAAAATCCAATTGGCACCGAATAATCAAATAGAATATGAGAGTCAAGTTGTACATTGGAAAATATGGATGAGAATAGCCTATTAAGAGATAACTCATTTGATTTAAAATATTAACACCCTTAAAATTATATCCTCTTCACAATAACTCTCGTTTCCTATGGCTTACTTTTTTCTTTCTTTCTTTCGAATGTGTTTTTGGAATTTCTTTAATAGCATACTCATTTTTCTTTTTGTTTTCTCCTTGATATTTTCAAATTTCAATTTATTTCATTTATCATGTCAATTTTAGCTCATTTGTTCATAAGTTTGGGTGTGCTTTCCTTTTCCTATTAGTCAAGTAGTTTATCTTTATTTTTTACTGCATAAGTTGATGCACTATGCTTTTTTAAGTTATATTTCTTTGAGCTTATGTTTTTATATTTTTTTCATTATACTTCTTTCATTTGAATCTACTCCTTTCAAGATTATAATTTTTTCTATTTTTTTCATATATTTTGTTTAAAATCTACATTAATTTCTATATGAATATTTGTGTTAATATAGAAATAATTGATGAATGAGGTTTTTTTGTCTTGTTTATTGTAGTGAACATCTCAAATTCTAATGGCTAAAGTGTTTGAAGTATATTTATACATAAGTTATATAATGATAAATATGGCAACGCTTTTCCATAGATACGAATTTTAAAATTTCATGCTTTATCATGATGTTATATAACAAATGTCATATTATGAATTTGTCTTATAATATGCTATGATGCAAAACACAAATATTATTTTGAGATGTTTTACTCTGTGTCACTTTACTTTAAACTTATTTTGAGTGTTTTTAACTTTTTGCATTATGTGGTTTTATGCTTTGCTTGTTTCATGTTATCTTGCCTATTTAGAAAATAGAGCACACACATACACACAGATAGAGATAAAAGATCATTTTGTTTTCATACAAGATTTTGAGTTGATTTCCAAGCTAAGTACCAAATTTTTAAAATGTTGTACATTCATTTTTGTAGCCTTGGAATGGGTAGTAGATACTCCTTATTCACTGTGGATGGGACATATTGTCTTTCTTCCTTAGAAGGGAAGCCTTTCCAAGACCTAGTTTATATCATGCATACAAAAGTGTCTATGCAAGAAACTCATATTGTTTTGTATTTTCATGATATTTCATGCTTATCTAGGTCAAATGGGGAAAATGTTTGACATTTTTGTTTTTGGGCAATGTGTTTTAATTGTGCTATGACTTAACGTTTTATCTAGGATGCTTGCTTGTCACACAAAAGTATTTGTTGTAGAATTTATATGACACATGATTGCTATACATATTTTTAATGATACAAAGTATCGTATTTTGTTATTGTTGACATGATTTCCATGCTATAAAATATCCATGATGCATAATTGATTTGTTATACATGTTAATATTCATTGTGCTAATGATTTTGCTATGTTGACATGTTATTTATTATGCATATGTATTAGGGCAACATTAGGGTAAAACTCGTACCTTGTGCATGTGTTTCATTGTTATATCTTTATGGATGAATGGCTCGTCATTATGAAAAAACCAATGATATACTTGATACAATTTTTATATTTCATGTTGCAATGAAATTGCTAATATCTTGGGGCAAAATATCTCTTGGTACATGTTTCTCATATACTATACCTTCACAAGTTGTGTTATTTGATGACATGTTTGCTATGTTTTGATGATCTATTTACAAAAAAATGGAGATGCACACTTTGCACAAGTTCACCCCAAATCTCAAAAGGGGGCATACACTACTCATTGCATTTGTTAGTTATGTTTTCTCTTAATGGTATGAAAGACGTAAAGGACTTGAACTCCAAATCAATCACAAACAAACATGTGAATCATCATATTTCATGTTGTAGAATTGAGTGTCCATTCCTTGACTACATCAATATTCATGGACTTTGATTCATTTTTTTATTATAGAGGTGCATCGCTTTGAGGACAATGAGGTTTCAATACCATTCCACTTTCTATCTACTTCGATGTATGAAGAACCATGTAGCTTCTACTCCATGCCGGGACAAATGAGGTATCGTAATTTGTTATTAGTATTTACTTTTTCACCCCATGTTTGTACAAGAAAGGTAAATGTTGTTTGCAAGTTTCACAACTTAGCATTGCAATATTGGTGTCTTGGTGTACATGTGTGTGTGTGTGTGCGTGCATGTGTGTGTGTGCATGTGTGCGTGTGTATTCATGTGTGTGTGCGTGTGTGTGGTATGTGCGTGTGTGCATGGGTGTGGACGTGTGCGTGTGCATGTGTGTGGGTATGTGTGTGTGTGTGTGCATGTGTGTGGGTATGTGTGTTTGTGTGTGTGTGCGCACGTGTGCTCGTGGGTGCATGTGTGTGGGTGTGTGTGTGTGTGTATGCTTGTGTGTGCATGTTGGCATATTGTGCGCGTGTGTGTGTCTGTGTGTCTATGTTTGTGTGTTTGTGTGTGTATGTTTTTTTGTGAGTCTCTATGTGTTTGTGTGCCTATGTTTATGTCTGTGTGTATGTGTGCTTGTGTCTTTGTGTGTGTTTGCATGTGCGTGTGCATGTGTGGGTGCGGGCATGTGTGTTATGGGATTGTTAGTACGTGTATGTGTGTGTGACCATGTGCACGTGCATATGGAATTGTTATGGTCACTTTCACACTTGAAAACACTTTTCAACCTCTGCATTCAACCCCATATTGTAATGCCAAGAACCTCCATACGGTCTTGACACCTATCAAAAATGTTTGTATGGCCCTAACATGTTTGTGTGTGTCACCTTTTCTATCAAAGGTGCCCATCCATTTTTTTCACCTTTCTTGTTTCTAGTCATCAAAAGCACGTCATGCACAACAATTTTGCCAAAGTTTGAATTCAAGCCATCTATAAATAGATTAGTGACTAGGCTCATATGATCATCAAGCACTCTTTTGATCCTAAGCAAGCATTCTATTGATGAAGTACTTTGTTGGAGCTATTTATATTATACAATTTTCGTTTACCAACTTGTGTTTCTCTATTATCTAAGAGGTCTAACAAATTAGAAGAGAATAGAGCCAACACTAACCATATCTACACACACCCTCAAACCAAACCCTTATCCATTTCATATTTGTTGATTTCATGAAGATGTGTCAAAGCATGCAAATAGGGACAAAAACAACCACATGTAAACAAGAGCTACATATTTGATGCAATGTGTAGGGCTTGGACAATACAATCTGACTTAGACCATTTGTATGGTCCTAACAATAATCGAAACCATTTTTATGGCCTTAATAATGGCCAAAGATCGTCCATATGATTCCGACACTATTATTTTGTGAACTTAGACTCAACCACCACATATTCAAATATTTGCCTCTTAGCTCGAACATTTCCGGTTATGACAACATGCTTGATGGACTCACAAGCCCTCTTCTTTATACATTATCTTTGATTGTGTATTTAATTAGGCATTTTTATTATATTTTAAGTGTTTTGTAATGCTTAATTTGAGGTAGGCATGTTTTTATGCATACAAATAGTTCATGATCATATATATTTTTATAAAATTAACATCTCATATGGGATGGATTCAAAATAACCCTACTAAAATTACTCCGAGACAACCACATTCATAAATTACAAAACTACCATCATTTTCATCCCCGGAATCGCTGAAATGATAACTATTAATATAAATTTCATCTCAACTAGAATTGACATATCACTAGAAATATCAATTCATCCAACATGGATTCTTGCATTTCTCAAATTATTAATGCAACATCTTAAAGTTCGCCTACCAGCTTGTCAATTTGTGGCAACCAACCTATTAGGAAAATATCGAAACATGAATCAAATACATTTGGCTAGTCACCTAACAAACTATGTTCATTTTGAAACTCGAAATAATTCTCTCCCACTAAAATTCTCATATTTCAAAACCTTCATCCATGCAAAAGCGGACTACATCTCAAATACTTGCAAATAGTTTGTCACCGACAAGCATTTATGTTTTGTAAATAACGGATACTGATTCATTGGTTTAGGGAACTCATTTAGTTGTTACCCGTAAGTTGCACCCTGATAGAAAATGGTGTGTACTCTCTCTTGTTGTCAAAATTGGAACACCTCAAGGTTGTAGGCACCCTGTGTCTGAGGCGAACCTCTAAAGAGGGTTGGTTCCCTTGTGAATCATCTAAAAACTAAAACTTTAACAAGGAAAGGGGAGAAAAAATGCGGGAAATGGAAAATAAGGGTGATACACCAATAATTTAACACATGCATGTAGCATTTGCACATAGAGAAATCAAAGATCCACACACCTACACAACTCTAAGCTATTTTGCAAAATTAAATTCAAAGGTTTAGGAAGAATGACAGTTGTAGAGGGACTAAATTCCACACTAAAGCAACACAATATCCTATCACACACAATGAACAATCTGAAAACAGTGATATGAGAGGGCAAAACGAAGCTTTATTTTATTCAATGGTGCAAGTACAATGGCCGAAGATGTCATTCAATCAGCCCATAGTATGTATATCCTTTCATAATACAAAAACTTGGCCTTATTATATTGTTGCATTCCTCAAAATAGCTTATATGCATGTTATTTTATTTTAATTATTTATTTATTTGACCTCCTTGGCACAAACCAAAGAACACGTATACCTTAGATGTAATAAAAACTCTCCTTTTGGCGCCACATATATGAATTGACTATTGCATGTATTTAATTAATTAATCTCTTTTTTCCCTGAAAAGGACTACAATTTTGTCCTATCTATTTTCTATGTCGTTTCCTCATGCACTTTATTCTTTTGTCTTATGTGTTTTCTTTGGTGCCAACATTGAACTGGGACTATTGTTCCCTTATTTATGTATTTATTTTCTCCTCTTTGCTAGTGCCACAGAGACTTGTTATTGTTGCAACTTATTTAATTAATTTCAATGCCTCTATCTTTGACACATGGGCTAAATAGACAAATGGCGGTTTGCTTTAATTAATTAAAGTCCCTCTTACCTTTGGCGCCAACAACCAACATGTAGCTCCTTTTATTTAGTTCTCCTCTTTTACGCATGGAGCTAAAATTAGAACAAGAGTTCTTATTTTATCCAAACTAATCTCATTCATCCCTTCCTACTTCTTAAAAATAGAACTGAACTTCTATTTTTAGCTCTTTCATTTTTAGCCAATGCCAATTTTAGCCATGCTATTTTAGCAACTCTATTTTTAGCAAAGCTATTTTTGACAAATCTTTTTAAAATAGCCAATTTTTCAATTTTAGCACATTTTTTGCATAGAAAATATGGTAACATTTTAGCGACATCACGAGATCGTGTCTACATCCATTGGGCTATGGAGTCGCATATTTTGTCAATCCCTACATCCTCACGAAACAAAACCATTGAAATACCCTCTCCAACAAAAGGAAAACATGTGCATGCAAGCACTTTTGAAAAAACAACTAAGAAAACTGAAAAACAATGTGCATGCACACACTTATTATGCAATAAACAAACCTAAACTACTCCTAATCTAAACAAAGAAAAATGAAAACAAAACAAAACCACATATTGGTTGGGAGAAATAACTTCTTTTTCTTAGAAAGTGTGGTCATGAGATCAATTTTGCAACTATATCACATGGTAAAAGTTGTAATGCCCCGAATGGACATATTTTTGCCCCTAGACGGATTTCAAGCAATTCCCGATCCTCATATCACAACTTATAACACAAAGATTAAATTTATTTTTACAGATCTGAATTTATAAAGGAAATTACAACTATGATAGGATTAAATACCACCACAAATCAACCCGTAAATCTATATCATTCCACTAAAATTTAGTACCACTAATTTATAAAGTCTAAATATGTATAAAATTGCAGATTTCAGATGTAAACAAGGTTGCAATAAATTATTTAAAAACTTTGTCTCATAACATAACTTCAAAAATTCATATATTTTGCTAGAGAAGTCCAAATGAACTGAAACTTTGGATCTTGGGCCACAAAAATATGAAGAATAATATTCAAAATTAGTTTTCGCACAACAAACACAAAACCCTAATTTTGCCCTAAAAAGTAGGTCATCCATCACATTCAGGGCATCAAATCAGCGCCAAAAATTAAGAAAACAAACTACTTTGATTCCCAACATTCGTCTCAAGATATAACAATATAAATCAAATTTTTAAGTACCTCCAAAGCACACAAATCAGCCAACAAGTGGGTCGCACCACTAGAAATTAATAGAACAACCCTTACAATATTTCTTTAAATATTTACTACAAAAATCTATCAAAAACTCCTCTAAAATTAATCTCTACAAATCAACCCCGAATCAACTTCAATAATGACAAACTAGGGTGGATCTTTCACCACGGAAGTTAGAGTCCCCGTGTGATCTTACTCCACAAGCTAAAAAAATCTAAGTGTGTATGCAAAAGCTATAAGTTTAAGACACAAATTAAAAATATCAAATAGTTATGGAATCTCTTCCCATCAAGTCAACTTCTCATTATAAAGGAAGAAAAGACTCAAAACAACCTCTACATATCCAATTAGTTCACAAAGATTTTCCCCATGCAAGCATTTAATATTTTCCAATATTAAATGTTTTTCCCAACAACTTTTTCCTCCTAATGCAAGTCACATTTTTCTAAGGGAAATACATAGTAAAATGGGCATTTATCCTTTCTATGTTCTCATTCCCTTTCTAAGACAAGTCACCTTTTCACCTAAGATGGATAACAATTTATATTTGAGTCTTTCATCCTACATTTAATAATTATTAAGTCATAAATTATTATAAGTGCTCTATATTTTTTTTTCTTTTATTAATGGCACTTTATAATAATTAAATATAACTTAAGTCACCCTTATATTTTTATTTGGTCGTCGAGTTGACAAAATAAGCCAAAGGTCTTCGAATGGGAAGGGGATATTACAAAAGTGCATATATGGTTTACACCATTGATTTGCTCAAAATGTCAATCCAAAAAGAATAAACACCGCTATAAGATTTGGGTTGTCTTTGTAGATATTGAAGCTGATTTTTGGCAAATTGAAACTCTTTCTTATGCTCTAAAAAGAGCACAACTAATGGCAATTCCTTTTGTGGCTCTAAACTAGCCAAATACCCGATAGAGAATAGTATCTGTACTCTCTCTCATGTTGACAAAATTGAAACACTTCAAGGCCATGAGTAACCTATATATGAAGTAAACCTCTAGAAAGGGTTGGTTCCCTTGTGAATCACCTTAAAAACAAAAACTTTGACAAGGAAAAGAGAGAATGAATGTGGGAAATGTAAAATAAGGTGATACACAATAATTTAACACATACATGTAAATCACACACAAGAAATCAAAGATCCACACACTTGCACAACTCTAAGCGATTTTACAAAATTAATTCAAAGATTTAAGATAAATGACAACAATAGAGGAAGTAAATTCCACACTAAAGCAGCAATATTCTTGTCAAACACAATGAAAAATCAAAAAACGACAATATGAGAGGGTAAAATGTTAGTTTTTATTCGGAGAGGTGCAAGTACAAGACTAGAATTGCCAAAGCAAAACAGCCCAAGAATATGTATATCCTTTAATAATACAAAAACTCAACCTTATTAGACTGTTGTGTTTCCCAAAATGGCTTGCATACATGTTATTTTCATTTTTTTTTTTGACCCCCTTGGCACAGACCAGCAACATGCATATATTAGATGCAATAAAAACTCTCCTTTTGGCGCCACATATATGAACTGAAAATTGCATGTATTTAATTAATTAATCTCCTTTCTTCCCTGAAAAGGACTGCAATTTTGTCCTATCTATTTTCTATCTTTACCTCATGCACTTTATTCTTGTCTTATCTGTTTTCTTTGGCGACAACATTGGAATGGGACTGTTGTTCCTTCATTTATGTACTTATTTTCTCCTCTTTGCTAGCGCTAAAAACTTCTTGTTGCTGTAACTTATTTAATTAACAACCAGCATGTAGCCCCTTCTCTTTATTTATTTCTCCTTCTCTTTTGCGCATGGAGCTAAAATTAGAACAAGAGTTATTATTTTGCCCAAACTAATCTCATCCATTCCTTCATTCTTCTTAAAAATAGAACTGAACTTCTATTTTTAGTTCTTTCATTTTTAGCCAATGCCGATTTTAGCCACATTATTTTAGCAACTCTATTTTTAGCCACGCTATTTTTAGCAAAGTTATTTTTGACAAATCTTTTTAAATTAACCAATTTTCCGATTTTTGCCAAATTTGTGCATGGAAAATATGGTAACAGGAACCACTAAGCTGCAAGAAAATTCTGTTTCAAATCCAACTGTTGCAACTCAAACCAAAACACTCAACCTTATCTTTGTTGTGAAATATAATGGGCAAGTGTGCCAACATTTCGAACAATTATTTATTCAGTCCTATATTTGATCTTAGATGTTAGACTCGTTAAAAACAAAAACTTAATAGTTGTTTACGAACTATGAACCCCTAGTAAGATATCACATTGCCATGCATGAATTTATGTAGTCCCTCTCACGTGTGCACATATATATGAAATATGAATCTGTATCGAACTATATTTGTAAAGTGCTTAATAACAAACTATAGGTTTTGAGGTCAAGCAATTTTTAATATTTTACTGGGTAATTTCGCGTGGTCAAGGTCATTGTTGGTACGTCATTAATGAACTATTGCTGAGAGTACTTTCTTCTCACTTTTTGAACTTACATTCAATTGAAATTATTGCATTTCTTAATGCTCTGCGATAATACAAGATAAATGTTTCCAAAAATAGAAATAACATTAGAAAGCAATAAAAATAGATCCTGACCTATTGAAAGGGTAGCATGAAGAAAGTTCTAGAGAAATGTTGAAAGAGGATGGTAATACCTCTTCATTATCTTATTTCCTGAAATCATGAAACATACGATGCTATGGGTAGTCCTATGATGCACGGAAACGCCAAAAAGGGTTACGTTTCTCCCCTGAAACGTTTCAGAAACAGAAACGTGGGGGGAAACGTTTCCGAAACGTGGCATACAAATTTCAATGATGAGTCATACGTAACCATGTTGAATGATGAGTCATGACTCTTTAGAAGTTCAAATTTCGATGAATACAAAATATTTTGAGTGCTTTATCAATTATCTCTTATGTTCTACAATTATAAAATGAGTATTATGCATATATATATGTTTTTTATTTTTTTATAATATATTGTATGGACGTTTCCGGTAACGTTTCATATCCAAGGTTTTTTTAAATTGTCGTTTCTGCGTTTCGTATCCGTATCCGTTTCCGTTTCCGTTTCTGGCAACCTAGGGTACACTAATGACACCCATTTCACAAGACAAATTTGTTGCAAACAAATCATAGCCTTACTTTTTGAGATTTTTCTTCTGATGGCCACCACTTATATAGGATGGCTCTATGTTTATGTTCGCCTCGGATGTATTGAAACTAAGATATTTTGCAGCAAAATACTTGATCTGACTGCCAAATCTCAACAAAAAGATATACAGATTGATGTTTACTTCGCTTCATGGATCTCAATGAGAAATGATACTCAGCACATAGAAGACATCCCTAGTTGAGGCAATGATTGAATGAGTCTGCTTAACGAAGGGGGGAATGTGGGTAGGAAGGGTTCCTATCCAATACTTTTGGGAATACAAATACTATGGGTAACAAAGAACAACTCATCTTCAGCATGGATTTTGCATACTGGTTCCATATTATAATACTTCAAAACTTCCTCCTCTGTTTTGTCATGCAAGATTCATATTCAAATTCCACCTACAACACAAGCATGACAATTGAAGCAGCAAGATTCTGTAAAATATGCAAAAATAGAAATGCTTATATGATCCTCTTCCGAATCGAAGATGGGTTATCCCAAAAATAGTTAGAAGAAAGGAATTTATATTCGATCTTACCACCTAGAAGAACTGTGACATAAAACTTTAGCAAAAGCATAATGTCACTAGTACAGGATCCTGAAAACTATGCCATGAAAAACCAGCTTACCACTTTGCAAAAAGCATTCCACCTAAATTACATGTCTTCAAAGCCTTCTTCATCTCCAGTTTCTTCAGCAAGTTCAATCTCTCTTCTTACAAAGTCCACCTGCAGCAGTAAATTAAAAGTGTAAATTAGAAAGTTGATAGGATGATAAGAAACCAAGCCTGGAAATAGCTCACAATTTACTCTAGTCATAGCTACCGATACACAAGAAAACATCTATTCGTCCAATCCAGGTGAATATTCACACACAATGTAAAGGTTCATCAAGTGTAGAGATTCAATGCAAGATTATACACATCTGTCAAGTAATCTGACCAATTTCCTCACAAAGTTTGCGATGTGAAGAACTTGAGAGAGATTCGAGACCAGAGTACTGTGAATGCACGGATACTGCCCACCAAAACGGGCAAACAGACTAACACGAGGCCTAAGAGGGGACAACAGAAAAGAGAAAAAGGCCCTTCCTGGTCATCAGAAAGGCGTTGCTGTTGAGCGACAAAAAGAACACTCCTAGATTCTCCACCATCATCTGCCACAAGAAGCGAACCACCATCAATCAAAAGATTCTCACAAAGGTCCGTAGCAACCTTTTCATATGAAATTATGTCCACCGAAAACCCATTGCGTTTGAAAAATCTCTCAATCCATTTTCCTTTATGGTCCTGCAGTGACAAATCATGTGCTTAGACGGTTACCATTCACACTGTTAATAGCATGAATAAGTCTGTAACAAAGAAAATGCAATAGATACCTCTGAACCAGAATCTGCTTGAACAGAAATAAGAGGTAACTCTCCCATGAAATTACTACCTTTCATAGCTAGACAGCTTATTTGGTAAAGAATCTCTTCAAGTCTTTCTAATGACATTGGATAAAGTCCCTGCATAATAGTGAGTTAAATTTGTCACAATAGACCTGAACACCTTCGTGCTCACCAGCAAGAACATCGAAAGACACTAGTGATTCACAATAATTAGAAAGTCAAAAAAACTGGTCCACTTAAATAATCATAAGAATCACCTGGGTTTTCAAAACAACTTTCTGGATGCAACTGTGTTCAACCCACTTTAATATACTGACATTTTGGGTCAAACTTCAGGACACTTCTCAGGGGTAATTATATCATTCGATCCAATTTATCCCTGGACAGTTTAAAAGTCTGTTGTGTACCTAAGGTCCTAAACACAACATATATTGTTTATGTGCTTAGCATTATTTCTATTATATTATATTTTGGGTGTCTAGAGTTAGTGAAGGGTTAAACTATGAGTTGTCCATGGGTTAATTAGGGTTTCTAGCAGTTGAATAAAAAGAGGGGGGAAACCATAAAGAATGTATTATTTTTACAATGTCAAAAACCTAACGCCAGAGATAGCTGCCATTGTTTGAAAGCAGGTGCAATCCACCCTTGGGAAAGCAGGTTCTCCTATCTTTCTGTTTATTGGCATTTTTTTACATTTTTGCAGTTCCACTTTTTGTGGGTATTTGGAATGCGGACACTTCTCAGGGGTAATTATATCATTTGATCCAATTTATCCCTGGACAGTTCAAAAGTCTGTTGTGTACCTAAACACAACATATATCGTTTATGTGCTTAGCATTATTTCTATTATATTATATTTTGGGTGTCTAGAGTTAGTGAAGGGTTAAACTATGAGTTGTCAATGGGTTAATTAGGGATTCTAGCAAATAAAAAAGGGGGAAAAACATAAAGAATGTATTATTTTTCCAATATCAAAAAGCTAACGCCAGAGATAGCTGCCATTGTTTGAAAGCAGGTGTAATCCACCCTTAGGGAAGTAGGTGCTCCTATCTTTCTGTTTATTAGCATGTTTCTTTACATTTTTGCAGTTCTGTTTTTGTGGGTATTTGGAACGCACGCAGTAAGTGGTATCTACCAAAATGCCATGAGGAGTTTATCCAAGAAAGAGCTCAAAGTTTGTGACCAAGGATGAGTTGAAGGATTTATTTACTGATTTTGCCAAGGAGGTTCAAAGGGAGATTTGTTCATTCAAAAACCGCTGAAGCAGACAAATCCAAGATATTCAAACCCTTGGGACACAATCATTGAGGATGAGGAAGGCAAGCATATCAACCCTTGGGGGATATTGATCAAGACCCACCAAACGACAAAGAGGATGAGGCAGAAAGCTTGCATCATCCCTCTTTTAGCATAAAAATGAAGATCCTGCAATATGACTTTCGAGTGGTATGGAGGTCCACTCATGGCTGAGCAAACTCAGACTAGGTTTTAAGTTGCAAAAGATTAGAACACCAAATGACAAGTTAAATGTGTCACTGTAGCATGTGGAAGGTGCTGCCTGCACATAGGAAGAGAGATGGGTTTTTCAAACCCCAATGTGGACTTTGCTGATTTTTCTGATGCTTTGACTCAAAGAGCGGATTGCAACTAGGATGATCCATATGATACATAGTTGATGCACTTATTTCACAAAGATGTTTGTGGAGTGGACGAAATCCAAGCATTCTTTGTAAGTTGGTGCAGATTCCATATTTCCAACCTGCGGGCTAAAATTTGAACAAAGATAAGGATGTTTGAACCCGACTCTTTAAAAGGGCTATTACTGTAGATAGAAGCACTGAAAAACATATTGATGCCTTAAAAAAAATTGTAAGAAATATGTCCTGGAAGGCATTTAGTTTTGACAGGAAGCCTAAAGATGAGGGGAAATTTGAGTCTTCATTGTTTAAAACCCTGGCTGTCAGTCGGCCCCTATTTCCATTGTTGTAAACCCATGTTGTAGGTGTTTTAAACCATGGAGCTAAAGGCCATGTATGTGACACAAAAAAAATCTATATAGTAGAAGATGTGTGTCGCTGTCTGTTTGAGCCAGAGCTAGAGTTTGTAATGAGGATACCCTTGATCAACTTAATGTAAAGTGAACTAGAAAATGTATCCCTCCACAGTAAAAATCTGGGAACCATCAGCATCAATTTCTGCAATAGAAGGGTTGGACCCTCTGTACACCTTTAAGTTCTTCCTAGATGTCATGGTTGATCCAAGAAGCACACTTAATATTCTAGATAAGAAACAAGTCCATAAGCTAGGTCTTCATTTAGACACTTCTGAAAATTTTCCGATTCAGGTTCTAGGTCACCATAGTCTTGAGTGCATAGGGGTCCATAATGTGGAACTTTCAGTGACAAATTATGGCCTAAGATAAATTACATGGGGTCAACATTGGGGTGTGGACATTGTTATAAGGGTTCAATGGCTATACTCACTTGGAACATACTCAACCAATCATCAAGAGAGATTCTTGACATTCAAGCAAGGGGACCATGAGTATACTATCAAGTCCTTGCCCCTAAGGGAAATCAAAACTGTTGATTCCAGTCAGATGAACAAAATTTTGAAAAGAAACATTTTGGCTTTATGGCTCACCTTTACAATATGGATTTAGAATCATTTGCCCCGAGCATGATTGATGACCTCCAAAGGGGCAAATAGAGGTACACCTATATAGATACAGGCATTTTCAGAAGTCAAAAGAAAAAAATTGTAAGTGAACTCTTGGAGGTTGGCATCATCGTCCCCAATAAGAGCCCCTATGTTGCTCCAATGGTACTAGCTAGGAAGAAGATTCACAAAATCACAAACAAAATTGATTATGAGGTCCTAAACAAAATCATAGTTATAAATAAATTTCCAATGCCAAGGATTGATGATTTACTTGATGAGTTGCATGGGAAAAGTATTTCTCAAAGATAGATCTCAGATCTAGATACTATCAAATATCAATTCAGATTCAAGACCAGGACAAGACTGCATTCAAAACGCATCAGGGCCACTACCAATTTAGGAACATGCCCTTTAGTCTCAGCAATGCTCCAGCCACTTTCAAGCATTGATGAACAAGGTATTCAGTAAATTTTTGCGTAAGTTTGTTCTAGTATTTTTTGATGACATCCTTGTTTATAGTAATTCATTGGCATCCCATCTTGAGCATTTGGAGGAGAAATTGAATGCCAAGGCATCTTAAGTATGAATTCGCAAAGGCATCTTTGGAATACCTTGGTCACATTATTTCTATTGAGAAAGTTCGCAGTGAGCCTGCAAAATCAAGGCCATATGTGATTGGCATGTGCCAAAGACTCTTAAGAATCTTTGTGCTTTCCTAGATTTGGCAGGATTCTATAGAAGATGCAAAAGGAACTTCTCAACAATAACACGTTCCTTGATCAACCTTATCAAAAGTATTCGTTCAAGTGGTCCATTGAGGCACAAAAATCCTTCGAGGATCTCAAGCAAGCTCTGGTCTTTACTCCAATTTTAGCAACCCCTAATTTCTCAAAGTCTTTTGTCATTGAATGTGATGCTTCTAGATCTGGACTGGGTGCAATTCTTTCTCAGGATGACCATCCCATTGCATTTGAAAGTAGGAAATTGAATGAATGGGAACGAAGGATGTCCATGTATAGTAAGGAGATGCTAGCCATCTTACATGCAATAGCCAAATGGCATCAGACTTTGTTAGGGAGCAGACTCTTTATTAATGCTGACCACCTTGTCCTTAAGCACTTGCTAACTCAATGGGCATTAACAAAGCAATAGGAATGGATTGCTTGCCTACAAGCATATGACTTTGAGATCCTTTCCAAAATAGGGAAGGAGAACAGCATGGCATGCACCGTCCCCATGAGAAGAACCACCAATATTTCAAGCCATGTCCATTAGCCAACCTACTTGGATACATGACCTTGTACAAGACTACTCAACTCACCCTACCTCAACCAAACTCATGCAAGAAATTGAAGATGGGGAAAAGGGGAATGCTTTGTCAGTTCATAATGGCATTATCTTTTTCCAATGGGCACGTACCTGAGGGGTAACTCCCCCTTTGTTCAAAAGGAACTACAGCATGGGTGTGAGTCTCCATTAGAAGACCATATTGGGTACCAAAAAACATATAGAAACATCAACAATAAAAAAATTTCAAAGGGTATGAACTCAAACATTCTACAATTTGTTGTTGAGTGTGAAATCTGTCCTAATGGAATAAAGGGAGAGAGTCCCTTCATCGGGCCTTCTGCAACCAATTTTGGTCCCACAACAAAAGTGGGAAATTGTGTCAATGGATTTTATCTCAAGTTTTCCCAACTCGAAAGGTAAGGATGAAATATTTGTGATGGTGAATAGATATGCTAAGTATGCCCATTTCATTCCCACAAGAAAGGTAAGGAGCAATGGTCCTAAGGTTGGAAAATTGTATTTTCAACATGTGTTTAAGCTACATGGGATCCCGAAATAGGTCATTTGTAATTTGGAACAGGTTTTTCAAATCAAGTCTAATAGGAATTGTTCCAAAATGCAGATGTTACATTTAACATGAGCATTGCATACCATCCTCAAATGGATGGGGCAAATAGAAGTGGTGAATAGAGCATGGTGGGGTATTTAAGAATTGTGTAGGGATAAGCAAAGTAAATGGGTTGAATGGCATTTGGTTGAGTACTAGTTCAACACCATTTATCATTCACCCACAAAAATGCCACCATTTAAGGTCTTATATGGGTATGAGCCACCATCGTCATCGGATTGATAATTCAAAGGGGAAAGGTCCCACTAGCAGAGGAAACAATGTAAGAGATGCAAAACATTTTGCAACTCTTGAGAGGCAATTGGCAATGAGTGCCAACAAGATGAAGCAACAAGTATACCAGCATAGGATAGATAGGAGTTTTGAGGTTGGGGACATGGTGCTTGTAAAAGTGCAACCATATAAATAGAAGAAGTTGAAGCAAGCTTAAGAAGCAAAAGCTACAACCAAAGTACTATAGTCCATATCGGGTGTGAGCAAAGGTTGGGGGAAGTTGCGTATGCACTAGTTATACCAAAAAGGGAAAGATGCACAATATGTTTCATGTGTCTTGTCTAAAGAAGAAGATAGGGATGCATATAGTGCCACATACAAAACTACCAATGAATAATGAAGAATGGAAGCTTGTGCTAGAGCCAAGGAGCATTGTTGGGGAGGAATTCAAGAAGCTTCGAAACATAATTGTGTTCATATTCAAGGTGAAATGGAAAAGGGTACCCATGTCAGATGCAACTTTAGAAGTAGGGGAGCTTGTGGTGAAGCATTTGGACCTTGTTACTATAAATAAATAAACAAAAATATATTAAAATTTGGAGAATATGTGCAAGGTGGAAGAAATGAGAAGAAGAAAATAATAAAAGTAAAAAAATGGGTGTGGGTAAAAATGGCCAACTCAAAGATAAGCATGAATGAGTGCTGTAAAGAAACATGCTCAAAATGCATGGGACGCCTAGGAGTTATTTAAAAAAACTTATTCTCATTCATGTGTTATTTCAAGTAGTGATATTTGCATAGTTACCAAATCTGGCCGGATCCGGATTTTTCAGCCGACTTGGATAAATTCGGTCCAGGTCGGCCCTGATTTAGAGAAAATTTATTTTTATTTTTAAAAATTTTCTGTAGTTTTCTAGAAAAAACAGTCAACTATCAACCTTATATCATAAAAATTATAACATTTTACATTACATTATTAAAGTTTTTCTTTGTATTTGCCAAGTTTTCATATTTATAAAATTCAACTCATATATATTGCGGACCAGATTTTCCAAACTTTTTCTGGAATTCAGGATTTTCGTATTTTTTCCACTCGTGAACGGATCTGGATTTCCGGACCTAGTAATTATGGGTATTTGATAATATTGTCAAAGCTTTGTTGTAGTAGGTAGAGGTCTTGAGTTCCATCTCATAATGTAACTTTTTGGAGTTTGTCTAGCTTTGGGGTCAAAGCTCTTTAAAGGGAACAGCATATTGTGTACCTAAACACAACATATATTATTTATGTACTTAGCATTATATGTATTATCTTATATTTTTGGTGTCTGAAGTTGGTGAAGGGTTGAGCCATGAGTTGTCCATGGCTTAGTTAAGATTTCTAGCGGTTAAATACAAAAGGTGGAAAAACCTAAAGAATATATCATCTTTTACAATATCAAAACTCTAATGCAAGAGATAGTCGCTATTGTGTGAGTTTTTGTGTTACAGCCAGCTCTGCAGATGCAATCCGCCCTTCGGGAAGCAGTACTCCCATATTTCAGTTTATTAGAAATTTTCTTCATATTTTTGCAGTTCCGTTTCCTGTGGGTATTTGGAATGCAGCATAGACCGAAACGTCGGTATATTAAGTGGATTGAACACAATTACATCCAAATAGAGATGTTATGAAAATGAAAACCTGTGGAAATAATCTCAAAAAAGTAATCACCTGGATTGCCCAAACACTTGGCCTGTCACCTCTGTAACCCAAGCTTTTTAGCCTTTTTGCAAGTCTGATAATTCATCAGCAATATGCCAGAATACAGAGTTCCTTGATGTTTTTGCTCCAACTTCTGGCCATGTTTAAAGAGGAAGCTTATTGGAGGTCAAAAATTATGCAATCTATAACATTAAATATTGGTGTCTACCATTCCATATTAAATGTTCAAAACAATGAACAGAATTTCTGGTATATTTTGTTTATATACAATTTGGGAATGTATCATGGCCCACTACACATTTAATTTGAAAGCTTCATATCATGAGAACAAAAATTCGGATGATTCATATATCAGATCCCAAGCTAAAATGACAAAAAAAGACATATTTGATAATTGCAGGAATCAGCAAAAATGATTGACAAGCCCACATTTGAGGCACCGCATTTTTATAGTTGTTTCCATAGCAATTGAAGATGGAAGAATGAATCTGCATTCTCCTATTGGCATTTACCATATCTAGCAAAATGGCACTCAGCTCCATTGATTCAATCTCATAATAACAATTGTTATCTGGGATCCATAAAAAATGACCTATTAGCAATAAGCAGTCATACCAAATGATTTGAGGCTAATAATTAGTTTAACACTGCACATAGTTGTTAGAACCCTCGATGAATTGAGGTTCTCCAAGTTTTTATCTACCTTCTTTAAATGCATTTTGCAAGAGTTTAAGCAAGTGTTCACTGTTCTCTAATATCAAAACTTACATTTAAAAATGTTGAAACAAAACAACAAACAAAAACCTAAAAGGCTAGAAACAGAAGGAAGAAACAAAGGCGATTTGTGCAATAGGAAAACAAAGAAAAAGATGATGTGATGTTAGAACAATGTCGATAATACAAAGAATATCCCAAGGGTCAACAAAGCTTCTAAAGCATTCCAACACAAATGAAGCTTAAATGATATTTTATTGACGTTGTAATGTCCCTTTTTAGGGGGACTCAGGAAATGACCAAGGAGCTGAGATGTAAAACTTAAAAATCAGATTAGTGAGTTGTTGTAGATGACTGATATCAGCTCTGCAACCTGCAAATTATGCCCTTCCTAGGGCAGCAACCTCCTTGGAAAAGTTAAACCCTTCAAAGGTGGGTTAAACCTTGTTAACACACTTCGATTCTTATGCCAAAAATATTAAAAACCCTCAGCAAACACAATCAGCTGTTAGAAATCAGAATTGAGCTTGGAAATAATTAATTTTGGAAACCCTTAACCAGCGAACTTCAACAAGCTTGGAAAAATAGTAAATCACCTCCAAAATTCATGAAACTTGAGATCTTGGCTTTTAAAAATATGGAGAATAAGATAATAAATTCAGATTGATCAACTTATCATCAGCACATACCAAATAGTTCTCCCAAGTGGGTCACTCCACTTCAAATGAATAGATTATTGATCCAAAAGAGATAAATCATGCAAGAAAATGATAATTTATTGCTCTCCAAACCAGCTTGCATACATAAATCCTTGTGGGAGGGTTTTTGCCCTTGAGAAAGTCCTCAATCCAGGGTTTTCGTCCTTGAGAGAGGTAAGAAAGGTGTTGTCACCTTGAAGTTGCACCTGATAGAGAATAGTGTGTTCTCTCTCATGTCGACACAATTGGAACACCTCAAGGTTGTGGGTAACCTATGTCTGAGGTGAACCTCCAGAGAGGGCTAGTTCCCTTGTGAATCACCTAAAAACGAAAAAACTTTGACAAGGAAAAGGGAAAAGGAATGCGGGAAATGGGAAATAGGGGTGATACACCAAAAACTTGATACTTGCATGTAACTCTGCACACAGAGAACTTAAAGATCCACACACTGCACAACTTTGAACTATTTTGCAAAATTAATTCAAGGATTTAGGAAAAGACAGCGGTAGAGGGAACGAATTCCACACTAAGGCAAACACAATATCCTATAACAAACACAATGAATAATCTGAAAACAAGTATATTAGAGGTGCAAGTACAAATGCTTTATTTTATTCAAAGGTGCAAGTACAGATACTAGAAATGCCTAAGCAAATCAGCTTCCAAGTAAATCATATTTTATTACAATAAAAATCAACCTATATCATAAGAAAAGACTGTTATTTTTTCCCAAAAGAGACTGTTGTTTTATTTATTTTATTCTCTTTACCCTTGGCGCCACCTCTAGGAATAGACTGCTGCTATTTTATTTATTTAATTTACAATTTAATCCTCCTTCATGGCACCAACCTCTAACTGGAACAGCAGTTCTATTTTTATTTATTTTCCCCTAACTATTCATGCACCCTCTTTGCGCCAGAAATAGGAACAACAGTTTATTTATTAAAAATAACTCATTCTATCCTTGGCGCCAACCTCTAAGAATCAACAGCATGCTTTTCTTATTTTCTTCTATTTCTATTTTTATCCTCTTCCATTCAAAGACTTCAGTCAACCACAGTTTGACTCATGCAAGTTCTTCTATTTTTAACTTTTAATTCCATCTTCATCCCTCCATGGCGCCAAAGATAGAACAGTAGTTCTATTTTTAATTATTTCCATGCATCTTCTTATCTCTCCTTGGCACATCCTTCTAACTGGCAATGGAAATATGATAACAGTGTGCTTCACAAGCAAACCTTTACCAAGATATGAAAACTCAACAAAACATAATCCTCAAATGGCCAAGCAACCTTCTTTTATAACAATAAGGGGTGCTACAATTCAAATGATGGCCAACCCTTTTAAAAAGTAACTTTTAATGATCTAATTTGTATTTGGAGCCTACATGCTCAAAATACTTTATTTTCTAATTAAATAAGTTCTTCTATTGGAGCACTAGGCTTCCCAATAGCAATACATGATAAAAATAAAAATAACTACCTAAATAACAACAAAATATCATCCAAGTCTTCCCCTTGCTTCCTTCCTTAGACCCACGGGAGAAAAATGGGTTAAGGTCTTCAAGAAAGATCAGCCTTCAAAAAGGGATGTGACAGACACAAAGAATGTTAACTACTTGAAGCCGACTCTACATCAAATTATTTTATCTCAACAAGTGGATTTTATGGAAAGGTGACGAAATTTGAAAGATCCCCAACAATTTTCTTTACCCTAAATCAGATTTTTAATGATTTGCAAATGACGAATTATAGCTGTTGAAACCCTCGGTGATCAAACTAGGGCAAAACTGAATTTATTACAGCAAATGCGACTAGGGTTTTGAATGGATCTCAATGCAAATAACACCAAAAAATTATGTTTTCTATCCCAATCGATTGCCAATAATTTTAGAAGCCAGAATATGCTAGAAATCAGATTTATTTGCAGCCAAACCACTCAGAAAAAACAGATCTGAAATCTGATTGCAAACTGTCTAAAAACCCTCTAAAATTGCTCAGAAAATTATGAAATTGCAGCTCCTTTATTTGTAAAAATTTAGAGATGTTTGACAATAATTTTCAGAAGTAAATACCTCTAGTAACATGCCCAAACAGCCCCAAACTGGGTCGATCCAACTGCTGCAATATATCACCAAAAAGATCACCAAAACACTGCTGGAAACTTGACTAGAAATCAGATTAAAACCACTGGGAATTTCTGAGTGAAAGACCCTCTCAATCTCCTGGGGTTTTCGTCCACAAGAGATAAATTCTCAAGGGTTTTCGTCCTTGGAATTTCTACAAAAGTTGGAAGCTCTCTGCAAGGCAAATGTGATGAATAAAAATCTGGATATCCCATGAGGCAAGTCGACTATCTTTTTAAAAGAGAAAGGACCCCAAATCGACCTCCAAGGCAGCCAATGACATTTCATGTTTTTCCCTAGGCTGGTCGCATTTTTCAAATGGGACTTTTGTCACATTTTTCTATTTTTTTGACCCCATATGCAAGTCACATTTCTCCTAGAAATACAATTAAAATTAATTGTATTTTTACATTGCAATTTTCTGACTTTTATTTTAATACTAAGCTTTATTACTATATTATATGTGCATTTTATAATTTCATATTTTAATATTTGCACAATATAATAAAATAAATAAAACTAAGTCACCCTTGACTCACCCTTTTGGCCGTCGGGTAGACAAAAATGGGCCAAAGGTCTTCAATACGAACTATTGGAAAAGAGGGACATTACAAAATTCAAATGGTATAGCCATCTCTCAAAAGATATCATTTTTCTTATTGTTATAGATCATCCTACCTTGATACCTACACATGACAAAATACATGGCAACAATATTTGGAATTTCAAAATATTTTACGCAGTAAATAACAAAAACTCATCCATAATATTGACTATGCTAGAAGCTACACATAAAACACACAACGTTATTAATCAAAGCCCACAAAGTGTCCTAGAACAGATGAAGATCCAACTTTCCAAACCACATAAGATGATTTAGAAGAATATTCCTAGGGACAAACTCTTGTGTGATGGCTTTGAAACATCCAACCAAGTGGGGCAATTTACAAGCATCACCAACTTAATTCATCCAATATATACACACAATCTGCAAGTGTCTATTGTGGGCATAGAAAACAGAACAATAAGACATTTAATGTTTTCGCACTAATAAAAGATTACGTTGAAGTACATGGCATTGTGTTTTGACATAAAACTAATGTTGTGTAATGTACATAACATTTTATAAAATTTGGCTGGAATGGGCAGTTGTGTAAAGACCATCGAACGGATGTCCTAGCTGACATGAGGCATCTAACTCATCTAGAAGTTCATGAAATTCATGGATAGAGCTCTCTAGTATTTCTTAGTCAGTCATATCATCCATGTAATTCAAATTTCTATACATTACATTTGATAATAATGAATAGGGTCATGTATCTATCACAGTCTCTAATAATGGTATTGATGGTGTGGCTAAGGGCCAAATGAACAATAAAAATACAAACATATTATAATGTACAAACACAGTATGGAAGCCAAAATTCACACCCAAAAATATCACATTATTGGTTCTGCCTAAATATATATAGAGACAACAAGTGGCTTAAAGAAGCACCCTCCAAAATTTTTCTAGTTTTAAACAATCTATTGCATCACACTTGCTTGGTTTGCTTGGCCCACTTGGTCACCAATGTTCTTCAGCTACTTTAGTCTTCAATCTTGCTAGCCCCTCTTTCTTCTTTATTTCCTGTATTTCATCTCTCTGATGTGTTACTTAAGAAGCTATCATATTAGGAAGAGAAAGCAATTCATGTTCTAGAGGATAAAAATTATTCATACTCGGACTGAACTCCTTGTGATCCAAGTGCATTCTAATGATTCTCAATACGTGTCATGAGTTTCAATTTGGTGCCTGTCCCAAATTTTCTATGACATGTGTCTTTAATATCTTTGCATTCCCAAATCTTGTGAAAATCTGAGTTGGTGGGAAAAGGGTTGGTCTACACTTCTCCATCAAGCTTCAATGTTTTGTTTGTTAGAAGAAGAATGGACTATCCCTTCTAAACTCTCTGCTTCAAATGTTAATGTGCTAGGAGAGCGGACAGTCATCCCTTTTTTGTCCAACTTCATTCTTTAGAATGACAAAAGAAGGGATGGCCAATCTTTTCTGCTTGGCATCCATCTTGCTTTTGGCAGGAGAGGTGTTCATGGACAAAAACTCTTGGAAAAGAGTTGTCCCTTCGCTTGTGGAAGAAAATTGAGTTAGATTGAAGAAGGGTTTACCGCCTCTTCTTTTCCTTGAGCTACATTCTTGAGTGAAGAGGACGGTTGTCCCTTCTTTGTCCATTTTTTTGGATCATATTTCAAACAACCCGGAAAAGGGGTGTTGTCCCCTCTTTGCCTGGCTGATTTCAATCATAGGCAGAAGGAAGGCAAGTTCAAAAACTGACTCAGCAAAAACTCAGCAGCCAAAAATTTTGACAAATACTTAGACTCAACAAAGACTAAGCAAATAAAATAAACATGTAAGCATAAGGCATGAATTTAGCGAATGCATAATGTCTTTCTTCTATTAGATTAAGACAAATAAAGTACAATGCGCATCATATTATATCATACGTTGATTGATTATCTTCAGAGGAAATCAAAAACCCCTCAAAATGTATACAATTTCCTCTTCATTATTGCCCTCAAGCTGGAAAGTAAAGCCTCCTAAAGAATAAATTCATCATCAAGTATGTCATCTCCCCCTCTCTTGTTGCTTCAAATTTTATTGCTTGTCTCCAAAATCTGTAATTTCATTGGTAAACATGGGCTCCACATCCTCAAAAAATCTAGTTAAAATGTGGTTTGATGTCATCCAAATCAATCATATCATAAGACTCTTTCCCCTCCACCTTATTCACACGAAGGCAAGGTGACGAGTTGTTTGAACATCTGGATGAGCGTCTTTAAGGAGCAAGTTTGAAATTATGCAACTGCAGCAACTCAAATGTAGGATCCACCACACCTTTTACCCTACTACTGTGAGTAAAAATATTTCCTTCCAACTTTGAAATAGGAAAGAAACTTTAGGACAAAAGATCATTGATCGTGCAATAGGTGAGATGTCAAATGAAAATTTATCGTGTGTATCCGTGATCCCCAGCGAGTCACTAAAAACTGTTGGTTGGATATTTTTTGGAGAGAAAATATGAGGTTTAACCACAACATGCGGGACAAAGTCCCTCCTCAAATAAGGGAAGGCACCCTGTTTATTGTTATTCTAAGAACAAAATGAATATTTACAATATTCACACTAATCTAACCTTTAGGGGTGGGATCTCATCCCGGTAGATTTATTTATTTACTTCAGAAAGGAATGTGAAAGTGAAGGAAAGTAGTTTGAGGAATGATAGGAGAAGAAGAATGGAGATGAATACTTGTGCTTTCTACTTGGCAAACGCAGATCCAAATTTACTTACACAAGCAAAAAAGGATAACAATAAACTGAATTTGTATTGAATAGAAATTAATTGGAATCAAAAGGAAATGTAATGCATTGAAATTAAAAACAACATTAACATCAAGAAAACATTCAACACAGTCTAAAACATGTCTCTTTATTCGCTTGGATAAGTAAAGAGAAAATACAAAGCTTTTCTTTTTACTCCTATTCAAAACCAAAAATCCATCCTTTGAATGCACTTAGCATTTTACATTTATAGAGAAAAGGATGAGAGAAAAAGAGAAGTAGTTACACCCTAGACTATTAATAGTAAATACATATTAAAGTCTTTTGACTGGTTCTTGTGCAAAATGACCAAGTCAACATGCTAATCCAAATGATGTCAAAACATCCAAAAAAATTACATGTTCAATGCAAAAATGGAAAAACACAACTAATCTTCAACTAGACTTCTCTTTATCTATTCCTTGATCAGCTTCCTTATCACAATATGCATGGAATTTCTTAATCATCTCTTGTGTTTCTTTCTCATCTGGTCCACATGAATATCAGTTCAATACATTGCATGTGTCAAGTATGTTGATCAATTTCCTCGGGAGCTTCTGAAGTCGCTTGAGGATTTTTGCCAAATTCTTCAAAACATTTTGATATACAACTAATTTAACAATTGACTATAAATCAAAATCTTGATCTGCTTTAGGACCTTTATCTACATGGTCCTTGAATTCATAAAAGATGTCACTGCAAGTAACATATTCAGATCCTCGTCCAAACTTGGCAAGGTATCTTAACAAATTCATCACCAATGTCATTAGCGGCATCAATTCCTTCTTCTCTAGCCTTTTGCAAAATTTTAACTCGGAAGTCAATGGCCCTGTAAAATTCAAAATGCTTTCCTCTTTCTCCAGTTATTCCTTCTTGCACCAGAGTATCAACATCCACCTTTTTGAGCTCATTTAGGGCTTCCAAAGTGAGTTCCCAATTATTGCATTCTTCATCAAGCTCATCATTCATTTTTTCAATTGTCGATTTTTCTCTTTTAATGTCATTGTGGACTTCAACAACGTTCTCAATGAGTTTCTTGCCATGGTCAAGGAGCCTTTCAATCCAGTTGTGGCTCAACCTTTTTGTCCAATCTTCTCGACCTCTGATATAGATGATGCATCAAAACTAGTTGGAGCAATAGAAGAGATCGGAGTTGGTTTTTGTGAGCTTGAGGAATAAGTCCATCGATTCTTAATTGGAGGAAAACCCAAGTTTTCTACTCTCATTTTCTCATTTTCTCATACTCCCCATCATCCACTTTGCACCTTCTCGGAATATTTGCAATATTGTACTTGGTCAGCTTTCTTCCCAAAGTCATGCGGTTGTAATCTTTCCTTCTTATTGCTACCTCATTCCCGCAATCGATCCACAAATCTTCAAGTTCGGGTATATAGAGATGTAGAGTCCCAGGCTCTTCAAGATTCTCCTCTGTAATCAAAGCTAAGCCTTGAATGAAAAGATTTGAGACTTACTCCTTGCATCTCTATGACGATATTCTTCGCCTTGATTACTGATGTGCACGTGTACTAGCCAATTGAGATTGGGAAATGAATTCCTACCTTATGTTTGCTTTGTTGGAACTTATGAAGATCCAACAATTGCCTCACCAACTCCATCAAGACCCATTTGTCACTTGGGTATCTCAAAGAATAAGTATGGAGAACCCTGGAATCCTCCAACTCGGATGTAGGTGAAAGTTGGGAATTAAGGAAGATACATCCCCAATGAGATGCAAAGATTCCAAGTTACATCGGTGTACCGACACTTGGAAAGGTCTTTATCCAATTTCCATATGATGTTGTAGAAGAAAGCATCATTCACCCTTCGAAATGATGGAGACTCTCTTGTAAAGACAGTTGAGGATTGAACTCGTAAACATAGTCTAAACTCCTTTCCCCCGTGTTTAACTTGGGGTATACTCTCATTCCAGCTGCTGCGTATGTGACATATGACATCATGTAAAATTTCCCCGTTGTGTGCACTTCCCTCAACTACTTATGTAGGGCATCACTAATGAACTCCCCGTCTGAAGAATTGCTTATTCTTTCTCATAATAGTGACAACTTGTACAACCACTCTTGAAATTCCTTCGCATCGGAAGAATAAAAACTTTGCTTAAATGTACATTATGATGTCATTAATTTTGGGATGAAATCACTCCTAGACAGGTCTTTGGGAATCTACTTACTACATGCTTTGGTTTCTTAAGATAGCCCTTATTTAAATGCTTAATGCAAGTTCTTGCATTATCATTCCAAGCCTGCTGAGATTTTTCAATGTCAATATCCACGTATTCTTTGAGGTCCGAAAGCTTCAAGAATTCCTCAATGTATTCGTGTCCAAGCGGTTCACTATGTCTCCATCTTGATTCCTTACAAACCCGGAGTCACTATCATAGTGACTAGCTACAAGTATGAATTCCGTGCACTATGCGGAGATAGGGAAGGTTACGACAAGAGGTAATTCGCTATCATAGATGCATTGCATCCATGGTGTCTTAATAGGGTTCTTGACTCTTCTCCAAAAGTCATCCATGCCAATGTGACCTAATTATGTATCATTAATATCAACATTTGACTCAATATTCGAAGGGGGAACCACCCTTGATATTTATACTTCATCTCTTTCTCTTATTTTAACACTTCAGCCCTAGCTTTCCCTTTCACCGATTGGACATATCAAGGATGAACTGAAAACCTTGTCTGGGAAACCCTCTAGATGCTTAGAAACAACAAAAAACTTCCACCTTTATTTGCACACCGTAAAGCTCAAAAGCCTTTGTCGAGTTTTCCTCCTTGCTTAGCACCTTAAGAAACCCAACACACTAAGCGTAACTTTGGTGATGTTTTGCACTATAAGGGTTCCAACACAATATCGGAGAATTGCACTTGTTTAACACCTGAAAAGTTTGACACAAACAAGTCGGAGATTAAGACTTGTCGACATTCCAAGAATTCTAAAACATTGAGTCGGATTTCTCATCATGATGGACAAGTCCAAAATCCCGACAAGTTCATGTCGGGGTTTTGGACATGTCTACCATGATAAAAATCTCGATTCATTTGGAAAAAGGATTATGAGGCAAAAGTTTTAAGAACAAGAAGATGAGGGTAAGAAAAAAACCCAAACAAATCCATGCAAAACAATGGGGAGGTAAAAACATGCAAAAACCATCTCAAAAGTTAGTAAAAACATGTGAGAAAGATTGTACTCACCGAAAATTGAAATGGGTACAAAGAAAAATCGAGATAAGGTGCTCAAATCACCAAGGAAATCATTGTTAGGAGTTGGAGGGTCATAAGCAAGTCCGCAGTTAAAAATAAAATCTGTACAGAGGTGAAAATGACGCGGAAAATCTCAAATATATAAGCAACCCGCATTCATTACACATTGGATGACACAAGTGGGACCAAATCCGATTTGGCAATTAATGTGTTAACCCGGGATCAAAGTTGACCGCACATGACATGATTTGTTTTCATGCTATCGGGTTCCGAAAACCCGACACAAAGGGGTTACATGCTTTTCAGGGATCGGGACTCCATCCACATGAGACGTGCTTTAGCGATGACATGTTCCGATGACTCCAACCCCGAAAACCCGAAACACTAAGGGTGTCGGGTTTCAGGTTCGGAAAACATACAACATGTGACATATTGAGACCTTCGCATGCTCCAATGTAAGGAAATCCCAAAAACTCAAAACACTATAGTGTCTCAGGGTTTGGAAGACATTCAACATATGACATGCTTTTTACATTGAATGTTCTAATGTCTTGAATCCCGAAACAAAATTACTCTTAGGGTGTTTTGTGGTTCAGGGAACACCTAACATATGACATGCAATTGCGCATGGTGAACCCAAAACCCAGAAAAAAAAAAACAGAATAAGGATTCAAGGCCAGAAATTTTAGATTTTTGAAAAGATGGGAAAATTTCTAAGGCCCTCAAGGATGAAAAATTTTGATGGGTTATCCAAATTTATTGTAAAACTCAAAATTTGGGATAACACTTATGTAAATAGACATTGAAAAATAGAATCATATCACTGCAGTACTTTTTAAGACAGCATATTAAAGGCGTAATGTAACTCAAGGTCGTTGGCTGCCATAAATAAAAATAATAAATCATTTTGTTTGTTATGGCAGATTTGATGTGTCATAACAAGGTTTGATGGGTGCAAAAGACTGAAGAGTGTGTCATAACAAGGTTTGATAGGCGCGAAAGACTGAAGACTGTGTCATAACAAGGTGTGTGGAACTGCACTCAGAATGCAGATCAGGCAGGGATGCCAGCATTATTTCTATCTGGAAAACACAAGTATTACTTTACTATATTGAGGGGCGATGGCTCATACTGAAGTGTTTCACTCATACAGCTAGCAACAAGATGATGCAGTTTAACAACTCAATATATGTATTAAAACCATTCAGCAATGGAATGCATCAATTAGACTCTTTAGAAATGTATTTTTCCAGGATTTTTACTCATGTGATTTTAGTCATTAACCAAACAACCTCCATGAATAGTCATTGCTCTAATGACATTTTTCCTCGTGCATTTTTGGTAATAATAACAAGGCAAGGGGACCCACTTTAGCACACAAGCACCGTAAGCATTTGTTAGTAGAGGGAGGAATGGTGAATATAATTCACCAATACAAGCTTCTCACCCTCTAGCCTCTTCCCCATTGGCAAAGCTTTTGGTGAGTGTAATGCCTAATAAATCACCATTGTCTAACAATTATTACCAATGTAGGATTTAACCCAATCATGTAATTTATGTTATGTTGGTGGCTTTCACAAGCAATTTAATTAGATATGTACTTTTGTGGGATTTTTACTCGTGTGATTTAGTCATTAACCAAATGACCTCCATGAGTACTCATTACTCTAATGACAATTTCCCTCATGTATTTATTCATTAGTCTTTCATCATCAGATTTTTCTGAAATATTTCCTCAACAAGAGACAAACATCAGAAACCAACTCATGACATTCTTTTCCAGAATAGAATTAATATAAATGCTAATCTTAGCAAACAAGCTAGGCCATTTGTCCATGGCATAGAGTAAACTTTTATCTGTTAATTCCTTAGCAAAATCCAAAGCTAAAATATTCTACACATGTTGCTAACATATATACCTTTCAATTTCTTTGATGCTATCTTGAAAACAGGCTCAAAGGATATGTCAAATATCATAGATACAGGTGGCCATTTCAGCCTGAACGGGCGAGTGTCCATGCCATCTGTCAGCAAAACAATCTGCAAGGCATAAGTTATCTTTTTCCGGTAATGCCATCACATCAATCAAGAAAACTGATATAAGACACACTAATATGAAAGATTGAAAAAAAAATGAATACTTTGTTTAAAACTAGAAGTACCTGTCGTGGGGCATCATCCGCATTTACAGCACCAAGCAGTTTATCATCAATGAACCTTGTTGCAAGACAATAGTGGTTTAAAGATCTTGTTGTACTGCACTTGATATTTGAGGAGATACCCTTATAAAGATCAGATTCAATGAAGCATCCTGCAAAAGGGTCATGAAATAGAGGCTCTGCAAATGCAAGAAAATACAAGATATAGTGCCTTAATATCAACACGAACTTGCTAAGGTATCTAGCTAGTAATAACCCATGTTTTAGACAAAAATCAAAGATCCCATTGAAACATAGCATGGGAAACTGCAACTATATAGCTAAGAAGATATGAGCGGCATTGTGTCTTTGACCCTGTAGAAAATAATATATTGCATACTACATACGGAAATCACCATTTGCAAGGGATTTGTCAGAACAAAGCATGATATGTTGAATAGTATAATTCAAACTCGCTTAAACAAGTCAAATAAAATCTTTAACATTTGGGTTATAGACAAATAAAATGCATAGTTCTTAATTCTCATGTGAAAGTTCAAAATCAAAAAAATAAGGGGAAGAAACATTCACTGCATTTCCAACATTATAAAAATGAAAATCTTCCGCACAGTTCATCATCACACTTTTTCCACCATTGCAAATTCCTCAATTTTCACATTTTTGGAGAAACGACAAATTTTATTAACCTACTTCATTGCACCAATAAGCATAATCTACAATAGCAGCCAGGAGTGGTGGTGCTCTGTAATAGTGTGAGATGCCAACAAGAACAGCTGACCTTAAATTTGATGTCCATTTGACCACCACAGGGCAGTTTCAACCTAAAATTAGACGTCCATTTGACCAATATATGGAAGTTTTTCATCTTGCTTGGAGATGGCGATCAAAAATTGCGATGTCTTGGGCATACAGTGGAGTGTGGAGCCCCTTTTTTCCAGAAAAACATTTTTGAGCCTGACGCAGTAGTGCAACTAGATTGCAGCCATCTGTAACCATTCAGTGGAAAATTTGCAACAAGAAAATGGTGGAGACATTACACAATGTGGTGTGTGGTAAATCCAAGATAGCCACCTCAAAATTGGTATCTCCCACCATTTTTAAGATAGATATATTTAATATCTGTACTAGTACCAAAACACCAATAATGTCTATTTTATGTGAATCAAAGAATGCTATTAATTTAGACTCTTCCAAGTACATCAATTGTGATATACTGTATAAGAAGACAAAGAAACACAAGCAACGCTGCATACACTTATCATATATATTTTCAAGTCTTACCCGGAAAGCATAAGTATGGAAGTATAAGAGCTGCAAGAGCTAGACAAAGGGATCTATACAAAAGATCTTCCCACCCTTAAATTATTACAATGGCTGACACCATGCAACAATAAAAGGTCTTATAAGAAGGTTTGTAGCATAAAGGACATGGTTGGCTTTCACTTCACAATGAAGCCATCGACTGCACCTTCAAGATTACAAAATCCAACTTCAGATCAGCGACCACAGAATTTTTCAGAATAGGAAACAGAGTAGAAGATAGCATCATCCAAACAACATTTAAGAAATTCGTGACATCATGAAATTGTTTGTGACATATCCTTATGCCTATTTTAACACTTTACTGGGTGAAATCATTAAATTAAAGTCAGTCAAATTTGGTCAAACCCCTAATTTTCTCTCCCCTAGCTGATGTACAAAATAATTCTGAACTTCTAACAATTTACCTTGCTGATGTCATCCAAACTGGCAAGCACCATGATATCCAAACTGGCAAGCACCAAGAAAAGTGGACATGGATAGAGATGCCAACTTTCAGACAAGAGAACTCAGAGACGCATAAAAATGATATTATAATTTTATATACTCAAATTTCAGAAAACGAAATGACAAAAATCAATATTCATATAGGGTTTCGGACCTTTGTAGTGCTTGTATGGGTCCCATTCCATGATTTATTATTTGTATTTATCTTTTAATTTTTTTAATATATTTTCTAACCTTTTTTTTCCAGGAGATGGGATCCTACCCAAAAACAAGCAGCTTGACATCAGAACACAAACACCATATGATGTGGTTGGGGATGCCAATTCTCAGACAATGGGTACTTGGAGATGCCAAAACTATCATAATTATTTATACAAATTTTGGAAAACCAAAATGGAAATGATGAATATTTATATATGTATTTGCACCTTTACTGAACCTGTGTGGGTCCCATTCAGTGCTTGATTATTTGTGTTTTATCTTTTAATATATATTTTTAACCTTTTTCTTTGCAAGCGACAGGGACTTAACCTGAGACAAGTCTGTACGAGATGCAGGAAACTCAAACTGAAGTCTTTGAGACCTAGGAGATGTCTCCATAGAGATGTCTCCATATGCGACACGCATTCCGAGTACTCTGAGACGCACCTCCCAATTTCCGTACATTAGAATGTTTGACTTGCTGATCCAGGTGCTAGTTCAGGGCAATCTTTTGACAGAATAGCAGAAAACTACTTTGCTGCCTTTGCCAGGGTCATAAATCCTTGACCATAGGTCAAAACCACTCTGTTCAAAAAATATGGGAAAGCCTAAAACACATACAACATGGTGAATATGTGCTGCACTTTGTCTGACATAGTTAACCCCAATATCCAAACCAAAGGGCTCTGAAATTGCAATCTAATACAATGATGAAAATACCGAAATTTTGCATTTTTATTTGTTTCAATCTGTCATCTTTTTCAAAGACGTGTTTTGTAATTAGTTGTGATCATATTTATGTCTTGTTGTTGGGAGCATGAACACACTGTTATTGACCCATGATCGATTGTTTGGCTTTGATATTCATTACTCAGACACTTGTCATGTATTATGGCATTTATGATGCAGCAGTATTGATTATCAGAATATGTGATTTTCAAGTATCATTTTTACAGCAGGCCCTATTTATCTTTTTCTGCTTTGTGCATGTGATTGCAGATACAGGCAGTTATTGTCATGGTATAAGGCAGGTAAAAAGTTGTTGTGTAAACCTTACTACATGACCACACCTCAATGCAGAGTTTGCCATTCAGCACACTTCACAGATCATTTTTGTGTGTTTTTACTATGTTTCAATTTTGCATATTACATGTTTATTAGCTTTATTCTTATTGTAATTATGAGCTGAATGTGATTTTGAGTCTTGTTTTACTTCTTGTCCCTTGTTTTGTAATGTTTAGTACAATTGGCTTATGGGTGTAGACTTGTCACAGTGACAATGAAAGTATCGGTGTGGATAGCCTAAGCCTATCAAACCCATAACCTCACCGCCATATCGACCGGTTAAACCCAAGTTGCCTAAGTAACATTTGTTGATTCCTATAAACTTATCATGCATAGGGTCATTGTTTTGATTCAGAGTTTTGACTTGTGTCCTTCCTATTGCAGTTGTGTTTTGACCTCAAGCAAATAACTCTACACTCCAGCTTGATGCTTAGCTTGTCTTGTCTTGGACAGGTATTAACTTGCTGAAAGTTAAACCATATTTCTATGTTAATAGCATTATTAACAAACATGAACCTAGACCTATACTTTGACACTCTAATACAAAGAACTTGGACTTGACAACCTATGTGACCTAGACATTTTATTTAAAACGAACCCTTGGGGTCAGTACCTATATACCATGGACAAACACTAACATATATCTAAGACATGGTTATATCAACTATGCATAAGATTAAAGATTTATGTGGGTCATGGACCCGACCAAACATAGAAAGGAATTTAATGTGGTTTGGATTTCAATTCGATAGACATTGTATTGATATTTGTGAAGCTTCCTCGGAAAGCTATTTGATACCACTATTTTTGGGAATACCGCGACTTTTATGACACAGCGAAGGATTTGATATTTAGCTATATACGACTTTCTTTGGCATCATTACTTTGCATGGCCGCTGCCTTGGCAAACCCTTGCATCCAAGTTTTGGTAATCATTTCGTCATGGAAAACCTAGTTAGTTCGGCGTGGGAAATCTAGTTAGTTGCACAGAATTCTTTTAAGGGTAACTCGGTCTTTTCTGAGATTATCATTGTTTTATTTTCATGGCCATGCAACAACCAGATCCTATTTTCTTTCCATTTCCATCTATGGAAAAGCTATTTTTAGTTATTTGTTAACATCCATTAAGAGACAGACATGGGTTATAAATATGAGAGGAAGTTGGATTATTGAGAGAGAAGACAAAGTGGGAAATTGTGGAGAGCATGGTGAAAAGAAAGTGAGAGAATAGAAAAGAAAGAGGGCATAGAGCGGACTGTGAAGTAGCTCGAGCTCGGTTTACACAAGTATCATTTCATTGTTGATTTGCTTCCAAAACTAGGTGAGGGCAAATTTATACTTTCTTCCTTTTCTGTAAATATATAGAGGTGTTTTTATGTGATTGTTATCTGGTTTGTGTCATTTTGAACAATGGAAAAAGTGGATATGCACATTGGTGTGTGTAAATACACCAATATGCATATCCATTTAACCTCAGATCTCGCCTGTTCTTGTCCTTAATTGACAAATAAAATCTCCATTCTATTATTAATCCACTACAAGTGATGGAAAACATGAACTTCTATGGTTTTTACATTTAGAAAGATATGTGACCTGGAACTTCTGAATTTGGTTAAGAACAATACTTGATTGGGTTTTTCAAACGAGACAGATTTCCTTTGGGTTATTGAAGGCATTTTGGATTTTGGGTTGTGACTCTAGAGATAGATACACTTTGTCTTTGTTCTCGATTACGTTGATGTTTGTTTACTGTTTTGAATCTGGGGTGATCGTGAAAAAGAGTTGATTTTTACTCGATACTTCAGTTGTTATGATTATGGCATTCGGACTTTTTATATAAACTTGACAACGGTTTCAAGTCAAGAAAATGACAAGAAAATAAAGGTTCATTCTTCTTGACCATATCGATGCTGTCAAACATTTCAAAGGACATAGCTGTAGCTATTGAATTCTTTTGACTGCATTGTCTTAAAGCTCTTGTTATGTGAACTGTGACTTGCTCCTTTAATGTGACTTGGCTTTTGGTTCATGGACTTATTATTACTGTCTTGGATTTGGAAAAGGTATATGGATGTAAGTTGTGGTAGCTGTAAATTATATTCCAATCATTTCTTCTTCTTGACTGAATTGTGTTGATTTCACTATCATAAGATTTAGTCATTCTCTCTCGAGTGTAGTGGTATAACTTATTCTATGGTTTGATTTGTGGCTGAGGAAATCTTAGAAGTTGAAAAGAATAATGTTGGAAACTGTGTCAGTTTTCATTCTTGTACCTGTACTAACTGTATTAATTAAGGTGTTTCTTAATTCAAATACGATTAAATAATTAGGACATTAACCATTATGTTAATATTGTATGTCACAATAATTATATTCTCACTTATGTTTAAATCCAAACAAAAGTATGTTCTGATTAAGTTGTTCTATTTCAGCATTCATGACTAAGCGTGAAGAATTTGTCTTTCTATAAGAGGTCATCATACAACTAGTATATGGCGGGAATATGTGAGGGACTCGCATGGGTCACTCAACTATATATATCAAGGATTGATGGTATGGATAGTCCATATAGGAACAAGAGCCCTTTGTTATAGCTGGCATATCTCATTTTGGATTTGTTCTTGTGGCAAGACGAGCTATTCTTGTGTGTGTGCGATGTTTTTAAAAAAAGTTGTTGTGATTGTGTTTGAAATGTGTGCCACATGTGTGATCTTGTAATGTGATCTTTTGTTATGTGCACTACTTTGTGAACTATCTTGGTTCCTTGTTGTGTCTATGTAGTTCAAGTCAGTGGTTTGGGTGGAAAGTGGTCACCATATGGGTGGGTAAAGAGCACCAGCCTTATAACTTGACCATGACTGCCGCAAAGGCGACAGCATGGACTTTACCCAACTGACTTCAAGACATGGAAATTGATTTCGTCGAGTGTACTTTTGATTTTACTCAACTTATTTAAAAACCTTAAAAAAAGAACACGACAGTATTTGTATATTCTTGAGCCATGTGGCAAATTAATATGATTCTTCCAATGAAATTATGAAATTATGAAATTAGTGAAACTTGAATGTAAACCATGATTTGTTCACAGATTATGATAATAAATGTTAATTGTATTGATTCACTAAACATGAAGAGATCATATGGTCCAGTGATGTGGTACATATCAACTTCAGGGACAAATTGTGAAATGAGTATAATGTTCTGATTTATATAAATGTGTTATGAGTTCAAAGATAAGAATTACATTCAGTTTGTATACATTCCTAAATGATAGAAAATTTTACATTGTTAAAACTAATTTGTTATGAATATAATCAATTAACGTTAACTTTAACTGTTATGTAAAGATTATGATACTTTGAGGGACCGATATATACTTTAAAATACTTTTAGTATTGGTGTAAATTTGACAAGTCTTGCTACCTGGCAATTATAAGGTTTAAAGCAACTGAATCTCTTCGATGATCAATGATGTTATGAATTCTTGGACACTAAGTAAAGAAGTTGTCTCACAATTAAAACAAAGGCTAAGTGCTCAGGAGTTAAAACCCTTACACAATAAAATACATGAACAACAAACAGGATTGAATCCCTATCAACATAAATCCGCAAGGTATCAAGAACCTTTAGACAAAGCTGAATAGTCATTCCCGTATGGAAAAATTTAAGTTAGGTCAGAGGGAAATATTACTTTGGATCAATGAATGAAATCCCGTTATTGATCTTAACGATCACTGAAACTTTGACTTAATGAACTGTGACAAGCAAATGCATAAGTTCACTATGCTTCACGCACACCTTGATATGTTTGTAATCATCAAACATTAGCAAACATTAGTAACTTGGGATAATGCATTCAAAATTTTGAGGCTCAATTTTGGGTGCACTATATTTGGTATCAGAGCTTAGGATTCTCTAACTTAACACTAGGGAACTCTTATTACTTTATATCAGGTTGGTGAGAACAAGCACTAATCAAAGGTGTCATGGAATTAGAATCACGAACCTCCACCTCCACCTCCTAATGTGGATCAGTTACTTCAACAAGTACTTGGATCCTCGGTGGATGTCCAATTCAGTGTTTTTAAAACCAGTCGAATCGGAACTAGAACCGGCTGGTTCGACCGGTTCAATGTTTTTTGGGGCAAACCGATATTAAAACCAGACCGGTGGACCGGTTCGGTAAGGAACCGATCCAACCGGTCCGGTTCCGCTTTGAACCAGCCGAGCCGGAAAAAGTGCTATAATACAGCGCTAAAGTTGAAAAAACAATTTTTTA
Organism: Taxus wallichiana var. yunnanensis; assembly: GCA_018340775.1. Lineage (NCBI taxonomy): Eukaryota > Viridiplantae > Streptophyta > Pinopsida > Cupressales > Taxaceae > Taxus > Taxus wallichiana. The sequence goes on along the minus strand of CM031240.1, from coordinate 349,390,543 downwards.
ATTAAAACTTGTAGCATCAGTGATGTCATCTACTATCTTTTAGAGTTTTGTAACTTGTAGTATCATAGCATGCTATTTTTTGGAGTCTTGGACTATAGAGGCCATTTAGAGCCTCATTATTTATGTATTTTGTTTTGGAATCACATATATGATATATGTATTGTGTATTAGACTTGGACTTCGTGTCATTTTTGCTATAAACACCTTTCTTACATGTTATATAGTATAGACATGAGCAAACTTTGCATATTTTGTGTGTCATTGTTGGAATCATGGTTTCTAATCTTTCAAATACATTGTTTTCATTAAAATAGTAATTTTTAATCCGTTTTTTAGTAAACCGGTTCATAAAGTTTGAAACGGTCCTAGTCCAAACCTCAACCGGTTCCGAGTCCGGTTCCGATTTCGGTTCCGATTTTTAAAACACTGGTCCAAACATGAATAGCCGCTTAAGATGTTGTGACTGCTGGTCTTAGACGTAACTAGAACCAAAACCAAAACGTAGCTGATAATAACATACCAAATCATAATCTAAACAACCAACTAGTTGTTAAAAAATATGTAGTAGGATAGAATTGGCCTCATTTCTAAAAGACCTTAAGAAAAAGCTCCCTCCTTTATGGACAAGAGGGGGTGATGCAGTCGAAGCTTGGTTGGTTAATCAGAAAAAGTACCATGGGTCGCAACCTATGAGCTCAAATGAGAAAGCAAGACTAGGAATATTTCATCTTGAGAAAGGGCCATCACTCTGGTGGGTACAGCAAAGTGCCTTAAAAATGTAGTTGATTAACACAATCAAATGGGAAACCTTTGAAAAGTAGTTTCCAAACGGGTATCCCTTTGCAACATAAAGAGACAAGAAGCATACTTAGTTTTACATATTCGAACAAGGATCCTCTAGTATGTATAAATATGAAGCCAATTTTATGAGTTTGTTGCATCATGTAGATTACATGCACGATGAGGACTAGAAGCTCACAAGGTTCAAGATAAGACTGTGATATTCTTATGCACGATGTTAATATAATTAAACCTATGGACTTAGCTTCAGCACTTAAATCTGTTTATAAAGCAGAAGAAAAAGAAAATGCATGCCCAAGGCCAAGTAAGAATTTAGGAATAAGCAAGTAAAAAGTACAACAGCAACAAAAACACTTAAAAGGACTGCTGACATAGAGAAAAACAGTAGCAAAGGCAACAGGTTCTGTTTCAAAATTCCAGAAGCAAAACAACAGAATCTTCAAAGTAATGCTGGAAAGAATGCATAAACTAAAGCATAAGGCGAATAAGATTCACGTTTCAGCAAGGGACCAGTAGGTGATTGCTGGAATTGTGGTGAAGACCACTATGAACGTAACTGCCCAGAACCAAAGATAACTCGGGGCAAAAGCATCAAATTTATGCAAGCCTTGGACAATAAATCAGCAAAACAACCACCTACATTAATGGAACTAAAGGGCAAAATTTTCAGAAATCTAATTTCTATTTTAGTTGATTCTGATGCAACTGATAGTTTTATATCTCCTTCCTTAGTGAGACAATTTGGAATACAAATTGGAAAATAGATAGATAAGTGGGAGGTAGTGCTAGGCACCGGTTAGCGCTGTCCAATAACAGAAAAGGTAACACAAGTTGAAGTGGACTTGGGAACCTTAGCAACAAACTTGGATCGATTCTTAGTACCCTTAACTTTTTTCAATGTAATCTTAGGAATGGAAAGGTTCTACATGCATCAAGCAAAAGCTGATTGCTTTGAAAACAAAATTTAGTGCCTAGATGATCAGGGATCCTCTGTAGTGCCGCCAAGTATTGTGAAAACCTTGAACATGCGATTAATTTCAGCAGTGTAGATTCAAAAGGTAGTTAGGAAGGGTTGTCAATTATTTTCAGTCCAATTGGACAAGCTGTTCAGAGAAGAACAGCCAACTATTCATGATCATCCCTTGCTTTGGGAGTTCTACAATGTGTTTCTGGAGAACTTACCCAAGATGCCACTGGTTAGGGAGTTCGATTTTGCAATAGATATCATTCTCGGATCAGCTTCAACATCTAAAACTTCTTCTGGCATGAATACTTTGAATCTACAACAGCTAAAGACACAATTGCTGAAACTGTTAAGTAAGGATCTGATTTAAGCCTAGTGTGTCTCCACGGAGCGCTCCAAATCGCTTTTGCTAAGGATGGTATCTTAAGACCTTGCGTTGACTAAAGGATGTTAAACAAAGCAACAATAAATACTAGCTATACACTCCCGGATTGTTTATCTTTTTGATCAAATGAAAGGTGTGGCACTATTTTCTAAGATTGATTTACATTCCAAATACCGTCAAATAGGATTAGGGATGAAGACATTCATAAAACAGCCTTTCGAACAACATATGGACATTGTGAATACATAGTGATGTCTTTTGGATTAACAAATGCTTTTGCATTTTTCATGAATCTAATGAACAACGTAGTCGAGACCACTTGGATCATTTCAACCTCAAGTTTCTAGATGACATCATGATTTCTCACATAATGTAGAAAAACAAGAGCATCATCTCCGGTTAGTTTAGCAAAGACTTGGAGAAGAAAGCTCAAAGATAAACTATCCAATACTCATTCTTTCAAGATACGATACATTACCTTGAGCATGTGATTTCTAGAGCTCGGTAGACCAAGCTAAGATTAAGATGGTTATGGAGTGGCCAGCTCCTAAGAACATACATGAGTGAGAAACTTCATGGGCCTTGTTGGTCACTATAGGAGATCTATGGAGAACTTCTCAAAAGTCACAAATTATATAACTTCCTTGTGGTGGAAGGGTAACAAGTTTGTATGGACTACCGAGTGTGACAAAGTCTTTCCAGATATTGCAGGAGCTGCTCAAAACAGCACCTATTTTGTTCAATGTTTTAAAAATCGGAACCGGACTCGGAACCGGTCAAGGGTTGGACCGGACCGGAACCGAACCGGACCGGTTCAAACTCTATGAACCGGTTTACTAAAAAACACATAAAAATTACATTTTTAAAGAAAACAATATATTTGAAAGATTAGAAACCATGATTCCAACAATTACACACAAAATATGCATAGTTTGCTCATGTATATAGTACCATAGTTGGAATACTCGCATTCGGCAAATACTCGGCAGACCCCAAAAAAAAAAAAACTCGGCAATATTCGGCCAATACTCGGAATACTCGGCAACTTAAAAAATACTCAAATTTCTTTAAAAAAACATAAATTTGCAGCCAAAACCGTGTATTTGCAGCGTTTTCTTTCATTGCTATTAATGCTTTCTTTTTGTTGGGACCTCTACGATAGCATTCAGTCTTGTGTCTGAAGATGCGCAAATTGGAGTGTAAACACAAAAAAACTCTTAAAATAGCAAAAAAAAAAAAAAAAACCTACGCATCTGTTGATATGTGAAGTCAACATTTGAATAAGCAGGTTGTGACCAAGTTGGCAGGTGGGACGATTAGTCCGAGCACGGGAGAATACTCGCCGAGTTTTGGCGAGTACTCGCCGAGTTTTGGAAAGCTATCCAGTATTTTTAATTACTAATCTATCTATAGGCGATCAAAGCTCATGATTCTTTCAGAAGATTGCAAGAAGTTGCTTGGTCCAAAAAGGTGCAAAAATGGATTTTATGAAAATAAGAAAAATATTGCCATCAATGCGTAGAGCTCGAGAAAATATACACTTTTAGAAAAAAAAGCACTGGCACGGAGCCACGAATAAAAGTTATGGCACATGCAAGTTTTTGCTGCTACATCTTCCCAGACCCTTTCCAAAAATGGCAAATTTTATTCTTGTGTTTTTTTCACCAAAAATCCAAAAAAGGAAAGAAATGCCAAAAACGGAAAAAAATTTGACTCGGCCGGTTCAAGGTGAAACCGGACCGGTTCGACCAGTTTGGTACTAAACTGGCCAGTTCCTTACAAAACCGGCCGGTTCAATACCAAACCGGTCAAACAGTCCGGTTTTTAAACCGGTTCATGTCTAAATAAGTTGAACCGATCGAACCGGCCGTTCGGTTCCGGTTCAGCCAGTTTTTAAAACATTGATTTTGTTTGTATCATATCCTAATAATAAGTTTATTGTTTCGACATATGCATCCTTAAATGGATTGCATGGTGTGCTCTCATAGAATGAATGTGTAGTGGCTTATGAGTAACAGTAGTTAAAGGAACATGAAAAGAACAATGTTGCACGCGATTTAGAACTTGCAACAATAGTACATTTCTTAAAAATGTGGAGACACTATCTCTTAGGCAAACACTTTGAATTAAAATCTAATCCCGAAGCCTTCAACACATTTTCATGCAGAAAATTTGAATGCTCGACAAAGAAGGTAGCTGGAATTTATATGCGATGATAATCTAGACATTGCTTATGTCATAGGAAAGGAAAATTCAAATGCTGATGCACTCAGCAGAGGAGCATATGTTTCTGTCCTTTCAAGAAAAAGGTCCAAGTTTCAAAATTTTGTTTTAGGACAGAAAACTGATTCTTTTTATAAGAAAAATAGATCAAAATTGTCTAAGAAACTGGTGGATGGAAAATATTCAGAATTTTCCTTGGATTCTGCTGATTTATTAAGGTTTAATGGAAAAGTTTATGTTCCTTCAACATAAAGTTTAAAGCAGCAAATAATGGATGAAGTGCATAATGCATCATAGTATGCACATCCAGCAGTTACCAAGATGATGCACAAACTGAAGTAATTATATTTTTTGCGTGGACTTAAGAAAGATGTGGCTAATTTCGTGGTGAGATGCCTCAAATGCCAAAGAGTCGAAGCCGATATCCTCATGAGGTTCCAAGAGACAAATGAATTGTTATCTGTATTGATGTTATTTCTAGATTTCCCAAATCTCGAAATCGTCATGACATAATCCTTGTAGTGGTTGACAAATTGACCAAAGTTACTTAATACTAAGAAATCTAAAGGATGAAGTTTTTGTGTTGGCAACAAGGTTCATTAAAGAGAAATTACAAAATCACGGTGTTCCAGAAGTCATAATCTCTGATAAGACAAGCTGTTCACATCAAAATTTTGGACAGACAACTTTAACTTTAGCTTTTGGGACAAAACTGCATTTTAGTTCAACACATCATTTGGAAACTGATGGGAAAATTGAATGATTTAACCAAATGGTTGAAGACGTGATGAGGAGGTATGTGATGGACCAACCAAGTGAGAAGATTTTCTGCCCTTAGTAGATTTCGCTTATAACAACACTTATCATTCTTCGCTAAAGATGGCACCATTTGAAGCCATGTATGGTAAAAAGTGTAGAACACGTCTAGGCTGAGATGGAATGGCCAACAAAGCTACAACCAGACCTAATGTATTGCAGGTGTATGATACTCGGATGCAAGTCATCCTGCAAACGCCTAAGGAAGCTTTCGATTGGCTAAAGAGCTATGCTGACTTGAAGAGAACACCAAGAGAACTTGAATTTGTGACAAGGTACTCTTGAGGGTACACCCAAATAAAAGTCCAATCAAGTCTGGAAATGCTGCTAAGCTTTCTCCACAGTTTGTTGGACCATTTGTCGCTTTTAAAGAAAGTAAATCAAATGACTTATCAACTGGCTTTGCCACCATCTCCATCAAAAATGCATGATGTGTTTCACATCTCTTATCAAACATCTATCTCATGTTATTAATTGGCAAAACTTGCAGATGGAAGATGGAGGGAGAATTAAACTGAACCCATTATAGCTTATGGGCAAGCACAACATTAAGCTATGTAACATGCATATTCACCAAATGTTGGTCCAATGGAACCAGCTAAGTGAAAGAAACGCCGCGTGGGAGGATGAAACTCTCATGTTTAGTACCTATCCTGATTTGTTTACTTGACAGAGAGGCCGGTGCATTTTTATGAGGGAGAGAATGTTGTATCCCGTTTCTAAGAGACTATTATATATTTTATATTTAGTTGTGATCATGTTTATGTCTTGTTGTTGGAAGCCTGAGAACATTGTTATTGATTCATGATTGATTATTTGGCATTGATATTCATTATTCAGACATTATGTATTATGACATTTATGATGGAACAAAAGTTTTGATTCAATTACCGCTATATAAAGTCTATGATGCAGTAGTATTGACTATCAGATAATGTGATTTTCAGTTATCATTTTATCAGCAGGTGTTATTGATCGTTTTTGGTCTGTGGGTGTGATTGCAAATACAGGCTATTATAGTCATAGTATAAGGCAGGTGAAAAGTTGTTGTATAGACCTTACTATATCAAAACATTTCGAAGAAAAGTTGGCCATTTAGCACACTTCACATATCATTTACATTGTGTTTTCTTATTATGTTTCAGTTTCAGTATTACATGTTGATTAGCTTTATGCTTATGTATTTAAGTGTTGAATGTGATTTTGAGTCTTGTTTTACTTGTTATAACTTGTTTTGTACTGTTTAGTATGATTGGTTTATAAGTATAGGCTTGTCGCAGCAACGATCAGAGTACCAGTGTGGATAACCAAAGACTATCACATCCAAACCCCTACTGCCACTATTGACTAGTTCCATACATGAATTGCCTAAGCGACATTTGTTGACACCTATAAACTTATCATGCACAAGATGATTGTTTTGATTTGGTGTTTTGACTTGGGTCCTTTCTATTGCGATTTTGTTTTGACTTGAGCAAATACCTCTACAATCCGGTTTAATGCTTAGCTTGTCTTGACACGGCCTAGTAATAACTTGCTAAAATGTAATTGTTTTGACTTGGGTCCTTTCTATTGCAGTTTTGTTTTGACTTCAAGCAAAATAACTCTACAATCCGGTTTGATGCTTAGCTTGTCTTGACAAGGACTAGTAATAACTTGCTAAAAGGTGATGACCTTATTTCCATGTTAATGGTACTAGTAACGAACATGAACCCAGACCTATACTTGACATTAATACAAAGGACTTTGACTCAATAACCTACATGATCTAGACATTTGATTTTAAATGGATCTTTGGGGTCAGGTTGGGACCTATATACATTGTACGATGGATGGACCCTAACATATATCTAAGAAGTGGTTATATTGACTATGTGTGGGATTAAAGATTTGAATGGGTCACAACCCCACCAAACAAAGAATGGAATTTAATGTGGTTTGGAGTTTGAATGGATAGACATTGAATTGATAGTTGCAAAGTTTCCTCAGCAAGTTATTTGATACCATTGTCTTTAGGAAAACCATGATTTCTTTGAGGAAGCAGTTAGGGTTTGATATTGAAAGCAGTTGGGGTTTGATATGGACTATATTTCAATTTTTTTGGCATCATTATTTTGCATGGCCATTGCCTTGGCAAAGGCATAGCAAATTTGACCCGTGAATTGCATCCAAGTTTTTGTAATGATTTCATCGTGGAAAATCTACATAGTTGCGTGGAATTCTTCGAAGGGAAACTCAGTCTTTTCTGAAACTATCATTTTGATATCATTATTTTATTTCCATGGCCATGCAACAACCAGATCCGATTTTCTTGCCATTTCTGCTTATGGCAAAGCTATTTTTAAGTTATTTGTTCACAACCATTAAGAGACTCTCGTGTGTTGTAACTATGAGAGGAAGTTCGCTTTTTAAGGGAGGATGATGAAGTGGGAAATTATGGAGAGCATGTGGTAAAAAGATAGAGAATAGAAAAAGAAAGACGAAGCAAAGCGGACTATGAAGTAGCTCAAACTCAGTTTGGAAGTATCCTTTCAATTTCAATTCGCTTCGAAAAGCAGATATGGGCAAATTTATGCTTTATTCTTCCTTTTCTATATATATATATATATGGAGAGGCATTTTTTTGTAATTGCTATCTGAGTTTTGTCATTTTAATTTTTGAACAATGGCAAAGTAGATCTGCACATTGGTGTGTAAACACACCAATATGCCTATCGAATTAACATCAGATCTCAACTGTTCTCATTAATCGACAAATATACTCTCCTTTCTATTATTAATTCACTGCAAATGATAGAAATTGAAAACTTTACAATTTTTACATTTGAATAGATCTGTGACCTGGAACTTGTGAATTTGATTAAGATCAAGTCTCCGTTAAGTATTTTGAATGGGGTTGGTTTCCTTCAGGTTATTCAAGCCATATTTGATTTGGGTTGTGACTCTAGAGGTAGCTACAGTTTGTCTTTGTTCACGACTATGTTGTTCTTTGTTGAGTGTCTTGAATTAGGAAAGATTGGGAAAAAGAGTTGTTGTTTACTTGATAATTTAGTCATTATGATTATGGCATTCGGACTTTTTACATAAACTTCACAAGTGTTTGAAGTCTAGAATACAACAACAACAAAAAAGCTTCATTCTTCTTGATTAAATCAATCTTGTCAAACATTTCGAAGGACATAGCTGTAGTTATCGTATTCTTTCGACTATATTGTCTTGAAGTTCTTGTCATGTGAAATGTAACTTGCTCCTTTCAAGTGAAATGGATTTTAGTTCATGAATTTATTATGATTATTGTCTTGGATTTCAAAAAGGTAAGTTGTGGCAGTTGTATATTATATTTCAATCATTTTTCCTTGACTGAATTATGTTGGTTTGACTATTATAAGGTTTAGCCATTTTCTTGTGTAGTGCTATGGCTTGTTTGGTTCTATTTGTGACTGAGGCAGTCTTAGAACTTGAAAGGAATGGTGTTAAAAACTGAGTCAGTTTTCATTCTTGCACTTGTACAGTGATTGTATTAAGATGTTTCTTCATTCAAATATGATTAAACACTTAGGATATCAGCTGTTATAATAATATTGAATTGTGTATACCAATAATTATATTCTCACTTATGTTTGAATTTGAACTAAAGTATGCTCTGATTATAAAATTTGTTTCAGCATTTGTGAAGAAGCACGAAGAATTTACCTTTCTGTACAAAGTCGTTCAATAGCCAGTGTCTGGCAGAATACCCGAGGAACTCACATTGGATGTGTGTCACTCACCTATAGTCGTCAGGGACTGATGGTACATGTACTTTCTAGAGGAACACAAGCCCTTCGTACTAGTTGACATACCTTGTTTTGGCTTTGTTCTTGTGGCAAGACAAGCTATCCCTTTGCGTGAGACATGTTTGCAGAACAAGTTGTTGTGCTTGTGTTTAGAAATGTGTGTCACGTGTGTGATCTTAAGATGCGGTCTTTTGTGATGTGCAATGTTTGGTATACTATATTGGCTCCTTGGTGCATCCATGTAGTATGAGTTGATGGTTCATTGGTAATCGACCACCATAAGGATGGGCAAATGCTGCCAGCCTTATATCTTGACCATGACTGCCGCAAAGGTGCTGGTGTGGACTGTACCAACTGGACTTCAAGAAGTGGATATTAATTTCATTGAGTGTACTTTTGATTGTACTTGACTTATTTCAGAACCTTGAAAAAAGATCATGACTGTATTTGTATATTCTTGAGCAGTGTGGTAGATTGATATGATACTTCCAATAGAGTTTTAACATCCGTGATACTTGAATGTGAAACATAATTTGTTCATTGACTGTAAAAAACAAAGTTAATTGTAATGATTTGCTACACATGAAGAGATCATACGGTCCAGTGATGTGCTTTATATCAACTTCAAGCATAAGATGTTACCTTGCATTAAAGTTGTGAAATGAGTATAAAGTTCAAATTTCAATAAATGTGTTATGAGTACAAAGATATGAATTATGTTCATTTTGTATGCATTACTAAATGCTAGAAAGCTTTTATGTTGTGAATACTAATTGGGTGTGGACATAATCAATTGAATTTAACTTGAATTGTTAAGTAAAGATTATGATATTTTTAGGATAGCCAGGGAGGGGTAGAGGGGGACCTTGATATATAACCCCTCCACTCGCCACCCCGTTCCTTACATATAATATAGGGGAGACAGAGGTTTCAAGGTTTTCATAGATAGGGTCCAAAAAGATAGAACTATAGGGTGGACCGAGGGCCCTCAAATGACGATTTCATTGCCCTCCCCTATATATGGAGAGGGGATAGGGCCCCAAATATATAGAGAGAGGGGATAGGGCCCCAAGTACATAGAGGGAGTCAATTCTCCAGTCATATGATCTATAATTAACAGAAGGGCCATATCCCTCTATAGCCAAGATCCCCCTCCCTATATCGATCACCACCTCCCCAAATAAAATACATCAGCACTGGGGTCAGTTCTCTGATCATATGATCTAAATCTTGTATTTTCTATATCTATACGATTAAGTCCTTAGGTTAAAAATAAAATATCGTATTTAAAAGAAAAGGTGTTTCAAATCTGTTCTGAAAAGGTCAAAACGTTCTGAATTCTTTTTGTAAACACACGCAATGTAAACGTGAACTTATTAAATGAATTCAATATTGAACCTTAGACATATTTATGTAATAGTTCGAAATTTACTTAAATTAATAAATAAGATTTTGTTTTAGCTTGCTTTAGTCCCCTTGGGTTAATTTTTTAACTCTTCCGCCTCTTACTAATACTACAGAATGTTCTTGTAAATTATGGTCAATACCAGGTATATAAGCAGTGATTTCATATTTAGAGGTTAATCGTACTCTAGCAACTTTACGTAAAGCAGAGTTGGGTTTTTTGGGGGTGATAGTGGAAATGTTGACAGATAAGTTATCCTTACCGTCACTGTACAAAACCGTACATGAGAATTTAACCTCATACGGCTTCTCGTTCAATTGTTTTATAGGATAAATTAGATTCTTTTTGTTACTCGAGTATTCCTATGTCCCAAACAGTAACTCAAATTCATATAGACTTTATAATAGTTTTAGTATTGATGTAAATTGATAAGTCCTGCTACCTCGTAATCATAGTTACCATGTTCGAAAAGTTCACACAGTTCAGAAGGGGAAAAAAGTTCAGACAGTTTGGAAGGGGAAAAAAGTTTAGAGTTTGGAATTTTGCAAAAGGTTCGGTTCAGAAAATTTACACATATTATGTGTGTGTATTAAAAGGAAAACGAATTACACATAAAAATAAATAAATATATCATCTACCCAATTTTTCCTTTACGTGATTAGGTATTAGTGTTTCTTGTTTCATTTTTGTTTTAGCCTTTTAGGTTGATTTCTTTTAATTTAAACACTTCAATTTTTACATTTAAAAAATAAGAAAATTAATGTTCAGTCGAACTAGTTCGGTTAGACCAAAAAGTCCAGTTCGAACCGATTTCAAAATATTCGTAAGAACATTTCGGTTAGACCAAAAATTCCAGTTCGAACCAAATTTCAAAATGTTCGTAAGAACATGGTAGCTATGCCCATAATGCATAAGGTTTAAAGCAATTGAATTTCTTGGATGAATCGATGATGAATGATGTTATGAATCTTGGACACTTAGTAAAGAAAAAGTCTTACGATTAAGATGAGGCTAGGTGCTAAGCGGTTAAAATCCTTGCACAATACCTGACATGAACAATAGACAAATCCTCAAGGTACCAAGAACCTTAGGACAAATCTGAATAGACATTTACATATTCAATTGCAAAAAATGCAAGCTAGGTCAGAGGCGAATATCACAATAGATCAAAGAGAGAAATCTAATCATTGATCTTAATCATCGCCAAAACTTTGACTTAGTGAAATGTGAGAAGTCAATGCATGAGTTCACTGTGCTTCATGCACACTCTGATATGTTTGTAATCATCAAACATTAGCAAACAGTGGCAACTCGGGATAATGGATTAAATTTTTGAGCCACGAATTTTGGGTACATTACAGAATCAGGACAAATCCTCTCAGCTTCTTGGGAGAACACTTGTCACATGACTAGGAATTTACATCTCAAGTCAAATCACTTCTAAGACTAGATATAAGGGATTGTCATCCGCACGTTAAAAAAAAAAAGCCTTGTAGTTTCACATCTCCTCTCAAAGATTGCTGCCGTCTTCTAAATTACTTTTACCTTTGATAAAGCTTCATCTATGGTTATTTTTTATTTATGTTCACTTCCTTGATTTGCCTTATTATTTTTAGAGCAAATTAATTTTTGCAATTTAGTGTGTCATTCACCAAATTTCCAATTAAATCAGGATCACTTGCAACTAATAAATACTTATAGGCCAAATAGGTGTCATCCAAAAGACTATAAATAAAATCCCCCAATTTCTTGGCACAAATTTTGAAGCAGAAACACAATCTATACTAACAAGCTGTCATCAGCGACATTGCTGACTCTACCTGTCCTGAGGTTGGGTTTTCTATAGCATTAATTTGTGGCATTTTCACCTTCATTGAATGTCTATGACTTTGTTGAAAAGATATTTGGACTTTCTGCAGAAGTTTGACCAGAGTTTGCAGGGTTGACCACACTACATCAGTGTTTTTTTCCAGCGAGTTGACCAAAAGCACTTTGAAGTTTCAGCTTTGTCCAGGGTATTTTAACTGATCAGTTGAGTTTTGCTTAAGGTATGAAAGCCATGTTGACCTTAATTTGACTGACAAATTATGTCTAATACAAAAAAAATGAATGTTGTAATTGCTGGGTTGACTTTGACTAAAATATTCATTGCTGGGTACTTGAGGCAACTAGTCCAGTTAGAGAGACCGATGATGTCCACAGTTAGTAGATGACTTTGAACCAGCCAGTCTCAGTTAGAGTTCTATGATGTCTACATTTAGTTCATGACATTGGCCGAACCAGTCTCGGTCAGGGTAGTTGATTATGCATGTGATTAGCAGATGACTTTGAATCAGCTATCCTTGGCTAGGGTGATTGAAGAAGCCTATGTTTAGTGGATGACTTTGAGCCAACCATTTCCAAGTGGGGTGGTTGAAGAGCTAACTGTCCTTATAAGAGGCAGTAGCTGAATTAAATACAAATGAATGGATATGAAATGATCTAAAGAACAATACTCTATTAAGATATTTTAATTATACTTATGTTATCTTGTTATGGTTTGACGATTGAGAGAGTTGGTTGAGTCCTAAATGAATGATAACGTGTGGCAATGAACTACCTGTCAATAGGACATGGTTTGGTGATGCCGTTCATTCATGCTGACCACTTGTGTTTTGGTTGGTTACTTGCATGAGATGTGTATGTAGATGTCTTCGACATTGGTTTTTGTAACTATTCTTTATGGATGTGAAATGATCTAAAGAACATTACTCTATTAAGATATTTTAATTATACTTATGTTATCTTGTTATGGTTTGACAATTGAGAGTGAGTTGATTGGAGTCCTAAATGAATGATTACGTCTGGCAATGAACTACCTGTCAATAGGACATGGTTTGGTGATGGCGTTCATTCATGATAGACCGCTTGTGTTTTGGTTGGTTACTTGTATGAGATGTGTGTGTAGATGTCTTAGACATTGGTTTTGTAACTATTCTTTAGGTGTAGGTCCTGCTGGGATGGTCCATAATTGTATCAGATCAGGTCAAAAAGAAAATCCTGGCACCCAAACCATTGCCAAAACATTAAGAGACAGTATTAACAATTTTTAATGCTTATTGGAGATTATGCGTAGACAACAAAACAAATCTGAACACGCTGATTAAAATTTAAGAGACGTGAAACGATACGCAAGGATAAAAATAAAATAAAAAGATGCTCCCTCACATCTCCAACAAAAGGACCTGAAAAAGGTAGTTTACTACACTTCAACTCCAAGGAAAATGTAACTTGACAAGTGCGGCTCAAGTTAGTTGAAGGCTTATCCCAACTATGCCAGGTTTTGTAGGAACGAGTTCCAACTATAGTTTTGCATCTCAAACATGAAACAAGAAACATTAGAGTGGTAAAATAATATTCAAATAATTTGAAACTGGCAAGGAATCCACAACACCTTGCCCAATCTCAAAGTAACAATGGGCAATGAATTTGCCCCCAAAAGCAATGTATTAGATACTAATTTGGTACAGCATCAGATATTGTTAGCATGTTGTTAGGCGGTTGCATTAATATCACAGCCACTAAGTTATTTTAAGAGTTGGAAAGATTCTGTGATTATTTTATTTGCCTGATTATGAATGCAAGCTCTACTGTAATGTAATAATTCGCTGCTCATGAATTAATTCTTATATGGTAGAAGAGCCGCTTTGAAGCTTTGGTCCTCATAGGCATGTGATTCTTGGATTGAGCATGCTAAATTAGTGAAGCATTCAAGGTAATCAGAAAAGGGCTGCTGGTTCATTATGGAGCATGTCTATAGTATGTGAAATATGGTTTGATTTCTTGTGGCATGTCTATGGTATGTGAGAAGATTGGGAAAATGAATAGGATTTTTGTTGGAGCATAATATTCATGGGGATCCATACTTAACAATGGAGGCCCCTAAATATTTAAAAAGTCTTCTATTATAAACTTTAATCTATAATAAGTAAAATAATATAGCTAGGCTATATTAATCCTAGGTGCAATTATCAAGAAAGCTATATAATTATTAATTAAATAATTTGATGTTACATAATTTATAAATATAGCTATAAAATAATTATAGATGGGGTCAACCTAGGATGGATGGTTGTGACTCAACAATCCCTATTTAGGGGAATCCTAAACAGGGAAAAGATATCAAACACATAGAAACTACATGCACTAATAACGAACCATATGTGTGTGCAAAGAGGATGCAAAACAACAATGCATTTGTGTATGCAGTTGTGTGGCAACATAGAGGTGTGAGAGGAGAAGAAGAAGGTACTAAAGCTAGTTTCTTGTGGTTTGTAATGATTATACACTATTGTAAGTTTCCTTAATATATTTAATATAATGGAGGGTGCATTAGTGTGGGGTTTTTATCCGAAAGGGTTTTCCCAACATATATCTTGTGTGCTGTGTACTTCTTAGTTAGTTTGCTCTATGTTACTATTACTTCCAATATTATGCTTAGTCACTGTTAGAATATGCAGAGAGAGAAAGAATAAAGAAAGATTAGAATGTACAAAGAACGGATGAAGAGAAACCGGAATGCACACATTATTCATTGTGTGTCCATCCTTTTATTATGTGAAAGATGGTTACAAAGTGGTTGAAGTAGTTTCAACCATTTATTAGTTAACAGTTTTGATATTGAAGTTTATCATTAAAAAAATTACAGTTATAAGTATAAAACTGTTTGATATACATGTTTAAAATTCAATCACATACGCTGTGAGAGTGGATTTATTCGAATTTATCAATTTGCAAAACAATTTAATCCTCTATGCTCACCCTAGTGTATGTTAAAATTTAACTGTATTAGAAGTTTTAAATATTAGAAAGTTAAAATATGAATATCAATTTTCTTGTTGTTGGTTGGGTTAGAATTTAACTCTTTGTCAACTATTTATGTTGCGACAAAATCTAAATGGTCTCCAAAATCATCCTGAACAGTTTAAATACCAATTAGTTTTTTATTTCTTTTAAAATAGTGCGTAGGGATCAAAATTGAAAGCAATCATAGCAGCTCAAAAGTCAAACTACACTTGCAAAAAAATAAAAATAAAGTAAAAATTAATGTAACTATTGAAAAGAATTTAGGAATTTTTTAATATATTTTATGATAACTGCAGTTCATCTTCTCAATGTTTCCAAGTGGGTCATGTATAGGGAAGGAAATATTATAGTCACATTTACGATATCTAAAATTAAAATTAAAATATTTCTTTACAATCTATACTGCAGTCCTCTCTAGATTATTCTTCTCTCTTGTTTTTGTTTTTGTTTTTAAATTGTTGTTGACCATATATGTATGTATGTTTAATTTTTATTTTTAATAATGTGCTAGTTGGTAATATTATTTTATATAATGTCGGTCATTTTTCTTTCACAGGCATGACATCAGACTCTTTCCCCCTATTGTCATTGTAGAATGCCGATCGAATAATAATCATATAACTAGGGGATGTGTGCCACATGTAGGCATCTCCATCACAATCCATACACAGTATAATATCATAACCCTAGGTTACATAACACACTTAATCGGAGAAAAAGTCCTCAATGGCGAGATTGCTCTTCAGCTCTGCCAGAGAAGTGCAAAATATCTTCACAGAACCTCTTTGCACTGCCAAGTTTTGCAAAATCAGAACAATCTAGGCATTAATGGGTTGCCATTGAGGGAGAGTGTCCATGACAATGACACCTCTGAATGGCCAACTTGATGCATCTTCTTCTTTGTACTTCTTCTCCATTGTAAAAAAGGTTGTTTATGATTTTGTAAAAAAACCTGGGGAAGTATTATGTTTTATGAAAACTCCTTTGGTTATAAAGGATTTAAAAATACATGCTAGTCTTCTTTTTGGTATGATCCAGAAGAAATATGGGATACCATCATCAGATAGATGATCCCATAAACATATTAATCAAATAAGTCCCAAGTTGTGGGAAGTCCCAAGTTGTGGGTTTTCAATGGTTGCTTTTACAAAAAGAAAGTGATGACATGTATCCCCATTGAATATTAAGGGGAAGTGTTGGAGCATAGAATTTATGGGGATTCACACTTAACGATAATGGCCCCTAAATATTTATAAGATCCCTATTATAAGGTTTAATCTTATAATAATAAAATAACATAGCTAGGCTATATTAATAAAGGAAGCTTTATAGTTATTAACTAAAAATTAGGTATTATTAAATTAACTAAATATAACGATTAAATAGTTATAGGTGAAGGGCCCCGACCTTGCACCAACATAGGATGGATGGTTGTGACTCAACCATCCCTATTTAGGGGAATCCCCAAATAGGGGAAGATATCGAACACAAAGCAACAAAATGAATAATAATGAACCATGTGTGGGCAAAGTGGATGCAGAACAACAACACATACATTTGTGTATGCAGTTGTGTGACAACAAAGAGGTGTGAGAAAAACAGAAGGTACTAAAGCCAGGAGCTTGTGGTCTGTAATGGTCAGACAGTATTGTAAATTTCCTTGGTATATTTAAACAATGGATGATGCATTAGTGTGGGGTTTTTACCGGAAGGATTTATCCCCATGTACATCTTGCGCACTGTGTACTTCTTATTTGGTTCTTTGCAAATTATTATTGCTTCAAGATTATGGTTATCCCTATTAAAATGGTTTCCAGTTGATTAGTCACAATCCTCATCCCCTATCATTGATGTGTAAATGGGAAAATTGTACCACGTTCCTTTTCTTTGTCCTTCATTCTTTTGAAGTTGTAATCATCACAGTCAACATCCATTTTTAAAGGTTTGATCAGTAGAGTTTTGTGACATTAAAGTATTATTGTTGTGAGAATAGTTGTGGCAGTCAGTATGTTGGAGTTTGTCCAAGACATGAAAACTTGTTTGTGTGAATTTAAATTTGGGAGATAATGAGGTATTTCGGAGGAGAAATCAAAGCTATGGCTTAGTCGACATATTGGTAAAGCTTTGAGAGTAAATAAAAATAAACAAAGAGAGAAGATATCGGATGCAAGACAAAGTGGCCGCAAGAAA
Organism: Taxus wallichiana var. yunnanensis; assembly: GCA_018340775.1. Classification (NCBI taxonomy): domain Eukaryota; kingdom Viridiplantae; phylum Streptophyta; class Pinopsida; order Cupressales; family Taxaceae; genus Taxus; species Taxus wallichiana. The sequence goes on along the minus strand of CM031240.1, from coordinate 349,373,138 downwards.
ATTGCCAGTAAGGTTGGCCACAAGACTTTAGGAAGTAGCTAGAAATCAGACAACATATCATGCCAAAAGAATATGGTCAACTTGCCATAAACATAATTGCAAGACTACTAACCACCTCCAAAAAGTAGCTAATACATAGCTACGTAGAAAGCCTCAACATTACATCAAAGAGGCAGTAATCCCCAACAAACTAAAGAACACTATCCCAAACTATATCACCAGGCCTTAAGATGGAGCAGACAAGTTGAAATAGGATAGTGAAACAAGAGACTGAGATTCTCACCTATGTGTGTTGAGCATTTAGCGCAAAGTCAGGCTAACTATCCTATGTATGATCACATAAGACCGAAATAATCCATCAAGCAAGTGGAGCTGAGTAATTTATCAAAATGATGAACTTTCCAACCACACATGCAGGTTGTCACATCAAGGATATCTTGAAATTTAGAAAGGCCATATAGCTTTGAGGTAAACCCCAGTTAAGTTGCAATGAATGTTGTGTATAAATTTTATAGTAAATTTCAATTCACCCCGTAGATCCTCTAGGGTCTCCCCATGGAGATTATTGAACATTTTATTGAATTCATTTGTGGCTGAAACTTTACTTTGGATGGCATCGTAAGCTGTAACTTTGACATGCGTGGCAAAAATAAGGTGCATAACAATAATCAGTGGTCAGTTAGATGCAAGGGATGGGCCATTGATTAACCAGAAGTCCCTGGCTCCGTGTTATAAATAGTGAGAGATTGAAAATAGCGATTGTAAGAGGACAGATTTTGCAATCATAAAAACTTCCATGCCAGAAATTGGATGGGCAGAATCCAAAAGGGGTTTTAATCAGAGCTTTCCACACAATCATTGAGTTAAAATGGCAAATGTTCATAATGAGTTCCTAATTTGATGAATATCAAACTACCACACAAGACCTAGACAGCTAGCAGCCTCTAAAACAGTTACATCGGACGAGGAAATGAATTTATAATAATAGCCCATTTTGTTATATGGGACGAACTCAACTGGTGAAAGAAAGCTGCAACCCAAGTTCAAACCCCGTGAGACATGATAAAGTGTTGAAAATGAGTGAAATACAGCATCCAACAGATAAGGCCAGGCGTAAGTTCCAGGTGAATTTGAGGATAAAAGATACATTCTTAAATCTCGAGAATGTAAAAAGCCAAAACCCTAGATTAAACAAAAATAAAGAATGCGCATTTGAAGGCTCTTTAGAAAAGAAAGGCAAGTGTAATACCTGAACATTGGCTCTCCTGAAAGCGCAAGGCAGCAGCATAAGTGGCTTGTTGCAGAGCCAATTTTTGCAAGTGGGCATCACTGTCTTTGCTCATACACCTCACCGGCAGTCCATTTCTGAAAATGGGTGGCTTCACATGATTACCATGTCGCCTGGTAAAATTCCATGGACATCTGGAGGCGTTGGGGTAACAGCGCTGATAGCCATTAGGATGCGAAAATAACCTTCTGCCGACTGCAACATAGGTTTTGTTTTAACCAGCAAAAAAATAGTGAAAATGCCTCAAGATTGCTCCCGCCGTCACAAAATTTAACGTCCACTTACGCTTATCAATGGCTCTGAAAAGCTTTAAATTTGACGTCCGCCGTCAAACAATTACGAAATTTTTATGTCTGCTTATGCTTGTACACGATGCTTCAATGGTTACGCCTATAGAATAGCAATAGAAGTGATTAGTAGTCCGACCAACGTTCCTAGTATGCGTTAGCTTTACGAAGGCGGCATGAAACCTAGGTTCTACATGTACAAAGGTAGTATGAAACTTGTGCACTGGTGGTCCCTTCCTCACGCGACGCTAAGTTTTCTGAGGTTGGGAGACTTGGGAGACCGAGCTTAAAAGTGTAAAATGTAATGATTCCTTGTAATCAAAAAGAAAAAAGAAAAAAAGTGATTAATATATGTTAGAATTACTTCTATGACTCTAAAGTTTTTGAAATAAGACTACTCTTTCCGAGTAATTTCCGTCGCTCCGTATCAACAAGGTATGTAAAATTTGTCAAAATATATACATATAGTATAGGGAATGTGTTTTTTAATAAGATATAACTCTTACTAAAAATTAACATAACATATCACATAATCGAATAAGATTCACAAAATACTAAAGAAAGTGTTTACAAGTATCATCCCAACCTCACAAAAGAAAACATTCGCATGGTGCACAATGGAAATTAGTAAAATATACGGGTCACTTATAAAAACATTAACATATCAATAATGCTTTAGAATATAATAACAATTTAGAATAAATATTAAGGATTTTGATATGATATGGATAGGAATAGTAAACTATATACATTTCTTAAACTTTCTATGTAATTATTGACTAATTTTGTAGATAAAAGAAAATACACATTATAAAAAAAATAAGGATTTAAAAGACCTATAATCAATATCTTATAAACATTCAATTATATATTATGTTTCACGAAATATTAAAAATCAAAATCACAATCTAGTTTCTCGTCGATGCTTCAATATCTCGCTAAATTTAACTTAAGATTCATGAGAGGAAAAGTTGAAGTAACCATATTTTTAAAAGTTAAAATGGATTAACGAGAAGGAAATAAATTTTATAGGAAATATGCTTCCCATATAAAGGTTTGTTCATCCATCCATCTTGTTTGTGAGGAACGAGTCTAGAACTAGTACAAATATCTTTAAAATTATTATTTGAAAACGTCGATAAATATTAATGTGAAAGTTTTTATTTTAGATTTTAAACATATCACATTGATTAATAATTCTATTAATGATGGGAAAAAATCTTTCAGAAACAAAACTCAATCTCCATGGTATGACCAAGATATTATTATTTTTGATTGAATTTTCAAAGTTAAAAAGTTTTTTAAAAAAAACTTTTAACCAATATTCAAATAGATGTAAAATTATCATCAAAATTACCTTGTCATGGTCAAATGGATGTCAAATGTGATATAGAAAATAAAACCTTGCACGATCATACCATCACATGCCAACCCTAGTTGCCATTGTAGAATGTATATCCACATAATTAACGTGGGATTGCACAAAATGAATTCCAAAATCCAATATATTGGTATACTAGTGCTAATGAATCCCCAATATATTGGGTAGTCTTGCTTCTATTTGAATTTAAAATATTTGCATTGGCTAGTTTTTAGTGACTATCGTTGAACCCAAAATATTGCTAGCTTCTTTTATACATGTGTTGCAATGTGAAAGGATCAACTCAATGTGATGCCTTCTATTATTTTTCAAATTATTATGCACATTTACCATAGGTTATGCCAAAGCAAAGCTTTACACATCGAAGTGCTACTAATTTCCTAATTAATACACTTCATTGTGGTAGAAAAAATAGAAGAAATAACATGTTGATATGTAGGACACATTAAAAGGCTCTGATTGATGATCGAAGTACTACTATTTTTTTGGTGTTGTGTCCAATATTCAAATTTTTTTGGGCTCAAATTTTTATGTGAGTGTAGGTGATTTTTCTAAGGCCATTAGTGACAATAGCACATATTGGACATGAGTACAATAAGTTATTAGAGTGAGACATTTTTAAATTTTATAATCGAAATGAATATGAACCCAAAATGTTGCTAGCTTCTTCTATAACAATATTCCAATGTGAAAGGCTCAACTCAAAATAATTCCTCTATAATTTTACAAATTTCCATGCACTTCATCACAAGGTAAGCCAAAATAGAACTTTATAGCCCGATATTGTCCATTACCAACGACATATTAAAAGAAGTTTGAACTGTACCCCAAAAAACAAAATAAGGGTTATAATTAAAGATAAAAACAAATCCCGCAATACATATTAGTTGGATTCTCTACCGCTCACATCCAAAGCTTCCTGATTTAAAAATGCTTTACAAAATCCTCATTCATGGGATCCTATCAAAAGAAAACAAACCCCAAAATTATCTAAGCTTGGAGGTCTACCCATAAAGAAAATAACAAATTGTAAAGAGAAGGTAGGCATACATTAAAGACGGTAAGGACTATGTGAGGTGTCACCAAGGAAATTCAAACTTTTAGGCGCACAAGATATCCACTGACAATAGTAATTTCAATTTCCTAGTGCTACGCAAGGAGGGTTTGTTATGAAAGGCGATCCACCTTTTGTACATTATAGCCATGTATTTACAGGAAATTCACTTATACGACCAATCCACTCCCAGAACCACTTAAATCATGTCAAACTAATGCTAGTTAAAAATATAAAGATTTTTGGAACATACTCAACTCACCTTTTATGGCATACTCTGCATTTAAAAAATAGAAAACAAAAAGAGTGCATCCAAGGCACGTGGCTCTCAAGGCTCAAGTGCAAGTCATATGGCTCAAAAGGTGGTTTGTTTCATCCTTGCCCATCTCAATAGTCCCCAACATGATGTCATCTCCAACTTTGGATGCTCAAACAACTCCTTTTGACATTTTCTCCTATCATTTTATATATCTCTTAGTAGCACACAACATAATTCGCCATATCAAATCCCTGTGTAGAAACATGAGCTTGTTAGTGATCAATGCATGGGCACAAAGAGCCATATCGATGCAGTCAATTACCTATTGGAAAGATAGATATATAGGAAAAATTTTAATGGGCGATTGTTTCACCTTTGCCACTATAATTCCATCTTGTGTTATAGAGATTTGAATATGTTATGTGCATCCCTCCTAACAAAGCAGATGGACAACCCACACCAAAAATCCTACAGAAATCAAATAACAATATAAAAACTATGGTTTATGCATATCAATATGCTACTCTTTAGTGTGCAATGGAAATGCCAAAACGCGGGCATGATAAGTGATGTATGTTCAATGAATGAGAACGGCTAGCCTTATCAATACAATAATAAGCAATAATGCAAGAAATGATTTTCTAAGTTTCGTGTTTCATGTTTTATTCCTTTAGTAGCGAATAACGAAGGAACAATAATGTACATTGAGTCGCAATTAATGGAAATGTCCCATGATTACAAATCTTAGTGAAACAAAATCACAAGTTTCTAGTTGGGCATAGCTTGTAATATACCTCCATGTTATCAATGAAGATAGCACCATATTTAGCTAGATAAATTGTGTTCAGACAATCCACAAGTTCGTGTGTTTGTCGAAATGTGGCCACAAATTATGGTTGATAATGCATAACTCATACCCTTACATGATTTATTGTCTACTACAAAATATATAAACTATTCAATATTTCACACCTATCGAATATGTCTTCATTTAATGTTGCATTGTTACCATAATTTCTACTTGAACAAAGAAAAAACCCAAGAAATTATCGCAAAACCCTAGTCGACATTTCACCCCTATCGTCATTCCACTACATTTTTTATCAAATCAAAGTAAAAAATGGAAAGTGCGTCCAACTGCATTAAGATCCATTTAATTCAAAATTTATCTTAGAAGTCCATGCAGAACCATCTATTCATAAGAAGAAAATACAATACCATAATAAACATAACTTGTCGACAATCCAAGGGAAAAACAAAGACCAAACATTTAAATAATTGTATTTACTTGTCTATGTAATTAACACTAACCACCCATGTAAACATCAAAGTATGTAATTAAATAAGACTACTTATATCCTCATCAATATTTTCATCATCCTATGGAACTTGTGGTGGATCAAAGAAATTGAAAAATCTTTAGCATTGTTTTATTTTTGCCATAGGCTTAAAATTCATTGCTCCTTTCCTTGGCTTCTTCTTCATAAGATTTTTTGTCAAATATTTCCCTAGATGCCACTCAATCTTCGTCCTTCAAAATGAGTAGATTCCAGTGTTATTTTGAGTGCATGAAAAACCTAAATGCTTGAACACCTCAAGTATGTTTGGTTCATCTTACCCATAGCCCACTCCAAAGTAGAGTAGGCTCGTCGTCATCAATCATGAGGTAGGTCTTTATCAACTACAAATGAATGATTTTTGAATCAATAAATCAAAAGTCAACCAAATACACATTGCCACACAAAACACACATATCCAAGTAAAATACAAAATGTGTATAATCCTCACCATTTAATTTTTAAAGTAAGGGTTTGTATCCAAATGGAAATCAAGCTTAAAACTTTTGGGATCATCAAGTTTATAACATTTAATATCGTTTAGATACTTTAGGACATCTTCATCATTGTCAATTATATGAACATCGAGAAACAAAAGAAAAATCACATGTCGCATTTATCATTTATTGCAACTGCAGTAATAGGTCACTACATTTATAAGAATGTATGAGTTTGTTAGCCTTATTCTAATTACATTGAAGAGAGACTTATATCCAAATATCACGTATAATTCTCTTTGCATTTCATGTTAATATAAACCCTTCATTAGAACAAAATTTGATGAGCACAAATTATATAATTAAAGGAGAATATTGTAATTCATGTTTGGAAATGAGAAAGATAGAAGTTACTTGGAATTAGATGATTTGACCTTGACATCTTGGGTACACCATAGTCTACAATGCACACCATTTGAATTGAGTTCAATTCATAAACATTGCAGATAGGCTATTTGAACTATAAATAAATAACACGCCAAGAAAATTAACTTCAAGTAGTTCAATACCCTATCAAATGATTTGACCTCGACCTCTTAAGTACACCATAGTTTACACCATGTGAAATGAGTGCAATCCATAAACCAGGTACAAGTAGGTTATTTAAACCACAAATAAATAAAACAATTATAAGGAAAGTAACCATAAGTATTTAAATAGGCTTTCATATGATTTGATCTCAGCCTCTTGGGTGCACCATTGTTCGAACACATGATCTAGTTAAATTCATAATCCATGTAGGAAGGTTATTTGAGCAAAAAACAAATAGCACACTTACAAGTAAATTAACTATAAGTAAGGAGGTAAAACTAAAACCCTGCCACTTAAGGGTAATATGCATCAAGGAGAAGAATGACAACTACAGGAATTGAACAATTGCCACATTTCTTAAATGTAAATCACTTGAATGGTTGATGTAAATGAAAAACAATTAATCAAATCTGCTTGCAATTGAGTAGATAACAAACTTTTTTGCCCAGTACACTTTTAAAACACTTTGTAGTATTATCAATCAATATATTCCACATGTATTGTGTACACATGATGATAACCACACATTTTCCATGAATTATTAGATTATTCTTCATAATTAAGTCATCGTACTCTATCTAAATGAAATTGACAAACAACATTAATGAAGGAAATGAGACATATACAAGTACACTCGAAAAGCTAACCTACTTATACTACCAACTAAATGTTTTTTTGCATATCTTGCATATACTTGCAATTAGACATCTAGAAAACATTGATTCTCCATTATACTTGCAATTAAGACATCTAGAAAACATTTGTTCTCCCTAATATTTTGGCGGATGTCCAAACCATGTTTCAAAGTTTCAAAATCCAATGGATTATAAGAATTCGAGAATGGATTCTTTGTCCCTTAAATTTAAGTAGGAAAGTTTGTGATAAAAGAAATACGAGAGAAAATTTACATGGGTCCCTTTTTTAGTACTACAAGATTGACACGACCATGATAGGGGCATTTTGTTAAACGGTTCACGTGCCTTTGCCTAGTTCCACATTTAAACATACCTTACCATGTCTGTATTGTTCTTGCTTTAAAAAACTAGAAAAGAAGAGTAGATCACATAAAATCAACAACAATTTCTTTTTCCCTACAAACACAACAATGGAAATGGAACACACGTGTAAGTATCTCAATCTAGAATTCTCTTGTAATATTTTTTAATCAAGTATTGTATGATGAGGTACTTTGCCCATTCACAAGGACCTGATTCTATGTCCAAGCATCACATGCCAGCAGATGTGGTCACCACCACCGGTACTCAAGATATTGTGTTTGGGGAGGTAGATAGATAGGGAGAGGACAGTTGGTTGACTATATCAATAGTTGTATCCTATTTTGTTAGATCATGTGAAAGTCCTTGTGTGGCAATTCCATGATGGTTCACCTAATTTTGTGTCTAGAGACAATTTTCCCGTGTAGCCATGCCTAGTGCAGTTGTATGAAAAATGTGTGGAAGGATGAGACATTGCTAACATTGTGTAAATTTTGTAGATACATTTTTTTGGCGTGCTCACATATTGATGCTTGGTTAACCATGTATCGAGTTATGGAGATGGTTTGAACTTGAGGTTGGGAAAATATTGGTGTGGAAGGGATTTGCAGTCATGGTTATTCTCTATACAAGTTACCATTCTCTTTAATCTTACCGCCTCGAGGCTATAATGAATTGTTTGCATATATGTCCCGAGTGATGTAAAGAGACAAACAATGTGATTTTATCATCTAATATTTCTTCGGGTCATGCGTGTGGGTGTAAGAAAAGGAGATGCTGAATATGTATTAAATAGTGCCTAATTTAATAAAAAAATAGAATTAAATCTAATTTCAAAGTAACTGATATGATAAAATACAGTAAACATACAAATGCTAAGCACTCAAACAATGCAAAACTATAAGTAAATAGGAGAGATAAATGATGTAGTTTATTTCTATGTGATCTGGAAATGATTTGGGTAGGATAAAGTGTTAGACATGATGCAAATAGTGTCGTAACTATCCCCTATGAATTTTAGAACTCAGGAGCGAGAGTCGTATAGGGCGCCGGTACAAGATAGAGGCACATGGGCATTGGTGACTTTGTGTAGAGGCTCGAGATTTGCTTTATTTTGTGTCGCCATGGTTTCGTTGTTAATTCCTTATATTCACTCTTTGATCGTCGAAGGCATCTGTAACCTACAAAACAAACCCTAACTACCTGCACAAGCTCAAAAACACATCAAATCTGAATGAAATATGTAATATGTGAAGTCGGACTGACTCCAGCGGTCACCCAAAGAGTGAACTTATGAGCAAGCGTTGCACTACATTCTAGACTCCATGTAGTTCTTTGTGCTTGTGTGTGAAATAGTGTCCTTAGGTTTCCCTCGCGCTAATGACACCAAGATAGTGAGTTGTAGCTAGATTAGATGCAAATGTGTGGTATGGAATTCAACACTTCCCCTTCCTATGTAGTGTATGTAGCCCAAAAATGCAGTCCCTTTTATGGTAGTGATAATATGTAGATGTGATTGCCCCTTAGAATTGTCAACCAAAATAATAGTGTGTATGTTGTGTATATATATGGATCTCTTGTTTGAATTTTGACACTAGTGACATAAAAGGCCGACTATGAGCTTGGGATAAGGATAAGAAAACTAAAAAGGCTGACCACAAATGTCAAAATAAGTAAAAAGAATAAATAGAATAGGAAGCCTAAAATGGACACAAGCGCTGAAACACTAAAGTATGCAGAATGGCGTTATTGTCTGGAATAAATGATGACAAATGTGAAAAAAGCAGACAAATAGGGATCCATGTGACCTAACTGGATACCGAAGTGGATAAATTATTAATCAAATTAAATAGATGGACAAGAAATTGTGTCACTAGTGAGTACTTTTATTACTTAAGATCCATGCATATAACAACATACTAAAATAGTAATATATGCGTGATTTTGTGTCTATGTTTGCCCCCTTTATGTTATTTGAATGAAATTTAAGTAGTGTAAAGGAAGTAAGGAACATACCTGTATAGATTCTGGAGAAATATTATGAAGTGCACGTAGATTATAGAAACTTGTAACATGGTGAATTATGGATCAACGCTTTGACCCATGTAGTAAGTGGAGATAGAAAATTGTCATAAGGAGCACTTGGAGAAATATTTGAAATGATTTGGAGACTTTGGAGATTTTGAATTGTTATTGGAGGTGATAGAAGAGGTAGGGAGTGATCAATTCCCAACATGATTTTTTTGAAAATGGGAGGATTTGGGCATCCTACTGCCAGAGGAAGAGTGTTGGGGAGAGAGGTCTAGTTTTACTCTCCATCCATGACTACATCCCCAAAATGTCCAACCGTTGTAGACGGATAGAGACCAAATTTATTTTTGATTTGGGTCCAATTAGTTCGATTGAATAATCCACATAGGAGCAATATAGGAAAGGCAATGGCGTCTCATTGCCCCCACTCCTACAGTAATGGGTGTTGATTTGAATAATATTGGATGGTTTCCAAGTAAGGTCATCTAGAAGCGATAGTAAAGTATGCAGCTCCCAAGTTAGGTCATCTGGGAGATATAGTAAATGTTCTTATTGTAGCAATTGATTGATTTGATTTGAGTGATAAGAGATTGCTTGTAATAAGATGTACTTAGTAGATTACTCACAGAGAGGTTTTTTCTTTTCCTAGATTAGGTCATTTGGGGAATAGATTTGGAATACTATAAAGTATTTAAATGTGGAATATAATAATTATACATTTGTTTGAATAAGATTTGAGAAAAATTATGCCGGTGTTGATTGATTGTATTGTATCCTGAGAGGGATTATAAGATGATCCCGATTGCATGCCCTCTTTTCGGTGAAAGGGTGAAGGGTGGAGAGATGAACATTGAGCCAAAAGCAAAGTTGGAAAAGGTTGAAATAATAGATGAGAGATAGTAGTATAGACAAAGGGTATGTATAAATTGCTTATTACATGTGTCAAATGTTAATATGGAATGCTAAGAAGTGTATAATATGGTGCTAGAGGAAATTGTGGTCCGTATGGTGCAAATGGGGATAAAAATGGAGTAACGAGGCTCAAGATATGAGCCAAACCGTGTGTCATGTACTAGTCGGAAAAATTATTGTAAATAGTAATTATAATATAGGGAAAATTGGAATTACTATATATAGTAATATTGAAAAGTGAATAGTAATTTCAATTGTACCGAGATCGAGTGAGATTTAGAGCTCTAAGTTATGAGGATGCCGCATGTTAAGACAATGAGTTTGAGTAGATTCGAGAGAGTAGTGGCGGACGTGGCTTCGCAGACGACTAATGAGTTAGTACGTGTGATTATTTTCAAAATTTTATATCAAATATATTCATTTTTATCAATTTTAGTAAAATGTGTGTTTCTGTAGTTTTGGGCGTTTTTGACTAGGGCGAAGTGGTTAGGGTGTTTTTGTCCACGAGAACACTAACGCCTTGTTCTTGGTGCTAGTGACCTACTTTTGGGCACTAGTGACTTTGCTCTTGGGCGCTAGCATCCCAAAGCAGGTTTTTGCATTGTTTTGTGGAATACGTGTATTTTGATTAATTTTGATGTTATGATGATTAATTTTACAGTATGTATGGTGTGCTAATGTAAGATTTTTTTGCTTTTTGTGTTGTGCAGAGGGACATACACTCTAGAGAGTTTCATGCGGGTCATCACTTGAGTACATTGCTTACTTTGGGGTTGTCAAATGTTGAGTGGGATCTATTAGACCGCTTGCCACCGACTTGTGGCACATTGTTAGATTAAGGGAGATACCCCATAATATGCCTATGTTGACAACTTTATGCGAGAAATGGTGTGCGTTGATACTTGTATGTTCTAGTTGCCTCTTGGTGAGATGACGGTGACCCTGGAGGATGTATACAAGATATTACGACTTTTGATAGTGGGAGTGAGGGTACAGATTTTAGCCATTATGGATGCCCGTAGTCATATGAGGGCAACACGGTGGTATTTTACAGCGACATGAGTACAAGCCAAACCACATATGAGTTTAGATGTTATTTTGAGATATGGGGTTCTGCATTACGAAATTTATCGCATTTTTATAGCTTAAATCGATTGCGGTGGAGGGTGGCGAGTGGGGATTTTGTACAGGATGCATGATATTTGTTGTAGCATTGAGGAACATGGAATTAGATATGCCTAGGCATGGTGTGTATTGGCCCATTTGTACAAGGACTTGTATAGATTTACATAAGAGGATCATGGTGGTGGGTTAGGAGCCACTACTTTGTTACATGTGTGGGCATATGAGCATATTATTATATTGAGGCCACTCAGTGGGCCAAGATGATTGGGCTCGACCTGAGATATTCATAGTGAGGTGGGTGGGAACCCATAATAGGAGGATGGGTATGACCACATATAGGTCAATGCTAGATTAGATGGTCCCTGGGGCCATTATGTGAAGACCATATAAAGAGTATGGTAGATGGGTAGAGGATGGTGTGGAGTTGCGGTGCATACAACACACCATGTGGCTAGAGGATCGGTTCCCCTGGGTGACTCAATTTTTCTAGGGTGAGTGAGTATCAAGGCGGTTTGACATGGACGAAGATGTGCCCCGGAACCACATATATGATGTCGATCTACTAGAGTGGAGAGATGGCCAAGGCGAGGTGAGCCTGAAAGGAGCACAACTAGTGCATCCAGTGTCGGATGAAGGAGGATGCGGCCATAAATCCTATATGGATGGATGATGAGGGGTGTACTTAGGTGTATAGCCAGTGGTGGGAAACACACCGATGGGTGTTGTTATTTCTAATAGTGGTGGATGCGACCAATGGGCGATAATTGGAGGAGTTGAGGGCGAGGCAACGCCCGATGTAGATGATGTGGCAACAATGAGAGCGAAGAGTAAGTATTGTTTATTGTTGTGTGTTATTTGTTGATTGTTGCTTGATGGATATAACATATGAATGTAAAGATGTGTAATAACTAATGTTTTGTGGGATTGTAGGGGATGTTTATTGGTCACTAATTGTGGACACCTCCATACACACGTTGACTCAAAACGTGCCCCTAGATGTGCTCGTGGGAGGAGGTATGTTAGAGCGGGTTGATGTTATTGCGGGAGAGCATGCCCATTTATTCAAGCCAATAGCTTTAGCATCATCAACGCACATGATTTTGTTGAGTGAGCGTGATGAGGCTCGTGTAGAGGCGAGTGAGCAAGAAAGGCCATAGGAGGAGGAGGCCTAACTCGGGATATATTTACATGATATGTGGAGCTACAAGGTTGATATGTAGAGCATATGGTGGAGCTTGTTGTGTTACAAAGTCAACTAGAGAGGCATAAAGGCCGATATCGATGATGTAGAGTGAGTAGTGAAGCCTCTACTTCTAGAGCTCCCATGATTGTATATAGTGATAATGAGGATGATGTATGATGAATTGTATATATATTGTATTGAGGCATGGGAATTACCCCAGGGATTGTATTTTAGTGTAACTATTTGTAACTTATGATTTATAGAGGATATATATATATATATATATATATTATTGACTTGTGTGGATGTGGCATTTATTGTTGATGTGCATTATATGATATGTCATGATGAGGATATGTTCTTAATTAAGCAACTATAAGATTTATAGATGCCTAAATCTAATTGTAATGTATGTTGTAAATAAATAATCAATGACATACAAAATTTGACCCAAACAATTAAGATTTAAACCCTAAGTGCAAATGAGGAGATAAAGTCACTTATCTGATTCACAAATAATCCTAGATCTGCGGCGAAGTGATAAGCTGATTAACAGAGAAGGAAATTTGTCACACCGATTCTCAAAAAATTACAGGAGCATCAAGAATTCTAGGACCATGGCACCTATGGAGGTCGGGGTGCCTAGGGTGTCGAGACCTATTATGGGAGCTTGTGTCTTCTCGGATGATGTTAAACCCTATTTCGCAAGGTTGCAAGATGTTCGTTGTCCTTCACTTCTTGTCACTAGTATGTCGCACCAAGCTGCGGATGTCGCTTTGTGACTGGAATGAAGAAATTACCTGCAAAATCCTCAAAAGTGTATCAAATCCCAAAAATAAAATAATGCAAATGAGGGGTCATACTATTCTCAACTGTCAAATGAGTGATCTTACGATAGAGCGTTGCACTACATTTTAGACCAAATGTAGTTCTATGCGTGTGTGTGTGTGTGAATTGTGCCATATGTGGCTCTTGTGCATGTCACACTTGATAACAAACAAGTAGCTAGATGTAAGAAATGTAAATAGATGTGTGCATGAAAGAACGAACTTCCCCTCCTAGGCGTGTATGTAGAAGTATTAGTCCCTTGCCCTTGTGTGTGGATTCTATATAGATGCTTGAATGCTCTTGATAATGCCTTAAGATGGAACCTTAGGTGGTGATAGCTAATTCTTAGTGTTTGGCCCTTTATTATGATCACATAACTTTATATTTATATAATTCCCTTGCTTTAATTTTTCAATTAACCTTGAAAAGGATTACTACCAAAAATATAAGATGCTCAAATAGTAGAAAGGACCCAAAAGATTTGAATCAAGTACAAATAGGTCGAAGGTGCCTAACATTGACGTCTGGTTGGGCCAGGGTGTCGAGGATAAGAAATGCTGAAGTATGAAAAGACATATTAGGCTAGAAGGAGTGTAAGATCAAAAGTAGCAATAGAAAGCAAACAAAGATGGCCAAAGACATGGGTTGATTAGTACTTTTCTTACTTAGGAATTGTATGCACCCAAAATTGCATGGTGTTATATTGTTGGAACGATAAAATCTCCAATGATGATAAAACTTCTTCCAAGGTAAAAATGAGGTCTAGATCCTTCCCCTTATTCTTTGCATCCCTCCTTTGACTCAAATCAACCCTTTTGTTTTGTCTGCAAACTTTAATTTTTCTTGTAAGACCACTTTTTAGCTTTTTCTTTGTCTTGAGTGGCGGTTGCGTAACCACCCCATCGGTTGTGTAACCGGCGGTTGCATAACCATCTCGGAGGTTGCACAACCTACCCAGAGGTTATCTGACCACCCCTTTGCATTCACCGATGGTCGTGTCACTTAAAATGCACATTTTTTGACGCACATTTGGATTTCAAGAGTGATTTTCTCACTTGTTTCTTAATCATTTTGCCTATTTTTGGACTCGTTGGAATCGTGTTGATTTTATATTCATCTTTGGATATATTTATAATGTTTATTACCTCTCCTTTTGCTGATTTTTCACTTCTTCATCGACACATGTAATTGACTTCTTATTCCCAATTTTATAAAAAACCAAACTTTTACTCATATGAGAGGTTGGATTTTTCGTATTCTTGAGGTAAATTTGTCTTTGTTGCGTTTTGAGAGGAACCACATAGACAACTAGTTCTTCACTCTGTTCTTTCCTAACATTTGCTTCCAGCCATTTCTTGCACCAAGCCAACCATAACCAATCTTTTATTTTTCTTTGCTACCATCCAACATCTGTACATCCCTAGATCAATTGGACTTCATCTTTGGAAGAGGATACAAAGATGAGGAGACAACAAGCACATCTCACATTTGGGAAGCTACCACAGTATAGTAGTAACCAGGTTGGGGATGTACTTAAATTCTTTGAAGATTTAATTAAATTATATTTGTTAGAATAGAAAGAATGCATTGTTTTAAGTTGATAGAATTGTAGAAGCGGAATATTTCATCACTTCTCGAATGTATTTATTTTATTTCTAGTATTTCTTTCAAAAAAATCTTGCATACATCTTCCCTTGATAACTTCTTCTTGGCTTATCCCTGTGGATCTGCTCAGAAATTAGTTGGAGGAAGAAGTGAAGAAATCCTTGCACATCTTTTATTTCTTGTAATTAGTTTAGATTTACTTTTGCCGGAAATTTCATACGACAAAAAGGAAATTGCTTCACGAGAAGCTTTCCTTTCCATAAACTTGAGTGAAGCTTTTCCAAAAGAAGTTTATTTTATTTTATTTAAATTAATAATTTTTGAATACATTCTTTTATAATAGAATTGTCAAACAACCCTGCAACAAAGGAATAGCCACATCCACTATTCTCTGTTTTTTAGTTTATTTTATTATAAGTAGTAGTATTTTATTTTAATTAATTTCATGTGTCTATAGAATAGTTTATTTATTTGTTTTATTTAAATTCTGAAAAATACAAAAAGATGTTGGTTAATTAGTTAGTTTTCTTTTAATTCATTTCTTATTCAAACAAATAGAATAGATGGTATTTCATTTTGTTTTATTTAATTAATTGGGAATGAATTTGGTTAATTAAAAGATTAAACACACTTGTCTTTTATTTATGCTAAATTTACTTTCTTTATTTATTTAAAACGAACTTTCAACGTAGTTTAGAAAACAAATCAAATCAAACAATTAAACAATAGGAACTTACGCTACCCGTACATAGCCTCTAATTCCCCTTTGGCCAATTCAATTACTAAGAACTCATACTACCCGATCTTAGTCTCGATTCTCCTATAGTTACCCATCAATATTCCCACAATCTTGCATATTCTAGTTGTCCCAGCATGACCTCGGGAGGTCGAGTGCGTCTGGAATCACATGTTGATTCTTAGAGTACATGAATCACATGAATAGTAGTATGAGATTGGGATTAGGTAAATACCTAAAGTGCGTTATTTAGTGTTTACAATTCTTGGTAGTGTTTATTGAGTTTGATGAGTTCTATAGGCATTTTTGGGATGGTTGATTTGATATATATTGTTGATGTGTGAAATTTTCCATGATTTGGAAAGAATAACCAAGTAATGGATTAGATAAAGAATGTATGTGAATAGGAATGTATGGTATAACATGTAATAAGTAGAAATGTATGTATGTAAGGTGGTAGATAAATAGAAGTAGCAATAAGGATGTGTTGATAATTGAATAATGATGAGATGTAAAATAATATTAGTAATTACGTGTGATGGAAATGGAGGGGGAAGAAGATTGATTCCCCCAACATTGGAATGAGGTTCATTTATAAATGCCCCTCAAAGAAATCAAGAATGAACCATAGAACAAGAGTGTGTCATCGGGTAATGGGTTTGTCATGTGTAAAGAGTGGCTATAAAAGAAATGTCAGGAAGCACAGAGCAGTATATGGAATGGAAGGTTCATTGATGTAGTATTCCCTCGACCTTCAAGTGTTAGCCATACCACGAGAGTGCGTCATAAGGAAATGAAATGGAAAATGGATGTTATCCACCATAGATGAAGAGGCCGAAAAGGCATGGAAGGAGCATGTGAAGCAACAACGGTGTGAGAGTAAGTGCCAAATTGGATGTCAAAGGAAATTGAGCCAAAAATAGGAGGTGTGGTGGTAAAAAATGTGGAAACAAGGGGCTTAGGAAGCCAATGATGTATTGTATCAATGTGTGATGAATGAGAGGATGTGACTATAAGTGGATTAGGCTGGAGGGAGAAAATGGATAATTAGCTTAGGAGGTGGTGGAAAATGAAAACCTTGGATGGAGGTGAAGCGAGACAAGTGAATAGTGGTGGAATCTCGCTTATGAGGGATATGGGAGAGAGAGAGCGCTCATGAGAGTGAGAGCAGAAAGCGAAGTGACACCTTTGTCTTCTAATTGTTACAGGTGATCACAGAGAGTATATCATTCATTAGTGGCCATTGATGTGGTGGAAATGATAGAAAGGGCGGTCATGACAGCGTTGCAATTAGTGAGGTGGATGATGTTGGTTAGAAGGCATGTGGATGAGTCGCTTATCAAGTAAGGGTTGCAGAACATCATGGGGTTTAACATTATGTGAGAAGTGTAATGGTTCACAAGTTGGAGATGTAGAAGACTTAGGTGAATGCAAACATGGTGGAGGGGAAGGAAGGCGCTTACACGGAGGAAAAGATGGGGATCATGTAGGATGTTCATAGATGAAATAGGGAAGACTTAGTATGCATAAGAGGAGAAGAAGTGGGAGAAGGTGTTAAGAAATTATCCGCAATGAGGTCCTTTTCTAGATCAATAACTTTATAGCACAAAAGTAAAATGATTCGCATGTATGATATAATAAATTTTCCTTTAAGGGAGGAATTAAGCCATGACAAAAATATATTACATTTATAAATCAATAGGTTGAAATAATAACTAATGCATGTAAGAATCAAAGCATAAAATGTAATCTAAAATTCGTTCATTCTCCCCTGATGCAAAGAAGGCAAGCATTCATATGTAACTTTAGGACTATTGTTAGAAATAAATCATCTAAGAAAAATCCTCCATATCATAATAAGTATTAATGAATCCATACAAATGAGTATACCATTGGAGAGCATGATCAACAAGGCTACGATGAAATGCTTTGAGTAACAAGCGATCATTGGAATGAGTAACCATTGCTAAATGGTAATGCTTGAGATGTAAATAAGGATTTCTAGTACCATCGAAACAAGAGAAAGTAGGTGTGACAAAGTCCTTGGGGAAAGTGGAATTGTGAATCTTTTTAGGAATAAGATTTCCATGCAAATAATTATTTTCAATGGAAGCATAATAGGCTTTACTTTCGAGGGTGAGTGTATGAACTTGAGATTGCAAAGTGCCAACAACATGCATGAGGGATAAAATATCATGTGAAGGAATGGTTGGTGAAGTGAGAGGCATATTTAGGGGTTATATCTTGCCATTTTGAGTGATCATGGGAACTTGAGAAGGAGGAGTGGATGTGGAAGGAGGAGAAAGAGGTGGAAGAGGAGGAGAGGAACATGGAGGTTCTACAGAATGCTAGATGTAGGCTCAAGAGACACAATAAGAGGTGCACTAGTGGTAGGAGTAGAATCATCATGGGCAACATTGGAAACAACTTCAAAAGTAGAAGAAATAGGAGTGGTAAATTCACATTCAACAGTCGTAAGAGAAGTAACATCATCACTAACATGTTCATGATCAGAAGCATAATCAACATCACTATTAGACATATTTTCACAAGCAAGTATTTCATCAAGAGTATCATCAACATACAAGGAAGTTGTAGGGGTACTAACATCATATTTATCATTACAATCATTAGAAATAATTTCAGAAGTAGGAAGAGTAGGAGATATAGATTTACATTCATCTTGAATACTAATAGAAGCATCATCATTCACATTTACATTATCATCATTAGAAGTAGAATTATTAGCATCCATATTGTCACAAGCAAGAACCTCATCATGCAAATAATCTATATGAATTGTATCATTATCTATAAGAGAAGGAGAGGAATATGGAGCAACATTGGTGGCTATGGGAGGTGAGGGAGAACATGATGCAAAGCTTTGGTCAGGGGAGACTATGTAAATATTAGGGGTGTCAAGGCCAACATGAAGGGTGTTTTGGAAGGCAAGGAGTTTTTGGAGGATTGTGGGATCATATTGAGGATTTTGATAGAGATCATGAAATTTAGATTTTGCAGAGGTATTGTCAAAAATATGTTACATACATGTATCGGTCATATTATGCTTGGGAGATGAGGACCTCTTTTTAGCCATGAGGGTTTTGGGATCTTAGGGCAAGGAGTTCAAAGAAGGTTGGGTTCACCAAATGATTTAATAAAAATAGAATTAAATCTAATTTCAGAGTAATTGATATGATAAAATACAGTAAATATATAGATGTTAAGCACTCAAGCAATGCAAAACTATAAGTAAATGGGAGAGATAAATGACTTAGCTTATTTCTATGCGATTTGGAAATGATCTGGGTAGGATAAAGTGTTGGACAAGATGTAAATAACGTCTTAATTATCCCTGTGAATTCTAAAACTCAAGGGCAAAGACGGATAAGGGCACACAGTACAGTTATAGGTGCTGGCACTGAGTGACTGCAGAGGCTTGAGATCTACTTTCTTCATATCGCAGGGTTTCACTTGTTAATTCTTGTTAGTTTCATGATATTCACTCTTTAATTTCCGAAGGTTTTGTAACCTGCAAAACAAACCCTAACTACTTACACAAGATCACAAACACATCAAATCTAAATGAAATATGAAAGATGTGAATTCGGAATGACCTCGATGGTCACCTGAAGAGTGAACTTATGACCAACGATGCACTACATTCTAGACTCCATGTACTTTTTGTGTTTATGTGTGAAATAGTGTCCTTAGGTTGCCCTTGTGCCAATGACACCAAGATAACGAGTTGTAGCTAGATTAGATGCAAATGTATGGTATGAAATTCAACACTTCCCATTCCTATGTAGTGTATGTAGCCCAAAAATGTAGTCCCTTTGATGGTAGTGATAGTATGTAGATGTGATTTCCCCTTTGAATTGCTAGCCAAAATAATAGTGTTATTGTTGTGTATATAAATGGACCTCTTGTTTGAATTTCAACACTAGTGACACAAAAGGTCAACTATGAGCTCGGGATAAGGATAAGAAAACTAAAAGGTCGACCACAAATGTCAAAATAAGTAAAAATAATAAATAGAACAGGAAGCCCAAAATGGAACAGCGCTTGGCGCTAGTGTTTAGAATGGGTGTTGATGTCCTGGAATAAATGATGACATATGTGAAAAGGCAGACAGACAGAGATCCCTGTGACCTGACTAGAAGCGGATACAAAATGAGATGCATGAGAACAATATAATAGAAATCAATCAAAGCAAGTAGATGGACAAGGAATTGTGTCACTAATGAATACTTTTCTTACTTAAGATCCATGCATATAACAACATACTTGTGACATAGTAAAATAGTAAAATGTGCATGAGTTTTTGTCTACATTGCCTAAGAAAAATCCATTTGGGAGGGATCTTTAAATGATCCTACCAGAAAGTGAGTTGAAAGAGCATAAAACTCAAGTAATGGGTGCTTGAGGCATAAAAATCAATTGAGTATTTATCCTACATACATGAAGAGAAGTATTTTGAACTTGAAGAAATGACATGGAGTGTTGATTTATGGTGCTCAATCACTTCAGATTAGCATGTTATATTAAACTTGAAGGGAAAGAAAAACAACCAACATCGGTTATGGAGGGATGACATCGGTCAGCAAGTAGGAACCAACATCAGTTAGGGCTAACTAGCGTCGGTTACCTATGTGGGAGTGTTTTATTTAACTCTCGGTAATTAGATCTAAATTTAGTATTAAAGCGAGATCTATTGATTGTATTTACATGGCTAAGTGCCCTAAGTTTTTATATGCCTATATAAGTGTTTCACTCGGAAATGCTTCGTTCCTTATAAAAGCAGATAAGGTTAGGGTTAGGAGGAATACACATAGAATGTCGAGATGATGTGCGCAGACTTAGTAGAAAGATCGAGTGATGCGAAGAACTCCTTTTGTCTGCAGGAAGGACTACTGCAAATAAGAACACAAGACCACAAGATTTTGATTAGATAATAAATGAGGAAACTGCCTTGGGCCCAGGAAATGTAAAACTTCCTTTCGAAGGTGGTCAGTTTCCCTGCTAACATGAGTTAACACAAAATATTGTAAAATATCAATCAAATTGCTTAGGTTTGGCCGGGTAGGGGAAAGGCTGTTTTTCCTGGTTTTGATCAAAGGAACCGATGCCGGTTACCTATAACCGATGGCGGTTACTGATAACCGATACCGGTGGGTTCTAGGATCTTCTGGGCTGGTTGTGGAGTTTGTAATGGCTGATTTTGGATGGTATTGGGAAATGGGATGGTTAGAAGCTAAGGAATGATAGTTAGAGCAATGGTACGTTGGATAATGGATTCGAGGCGGATTTGGGAGGATTTGTAATTCCAAAAGCATAAGAAATGTTATAATGGAGGACATGCATACGAAGATGTAACTTCTGGTTTTTTACGAAGATGCCGGTTGATCTCCTTGGCTGCCATGACTCTTCGGTTTCTTCACTCGTCTCTGCTTGGTCAAGTGAAGTTACGGACTCTGCTAATCGCTTTGGACTCTCCTTTGATTCAAAAATCCTTGGACCGATCTCCAAAATGAAATTCCGATCCGTTGTTTTGGTTTGGGAAGCCCATTTACTGAGGCACCGATGGCGATTGCGTAACCGGCGGCGGTCGAGTAGAACCGGCATCGGTTAGGAAAAAGTAGGCTATTTTTAGTAAAATAGCCCACCTTCCCTTTTCTCGAGAGATCGGTTGCGGGCTTGGTCAAGTGGCTAGAAGGTCGGCTTTGGGTGCGAGTAAGGAGGCATTAGTTATGGATGTGAGTCTGACCAAGTCACGAGGTCTTAATTAGGTTAGTTTAGGGTTAGGGCTAGGTCATGATGAGGTGGCAAAGTGAGGTGGCGGATAAGGTGATGTGGATTTATCAATTCTGAGTAATTAATAAATAATTGTGTGAAGTTTAGGTAATGAGGTTAGGTTGCGAAATGGGATGCGGGTCACGAGGGGTCGTGAGACACGAATTTGGTGTCTACATTAGCCCCTTATTGTCGTGTAGCTTGTTACGTAAAAAGGCGCGCGACAATAATATGAAGTGGTTTCTCATGTTAAAGATATAGGTAATCCCCTCAAATCTATCACGATTGAGTGAGCGGGAAATCGGGGATAGGGTTGATAAAGGGTATATGTGGTAGAGAGGATGGTAAGGTGATGGTGTAGGTCGAGAAGAAGCGGGCGCATGTTGAAATGCAATAAATGCGACTAGGGTACATGATTTGTGACGCAAACCAAACCAGCAATGTATAGGCAAAGGTCGATAGTTTATCCAAACAAGGGTGATATAATCCTGGTATCGAAGCATAGGAAGTAGCTCCGGGGTATATAACGAGGGTAAGGTGCAGAGCGTTTAGGCATGTTCGGCGTGCAAATGGTTGGTTTGGTTGAGATAAACGTCACGGTCAGGTCTAGGCAAAGTTGGTCGACGATCAAGTCAAGGACCCTAATCATGCTAAAACACGAACAAGTGAGCTCGGTGGAACACAAGGTGCAGGATGGATGGATAAAATAAAACGTTGATTGTGGGTATAGTATGGAAGTGATGCGGCCTTGGTCGGGCCAAGTTGTTGGGTGGTGGCCATGGTCGGCCCCCAATAAGTGGGTTGAGGCCTTGGGTCGGGCCAATTGGTAGGGCGAGGCCTTGGGTCGGGCCATTAGGTAGGTTGAGGCCTTGGGTCGGGCCAATTGGTAGGGCGAGGCCTTGGGTCGGGCCAAATAGGTAGGTTGAGGCCTTGGGTCGGGCCAAATAGGTAGGTTGAGGCCTTGGGTCGGGCCAATTGGTAGGGCGAGGCCTTGGGTCGGGCCAAATAGGTAGGTTGAGGCCTTGGGTCGGGCCAAATAAGTGGGGCGAGGCCTTGGGTCGGGCCAAATAGGTAGGTTGAGGCCTTGGGTCGGGCCAATTGGTAGGGCGAGGCCTTGGGTTGGGCCGGACCAGGGAACAAATGTTGTGCAACAAAGGTGGACAGAGGCGATATTGGTGAAAAAGAGGCGAGGAGTAAGGAGCAGCGAAAGAATGGGGTAAAGGGGTATCAAAAGCCGTCGATTAAATCATGACCGATATCGGTAAGGGACCGATAATCTGGTTTCCTAGTGGCAAAAGGGAAACCGACATCGGTTTAAGTCGAAAAACCTATAAAAAAGAAATATACTTCTGTCATTATCACTTTGTTGTTATTTGTAATCCAAATTGACTTGTCTGACGTGGAGAGTTGATTTGGAGGGGTATTGAGTGAGGTGGAGCTATTTGATTGGCGGAGAGAGTTGATAGTGGGCCCGAATAGTTGAGGAGGCAGCAGGTGATTGGCCGGGGACCCAGCAGATCAGGATTGGAGCCATACAGCACGAGGCGGGGAGGAGCCGGGAGGCTGGACCAGCTGGACCGCCACCACCCATCCCACCACGACGGCGTGTCGTCGTACCGGTAGGTTCTAAACTCTTTAATTTGGTGATTTGGTTGAGTTATGTGGTTTTTGGGATTTGGGTAGGAATTGGTATTTTGTAGGAAATAATGGGTAAATGGAGGTAATTTGAGAAAGGGAGAGGGTAGATAGGTTAGATAGGCTAAGGCGGCTAGGTGTGTAAAATTTTAGGGTTTTTGGGTGGGTGGATGGGTAGAAATAGGTAAAAAATGAGTTTTGGGGGCCGTGCGCGGGTTCGGCTCGGGTAGTGGACAGTGACCGATGTCGGTCACTAGGCGACCGGCATCGGTCGAAAAAAATAGAGTAAGGTTAGAATGTGGGACCGGCATCGGTCTCGTATCGGCCGGTATCGGTGGGGGAGGGATGGGTTGAGGGTGGTATTGAGGGTGTATGGCTTTGGGGTGTTGGGTTGGGTTGGGAGTGGGGAATGGGATTGGGTTAGGGGTTTAGGGTTTAGGGTTTAGGTTTTGAAGGTGGGTTGGGGGTCTTGGTGGGGTGGGTTGTGTTGGGTTGGGTTGAGTTGGAGTAGGGGAGTGACAGAAAATAAATCCTTTGATGATGGGATTGGTTTAGGGTTGATAGGTGGACCGATACGTGGGGTAACGATGTTGTGATACCCTTTGATCTCCTATAGGTGCAAAAGGCGTAGGTCGTTTTGCGAAAAACAACGGAGGTATGATATATTGGTGTAATGTGGAGGATGAGGTCCCAATATGGAAGGTGGGTGTGACGATGAGGGTTTTAATTGTGATAGAGGCCGGATTGCGTTCGTCTCTAGGTGGCGGAGCGGATTTATTTTGGATAGATCGAGTCGCTTAGGCGGGTGTGTTAGGCCGGGCATTGGTGAGGTCCCAGCGTAGGGAAGATCTGGTTAAGTTGATAGAAGTGGACGGGCGTTTGGTAGAGGTGGGGGTGAAGGCGAGAACAGGGGCATTTTAAGCCTGTAAGCACTTCGGGTAAATGGTGGAGACATCAGGATCAGTCATTTGCATTTGAGTAGAAACAGGAGTACTCAAACGTTCCCATAGGGCCTGTCTATCTTCTGTGGAATGACAGTCTCAGTGTGATTTGTAATTTTGAGTACGAGAGGAAAAGTGAGTTGTAATTCCAGTCCATCATGGGTGTGACACGGGAGGCGGATGAGGCCTTTGTATCAATAGATGTCGGGAGGTCAGCAGTGTCGTTGAAAAGATTTAGGCGATGAGGGACTAATAGGTAGGAGGGCGTGTTCGAGGAGATCTGTCATGTTAAAAGAATGTGGTGATGTTAGTGTAAGAGATTTCTCGTCTAAGGATGTCAAAAGGAGTGGTGAGCCTTCCTCTTGTGTAGCAAGAGTGGTAGAAGGGGACGTTTGGGAAATAGATAAATTAGATAGCATCCGCTCACAGTCTTGTAGGGATGTGGTGTAAGAAGACTCATTGATGGGAAGGAAGCCTGGGCAGTTAACTCTTCTATGAGTAAAGGAACGATTTCGCTTTGGCTTGATGGTGGTAAAGGAGGTTCGGGCTCCTGTGTTAGTGAAGAGGCTTGATTCAAAATTTTCTCGATAGAGGCTTTTGGCTGAGAATCGAAGACTGCATGGATCTCATGAACACTCTCCTCGGCTAAGATATCTTGGTTTACGTTCTCTTTGGACGAGTGATTCGGGAATGGCTTGTTGAAATTTTTCGATTTCGGTTAGCGAGGCGTTAGGATTATCGAGTGTTATATCCCTGCATCAACCATTTCCTGCATTTTTTTTTTTTTAACATCTTGCAGTTTTCATGACTATGTCCTTTACGCGGTGAAAGTTACAAAAGTCATTTTCTTTGTACCGGGAAGGTATTGCGCGGGTGGAGTCAAACCAGTGAGGTTTTACGAGGGTAAGGTGATAGCCCGGCTTTGAGCAATTTCTCTAGGATGACGCCATAAGTTTCTCCCGAGGGAGTGTAATTGGTGGGCTCGGCTTTGTATTTATAGGTGGTTTTTGGTGGAGTATTGGACGGTGATTGGGATTTGACCATCACCGCGTGGGCAACTCCTTTTGATTTAGAAGAGGTGGACGCGTGAGGAGTGGTGGTATTTGGTTTATTGGTAGAATCGGGAGTTCGGAAAGTGGAGTTCTTGTTGCTTGTAACATGATTTCTCTTCCTCTAAGGCTCGAATTTCTAATTTTGAGCCATAGTAAAGGCCTCGTCGAAATGTACGGAAAGTTTGAATTTGGAGGGTAGGGGAGATGTGCTTAGCGCGAGCCGCGTAAACAGATTCGATAAGTTCGGTTTGAGGCAAGGCATACATAAGTTGGTTGATAAGGCCCGCCATCGTCCAGCGAAATCTGCAATAGATTCGTCTTCAAATTGTCGGATGGCATAGAGTCGAGTGATAGATACTTTCTTGGCAATGTTAATGGAGAAATGATCGAAAGATTGGGCTAGTTGGTTAAAAGAGAAGATTGAGTCTTTGGGTTAAAGCACTATACCACTCAAGCGAGGCCATGATAAGGACATGGGAAAGGTGCGAATAACAGGCATCATCATGGGCAATCAAATAACAAGCATGTCTAAATGATCGCAAGTGTTGTTGAGGATCCTCTTTCTTGTTAAAATGAGTAAACTTTGGTAACTCCCATTGAGGAGGATATGAATGAAGGGGACGAAGGGTGAATGGGCTCCCACAAACTTGCTCGTATGTCAAGCGCTACGACTTCACAAACAAGCCTCCGGGTTTTGCATTTTGTCCATCATTTGCTTGATGAAATCTGTGGTTGGATGAGATGATGGTGCCACGAGAATAGGGATGTCCCATATAAGGTGTTGAGGTTCTTGGATACGTATATGGGAATGAAAAGGTAGGCGGAGCTTGAGAAGGAAAGCTCGTTTGAATAGGTGGCGAGAGTAAGTCATGAATGGAGTGGTGCGAAAAGAGAGATGAGATAAGGCGGTTGGTGGTGGCGATACATGGGGTCCAAGATTAACAAAGGGAAAGCTAATCGGGGTCGTATGAACCTCTGCCAATTATCTCGGATTGGGAGAGCAGGGGCTAGTGATGCGGGAAGTAAGGTATTATTATCGGGAGGAGTAGGAGCTAAATGAGCGGTATACTAATAGGCATGCCCATAAGGAGAAGTGACCATCGGGCGTACGGTCGAGTATGAGACAAATAGTATTATGACATGTCTTTGGGATTAGCATCCGAGAAATTTGGCAAAGTCCTTGTCTCCTCTGAGAATTTGGGGATCTCACTTGGTGTCCGTAGGGTTTCTATAGAATGTGAAGGGGGTGATTGAGGCGAAAAGCAGAGCAAGCGTGTGAAACCATGGCAGCGGCTCGCTCCAGTGATGTGACAACCATAGACCGAACACACAGGAAAGTTTGAATCTATCAAGAACAAAAACAACCTCGGAATGGTGAATTTGGCAAGTTCTTTGGTTTGTCGAAGTGAGAGAGACGATGGCGATATCGGTTTACTAACCTGTGTCGGTCGAGGAAACGACGTCGGTCCCTTAACCGATGTCGGTGTCGAAAAAAAAAAAAAATCTAGGATAAGAAGATACAAAGGGGCTGCTAATTTGATTTTTAGAAGCGTTGAGTAGTTTTATCAACTTATTGATCACAAAAGGCAGTATGGCGAGAAAAGCAGAAAGCAATGAAAACAAGCAAGATGCACACGCAAGAATGCGTAGAGATTAACCTTAGGGTTAATTTTAATTATTGTGGGCTTATGCCTTTAGACGTAGAATGATGTCGAATCCTAAACAAGAGACTTAGGGAAATGTCAAGTTGTTTTGGCTTATAAGGTTACCTCAATCAGGCGGAGAATACCGCGGAAAAAGGGGGATGTTTGAGTGTTGTGTTAATTGTGAAGTGATTCGGTATGTGTTGTGCGGTGAAACTAAGGTTAATTTCTGTCAATACCGTGGATATCACCTCCACGTGTACGACACCATTACTTAATCTATGTTCACTAGAATTGAAAAACAACGAGCGGGAATGTAATGCATGTGTTTTAAAACCCAAATCGAAAGTGATATTCGATGAAGCAAAAGAGATGACTTTTACTAATGCAAGATGCAAAAACAAAGCAAGTTCTTTTACGAATAATAAAATACCTGTGAATATCTCTAGAAGAAAAAACAGCAAGTATGCTCCCTATAATAAAAGCAAGTAAGAAATAAAGAAAAACCCAAAATGGGTCCCACCTAGTGCATTTCAAAATGTTTCACTCGGAAATGCTTCGTTCCTTATAGAAACAGAGATAAGGTTAGGGTTAGGAGGAATACAGCCGTTAGAATGTCGAGATGATGTGCGCGTACCGTAGAGAAAGATCGGTGACTGCGAAGAACTCCTTTTTATGCTTGGAAAGGACTACACTGCAAATAAGAACACAAGACCACAAGATTTTGATTAGATAATAAATGAGGAAGCGCCTTGGAGCCGGGAAATGTAAAACTTCCTTTGAAGGTGGTCGGTTTCCTGCTAACATGAGTTAACACAAAATATTGTAAAATATCAATCAAATTGCTTATTTGGCCGGGTAGGGGAAAGGTGTTTTTCTGGTTTTGATCAAAGGAACGATGCTGGTTACCTATAACAGATGGCGATTCACGATAACCGCAAATCTTAGGTGGGTTCTGGATCTTATGGGCTGGTTGTGGAGTTTGTAATGGCTGATTTTTGGATGGTATTGGGAAATGGGATGGTTAGAAGCTAAGGAATGATAGTTAGAGGCAATGGTACGTTGGATAATGGATTCAGGAACGGATTTGGGAGGACTGTAATTCCAAAAGCATAAGAAATGTTATAATGGAGGACATGCAAGATGTAACTTACTGGTTTTTGACGAAGATGCCAGTTGATCTCCTTGGCTGCCAACTCTTCTGGTTTCTTCACTCGTCTCTGCTTGGTCAAGTGAAGTTCTGGACTCTGCTAATCGCTTTGGACTCTCCTTTGATTCAAAAATCCTTCGACTGATCTCCAAAATGAAATTCCGATCCGTTGTTTTGGTTTGGGAAGCCCATTTACAGGGAACCGATGGCGATTGCGTAACCGACGGCAGGCGGTCAGTAAGCTAGGCATCGGTTAGGAAAAAGTAGGCTATTTTAAGTAAAATAGCCCACCTTCTTTTCTCCCGAGAGATCAGTTGCGGGCTTGGTCAAGTGGCTAGAAGGTCGGCTTTGGGTGCGAGTAAGGAGGGAATAGTTATGGATGTGAGTCTAGACCAAGTCACAGGTCTTAATTAGGTTAGTTTAGGGTTAGGGCTAGGTCATGATGAGGTGGCAAAGTGAGGTGGCGGATAAGGTGATGTGGATTTATCAATTACAAGGTAATTAATAAATAATTGTGTGAAGTTTAGGTAATGAGGTTAGGTTGCGAAATGGGATGCGGGTCACAAGGGGTCGTGAGACACGAATTTGGTGTCTACAATAAGCATAAAGCTAGGGTTTAAAAGTAGAGGATTGTAAGAATCAATGATTATTGTGAAAATAATTGTGAGAGAGAGAATTCTTGGAGAAGAAGGAAAATCTTGAGAGAAAGAAAGTATTGTACATCTGAGAGGTGTGGAAGATTGTAAATCTTCACTATATATCTTTTGAAAGCTTTGGATAATAGATTGACTTGTTTCTTGGTGGATGTAGCCCACACTGGGTGAACCACGTTAACTCTAGTGTTGATTTATATCTCTTGTTTTGTATATTTCTTCTGGTAGAATATCCGCTTTTATTGCATGTATGCTTAGATCTGATATATAATATGTACTGACCTTGTGCTAACCCCAACATGGAGCTTGTATATGTCCAAAGAGACAAGACAATGATGTACTAAGGCTAAATACATATAATTGGTTGAGATGCGAGGTAGAGAAGCAATGGAGTATCGTTGTAGCTATATTAGCAAGCTCGAGTGTATGGGAGGTATCAAGCTCTCATTCTTTGCCCTATCGGACTTCAAAAACTTACTAAAATTATATATAGTAAAAGATAAAAGTTAAGAATGGATGTCTTATCAAAGAAAGACGTAGATTTTTCAAACTTATGACTAACGAGCCATTCTAATTTAATGTGCGGTCTATGTGAAATATAAGAAAGACAAAGATATAGTAGAATAGCCCATCTCCACGATGGCGTCAAAGCAAGGCCAAGGAGGATCGATGGTGTATGAAATTCCATGGTCTTACATGTGCATGACTATGTCCCCTACCATTGATCTACACAGTGCATCTTAATCCTGCTTGTAAGTAAATGCCTATTAGCATAACGATAAAATTACATAATGTGACATTCATTTATTTTAATGGTTTTTAATATATTTATGCCAATAAGCATGCTCACTAGTGTATTAAGGGTGCCCAATAATGACACACGATAGAGGATAGATTCCTAAGGTGGATTTTTTGCATTGAAGTATAGATGGCATCGAGTCATCCACATGGCGGTGTAACCTACTTCTCTCTAACATAAGTGTAAATGACATGTCTCATGAAGTTATAAGACATTGTCGTGATCTCTCCATCTACTGACTATCCACCAAATCATGTCTTTGTGAGATCGAAAAAGAGTAAATAAAACACATAAAATTTATCCAACACTTCCTCTACCTAGAACACGGACTTTATGGAAATCTCAAATCCCACAGTAGGAACTTAAACATCGCAGGTAAATCTCATGTTGTAGATTTTACGGTCAAAGCTAAAGGGCTTCTAAATCATGTGACATGTATGATATTGAAGGTGTAACACATGGACTCAAAGTGGGGCATGGCTTGAATTGACCACACCAAGCCGCTCATTCCCAAATTAATGTGGTGGGGTTTATGAATGAGATTCATGAGGTGATATGCATGGTGAAAGCATTTCTAAATTGACGATTTCATACTACGATATCAACTCACAGTTGTTTAACATGATGACAAAGAAGAATAGTGCTAATACAATCACTTTCTTAAAAAATCTTGAATACAAAAATATTTTCGTGT
Organism: Taxus wallichiana var. yunnanensis; assembly: GCA_018340775.1. Taxonomy (NCBI): domain Eukaryota; kingdom Viridiplantae; phylum Streptophyta; class Pinopsida; order Cupressales; family Taxaceae; genus Taxus; species Taxus wallichiana. Next base: position 349,342,729 of record CM031240.1, on the reverse strand, counting down.
CATTTTACAATTACCCCCTTTTGAAATGAATTTTTTTCGATGTTTAGAGTCATAATGACTTGTGGTTTAACCATTTCTCAAAATTAGGATGACAATTTACAATGTCGTTTTTTTCTCGAGGACTTTCACAAATGCCATCAAAGCAAGTTTCCAATGAAAGGGTTTAAAATTTAAGTGGAGAATAAAAGTATGACTCCAATAACTTGTTCAAAAGTACAACACAAGAAAACATAGATGTTCATGTACCTGTAATTGAAACAATTGTAATTTTTGTTCCACTAGTTGTGCATGAGAACTTATGTAAAAAATACCTTGTTATTGTTAGGTTTGTGCCTATAACATGTTTGGAAAATATTAAAATCGTTATCGATAAATTATGAAAGAATAAAAAGAAACATATATTAGTAACAATGGTACTAATAATTGACCTTCTTCATACATGACAAATATTAACATATTTATTATGTCCATAAAGTGTGCTTACTTCTTAGCGGATTAAGGGTGTTGTTGTCAAGTAAAATGACTAGCCCAAAAATGCAAAATTCAAAACATGACAACTTAGCCACAATGAAATTCTACCTTCCAATCCTCCCAAGTCTTCCTCCCGACCAACATACATCCTATGAGATCATCACCCTAGCCCTGGAAATGGTCCTAATACATGTGGTGAACATGTCTCAATGTGTAAAGAAGTGTAACAAGGTTCATGAGTTGATTCAGTGAAGTGCAGTGAAAGACTAGTTTTCTTGGAAGCCTAGAAAGGCTGATTTTGGCCATTTCAGAGCATGTGTGCAATCCTTGGGAGAGTTTTGAAAAGTTATTAATTATCCAAAGGTGGTATCATAGATCCTTAAAGGTGTTGGAAGAAATTTAGGAAGATTTAGGAATTTTTTTATCATTCCGGACAATTTATTCAACGATGGGTTTTCAGTGCAGAGGAACAAGGAATCTAATGGTGTGTCTGAATTATTTGGATGATTATGGGAGATCTATAAGGAGTTAGGAGGGAAAAAAATAGGTTCAGAAATCTTGAATAATTATATACAAGTTCTTAACATCCATTTTGATCAAGTAATTCCAAGAAAAAGGGGCCAATTTTGTGAGTTACAAGGAAGATTCAAGTTTTGAAAGTTGTTCCATTAATCTTATAATGTGTTTTGGAGTCAAAATAATATAATATTTGACTCCAAAACATCATCTTAAGCCTTCGGGTGAAAGAAATAAGTTTTCAGGCTATTTTTGGTCAACTAGTGTAAAATCGGGATTCCATTAATGGCAAGGCACACTTTTGACCTCCTCTTGTCCCTATTTTCCCATTGGGGACATGGGGGAAATGAGGGACATAAAAGTGCTCCTTCATCCTCCTCCCACAGAGCACTTTGGAGCACTGTGTCATGCATGTTCCATTTGTCCCCTATGACAAGGGGGACACGAGGGACACAAAAGTGCAACCTCACTTCCTCACCATGGGTGTAATTTTGTTTCCCTAATTTACCCCATGTCCCTAAGGGCGAGAGGGGACAAGAAAGTTATCCCCTTGCTCAATCCAACCCCCTGGACTTCCACATGACATTCTACATGCTCCGTAGGTGGTTTTTCATCTCCCTTCTCTCATTCACACTAGCCCCCTTGCTTCCACTTGCATCCATCCTTCACCATGGGTGCAATTTTGTGTCCCCATTGTTCCCAATGTCCAGGGGGACAAGAGGGACAAGAAAATGCATCCATGCCCATGCTCAAGCACCTAAACCTTTGTGTGTGGTCTCTCATCTCCCTGGTGGTTTTCCCAACCCCTCTATCTCATCCTCACTTGCTCCCATGCTACACTTGTCTCCATCCTGCTCTAGGGCGCACTTTAGAGCCCCAAATGTCCCTTTGTCCCCATTACGCCATTAAAACTAGGTTTTTAACCTCACATGAGCTCCCATTTAACTCGAGTTTGATTGATGGTCAGCAGAGAAGTATAAAAGTGTTTTAAAACATAGTTTTAACCCATTTATTCAACACAAATCACCCTTTCTCCATTATTGTTGTTTTCACACCTTGAAATACATCATTTTCTACTAGATATGTTGCCCAATTTTTTCCATAACAACCATAGCCATCAAAAAACAATGTTGAATTGGAGAAATTACCTAAACATTAAAGGGCGTGCACATGGGGCACGTAGGTGTGCACAAATGTAGTTCGGAGGGATGCGCCTAGGAAGATAAGTTTGGGACTTAAACATTTTGGCATGACACGGGCTAAAAATAGGAAAAGTAGATGGAGTGCAGATCACACAAAGATAAGAGTATGAAGACTTCGTGGCTAAAGAAGCATTATTTTGGGAACAAAGTGAAGATAAAAGGTCATGCATAGTTTGCGCTAATAATAGGATTAAGATAGAGTTTAATTATAGATTAATCTATTATTAGCCTTCTTGTAAAAGCATGCAGTTGTTAGCGCATGGCTATTTTGAGCATGCAATCTATTTTGAGATGCATGGGCGGTGAAGGGAAAGTCCCAACCCTATATATATATATATATATATATATTAGATGATTTGCATAGTTTTAGACACACTGTATGTATTGTAAAGTTATGTTGCCCTGATGTTCTAGCGCGCATGACTCTCTGGTTACTATGATTATGTATTCAACTTTTGTTACTTGATGAATTAATGCAATGGAGTATTGTGGATGGATTATGGTAATTGATGTATCTGATCATGGTGTTTATATGGTGAATCTGATCTTGGTGCTTATTTGATTTGTATGCTTCTTATTATCTATAATTCCAATTTGAGTTCATGGATCTAATGTTTAATTTGAGATGTATGCTTTGATAATGGTTAATATGAATATATGCGCTAACCTCATGAAAAGAATTCATAAAAGAGAGACCTGGTAGGCTTCACGTGCTTTGGGTGAGCATTCAAATCTATATGAATGAAGTGTCAGGGCGCCTAGGCAATTAAGGGGAAAAACAAGACTATATTTTTGTTTCATTGCTGATACCTCTTTTCAAACTTCTTGCCATGATGTTGCATGATGATGGCGTATCGATTGACTCTTGTGAGTATTAATAGTTGGGTGGATGACAAACAAGATTAGTTTGCATGAAGATATGGTTCTAGACTTTATTCGATGCACAAGGGTTGAAGATAATCTATACCATGAGCCCTATGAGACGTTTTTCAACTACTTTCTAATAGAGTTGTAGGATCGATTGCCAACATCTTCATCAAAGAAAAGTTGTGAATTCTGAGACCAAGGGTTTGGATACAGGAATATTACCACACTTTGTTTGATGCAGATGAACCTTGGATGCATGTTGTAGATAATTGGTGGGATGGCGTTGTGCGTATTTATATTCGGAGTACGTATGCGTTTCTACATATTCCTATCAGAAATTTGTTGAGTTTGAATTTTTACGTGAATTCGAGAGGTTCTTATATACGTGTTTTTCTTTGCAATCAAGATCTTGATGGTACTATTAAGTTTGGAGCAATTACCTATGGCTAGCATTTGAACCGCTATCGTGCACAGAGGGGTAGGAGCAAGTGTGGTGAAAGATGACAGACCTAACGACAAAAAAAGACGAGAGAGAGGAAAGGAGGCTCAAGTATAATGAAGCGCGGGAGAGGGAATTGGTGAAGAAGCATGATATTGAGGAGTCTATGGAGTTGTGAAAGATGATGTCTCGTGAAGGATTTGAAGCTCACGTAGAAGATGTGGAGTCGGAGCATCAGGCTCTCCCCCACTTAGGCAAACACATTAGAGAATCCCCTTTGGCTTTTGATGAGAGCGCATTAAAGGAGGAAAGATTGAGGACCGCGGGTGCGCATCTGATACCACTTGTGAACCTAGCCCTTGCGCTTGGTGTTCCAGTTCTAGAAGTAATCATTGAGAAGTAAACTAGTGTAGGTAATCTAGTAGCTACATGTAGATATAATTTTCCTTTGAATATAGAAGTACATCAAACAACACATACACCTATGGCAACACAAACATCATCTTTGTTTGGGGACCGATTGGAGGAATATTTTCTAGCGCGTCATCAGGATAATGTGGGTGTAGAGAACATTGGGAATACATCTGAAAGTACAACAACTTCACAGATTGTGGGAGTTTAGTTTAGCACCACTATTGGGACACAAGGAAGTACATCCATTAGTTTATTTTCTGCTACAGGAGGAGGATTATGAGGATTAGGATTAAGCGGATCGGGCGGTTGTGGAGGTAGAGGAAATCGGTGGGGGGATCTAGTTTTGGATCTCTGATGGGCATGGTCCGCACCCTCATTAGCCACAACAAGTTTATTACGAGATGTATCTTTTCCTACTAGAGTATCGAGGCATTGAGGATGTAGCAAAGCATGTGCACAAGTGTGAGATGCTATGGAGAGCTAAAGGAATCACAACCTTGGATAGGAAAGAAAGTTAGTTTTCCACTACTCTTCAAGGGCACGTGCATCACTGGTACAATAAGTATGACCCAAATCAAATTGTAGTGGATTATAATGCTTTGCGTACTGAATTCTTGAAATAATTGCATATTCTAGAATTTGAGTAGCAAAGTATCAACACACTTAAGGATATTAAACAAGGCTTATATGAGAGCGTACAAAAGTATGACACACGTTTTAAAACTCTGTTGTTAAAGTTTTCTTACGATATACATCCCACTCAGCATGCACAATGGTTTTTTGGTTGATTGTTGACCCCTTTCAGATGGGTGTTATCACATAAGACTTATATCGATCCACGTGAGGCCTTGGAAATAGATTTGCGCACTTGAGGCAATTGAGAGTGTGGACACTGAGTAAGCCCATTATTAAAAGCACAGATTGCAACCATGGCGAAACAACTGGAAAAGCTCTATGTTAATTCAACACATGAGATCTGCATTGGAATATGGTGTACAGATTGCGAGGTTGAAGGACACACTAAGGATAGCTACCCTCATAAGTTAGTGTGCACCATGTTGCTAGATTGTGAGATTTGTCATTTGAGACCATGATGCGAGTAGATGCACTCTTTTACAACGCGTGATATAGAAGAATGTGTCTATGTACTATAAGATTTTCAAAACCCATACTCATGATACCGTTGACTACAGATTGATTGATCATATCCATGAAGCCATTGAGACTGGTGTGTGCTAGACTAGTGTGGCTAGTGGATCTAAGGAACAAGGAGAACAACATAATGAAGGGTGCAATAATGGGGATAATAAGAATAGAGGCTTTCGTGATGGATATAGAGGCCGAGATTATGGCCGTGGAAGATGAGGATTTCCTAGAGGCACTTGTTATACTTGTGGATCTCCTTATCACTATTAGCATGAGTGCCCTCAAAATGTGGTTTGCTCATAGTGTGGCAACAACATAAGTTTGAGGAATGTCATGATCTATATGAGCATATGAGCAAGCAACACAAACGATCTGGGTGCAACAATGATTAAGGTAGAATGCGCAGTTGAAGATCAATGGATGCATAAAGTAACACCTACTCTTGAGTTACCTATTTTAGTTTCTACATGCATTGAGGTTGCACGCGCACATGAACCTCCAAAGTATAAGCCGACTATAACAAAGGAACAAGTGATAAATGCCAAGTATCTAATGTTGCACATCATAAAGAGGTTTACCAGGATATTATGGACGTTATTAGGGATCTATAAGGAGAAATTCAGAGCCTTAAGGAGTAGGCGTGCATGATGGATCAAGTAAATAAGATTGAACTCCTGCGAGAAGGATGTAGATGACTTAAAGGAAGTATGTCAAATGTTACGCTAGGAGAATGGTCATACCCTTGTTAGAGAATGGTTGAAGAAAAGATACATGCGTAAGTACTTGCAGTGAGGCGAGATACTTCATGCAAATCTACCCCCACATAATCATGAGTATGATAAGGATATTACACTGAATGCGATCATAGATGGATGGATTTTGAGAAACATTCTAATAGATACAGGTGTAGAAGTTAATGTACTCACGTTGGATGCATGGAATCAGATGGGAAGATGATGTGGATCCAGTGCAAGAGGTTGAAATACCTCCTAATCACACAAAAAAATTTGTAAATAAAAACCAGAAGTTTCAAAATAGATTTCTTATCATTATGGAATCCATACTAAACTTTTACATCATTACAATCCTCCTTTTATTTCACATCTACTCTAAAAACCCTAAAATGCCAAAAAACCTAAAATGCCAATAAATTACCTAATGTAGAAAACAACTCGAGATGGTCCCTAAAATTTGTGTGCCAAATATGCCTTCATAAATTAAGGCTAACTCAATTTTTGACTTATTCTAATAAGCACAACAAAAGTTATTAAACTTCTAAGACCTATTCAAAAGTGAAAAAAACATCAAGACCCAATTTTAGGCCACCAAATGAAGGAATCCGACCCCAAAATATGCCAAAATGGCCACAACCGCGTAATGTGTAATCCTAGCATAATGCAAATGTATATCTACCATCCGATAAAATTCAAGATGATCCAACAGTTAGATCAAAAGTTATGGTCTCGTCTCCATAAGTTATGTTGTCATATCGAAGACCACCATTACAACCTTCTTCGAATGTGTTGTACATGGAAAACACAACTAGAGCTAATCCCATTGGAGTACTAAAGGATGTAAATTTTACAATTCAAGGAGCCAAGTTTATTAGGGAATTTAAAGTATTAGAGCTAGCTGAAGCGGATAGCTTCGCAACATTACTTGGGTGACCTTGGTGTTATGCGAATAATGCAAATTTAATGCGCTCAACAAGGGGTATATTAGCTTTGAGAATAAGAAAGAGCGCATCATTATACCTTTGAAATATGTAAAGGCTGCTCCATATGTTGATCCTTTGAGTGAAGAAGACCTAAACATGATATATGCGGGCACAATCGTGGATCTAGAGGTAACTAAGCCATCTAAGGAAGGAGTGATACAATAGGATGATGCTCATTCATTTAGTGATACCACAAGTATTGCTTGTGACAATTGGGCACATGGAACATATGAAGTAGTTGGGCAAGAGATCAAGAACACAATTTCTCATATGATCAAGTCACGCATAGTTAGGCGTTTGAGTTACAACCAGTACTTATGTACCTTTGGTGAGGGATACCTTGATGTATTTTTGTGCGCCATGGAAGCCCAGTGGAAGGATGCATGAGATAGAAGGAACATGTTGGTCTATACTCTGCACGGACTAACAACATGTTGGTGGAATACACACAGAGACAACTTATTAGAGTGGTGAGAAGTGAGAATCGCCCTCTCTACTAGGTTCCTAAGGAGTAATGTACCTTCTAAAAAATGTGAATTTCATGGGAATTCCCTTACCTCACACCATGTTTAGGATTGTGAGAGACTTTGGATAAAGAGGAAAGAGGCCTTGCCACCATCACTTTGGGTGCATAATTTTTACTCCACTTTAAGTGGCTGTGCGCATGCATGTTATGCTCATGCAGAATTGACAAGAGAAATAATTAATTGAAAGGAGATGACCTCAAGGATGATCCCTACTTTTGATTACTTTTCTACTAAGCCTCACGTCCCCAATGAGGCACCGAAAATCATGAAGCACCGTACTGCAGGTAGATAGCAAAAGGCTAAGGAGTTTCTTCTTGAAATGTTTTGAGAGCTTGATCTTGAGGTGCGCCTTGATCTTAAAGAGACAAAAGAAGAAGAAATTGTTCATGCTTGGGAAGAAAAAAAAGCAGGTAAGGTGGTATGCATGATCGATGGTGAGGATGATGAGAATAACAACACGGATGTTAACCACACTTTGAAGGTGTGCGTGAGGTGATGGACACATCAGATGAAAAGGTGCACACGTATCATGAACCTATGAAAATGAAGAAGGTTAACATTGGAACAAATGCAGAGCCAAAGGAGGCCATTATTGGTGATTACTGGTCAAAGTAGGAGGTGGTTAATATTATCAAACTTTTGCATGACTTCTAGGACTTATTTCCGTGGAGCTATCATGAATTAAAATAAGTACACCCTTCTTTAGGTGATATAAAAATCAAGCTTAAAGATGCGTGCCCGATCAAGAAAAGGCCTTACATGATGAATCCTAAATTACACGTGAAGGTAAAGGAAGAAATTGATAAGATGCTCAAATCTGGTATAATTGAGCCCATCGAGGAATCTGAATGGGTTAGCTCCATTTTCATAAGAATTAAGAAGGATGGGAGGATAAGGATTTATGTGGACTACCGAGAGTTGAATGCTTCATGTGTTATTGATCCTTTTCTAACCCCATTCACTGAAGAGATCCTTGAGGGAGTCACAGGGCACAAGATCTACTCTTTTATATGGGATTTTAGGACATCATCAAGTGCACATAGCGAAGGAAGATCAAGAAAATATAACTTTTACCACCAAGTGGGAAGTTTTACATACACAGTTATGCCCTTTGGACTGAAGAATGCACCAGTAGTGTTCTCACACATTATTGTGCAGGATTTTTAGGATTTCATTCACAAATTTTTATAGGTATATCTGGATGATGGATAGTGTATGGCTTAGTTAAGGATCATTGTGAGAATCTAAGAATTATGTTTGAGAGGTGTAGGTAGTTGAGCATCTCTCTTAATATTAAGAAGTGCATCTTTGCAACACCTTTTGGCACTTTACTTGGGTAGTATTATTTGTAAAGAAGGGTTTTTGGTAAATTATGCTAAGATAATTGTAATCTTGGGTTTGGAAGAACCTAATAATTAAAGTGAAGTGCATGGATTCCTATGACATACTGGGGTATTATAGGAAATTCATTAAAGGTTATGCAAATATTGCCGCGCCCTTGGAAGAACTGTTAAAAGCTAAAGAAAATTTCTATTGGGATGACACATAACAGAAGGCATTTGAAACATTAAAGGAAAGGCTTACTATTGCACCTATTTTGTGCTTTCCTTCTTGGGATAAACCCTTTCATGTTCATGTTGATGCTTCGAATGGAAATTGGCATAGTGTTGGTGCAACCAGAGAAGGAATTGTGGACCACCCTATTTTTTTGCGAGCATGGAGTTGACACCTAAAAAATAGAATTATACAATCACTGAGCGCAATGCTTTATCCATGATCTACAAACTACACAAATTCATATAATAATTATTGGCAACACCATTTATCTTCTTTACAGATCATATGGTACTTAAGTATTTGGTCAACAAGCCTATTTTGCAAGGGCACATTTGTAGGTGGATACTACTATTTCAGTAGTTTCAGTTTATAGTTGTTGTAAATCGAGGAAAAAAATAACTTAGGGGCCATTTATCAAGAATCAATTCTAGAGAGGATGCACAAAGTATTGAGGACACAATGCCTGATGTAATTTTTTTTAGGTTAAACCATGCACCCACATATTTAGAAGATATTGCAATATTTTCACGCATTGACATGCGTATGAGGGATTAAAGATTAGAAAAGAAGTTGTTTGTAATACACATGATGAACTACTTGTTGATAGGTGGAGATTTATATAAAAGAAGTCGTGATGAAGTTTTGCGTCGGTGTGTTAGGAGCATGAGCATGAGGTTATTATGGAAGAAGATCATGGTGGAATTATAAGAGGTCATTATGTTTGGGGATGTCACTTTGCGTGTAATATTCGATGGTGGCCTTTGGTGGGAAACTCTGTATAAGGATATTAAATAATATTTCAAGGCGTGTGACCATTGTCAGTACCTTGGGAAGCCTAGAACCAAATATGAGATGCCTTTGAGGCCTATTGCAAGTGCTAAACCTTTCAAGAAATGGGCTATTGATTTTGTAGGACCGATTTCCCCACCCGCATGCGTAGGACATGCATGCACTACATTATAATTTATACTGAGACTATCCGACAAGGCAGAAGAAGAAACACCTACAAAGGATTGCACAATACAACATCAAGATTTATCCGGGAAAACATTATCGGTAGATATGAATGTCCATTGAGTTTAACAATTGATAGGGGGAACTCATTTTGTAAATGAAACAATCAGAATCTTTTGGCGCAGAATTTATGGTGGCACATCATAGAACAATACCCTATCACCCACAAGATAATGGTATTGTTGAAGCTTTCAACAAGATTCTGGGACAAACACTGACAAAAAATTGTGATGTTGGAAGAAAATATTGGGATGATAAAGTCTCTGTTGTACTTTGGGCATATAGGACCACCTACAAAAGGTTGAATAAGGCCACACCCTTTCAGTTGGTGTTTGGCGCAAAGGATATATTACCTATTGAATTCATGTTACCATCCATGTGTATTGCACGTGCAAGAGGACTAGTTGATGAACAAGCTATGGAGGAGCACATAAACAAAATAATGCAGTTAGATGAGAGGTGTGTTATTCCCGATGGATCTAGAAGATAGAAAAGGTGAGACAAAAGGCATGACATGATAGGAACATAAGGAACAAAACATTTGAGGTGGGAAAGATGGTTCTTCTATGATTCCAAGTTTGCATGCCACCATGGAAAGTTTAAGTGCATTGGTTGGGACCTTTTGTAGTAACAAAGATATTAGAATCAGGCGCTTGTTAGTTGTGGGCCTTTGGATGGCACATTCTTGCCCAGTTACTTTAATAGGAGTAGGTTGAAGCCCTACTATAAATAAGGCTTCTTGGTGTTTGTAATAAGTTAGTATTGTCACTTAGATTAGATTTCTCTTTTATGTGTTTCCTTTCATCATTGCTATGCTTTGTCAATTTAGTTTAGTGTTTTTTTTGTAATAAGCACGTTTGCATGCCATAAGCTTAGTACTAGAATTTAAGTTCATGAGGAGAGGACCATACTTTTATTATGGGGTGGAGCAAATACAAGTGTTATATAGGTACATATATGGGTTGAACTTGAACGTCCTCTGAAAGATTGGAGCACATAAAAAAAAAGATGTTACATGTGCTCGGATTGAAGTTGTTTTTAAGGAATTTTTCTCAGATTGAAGATCACGCGTAGAAGGATGATCATACAATGTAACACGAGGTAGGCAACAACATGGGAAACTACTTAGGATGAGGCACAGAGGTTGATGTACTTCAGTGCATGAAGGCACACGTAAGGAGGTCTGTGGCTGAGAAGTAGTAGGAACCCCAAAAGGTTACAACTGGGGCACAAAAAATCAACAAAAGAGAGTGGAAAGAGCAAGGAAGTGTTATTAATGTTGAGTATGGTGGTAGGTGAGGAAAAATTAATACAAAAATTTGTAAACTTTATAAAAAGAGGTTCTTGTGAGTTCATTTTTACCTTGCATACTTTGAGTTTTCGAGCCGTGAAGTGCGTTTTGAAGAGTAATTTGAGTGCAAAGTGCGAGAACGATCAGATAAAAGTAGGGAACCGGTTGATAGTTGGACACAACCATAATAGAGCTCCATTGGAAGGGTGTTTGAGCTAGTAGAAGGCATGCGGAGGAAGGTTCATAGAGCTAGGGTTTGAGAAGAACAAAATTATAGCTAGGGCATGCTAGGGGCACATGAGATTCAAGATTACGAGAGGTCGAACGAGTGCAAGGAAATGTTGTAAAAATCCCAATGCCCCCCAAGAAAGCACCTGGATCATCTACATGAGGCAAAAGGAAGGTCGAACTAGAGGTGGAGGTCGAGGATGCACCGAAAGAAGGTTTTTAGAGATGCAATACCCTGAAGGCATGATTATGGGGTGAGATTGGGAATCACATATTAGAGAAGCAAGGTGAGTGATTACAATTTCCACTTTAAGATGAATAAGGATGAAATAGATAAGGCATTGGTGAAAGTCCGATATGTGAACAAGGGGACGATAATCCCATCTATGATGATGCAGGTAGAAGATGTTGGAGAAAGTTGGATTTTTACAAGTATATGAGTTGTCATACTTTGGAAAGTTAGAAAAAATATACCAATGGCTAATTTCTAGAGTCCACAAGGACTTCTTCTATTTTGTAGGAAGGCGGGTGCGCTTCACAAAGACCTTTGATATTGAAAATTGATAGGATTAAGGAGTTCGGGCTCTCAATTTTATAGTGACCTTAATGATGATGAGGGTGTGGCAAGGAAGAACTTCTGCATAATTGACATATGTAAAAGGAGGGCACACTATGGACATTGAGAAGTTGGAAGATCATCCTGTGATCAAGATTATTGCACACCTCCTCACCAAGTTAAATAACCAGGAGCTTGGAGCCAAGTAAAGAAAAAAGTGTCCATATTGAGGAGTTGTATATAATTTGTATTCCTTCATAGCAAAAACCATAATTGAAGAAGCACACCAAGGAGACAAGATAAGTTTTGGCATGATTTTTATTATCTATTGTGTTTGTGGAGATTGGGGTGCCTGATGGGCCAAAGGAAAAGATATGGCAGTTCCCTGAGGAGAAAAAATCACTTGGAGAAAGGTTCGCGAAAGTATACTTGTGAAGGAAATATGAGTGGCCCTTATAAGCAAAGGTTGAAGCTTTGGTATAGGCACATGTGTGAGGCCTTTGAGAATGAATGGAGGATACCAAAGGATCTACCTATCGTTTTGGACAAACAGGCACAATTTGTAGTTTTTCAACATTATTGCATTGGTAAATTTGGTATGAAGGATGGGAAGTGGAGCCCTTGGTGCAAGCTCCCCTATGCCTTCACTACACGCGATACTTTCAAGCCTCTGTGAACATATTTTCAAATGTGCACAAATTAAGATTTGATGCAGACAAGGTGGACTGTGAATATCATACTCTCCGAGAAGACATATGTGTATCCAGGTAAGTATGCTTATATTGAAAAATTGATATCAGATGAAATTAATATCAGTTCCATGAGTTTGACACTTGGGAAGTTGGGTGTGGCTAAGGTATACATTTATCTTAAGCCTAAATTGGTTAATGGAAAGTATATTGAGAATGAGTTTTAAGCTTAGTTCCCCAGGGAATCTCAAGGAAAATATACGGTTGGGCTCATGATGATGAACCCTCTCCCCTCATATAGATGAGGAAGAACTATAGGAAGAGGAGGAGGAGAAGGAGGATAGTGGTAGATTAGATCATGGAACATTAAGGCACGAACTAGAGATGAAGAGAGAGGCATGAGAGCTCCCTTCCCAAAAAGAAGAAGAAGTGAGAGTTGAGACAGGTCATTGAGGAGATAGAGAAGGAGAGGAGATGTTGAAGACCAAGGCTTTAAAAGAGTCTTGAGAAGAACAAGGACCTAGAGGCGGCGGCATGGGACCTCTCAAGCATGAGGAGATCACCAAGGACATCTCTTATGAAACAAAGCACAAAAAGTAGATAAAGAAAAGGTGGAAGTATGTGCTCGAAAAAAGATGAAGAAGAAATATTCATGAGGATGCACACATTGTATATGACACACATGTTTTTGATATAAAAGGAGAAGAGGAGCCTAGATAGGAAGAAACTCAACATGATATAGAGGTTCTTGGTGGCGCATGATGAAAAAAGGCCCCATGGGTGCGAGAAAAGAATATAGGTGAACCTCTTGAGGAGCATAAGGGTGTGATAGGTGAAGGTCCAGTTCATGATGCAGAGGTACATATTCCTAAGGGAAGGTGGTCTGAGAGGAATACGGGAAGATATGTATATGACTCTTGAGTTTGGGTATGTGAATGACCCTTCAAAATCATTCACACTAGATTTCAAAGCACTCTTGATCCTGAAAAATTGTATGGATGGGAGTTAATGGATCATGACGTGGAAAATATGCACACAAGGAAACAATTATCTTGGAGCATGCAGACACATATGGATGAAGCCAAAGTTTGATGTTAAGGAAGAAGCATGTGTTTGATGGAAGATGAAAAAGGGGGCTCAAATAATGCATATGATAGTTAAGCCAATAAAATTCTTGATGAACATGCAAGAAATGCCTTAACTAAGATGGCAATTGAAGTGGTGTACAAGAACCTTGATAAAGTGACCATGCTCAAGACATTACTCGAGGATAATAACAATACGAAGGAACAGTTGAGAAATTAAGTGAATCACATAAGAAGGATAAGGAACAAAAAAATAGATTCTGGAATTTTTTGCAAAAATTAGGGGCGAGATTATAGAGGCACATCCAAAATTTGATGAAAAGAAAAATCATACCTACCCTTCATCCTTGCACTTTTTGCAAGATTGTGTTCATCTTTTTCTTGGGAAAAGGCAAACCACCATAGGGGAAGATGCAAGAAACTATTGAGGCTAAGAAGGAAAGGAATAAGAAGTTGATTGTGTGTAGAATTGTAGAGTATGATGCCATACTCTAGACATTAAAGGAAGAGTTGCAAAAAGCAAAACACTACAAATATGTGAGGATCCTGAACATATCCTTAGAAACAGGACACTACAAGAGAGAGAAATGACATCCTTACTAGCAAAGAAAAATATGAGACCTCGATTCGGGAAGAAAGGTTAGCTGCAGTAGCAACAAAGAAGTGTGATGCACTTAAAGCAACCATGAAATCCCATGAAGAAAGGATCAAGGAGTTGGGGATGCTAATTACATGGGGATTGGATTTTATGGATGGCATGATTTCAGGGCTAGCTGGAGTAATAAGGGAACTAGAGCACAAGGGGAGGACATGACCTTAGAGGAGATGGAGAAAGTGCTTGGTGATGTCCCTGGTAAAGCCAAGAAAGGGCTAGGTGAATGGAATGAGTTAGAAGCAAATAAAGAAGGACTACCCTAAAGCTTATTTCATACTAAAAAGTGAGTGAGTGTGCTAGTTATTCTTTTATTCTTTCATATTCATTCTTTATTCTTTTGATTCTTTGGAGAGATAAGTTGAGAAAATATATTTCCGAGGGTGGTAATATCATTAGTTTGGGGTAATGTTGGGTTGGAGAAATTATCTAAGAATCGGAGGGTGCGTAGGTGTGCACAAGTGCTAATTAAGAGGGGTGCACCCAGAGAAGATAAGTTTGGGACTTAGCCATTTTTGCATGGCACAGGCTAAAAATAGGAAAAGAAGATGGAGTAAAAATCATGCAAAGATAAGAATACAAAGACTTCAGGGGATAAGGAAGTGTTATTTTGGGAACAAAGTGAAGATCAAAGGTCATGCATAGTTTGTGCTAATAATAATAGGATTAAGATAGAGTTTAATTATAGATTAATCTATTATTAGCCTTCTTGTAAAAGCATGTAGCTGTTAGCGCATGGCTATTTTGAGCATGTAGTCTATTTTGAGATGCATGGTGGTGAAGGGAAATTCCCCACCCTATATATATTAGACGATTTACATAGTTTTGGACACTGTATGTATTATAGAGTTATGTTGCCCTGATGTTCTAGCGCATATGACTCTCTAGATACTATGATTATGTATTTTAGTTTTTGTACTTGATGAATTAATGCAATGGATTATTGGGGATGGATTATGGTAATTTTTGTAGTTGATCAAGTTGTTTATATGGTGAATCTAATCTTAGTGCTTATTTGATATGTATGCTTCTTATTATCTATAATTCCAATTTGAGTTCATGGATTTGATGTTTAATTTGAGATGTATGCTTTGATAATGGTTAATATGAATATACATGTTAACCTCATGATAAGATTTTATAATAGAGGGATCCTGGTAGGCTTTGCGCGCTTCGGGTGATTATTCATATCTATCCGAATGAAGTGTCAACGCACCTAGGAATTCACACTACAAGTCCATTTCTTATAAATCTACTTGAGTTACCCATTTGGTTCTTGTTCTCACTAACAAGATGACATCCATACATAACCATTTCCGGTCTAACCCAACCTCGTAGGAGGATCTTCAAACCCATCATCAACCCATTGAGTATTGACATATACCAAGGAGACATAAACCTATGACTATGTGTGTTAATTTTCTATTCTACTCCCTTGCCCATAGATTATCAACTTGACTTGATGCCTTAAACAACAATTAATTGGGAACAATTTTGGGTCGACTAAGAAAACCATATTAATGTAAATTAGGAATCTAAATGAAAACAACAAATTTAACTATTAGGAATTCACATTATAAGTCCATTGCCTATAACTCTACTTTAGTTACCCATTTGGTTCTTGTTCTCGCTCACAAGATGACATCCATACATGACCATTTCCGGTCTAACCCAATCTCGTAGGAGGATCTTCAAACCCATCATCAACCCACCAAGTATCGACATATACCAAGGAGACATAAACCTAGGACTATGTGTGTTAATTTTCCATTTTACTCCCTTTCCCCCATAGATTATCAACTCGACTTGATGCCTTAAACAAATAATTAACTGCGGATGAACATTTTGGGTTGACCAAGAAAACCATATTAGAAATCCAAATCTTTAGTTTATGTTTTAATTCTTTAGTGTTTCAAATAATTGCATGACCCTCTTTGGAGAGAAGTATTTAAAGACAAACAAACATTTCCCAAGAGTCCGTTAACTCGGTCAAAGTATCTTCGTCCCAACCGACATAGCTCGGGAGTTACATATAATAATCATCCTTGATCGTAGCATCTTGTGTATAAAGATATGAAGACCCTTTAATGCTCTCGATGAATAAGTTGCATACTTGCGATTTCATTGACTAAGAGTTGCTCATATTTTAAATCTCGATCCATAGTCATTCTCACCTCTACCATATTTTATCACCTCCCACCTCTTCACCTTCATCCCATATTCCACATTTTGGTTATTTCAATCCAACCTCAGAATTTGAATGCACAAGAATGCATGTCCTTTTTCCTATGTATAAATTTTGGTGAAGTGAAGTGAAGGACAAGTTCTTTCTCATTTATTTTATTTTACGTTATTTTCATCTTCACTTTCTCCCATTATTTTGTGGGTGTTATGCACACCCTGAATATGTGGGGTACGTATTTTGATAAACCTATTTTGGGTCTCAAGGCTTATTATGCTCAAATGCAATCCCAAAAATCACCTTATTTGTCTAGCTAGGCTAATAACTACTATTAGAGTGCACATTTACCAAATGTATTTTTCATTCACAGCACAACTTTCTCTTCCAATGTAAGGATTGAAGAGATCGACCAACCATTGACTTATCAAGGATTTTCCATGGAACCTTCCAACTCTAACAACATGATGTTCATGGAAGAAGGGAGGATTTACCCAAACTAGCACACAAATTAGGAAACATGATTAGGACACAAATTAGCATGCGGTTTGATACTTTGCCATCCTATCTACATCCTAATGATGAACTTACGACCTGACAATTCAATCAAAGCACCGATCAAAATTATAGACGAATCACTTGATAGGTTGTAGGTGCATGATATTGCCTTTTTACAAAATAATACCACTTTTCCCTTTTCTAGACCCATAAGTACACCCATTAGACATGAAATAACCATAAAACAATTCATGAAGGGGTACCAATCATCCCCTATAGAACATAACATGAACCACACTCCTAAAAAAATATTTAATCCTCTCTAAATGATCCTATCTCTACTATGGTGGGATGCATTCACAAGTTGGAAACCATTTAACCCGACCAATAAATCCCCACAAAAAGCGAGAATCTAGGCTATCCCATGAGTGGACAAAACCACATCTCCATTATTAAGCACCCAATTGACACAATATTATTACCAAAAGGGTTGCACCTAACCTAAGAGATCTCCTTAGATGGGATGACACATTAAAAATGTGTTCCCATCCCACGTATGTTTACCCTAATGTTGATCATGTCAAAAATTTCTTCACATAAACTACACCCAACAATGTGGCTAGTTACAATCAAATGTCTACAAACACATTTTCGAACACCTTGTCGCATTATGTCCATATGTATTCCAAGTCTACCCAACTGGATATGTATACTTTCCTTGGATCATCCTCAAAATTTCAAGTGAACACATATACTCGGGTAATTTGTATCTTATAACCTACCACACTCCTTCTACTCCTTTGGTTTATCCAGAGACCTCTGTGGTAGAATCTTATGCGAAGGGGAGTCTACATAGAATATATAAAAGAACTCCTTGATTTTACGATCTTGTTGGTGTGAGGGGCTATTATTTACCTTTTATTTATTAATTAGGTTAATTACCCTTACCCATGGTGTGTCATCTCACTTAGGCAAGTTATACGTCTTAGATAAGTCATTAGGGAGTTATATGACAATGAAAAATTATGTCATAAATTATGTCATATACATCATAGTGTCATTGTCACATGGGAGTTACATTCCTTATTAGATTGTAACTCCCCTCTCGTATTTTAAGGATATGACAAGTACGAGACATGGTATTTACAAATCACTCATCATGTATTTTCATTTTTGATCTATGAGAACAAGTAGATAATTTTTAGTATTCACAAGTTCCTTGAGATATTGTTTTTGTAATTACTTGGAGCTCTTTACATTTTTCGTTTAAGAGTGCGGAAACTCAATCATGTGCTCGCTCTCCGTAGATATCTTCTTGCCATCTTTCATGGTATCAGAGCAAGTATCTCGGTAATCATGTCACTCACTTCATTATTGTTGATTACTCTCGATTGTGTGATATTTATAACTATTAGTGCAAGTTTTTATCTACTTTGGTTTTTGTGCAAATATGACATTATCTTGTTAACATTGTGCATGTGGAAGTTTTCTTGGTTTTGTGGTTTTTTGGTATGTGTGAAGTTTTAGAACTTTTTTACAGATAAATTTGGTTAGTTGCACTTAATTTAGAGGAGTTCTAAGTTTTGGGGTATTTCTACCCTAACTCACCTCCCAACTTAGTTGGCTCCTCTCAACTCGCCCTCTACATTAGAACAACTCATTTACCTCCCAACTCTACACTCTCACCTGAGAGTCACAAAAATCGACTCTCTATACCTCAACTCGGTCCCTACTGGCATGAGCTCCCACTTTGGCTTGACCTCTCAGCCATTTCCACCCCAAATCACGACGCAAACCCCTTCTCTCCTTGATTCACATTGGACTCATTTTGACTCGTCACCTCGCTCCCGCATCGAGCCCCTGTTCTAGCTCATCCCATGCCCTGCGCAGCTTTACTCACCCAATGAACCTTGCGACTCACCTTCGACCCAACTCAACTCTATCCTACCTAGCCTTATTTTAATTAAACTCGGTCTTATGAATCAACTTGGCCATCCAGCTCTCCCAAATACCCTTGCTCATCGTGTCGAACTCCCTCGACTTTTTATATTGGTGATGAAGAACTACTTGGATTAACTAATTGACTCTTTTAACTCAACAACTTAACTTGTCCAAACTCGACTCCTCGAATGTTCCCTTCTCATGCATCTCACCATGACCGTTACGCTCCACCCACCTCCACTGACTTGCTCACTTCCCACCATTTTTGACTCACCCTGACTCATTTGACCACTTTCTCTACACTGTTCGCTCAACACCAAATCAACTCGTCCAGTCAACTCTTCACCCAACCGACTTCACACTACTAACTCAACTCTCGGTACATGAACAACTTACTAACTCATGGGTCGCCCTGCCTTGACTCATCGGTGCAACTCGGTCTTTACCTAACTCACTCGTCAAGTCACTCACCAAGCTAATTTCTAACTTGTTCCTCTCCTTTCTTTGTTTACCCTTTTTTTTTCACTTATATTATTTTTTATTAATTAATATTTTTAAATCTAATCTAGTGTTAAATTAATTAAGGGGTTATTATTTTTTGGGTCCTTTTAGGAACTTTGGGAGCCTTTTTTGCATACTGGAAACTCATTATAATCACTCATATTATTGCTTGTAGGTTAGTGAGCACATCCACCACAAACCTCATGGAAAAGGATCCCTTTTTTGCGATGTGAGACATGTTTTCTCACATTGGACCTTAGTTTTTGCTTTCATTCCCATTTTCATCCTTTTTGTGATTATTACGGTGTCATTTTCATTTGCGCATGTTGAAAAAAATTGGTCTCCACTCTTGCGCATAATCCATTGATTGCAAGGTAAGCGGCGAACTCATTTCACACCACATGAACACATATAAATGTAATCAACACACTAAGTATAAAGTGCTTTATAAATAGGGGTAAAACTATTGTTTTGGGTGTGTGTGTTTATTTTCCTTTATTTTCTACATTTTCTTTCTTCTTCCTTACGATGGATGTTGTTAATGTTCCTTTTCTCACATCATTTAACTTTCATGAATGGAAATCCAAAATGATAATTACACTACGGGGTAAAGGGTTGTACCACATCACTATGGGAGTGGAGAAAGAACCAACAATGAACCTCGAGAAATCTAAATGGTTCAATAAATGTGACGAAAGCCTTAGGTATTCTTTGTATGTCCATTTCTCCCACCTTCTCTTTCACATTGAGTCTTCCACAACACTTGACGGAGCCTTGGAAAACTCTAGATGACATGTTTGGAAAACAAGATGACATGAGAGCTCATGAGTTAGAGAACAAACTCCTAGGTTTGAATCCTAGTAACTTTGATAACCTATATGCCTTCTTCTCCAAATTTTCCACATGAGACTATTTGTTGAAAGGATGTGGAGTTGATAAGAAGGATGCCCAACTATTTTATCCATTCTTTCTAAAGCTTGGACCCAAATACTTTGTCTTCATTTCTACCTTTCATGCCACGAAAGAAGCTTTAGGGACTACTTGGAAGATGCCCTCATTTGACAACTTTTCTTCCCAACTCATTCGAGAACAAGACAAGTTGATCCAAATGGGTGCAATCAAGTCCAAGTCACATGCCCTAATAACAAGTAATGGTAAAGGAAAGGAGAAGAAACATGAGAATAAATCAAAGAAAAAGGACCAACCTAAGAAGGAAGGTAAGACCACCCAAACCAAATCCAACATGAGTACTTCTTCCTCTACTTCTGAGTCTAAACCAAAGAAGGAAAAGTGCAAGTGTTCTTATTATAATAAGTCAGGACATGAAGAGAATCAATGCATGAGAAAACAAATTGACCACCTAACTCATTTACTTGAGAAAAATAATATAGGTGTTCTTGAGTTTATCAAGAAAATGCTCAAAACTTTCGAGTCTTCTAAAGCAAAGGAAAACAAGTCTAAGAAGAAGAAAGGAAAATCCCTCATAGCTAGAGTAGCTCCTTCATCGACATGGGTTATATTTTGGTGCTTTGCACCACATGGGTTCCTCTCAAATTAATTTTTACATTGTGGAACCTTGTAGCATGTCCCAAATCACCTTGGTGATGATACATCATATAGTGGTAGTGGATCAGTGGAAGTTGATGGTGGAACCTTCAATGATGTCCTTAGTGTTCCCAAATTTCCACCAACCTATTATCAGTTTACCAAATCACCCATATTGGCCGAGGGATGTGTGTGGAATTCAACCTAATTTGGTGATCATTAGAGAGCTTACACAATGAGTCTATAATGGTAGAGGGAAAGGCAGACCACTAGGCCCACTTGTATACACCTTTTCCCACTTTACTCTCAACTCTTCTCCCACCACCTTACTCTCACGTTGATGATGTTAGTAAGCTATGACATGAATGGTTTGGCCATTTAAACTATCATTACCTTGAGCAATTAAGCCAACATGAGATGGTCAATGGATTACCTCGCTTAATTTTTTCAAGGGTCTTTGTGAGGGTTGTGCCCTTGGGAAGCACCCCAAAGAGAAATTTGGAAAGGAAAATCCTGGAGAGCTTCTCATACCTTGGAGTTAGTCCATAGTGACATTTTTGGCCCTCTTCTGCATCTCCTTTGTTCACTAGAGCTCAATACCTACTTACCTTCATTGATGAATTTTCACATTACACTTGGGTGTATTTTCTCAAATAGAAATATGAAGTTTTTGACCACTTTCAAACTTCAAGGATCTCTCATTGAGAAATAAGTTGAAAGGTATATCAAGGTTCTTAGAAATGAAAATGGAGGGGAGTATGTGAGAATAGGTTTGACCAATTTTACACCTCCAAAGGAATTTATTTGCAGCATACATTTGCTTATATTCCTTCACAAAATGGAGTTACATAAAAGGAAGAACAAAACCCTTAAGGAGATGGCCAACTACATGATCCAATCCAAATCCCTTCCACTCCAATATTGGGTAGAAGTAATGAACTATGCTTGCTACATTCAAAACCACATTCTGCACACAAAAATAAAAGGGATGACACCCTTTGAGGCTTGGTATGGACGTAAAACCTGATGTTGAGCACTTTCATGACTTTCATGTCTTTGGTTCAATTTCCATGGCTTGAATACCCAAAAATAAATGTAAGGCCTTGGAACCACAATCAAAACCTTGTATCTTCATCATGGGTATCCCAAGGTGAAAAGGGTTATAAAATTTTGAACCCCACCACTCATGAGATCTATATCGAGAGAAGTGTGAAATTCAAGAGACATCTCCTACTTCCACTTCTCCACCCACAAAGGTCACTCTTCCCTCTTTGACCATGATTCATACTCTTTTGATGATCTTTTAATCTTGGGCCTCCACCTCCTGATCCTCCCACTCTCCCACTTTTTTTCTACTGATTCTAGAAGTAGTGATGATGAGGACTATGTCCCCTCTCACTCAGTGATGATTTGATAAATTCTGAGCTTGACTCTCCTCCTGGTCCTCATTGGGCTAGGAAGACCTTGCAGAGTGTTGGTGATTGGATAGGGGATCCTTCAGATGAGAGATGAACTCATTAGAGTTTGCTGGGCCCCATGCCTTCTTTGCCTCCTCGCTTCGATCCACAATATTTTCGGGAGGCTAATGGGATTCCTAAGTGGGATTCTACTATGGAAGAGGAATATTCCTCTCTCATTAAGAATCATACTTGGGATCTCACCCTCTTCCTAAGGGAAGAAAAATGGTTCGGTGTAGGTGGATATATCAAACCAAGTATGGTGTCGATGGGAATGTCAAAAATTACAAGGTGCGAATCATAGCTAAGGGTTTCTCCCAAGTTCTAGGGTTGATTATTCAAAGACCTTTTCTCCATTCACAAAATGAATTCTATTTAATGACCCTAGCCATAACTATCACTAATAGATGGGATGTCCACCAAATGGACATTAAGAGTGCCTTCCTTCATGGTGACCTAGAGGAAGAAATCTATATGGAACAACCACCATGTTATGTCCAAGATTCCTCCCTTGTTTGTAGACTTAGGAAGTCTATTTACGGCCTCAAACAAGCCCTCGGGCTTGGTATGCCAAGATGGAATCCTTTCTTCTCACTTTCGGGTTCACTAGGTGTCACTCTAGACCCAAATGTTTACATTTTGTGAAAGATGAGTCCATGCTTATCTTAGTTTTGTATGTCGATGACTTTTTGATTACGGGAAGCTCTTCCTCAATCATTGATTTTGTCAAGATTTCCTTAGCCAACAAGTTCTCCATGACTGACTTGGGTTTTCTTCATTACTTCCTTGGGATTCAAATCACTTAGTCTGACTCGGGGATCATCATTTCTCAACCCAAGTATGCCCTTGATTTGCTTGATTAGGTTTAACATGGCTTGATTGTAAGCCATCTCCCACTCCCTTCCTTTCTGGAGTCAAGTTAGTATCTATTACTCCACTCCCTTAGTTGATGGTACCCTTTATCACCAATTGGTTGGGAGATTGATCTACTTAACCCATACCAGACCAAATTTATCATTTGTTATTGGCATTGTGTCTAGATTTATGTAAGAACCTCATGAGATACATTAGAAAGCAATAAAGTAGATTCTTCATTATGTTAGAGGCACCTACACTTGATGGCATTCACTACTTGGGGGACAAAGATTGACTTGGTTGATACAAAATTCTGATTGGGATGGTGATCTAGATCATCATAAATCTACCTTCGGATACAACTTTTCTCTTGGTTTAGGTCCTATCATTTGGTCAAGTAAGAAGTAAAATATGATTGCTATATCTTTTATAGAGGTATAATACAAGGGAGCAGTCAACACTACCACTAAAGCTATTTGGTTACAGGGATTCTAACAAAGTTTGGTATTTAGTTTAGGTGACCTACCATCATCTATTGTGATAACCTTAGCATTATCTCCATATGTGGAAAATCTGGTTCAACATCAATAGATGAAGCACATTGAGATACACATGCACTTCATCAAGGATTTGATTCTTGGAAATATCATTGATTTGCAGTACTACCAGACATCATATCAAATTACGTAGACATATTTACCAAACCCTTCATTGAAGCCAAGTTTCTTCACTTACGCTCTCTACTTGGGGTGAGTTCTATTACTACAACACATCTACTTCAAGATTTCTAGTCCCCTTTTCCTCTTCTTCTTCTTCTTCTTCTAGAAATATTGCAGTTTGTACATGGGTACCTCATTAGGCCTATTTGTTGGGACCCATATGACACATCTTTCTTATTTTTTTAGGGAGTCTTCTATCTCTTATAAGTGGACGTTTTTCCCATTGGGTTTTCTTCCATTACTTGAGATCCTTATTGTACATGGGTACCTCATTAGGTGTAGCTACCGAGACCCATTCTATTTTGTCTTGTTATGCCTCATCTCACGCTTTATTGAAAGGGGGTGTTGGTGTGAGGGGGGTATTATTTACCTTTTATTTATTTATTAGGTTAATTACCCTCACCCATGGTGAGTCATCTCACTTAGGTGAGTCATAGGTCTTAGATGAGTCATTAGGGAGTTATATGACAAATGAAAAATTTTGTCATAGAATTTGTCATATGTGTCATAATGTCATTGTCATATGGGAGTTACATTCCATTCTTGGATTGTAACTCCCTCTCCCATTTTGGGGTATGACAAGTCCAGTAGGCATGGGAGTTACACAACACTCCTTCATATGTACTTTCATTTTTTATCTATGAGAATGAGTATACCATTTTTTTGTATGCACAAGTTCCTTGAGATTTTGTTCTTGTTAATTACTTGCCAGTGTCGTGCTTCCTTTTTCATTACCCAAAATTCCCAAATATAAAGGAGAAAGAGATCCTAATGCCCATATGAAGGCATATACTACTGTGGTAAGGGAGCTACTCCTTGGGATGTCTTTGTCGCTAATATTTTATCCAAAAACTAGAAGGATTACCTTGGATTGGTATTACTAGATACCTAAAGCCTCCATACATTCCTCCAGAAACTCATTTATGAATTTGTTAAAGATTTTGATATGTACAAGTTGTTAAGTATGGAAATTAGGGAATTCTTGCATATCAAGGAAAAACAAAATGAATCTATTGCTCACTTTATATCAAGATGGGAGAAAATTATCCATTCCTTTACAAGTTCCCTAACATGGATTGGATGGAACTTTGTGACTTTTTACTTCATTCTCTTAATTAAGAAACTAAGGAGGAAGTGAAAAAAGCCCCTTTGTTCTTATGAAGAAGTCCTAGAGGGTTTATTTCACATTGACCAAATGACCATCGATAATGGATGAAAAACTTATGGGCCAATGGAAAACTAGTAACTCTAAACCAAAATAATATAAGTTATCAAAACAATAGTCAAAACAATAACCAAGGGCCCAAAGTTTTAAATTACAATCGTGGTGCCACCTCAAATGGTTTCACTAACCAAGCTAGAAATCCAAACACCATCAATACCGGTAATGCAAACAAATACAACAAAAACAACAACAATAACAACATGGGGAACCACATGAATTCCAATTCCATCACCTCGGTCAATGTGCTTGACTTGATCATCCGCCATTGTGGAAAAATAAAAATCAAAGATAAAACCCATATTAGAACCCTAGTCGAGGGGCACAAAACTATGCATATAACAATCACTCTCAAAACAACCAAGGCTTCACCAACAAAAAAAAATTAAACTAGAGACCTAAGGATTACAATAGTAATTTTTATTGCGGTTTTCATCATGTCATTGGTCATGATGCCCGAACTTGTAGAGAATAATTTTTTTATTTAGAGACTCCAACAAGATCAAAGATAATTATTTATCGATGTGTTCTTAGGAAACTCTAAGTAAGTTCGTAATCTAGTTATACAATACCCATTGCATCTCCAAATGAAAAATTGGGCATATATTGGGATCCCTTTTCCAAATGCCCTATAAACAAGAAACAAACTTCTCCTAATATGAAAAAGACACCCCTATTAGAACTCATGACAATGAATCCTCTACCTCTAAAAACTATGAGATAAAACCCAATCTAAATCAACAAAACAAGACGAAGATTATGGGTTTAGCTAAATTAGAACTAAACCACAAGTCAACGCAACTACTTGAACAAGGGAGTACACTTTGTAGCCCCTCCCTGCTTGCTCCTCTTCATAATATGTCACTCACGTTGTCTCAAATCTAGTAGGGGTGTATGACTTGATTCCTGAGACGTAATTAAGACATTCGCGTACATTTCATTTCTCAACTTAATGAAGAATTCACTAGCCCATCGCTCAACTCTTCTTGATGCATTGGGTCTTGTTCATTTAGTTCATGTCATGCCTCCTCCCGAGGCTTAAATTAATCATATTGAATTTGACATACACCCTTGAGGAAAAATTATAGGGACATTGAGTATGTGTTTGATATAAGTAATATGCCCTATGATGTTTAAATAGCTTGAAGAAGGGGATCCCATGTTATACCTATAGGTGTGGGTTTACAACAATTACGTCGAAAGTGCCATGATTAATGATGGATTTATTGTGATGGATTGATCTTTGAGCGAGCGGTCATAATTTTCAAATTTTCGTTCCTTCAACGGTCCCCTGGTCTCGCCCCTCTAGGGTGCAGCAATGGTGCACCTGGCGGGCCAGGGCCTGTCGGAATCTCTGCTCAAACATCTGGGTCCTCGTGGGCTTGGCGCTGATTCGCTCCCCACGGATAGTGACTCGTTTCCTTCGCAGGACGACATTCCCTCCGTGTCCCTAATCGAGGATGTTGCTTTCGCTGCGCATACGAATTGTCTTTCTTCGAGGGCTATTTTTGCTAAGTTTATTGGGAGACGGCTCTCGTTTTCGGGCATAAGAAACTGGTGTGAAACACAGTGGGGCAGCGGCCTGAGTATTCGTTCCCTGGAAAAGGGTTTTTTCCTTGTGCTCTTTCGTAGCGCTGCTCAGAAAAACGACACTATGGAAAGAAAAAATTCTCTCCTTTCCGATTCTGGTCTTGCGATACGCGAGTGGGAGCCTCACTTTGATTGTCACAAAGCGGCGGAGGATGGGTTTCAAGTGTGGATTAGACTTTACTCCCTGCCCAGTGAATTTTGGTCGGCACCCATCCTTTCTAAAATTTGCTCCAGTCTCGGGCGGGTCATTCGCATTGATCCTGTTACTCTGAATGGTACTCTCTCTTCCTTTGCCAGAGTTTGCATTTACCTTTTCACTCTTAAACCAAAGGAAGTTATTCTTATCAACACCCCCTCGGGTATTTGGAAACAGAAGGTTGTTTATGAAGGTATTTCCAATATCTGTTTCAAATGTTTGAAGCCAGGTCATTCCGTAAGTCTTGTATTAATCCCACCCCAGGTGTCTCGTATTGGCGGAAAGTTTCCCACACCTCCTGTCCACTCCCCTCCTTCTTCCCCCGTGTTCCTCCTTCGTCACCTCCGCCCCTCGTCCCCCTTGCTCCCCCTCCTGTCCTTGAACCTCTTGCTTTGGCTCCTGAAACGCTCTCCCTCGTCAAAGAAAGTGGCTGTTGTAAAGGATTCCTCCCGGATCCTATCCCTTTCCACGAGGGTATTTCCATTGGTATGGGAGGTAGCTCGACTTCCCTTGAGAAGTGGATCACGGATAAAGAGGATTTGCTTACATCTAATGATGCGGCCCCCACGAGGAACCCAAAGCTTCTGCTGAGTCCCCTTCCCTCCCTCGCGATCGTTGGGACCGCTTCTCCCCACTCCCCCTTCTCAATGTGGATTTTGGTCCGAAAAGCATTCTTGGTCGTCCTAACAAATGTAAGCTTTCTCTCAACGAAGTTGCCCACGGGAAGCAACTTGACTTGGTCTTTCTTCCGTCTTCAAGTAGGAGAGGCAAGTCCTCTCAAGAAAGCGATTATGATCATTTTTTCCTGGAATGTTAGGGGCCTTAATGCCCCTAACAAACAACGTCTGTTAAGACGTTATGCCCTGGCTGAGGGTGTGGATATTTGTTTGATTCAGGAAACTAAAATGTCGGCTGAGGGTTGTAATAGAAGTTGGTTCAAAAATGGAAAGGGTGGGAAGGTTGCTTCTCGGATTCTGTCGGAGCCTCGGGCGGTTTAGGTATTCTTTGGAAAGGCCAGTTGCATGATTGTTCCCCTTGTTATTGACCTAAATTTCATTTGGTGCAAGGTTTCGATTAAGCACTCGGAGGATTTCTTTTTCCTCGGCAATATTTATGGTCCATCTACTCCCATCAGTAAAAGGATTCTTTGGGGTAATCTTAGCCAGCTTCTGACCTCCGTGTTTGCCGAAAAATTCATCGTTGCTGGTGACTTCAATGCTACCCTTTCTGATCGTGATAAGCAGGGTGGTCTTCAATGGCATCCTCGCTCGCAGGTTGATTTCTCTTCCTTTGTTTCCTCTGCTCACCTGGTTGATTTAGAGCCGTGCAAGGGTTGGTTCACGTGGAACAACAGGAGATCTGGGTTCAGTTCCCTCGCGGTGCGTCTTGACCACTTCCTGGTCTCCGAGCATTGGTTGCAGCAGAATTTCCTTCTTAAAAGTTCGGTTCTCCCTCTTTCTGGCTCCGACCATTTTCCTATTTCAGTGGATCTCAACTTTGACCTCCCTCCGCGTCGTTCCCCCTTTAAATTTGAGAACATGTGGCTTCAGGACCCCTCTCTCTGGTCGCTGATAAAGGGTTGGTGGGACTCCTTTGCTGTCAAAGGGACCAGGATGTTTCAACTCTCAAAAAAGTTATCTTTGCTCAAGGATAAATTACAAAGCTGGAACCATTCGAAGTTTAAAAATATTTTTCATGAAAAGCTTCGAGTTGAGAAGACTCTTCGTTCTCTCAACGAGAGTATCTGTTGCATGGGATGTCACAGGAGGATTACCAGAAGGAAAAAATTCTCCTCAAGGAATTGGGGGATATCCTTCTTAAAGAGGAAACTTTTTGGCGTCAAAAATCTAGGGAAACTTGGTTTTTGGATGGAGATAAAAATACCAAATTCTTCTTTTCTTCGGTCCGAGCTAGAAGAAACTTCAATTACATCTCTTCTCTCAAACTCGAAGATTCCACCATTGCTAATTCGCAAGCTCAGATTAAATCGGAAACGGTGGATTTCTTCCGCAAGCTCCTGAATGATACGGCTTCCCCTCTTGGCCTCAGTCTCTCCTTCATTCTCAGATTCCCCGCTGTATTTCGGATGTTGAAAATGATCAGCTTCTTTCACCCTTTTCCTTAGAAGAGGTCCGGAAAATTGTGTTCTCTATGAAGCGAGATAAAGCCCCAGGCCCGGACGGTTTCCCTGCCTCTTTCTTCCAGGATTTTTGGGATATCATTGGTCCCTCTGTTTGGTAGGCGGTTGAGGAATCCAGAGTTTCGGGGAAGATTCTTGGGAACCTTAATCACACTTTCATCTGTCTGTTCCCCAAAAAATCCCCAGCTGAGAAGTTAGATGATTTCAGGCCAATTTCCTGTGTAATACAACATATAAAATTATCTCCAAAGCTATTGCCAATAGGCTCTCCCCATTGATGCATAAATTGGTTGCCCGGAACAGTGGGTTCATTCCTGGAAGGTCTATTACGGAAGGTATCATTATTTCTCATGAACTTATTCACTCCCTTCATAATTCTTCCAGAGCAGGAATGTTGCTAAAATTGGATTTCAGCAAAGCTTATGATCGGGTTAACTGGAGGTTCCTTCTTATTTCTTTGCAAGCTTTGGGTTTTGGTGCTCACTTCTGTAAGTGGATTTTCGACTGTATTGCCTCCCCGCTTCTCGGTTCTTGTCAACGGATCTGCGGAAGGCTTCTTTCAGAGTAGTAGGGGTATTCGTCAAGGAGACCCGCTTTCTTCCTTCCTCTTCACAATTGTGGCGGAAGCTCTTAGTCGTAGCATCAAAGCTGCAATTCTTGAAGGTTCGTTGAAAGGTCTTCACATCTCCTCCAATCTCCCTCCTCTTTCTCATCAGCAATTCGCATGAGACGATACTTTTCTCTTTGGTCGAGGAGTATTAGGAGGCTAGGTGCATTTCCTCTATGCTGGATTCCTACTTTCTTGCTTTGCTGGGACAGTCTTAAACTTTCATAAATCTATGATCTTTTTCTTTAACGTGGCCCCCAGGCTTCAGGGGAGAATTAAAGAGATTCTTGGCTTCTCTTTGGGTAAACTTCCCCACACTTACTTGGGAATTCCTTTGTTTCATGGGAAGGGTAAGGCTCTCCTCTGGAACGGGCTTTTAAATTCCATCTCTGCCAAACTCCTCTCCTGGAAAGGTAAATGGTTATCCCTTGCCGGTCCGTGCGCTTCTCATCAACTCGGTGCTTCTCTCCATTCCTATATACATGCTCTCCATTCTACAGATCCCTAATTCTGTTCTACTCAAAATTGAGAAGGTGGCTCGTACTTTTCTGTGGCAAGGTCTCAGCACCGAACGCAAATTCCATCTTGCTAATTGGGATCTGGTCAAGCTTCCCAAGAATCTGGGTGGTTTGGGCATCTTGGATTTGGCCATTCAGAACATGGCCCTCGGTGCAAAATTGGTATGGAAATTCATATCTGATAATAGCAGACTCGCCTTCAAGGTCCTCGCTCACAAATACATGGATGGGCACCGAAATGAGCTTTTTCTTTCCAGTTCTGAGTTACCTAAGGGCTCCCACCTTTGGAATTTTCTGTGTAACTCCAAAATCTTATTGCTGATCGGGTCTCGTGGAAGCTAAACAATGGTCGGTTAGTGTCTTTACGGGGCGAAAAGGCTGGAATGGCTTCCCTCCCCTCAACTTGCTTCCCTCTCTCAATGGCATTATGAACTCTTCCAAACTATTATGGGGCTCTCTTGTTTCTGATTACGGTTACCAGCATCCCAACGGCTCGCCTACCTGGTGTTGGAAAGATATATTGTCTCTCGGTGCCTCTGCTCCTGAAGCTGTCCTCCTATCCAATTCCTTAGAGGAACGTCATGCTACGTACCTCAACAGTAATGATTGCTTATTTTGGGTTGGAAATAGCTCTGGCCTTTACACTGTTAAAAAGGGTACAACATTCTCCTCTCACAATTCGGCAAGGGTTCTCCGAGTTCCTCTGGATGCTGGCACCCTCACATTACACCGAAGATTGCTTACTTCGGTTGGCTTGTATTGAAGAGAAAGGTTCTCACCCAGGCTAGAAGGTGTGCGTGGGGCTTCTCGGGCCCCTCTAAATGTCTTCTTTGCGGTGCGGCTGAGGAAGATCTGGATCATCTCTTCCTCTTCTGTCCCTTCACCTCCAAGTGTTGGGATTGGCTCTTCAATAAGCTTAATCTCTCCTGGGTTCCCTGTAACAAAATTGATGCTAATCTTTCTTCCTGGCCGTCTTTTTCCCATAATGTTTGCACAGCTCTATATGGAATGTCAGCCCTTATTTCTTGCTATGGCATTTATGGTGGGAACGCAACCTTCATCTTTTCAGAGAGCAAGCGGTTGAGCTCCCCTCCTTCCTTTCCAAGCTGGAGGTGGCCATTTCTGAATGTATTAGTGCTAAGTGTTCTTCCTTTCCCTCCTTTTCCTCCAAGGACTTCGCTACTCTTCATCAATGGTCACTCATCAAAATTCCCAATCCTGGGTCTATTATCTGTAAGGGGCTCTCACAAATTGAAAAGATGTTGCTCAGGAAAAGAACACTAGATGGCGTCCCCCTCCCGAGGGGCTGTGGAAACTAAACTTCGATGGGGCCTCCAGAGGTAATCCGGGTTTATCTGGGGCTGGTTGCATCCTCAGGGACGATCGTGGTCTCCTCATCCATGCGGGCTCCTTCCCGTTACAAGACGGCACATGTAACTCATTTGAAGCACAGGCTCTTCTGGAAGGGGTCAAGTTGGCGGTCCATCTTGGGCATACTGAATTATGTATCGAAGGGGATTCTCAAATCCTCATTTCTTTGCTTTTCAGTGGTGCTTCCCAATCGTGGAAATTGAACCTCTTTCTTCCTTCTATTCATTTTTGGCTCGGTAAACTCCATTCCTGGAACATTTCGCATAAGTACAGGAAGCAAATCAGGCGTGACTTCTGGCGGCCAACTTTGCTATTGATAATCCCTCTGCAATCGTTTCCTCCAACAACGCTCACATGTGGCGAGGACTTTTTACTTTCCTCTCCCTCGATCGGTGAAACACCCGACTAGACTTCCGTGCGCCTCCACTTTGCGTCGGCGGTTCCCCGTCGTCGGTCTCTTCCTCCCCTCCTTCGGCGGCGTCCTTCCCTTCCCTTGCCGCTCCCATGCACTTCTTTTGGCCCCGTCTTCTCCAAGCGTTTCTTGCCAGGTTCCCCTCGGGACAGTTTCTTCTTCACTTTCTTTTATTCTTGTTTCGCAGACCTCCTGGACTGTCTCTCTTAGCTTTTGCTTTGCTTCTTCCCGGCGCCATGTCTTTTGTTGGTTTCCCATTTGTGGCCCTCAGTGGCGATTCCATGAACCAGCGATGTCTCGCCATTGATAGGCGGCGTCTGGCCATGATTTTCAAATACTCTTCATCAGTCGAGGCCGAAGCCATTGAAGCCATTCTTGGCGACTTTTACCGCTTCAACTCGTCGCCCACGAACCGATTCCAACATCACCTCGGCCTTCGTGTCTTTACTATGCTCTGCTTCATCCCAACATTTCGGAAGTGGAACTGGTCGCCTCAGACCTTATTTACTGTTGCTGCGTTGCGTAGGCCTTCACGACCAGCTCGTGGATTTCTCACTTCCTGACCCTCTTCTGTGGGTGGAAGATGTGGACGAGTTTGCCATCGGTTCAGGTAGGGATATTCGGCTAGCTCGGTGGGCGATCACGAGGGACCTTGTCACGTTTACCTGAGAACTTCCATCCTTCTTTGGACCAGCGTTTTCTCCCGGTCATGGATATTGATGCGGCTCTGTTTCCTCTCCATTCAGCTGTTGATCAGTTGAATGCCCTCAAGGATCGAGCTCTCCATGCCTTCAACTTCCTGCTGCATGCGGCCTCCTCGCGGGCTGGTCACTCTTCGGGTTAATCGTTGCAGCCTTTGTCCTTCGTTCTGCGGTCGCTTCCCTTGTCTCTGCGTTCTCTTCTTCTTTCAGTTTTTAGCTCTTCTTTTCCTCTTCCTCCTTCGACTTTCTCCTTCTCCTTCTTCTTCTTCTTCCACTTTGTGTTTGTAGGGTTGGGGTCCCTATCCCCACCGGTTCATAGCTCCGGTCAAAAGCGTTTACCAATAAAAAAAAATGATGGATTTATTGTGAACATAGTTCCATTTTCTTTCATGTAGAAGTTAGGATATGGAGAAACTAACTTCTCCTCTACTATAAATCGTTACAAGGCTATGAAAGCCTCTATTGAAACCATAGTTTCTACCATCACCCTTGGAATCAAAACTATTCCAACCAATTTTTGTATTATATATAGAGAGACAAACTATAACATGCTCTCGGGAGGCCTTGGATTCATAAGATGAAGGCTATTCCCTCCACCTTATTCTGAAGTTAGGTTTCTTCATTTAGATGGGTATTCATCGCTCAAAGAGATCCTAGACCATTTGATATACACCTAGCAAACCTTAAGAGAAAATTGGGAATTCATATTGAGTTTGAAATCGCGAACCAATTAAACAAACCATCCCCTTCAAAAGGAGTTTTCATGATCGTTAAATTGATCCTAAAGGCGGATACAAATAAACTAAAAGAAATTGGCAGTAGAAAAGAGTGACAAGAAGGTTTTTATGGAAGCCATGTCCACTAAAACCATGAAAAATATTATGAATCTCTTGGATAATGATTCACCAATCACATTCATTTTGATCCTCATGGGTCTAATAGTCTCCTTGGCTTGGCCTCTCTCCTTGTAGATGATCTCATAGATATATGTGTGGTAGAGGTGTCAAAGGTGCAAGAAGAATATTCAAAAGGAACAATGGACTCTATATTCTCCATTGACCATTGGATGCTCCTCTATGATGGAGTAAAATGTTGATATGACACAAATGCATGAGTTTAATCTTAACTTCTCCACGAAGATAAGATCATTCCATTTTATTTCAAATTAGAATTTGAGTGCAATTGTGAAAAGATGAATATGTAGCCTTTCTCCTAGGTCTTATTGTTTCCAGAGGATGGAGATTCAGAACCTTAGTCTTAAGGGACTTGCAACTTATTTCCAATCAGATTTTTGAAGTATATGAAACTGACCAAAACATCTCCAACTCCACAGCAATTTGTTGTGTGTGAGATAAGTGAAGACTTCAACTTTATCTCCATTGATGCTATTCCTAAGGAGAGAAACCAACTGATGATTATACTTGATTCTTCATCTTCTATATTTTTCTCGATGCATACTTACTAGGAATCAAATTCGTTGTGTCCATGAGAATCGAACCCTTAGTGAGGAGAATACCAAATGTGGAGATTATCCCTTATGCGTAAAACAAGAATGAAATCGTCATTATGGAATTTGTAAAAAATGTTGAGGTAATCATGGGTTTCTTACACACATACAATGATCTTCTCCTGACTCGAGTGCCACAAGAGAGGATTTTCCTCATCCCTCATTCTTCATCTTACTTTGGGGTAAAAGTGGATCTTGGATTCTCAAAAGAATTTTAAATCTTCGAGGTAGAAGATGAACCTCTTGAACTTCCCCCTACTCCCCAAAAGTCAAAGAGGTGAATGATTATCTAATAGAGGACACAATCAAAATTAACATTGAGAGCATTATGAATCCTAAATTTTTAAAACTAGGTTATTTACTATCCCCAAAGGAGGTGGATAAGTACATTAAGGTTCTCGGGATCATGATCATGCCTTTTATTTCACCTATAAAGTGTTTTTAGAGTCAATCCAGGTTGTTTTCCACAAC
This sequence comes from Taxus wallichiana var. yunnanensis, assembly GCA_018340775.1. Classification (NCBI taxonomy): domain Eukaryota; kingdom Viridiplantae; phylum Streptophyta; class Pinopsida; order Cupressales; family Taxaceae; genus Taxus; species Taxus wallichiana. The sequence continues at coordinate 349,307,928 of CM031240.1, read as the reverse complement.
TTGGTAACCAAACATGACACTAAGCCCATTAATAAAAATTAAGACCAATGAAACCAAAGGTTTCCTTGATGGTCAAGGAATAAGTGGTGAAAATTCTACAAGAAGGGTTTATAAATCCAGAGACTACTCCGTGTGGTTGTCGATATTGTTTTGATCCTTAAAAAATAGAAATATCAGAATTTACATTGACTTTATAGATATTAACAAGACTTGCATAAAGGGTGGTTTCCCATTATCGTCTATCGACTTCATCATGACCAGATAGCCGGATACACGTTCTTATCTCTCATAGATGGGTTTTGGGTTGCAAAAAAACAAGGATTTTCGAGGAAGATCAAACCAAAACAACCTTCAATACTCCTTGGGAACCTTCTATTACGTGATCATGCCCTTCATTTTAAAAATGTTGTTGTAACCTATTAAAATGTGATGACCTATATCTTCCATGACCTCATCCAAAAAATCATCAAAACCTATGTGGATGACCTACTAGCAAAGGTTAGAAAGAGGGGTGACTACCTTGAAGTCCTTCAAATTAATCTCTCACATATTGATTATGACATCACATTAAACTTCAAGAAATGAGTTTTTAGAGTGATGGGAGGAAAAATCTTAGGCTATATTATATCCTTCTAAGGGATTGATGCAGACCCTGCAAATAATTGTGCGATTCTTGAGATGACCTCACCCATAAATGAGTATAGAATTATGTCATTCCATTGCAAGATCAAAGAAATGTGAAGGTTTTTTCTTGAACTCACCTATGCCATACACCCCATTAATGGTATCATCAGGAAAATTTTTACAACACTTGGAAAAAATAATGCCATGACACTTTTGAATCCATAAAGTGTTTTCTTATATCTCTACCCACTCTCATGCCACCCGTCGATTATATTTTGATTCTCTATTCTAGAGCCACAAACGTATCCCTCGCATGCATGATAGCACAAGAAGATGTTGATAGTTGTAAGTACATGCCATTTATTTTATTAGTTACATCCTTCTTGACTACAAGACCAAATGCACCCAAACGGAGAAGGAATGTCTCACTATCATCTTTACAACTAAGCTAATAAGACACTACATGTGAAATCAAGAAACAAGAGTGATTGTTAAGTCGAACAATTGTGTATTTTCCTTAAGAAACTTTGTCTAAAAAGGTTGGTTGGTTAATAAATCTCATGAGTGAATTCAAACTTACATACATAAACCAAAAATAACTCATTGTTGATCGAATAGGTGATAATCCATTAGATTGTGGTGAGGTAGTTGACTTATATTTTCTTGAAGAGGTCATATGCTACTGTCATCACCAATCCAACACTATGATAATTCTCCACCGGGAACTCCTCGTGCTATGATTATTTACTAATGCATAGCCTTTAGTTTGGTGGATGTAATCTAGAAACACAACAACAAACATAACACAAGAATACCATAGACTATGATACGAAGGAATGATGACAAATCTGAAATATAAGTGTAAATTATAATATCAACATGAAATTGTTACAATCTCACCCATGAGGTACTTCAAGTGTTATTGACTTCACTTTCCTTCCAACAATAACTATGGGAGAAACTTCACAATGGATATTCTTTAACACACCTTCTAAAGGATGGCTTCTTCCTTTACACACTTACTCATACAATATTTCTCACTACTTCTCTCTATGCTAAATGAGGGGGTGGCCTCTTTATTTATAGGAATTCAGGCTTATCCACCCTATCTCTAAGATAGGATAGGAAATCTCTTCCGGCCAATCATATTCCATGCCTAAACTCTTGCCTTTACATGTAGGCTTATCTTCTAAGATAAGATAAACCTTATCATCTCACATGGGTTCCACCTTTTTAGATTTTTCCACAAATAAAATACACAAAATATTTATGACATCACTCTTTGTCCTTATTACAAATATAATATTTTTAATTCCTAATCATGTAGACCCTACTTCTCTACTTACCCCAACTTTGACATTTTAACATTACTGGACCACTTACGACAAATATTTACTTTTTACCACAACATTCCTATTGTACTTTGACTGATACCGTACTTTACTTTATTGGCGGCACCGTACTGATGGTGTCGTTATCTTCTATCAGACGCCACTACTAATCATACTTAACAACATCCTATTCCTAATACATACATAATAAAATAGAAATTACGGAGGAAAATTTTAATGTCGACATTTTCCCCCTTCCTAGCTTCTACTCCATCCTCGGAGTAGACTATTATGGTGCTTGGAAAATCTTTAACTTTTCGTGGTTGACCCATTTCGTAATGGGAGTGCCATCCAATTCCTCCAGTCGATATGTACCATTTTCATGCACAACTGCTATTTTGTAGGGCCCCATCCATTTAGGAAGAAATTTTCTTTGCCTTCTTTTTTTGTATCTAGAATCATATACTAGAACCAAGTCATTCACATGAAATGGAGACCAACGGATCTTTTGATCAAAGTATTCCTTCTACTTCATTTTCTTCTTATAGCTTGTATCCTTCGCTATTTCCCTCATTTCCTCTAGAAAATGAAGATGCACCAACCTTTCTTTTACTGAATCACTTTCATCCATCCTTTCCTTTTTCATAACTCTCATAGTGGGAATATCAAACTCAATAGGAAGAATTGGATCAATGCCATAAGCCAACTGAAATGGGGAGTATCCTGTTGCTGACTTTGATGTTGCCCTATATGCCCACAATCTTTGCATGAATCCTTTTATCCCACTAATGTACTGCAAGGCTGCATCTTTTGCTAAAATTTGACACAACACAAAAAAATTTCGTTCCACTGTCCATTTGTGCTTGGCTTGTATGTTGTTGCCTTCCCATGCTTAGTAGAAAACTTGTTGACTAGGGCTTCTACCACCTCATTAATGAAGTGGCTTTTTGATCTGTTACAATTTCTAATGGGCAGCCAAATCTAGTGGCAATGCGTTTATATATGAACCTTGCCACTTCATCCATGGAAGTTGTTTTCAATGGCCTAGCTTGAACCCACTTGGTTAAATAATGTGGCAACTACAATATACTTATTTTGGCGTGGGGTAGTTGGAAGTGGACCTCAATATCTATTCCCCACTTTTCAAAGGGACCAAGTGGAAGAATAGGGCATAATGGAGCTGATGAAGTCTTACGGTTACCATGTGTTTGACAAATATCACATGTCTTACAATAATTATAACAATCTCTTAAAAGAGTGGGCGGTGATAACTGCATCCAAGATCCTTCTTGCTATAAGTTGTCAGAGAAAGTGTCCTCCACATGTAACATTGTGGAATTCTTCTATCAGCTCCTTCCTTGATCACGTCCAATCCCTTCTCTTATCTTGTCCATCGTGTCCTATTCAAATAATACTCCATGCGAGAATAGAATATGGACGACCCGACTTGAGTAATCTTCCTCTTAGTCTTTGCATTGGCACCATCAGGAAACTTGAATTCATTTAGATAATTCCAAATATCTATGTATTCACTAGGGATTATGTCAAGGGATAACAATGCTACATCTGGGAAATCATCATCATCACAAGATGATCCTAAACCATCATAGGCTCGAGAGAGTGCATCTGCATTGACATGCTTCTTTCCTGGCCTATCTATAATATCAAATTCAAATTCTTGTAGCAAAATTATCCATCTTGCTATCCTCCCTGATGGGTTAGGCTTATTTACAATATATTTGAGAGCACGATGATCTGTCATTCTGACTATAAATTTCTACCCTAGCAAGTAATTTCTAAACTTCTTTACAACAAAAATGATAGCTAGAGCCTCTTTTTCGATTCTGATATAATTTACCTCAGATCTTGCTCATTTGTTGCTCTCCTAAAGTAAACTAGATGATCATTCCCATTTTCATCTTTTTGGCCCAGTACTTCCTAGTGCTTTGCATTTGAGGCATCGAGTATACACTGATGAATGGCTTGCTCCAATCTGGATTCTTTAAAATAGGTGAAGACACCAAAGCTTCCTTGATTGTTAAAAAGCTTCATGTGCCTTATTTCTGGTTCATAAGTAACATCCTTCTTGAAGAATCTGGGTTAGTGGTGTGAAATCTTTGAGAAATTCTTGATGAACTTTCTATAGTAACCCACATGGCCTAAAAATGATCTCAACTTACTTATTCATAGGAAATGGTAACTCTTTGATTTTGAAACTTTATCGGGATCGGTGCAATACCATCTCTGGATATAACATGCTCTAACAAAACACCTTTAGAACATCCAAAGACACACTTTGTAGGGTTTAGTGAGGCTTGTGCTTCATCTAACCTTTGAAATCTTGTCTCTATCTGTGCATGTGGTCCATCTTGCTCCCATAGATGCAAAAATCATCCGAAATACTCGATGAAGTTCCCGATGTAGGGTTCAAACCCTATAATCAAGCACTTGGAACGTTGCGGAGCATTACACAACCCAAAATCATAACTCTATAAGCAAACGTTCCCCAAGGAGTGGTGAATGTGGTCTTGACCGATCTTTCTCTACTATACAAACTTAGTTGTATCCGCTTATATCCATCAAAGAAAACTATAACACTCTGGCTAGCTACTTCCCAAGATTTGATCGAGAATGGAAGAGGGTAATGATCCTTTTTGTTGCCTTGTTGAGCTTCCTATAATCAACACAAATGCGTAGTTTCCCATTCTTTTTATTGAGATCACAATGGGAGAAACCCATTCTGAATTCTCCACAGAAAATATGAATCTGCATTAAGCAACTTATCTATTTCTTTTTTTACGGTCTTGGAAAAGTAGGATTCATTCTATATGGCATTTGCTTTATGGGCTTAGCACCATCTACCAGCTCAATAGAATGTTCTACCCAACTTACTTGATGAAGTTCCTTGTAATAAAAAATGAATAGGTGTATGTACCTTCGAAAGAGCTAGAGGTAGGATTCCTTCTCACTCTCCATCACAGCATCACCAATCTTTATTTGTTGGAGACGATCAACAATTTATTCTTCAGATAATCTTATGGGTTCATGAGTCGGTGTGATTGGAAGGATATCCATGACCGAAACATCAACCTCACTTTCTTCATCTTCTGTGTCCACTTCACTGGTACTAGAGTAATCAGAGGATGTCCAATCATCAGTTTCATCACTTGAATCCATAGGTTCTGCCTTATGATGCCGAGGGATCACGTTTATCTTCACCCTCTCTCTGCCACGTCCAAGTGTCATGAAGCCTTCATTCCATTAGTTTCTTGCATGAACTCTCCTTAGCCATGGCCTTCCCAACAACATTGGGTACGCAATAGTACCATTTTTCATCACCTGAAAGTCTACCACACATACAACACCCATAACAGATATTGCCACATTTGAAACAACACCTTCTGGTTTAGTTTTTCCCTTATTTAATGACCTTAACATAAGTGTTGAGGGGCGATCAATTTTTAAACCCAACATATTCATTACAGAATCGGTCATTACATTAACTGCAGCACCTCCATCAACTAAGACATCATGAATTGAAATACCATTACATAATACCTCAGCTTGTGGAGCATAGGGATCCACCTCTGCCTCAAAACAACTACCTCAACCTCCTTCGTCGAGCATTGAGTCCACTTCGTAGCTCCCGCCTCTTCTTAGAAGACATAGCCAGAAGTTGACCATATGTAATATTTGCAGGCCTTTTGGATAGATCTTCTAAGATGGAGTATGGTCCTTGTCCTTGTGAAATTAGAAAATCCTGCACACCTAACTTTCTTCTCCTATGTTTCTTACTAGTTTCTCCTTTCATCTTCTTAGGATCATTTCCATCTTGGTTATCTTTTTTTTTCTTTCTTTCATTTACAAACACATCTGCTTCATTATTTATGCTCCTATCTATTACATCAAAAGAATTCACAGTACTTTCCCTTTATCATCATCTCTTGTACGGATGTAGAATCTCTATCTGGACAATTATACTTATAATGAACCTTTTTATGAAAACCATAACATACAACTTCAGTTATAGTTCTTTTGGACCTCTATCTCCTCTTTGAGAACTAAATTCCTTTCCTTGAAGAAGATTAATAGTTAATCGACTCATCTTCTTGAGCGGATCTTCATACTTAGTAGATGTATTAGGGAAAAGATTTGTGCTCACTTGAGAGTGGTTGTGGATTTTGGACCAAAGGTGTTGGTGTAGGCTCTACCTTAGCAAGATTTCTTTGGGCTCCTCTTCCATGCTCTCTTCTTGCCTTCTTGCAATCTCCTTTGCTTGTTGATGGTGGTAGGCGGGCGGTCATACTTCACTTGTTGTCGATCTTTGGCTTCATCCCAAGAATGAAATGATTACGAAGAGATTATCCATGCCATTCATCAACCCATCTGCTAATCCTTCCTTCCGATCTGGGCATCGAGCTTCCTCCTTAGCTCTAGAACACAAGCATGATAATCCCTTATCTTCTCCTTCTCTCCTTGGGATAGCTTTGTGATACCGATCATGAGACTGCATATTTCGTTGTTCACCAAATTCTTCAAGAAACTTTCCAGTTAATAAATCCCATGAATTTTTCACATTATCACCTAGTGTTTCAAACCACCTAAGAGTTGAACCATCCAAAAAGGTAGGAAAAAATTCAGTCCATTGTTCCCTTCTTATGAGGCCATTACAAATGCAAGATCGTTTAAACTCTTGAATGAAAGAGGAAGCATCTTCATTAGATTGGGCTGAAAAAATAGGAATCTTCCCCATTTTTAAAAGTAACCACAGTGAAATACCAATTCACAAGTACAATCAGTAAGACTTGTGTGCACAAATAATTGGACTCACTACAATAGAAAGTGACTTTACACCTTTCTACAGTAAAATAGGAATGACCACGGTAAAACTTGACTTACTACGGTAAAAACTGACTTTACTGTGGTAAACACTATTCACGGTAAAAAGTGAAGTTACTGTGGTAAATACTATTCACGGTAAAAGTAAAGTTACTGTGGTAAATACTATTCACGGTAAAAAGTGACTTTACCATGGTAACTACTATGCACAGTAAAAACAAGGTTACCCTCCAAATGATTTATGACTAAGGGGGAATATTTCTCCAGAAAATCCACCAACGAGGAATGGTCCCAACAACGGAACCAAAATGTCATCACCAATCCGGCACTATGATAAGTATCCACCGGAACTCCTCATCTTATGATTATTTACTAATGCATAGCCTTTAGTTTGGTGGATGTAATATGGAAACATAACAACAAACATAACACAAGAATACCATAGACTATGATACGAAGGAATGATGACAAATCTGAAATATAAGTGTAAATTATAATATCAACATGAAATTGTTACAATCTCACCCATGAGGTACTTTAATTGTTCTTGACTTCACTTGCCTTCCAACAATAACTATGGGAGAAACTTCACAATGGATTCTTTAACACACCTTCTAAATGATGGATTCCTTTACACACTTACTCATCAATATTTCTCACTACTTCTCTCTATGCTAAATGAGGGGGTGGCCTCTTTATTTATAGGAATTGGGCTTATCCACCCTATCTCTAAGATAGGATAGGAAATCTCTTCCGCCAATCATATTCCATGCCTAAACTGTTGCCTTTACATGTAGGCTTATCTTCTAAGATAAGATAAACCTTATCATCTCACATGGGTTCCACCTTTTTAGATTTTTCCACAAATAAAATACACAAAATATTTATGGCATCACTCTTTGTCCTTATTACAAATATAATATTTCTAATTCCTAATCATGTAGACCCTACTTCTCTACTTACCCCAACTTTGACATTTTAACATTACCGGACCACTTACGACAAATATTTACTTTTTACCACAACATTCCTATTATACTTTGATTGTTACCGTAATCTACTTTATCGGTGGCACCGTGCATCGACGACACCGTTATCTTCATCGACGCCACTACTAATCATACTTAACAACATCCTATTCCTAATACATATATAATAAAATAGAAATTATGGAGGAAAATTTTAATGTCGACACTACCTTGAAAATCCTACGGTCACGTCATGCCCAAGGAATGCTTGACATAGTAAATTACATAATAGACAAAACCTACCCATAAGGGGCTAATTCGCTTTATAATTTCTAAGTATGCTATTATTAAGGAAATGTTATATTGTAAGGCCTTTGACGGTTTGTTGCTCCAATGTGTAAACGAGAAGGAGTATGAGAAGATTCTCTTCAAAGCCCATAATGGATTCTATAGAAGACACTTTAACGGCCATTCAACTACACAAAAGATTCACCAGATGGGCTATTTTTGGTCCACTCTTGAGCATGATGTTGTACTGACATGTGTGTAAGTTTTATTAATGCCAAGTTTTTTCACATACCACACACATCCCTACCCAAACTATACAGATGATTGTTACTTTGTGGCCCTTCTCTATGTGGGGCCTTGATCTTGTAGGCAAATTCTCCCCTTTATACACCGATAGCCACAATTTCATCATCACGGTGTCACGACAAAGTCTTTGCAGAAAGATATGGTGAAATTTGATCCAAATTTTCATAATTGATTAGTTAGCATGGTTATTAATGATATTATTATACATGGAAAAAAAACATTGTCTTATCAAATTAGAGGTAATGCCTCCAACCATGGTTCTAATACAATCATTGCCAAGCTTATTCTAAACCATATCATTTGTGCATGTATGGTGTCTAACAAGTCATTATCTTTTATAATGTCTCATCATTCAAAAACAATGATGCATGTGAGTTGTGTGAGAGGTTTAAAATATATCATCACACAACCTCCTTATATTATTTGGAAGCAAATGGTTAGGTGGAGGCCACCAATAAGAATTTTTAGTCCATCATTGTCAAAAAGTAAAGGAGAATAAAAGAGACCGACATTTGAATCTCTTCCCAACATTATGGTCCTATTTGAATTCCATTCACACACCAACAAGAACAACTCTCTTTTCCTTGGTTTTTGGTTGAAATCCATTCTATCTCTAGAAGTAGAACTCCCTAGTCTTTGTGTATTGCTATAAGGAATATTAGACAAAGAAGAATATATAAATTATCATTTAACCAACTTAGAAAATATAGATGAGAAGAGGCTCGAGACTTAGCAATATCACCAATTTTACACGAGAAAAATGTGTGGACAATACAATAAGAAAGTTTATGAATGCCTAATTCAAATTGGTGATCTTGTGTTAAGGTGTGATAGCCACATAGACAAGAAAGTTGACGAGGTTCAAAAGTTTAGACCTAAATGGCTTGGCCCTCATCAAGTAACTAAAGATTTAAAAAATGACACCTATCATTTGTGCACTTTGGAAGGTGAGGAGTTCGATGAATCCATCAACTCACTCCACCTTAAATATTTTTACATATAAAATTTATTTGACTCCACATTTTCCTAGTTTCATATTCATAGTTTGTGTCATTTGTATCATCACTCTATTTAGTTTGTCTTGTAAGTTTACTCATTTGACAATAATATTAACTATACATACATTGCGATATATATCAACTCTACATTTTCAAGATATCATCATATTATTTATCTACATGATTCATCTCACCAATTTCAAATATAAGTAAGGATATATTCTTGATTATAAGGAAACTTGTGATCTATACTCCTTTGTAACTATCTTATGTTAAATAGTTTTCACCTACAATTCTATCTAGAATCTTCATGATGGCAAATCTTCCCTCCAAAATTCTCTCGTAAACAAAAATCTCTAACTTCTTCACCTATATCTTATGTTTTCCCATCTCAATATTAGGTGTTGAGCCCTCACTTCTTACTAGTCGTGTGGGGCCAAGACTCGGGAGAGCATACAATATTTCCCTGAAAAGCACAATGAAAAAGAAAAAGAAAATATCCTAAAAGGAAAAACAAAACATTATATATATAATCGTACCTTTCATCCTCCTTGGTCCGTGGTGATGAGTCCGCACTTCCTACTAGTAGTGTAAGGCGAGGACAGGAGAGAGGTGCCCTTACTCACCTACATTTCTTCTTTGGTGATGAGTCCTTTCTTCTTACTAGTTAAATGGGGCAAGACGCAAGGAGTCAATTCAAATACATTCATAATAATATCATACAAAAGTTTTCAAAAGTATAAAGTTTCAAGAAGTTAGTTTAATAGCTCACATTGAAAGAGCACCATTTCTTAAAATCATATTTTGTCAATCGGTAGGCCATTAATGGATCTAAGTCTAGTTAGAGCATATAAAGTGCAAACTACTTTGAAGTTGGTCGAAAAACCCTCAACGAAGAACGAGTCACAAGTTTTCATCGAATATTTACTAAATCTAAACTTTTTCTTCATTATTTCTCATGTGTGTATCACTCATTCATGTATCTCATGTCATTATCGATTCTCGGTGATGAGCCCTCACATCTCACTAGTTGTGTGGGGTTAAGAATGGAGAAAGATGCGTTATCCCTACATCATTGATATCACAATCTGCTAATAGGATGGAAAGTTATATGTTACTTGAAAAATTATTTTTCTATATATAATCTTGAATATTTATTTTTCCCACCTCACTCTATTTATCATTGTGTTAGCACCCACAACATTCATTCACAAATCATAAAAACATCATCGAACATGTCTAACTTTTCAAATTGCACAAATGAAATAAAGCATGCAAAGACAAATAAAATATACATATATCTATTTATATATATACATACATACATACATACATACATACATACATATATATATATATATATATATATATATATATCAAAGTTCTAGTACAATGTCATCACACCAAAGGGAAAGTGTGGTCAAAACACTCAGGAATGAGTAGAAAATAAAATAATGATATATATATATATATATATATATATATATATATATATATATCCAAACAATAAGGATGTTAAGTCTATCTATCCCTTTGATACCCCTACAAAGTAGTACATCGATAACTCCTATTATGGCTCCTAAGTCATGTCTTGTTAGGCCCAACATGAGAGCCTCCATGTGGTGAATGGTGTGAGTGCCCATGTGAAGATGCAATGCTTGCAGTCTTGTTATGGCTGGGCTGACCTCCCACAAGAATTACACAGTAGTTGGCTACCGATTGCCTCAACACAATATTATTGATTCACATACAAGAAAGCTCATTTGTTGTGTGCCATGCGCAGTGGAAAAATATCAGTATGGTAGTTGACATGTGCTAACAATCCAGGGTTTACTATTAAGACATCTCAAGACAAGTCAAATGCAAAGGTAAATAGGTCAAGATTGTTTGCTAGATAAGCTCTTTCCATTCTGTAGTAGTGTATGCATACAATAAATACACGCACAACATGGATTAGAAAAACCACTAACAAATCAATCAAGTAACTCTAGTCTATATAACAAAGGAATATTAATCAAGGCTACTCACTTAGATCCCTCTTGGACCAATTTGGGTCTCGATGCCTCCTCCTTGACCTTTGGTGCCTCCTCTTCCTCACCACCCTCGGTCTCTCCTATGCATATGACTCCTCCTTGACCTCCTCCTCCTCCTCCTCCTCACTACCCTCGCCTCCTCCTCGACCTCCTCCTCCTCCTCGATCCCTCGTTATGGCCTCCTCCTCTTCCTCACTCTTTATAGGTACTCCTCTAATTTAGAGGACCCTATCCTATGCCCTATCATCTTTATCTTCTTGTATGGGTGTGGCCTGACTCCTCCCTATCGATACTCTTGGTACCATCACTATCCATCTCAACCTATGTAGGTGATCGGACTGGTCTCTCTTGTGCCCCTAGATATGGTCTCGACAACAGAAGGGCACCAACATATGGATGGCCAAATTTTTGGGGCACCCATGTTATATGATGCACCTCTCTCTCGTCCCTTCAGGTTAATCAATTATGTGATGCTTGAACAATTGGACAATCAAATACCATCTCTCACCCATAAACTAATTATAAAATCATAAGGATGTGTGACCATATTTGCAGTAATCAAAGTTAGAGTTTCCTGTGGTGTCACTCTAAGAGGTGCCATATCAACCCACCTTGGTACTCTAATAGAGACTAATACAATAATCTCCACACCCCTTTGATAGGGGATAACCTTATCATACACCCATGACATGTCTGTCTAAGCGTGGGATGGCTCAATAATTTCAACCTACACATAACCACCCTATAAAAGTCATGGTATGTGGTGGCTAAGATTTCATTCCCCATGAGTAATTTAACCCATAGTCCTTAATTCTCCGCATAATAGGGTCCAAAAATAGAAAAACTTGTCTCCACCCTTATCCCCAATCAAATGCAAAGCTAATATACCAAAAATGGCCTTGCACAAAGTAGGGATAGGGATGTATCGACTTAAACTAATATGACACCCTATTTGAAAATTGTGTTGAGTGCCCCTCCATACCCAAGTATGTTGCCCATCTTCGGGCATCATCTGATGAGCTATACCTTTTAGGACTAACTTCCCCCTTTGGCTAGTACTCCCAATATCTTATAGACATCATGTAAGCCGATAGTCCACTCTTTGCAAACATCAAGAAATTGGAAAGTGTTTCCATTTCCGATAAGTCAAGAAATCACTAAGTACCATGTTGGCTTGGGAAATTGGCCTAGTTTGTGCCAATTTCCATGTCCTTACCCTATCAAAACAATATGTCTCAACCTAGGTCAACAAAGGCAAGATCTAGGTAAGCTAGTCCTGCTCTTAAGCATTTCTCTAATGGATGTAATTCCTCGTGCCATCAAGATAAAGAGAAAATTACTAGAACACCTTGTGAGAATGATAAACCCAAAAAAATGAAAGTAGTGAACAAAAATAAAATCAATTAAGTTCAAAATGTCCCCCTCTTATGACACAAACAATTATTAAACGATCTGTCACTCACTCTGAGAGTAACGATTGTGCTACCGTGACGACAATTGTACAATTTTTGTGATGGTCATGGCTTCAACCAATATTTTTGGATCTCTGCCATCATGCCGAAATGCTCTTCGATTTTACTATACTCATGCGCATGTTGATGTTTTAAAACTCTTTTGGAAAGTTGTGCAAGTGTTAGTGATATTGGAGAAGGTAGTATTCTCCTCATTGCGTAGATCTCATCATTTTATTTTCAAATTATTTATCTAATCCTATTTTATTATTGCACTTGATTGTCTTATTTTGTTCCTAGGTGGTGAAATGTCTTGGCTAGCATCGCTTTTCCATAAAGATGGATCATGTAACTTTCTAACCTTATAATTTTGTGATATGCCATACTTAGAAATCACATTTCAACCATTAATGGTTAAAATGTTACACTAAGGGGCCAATATGTACACAACCAAAAATTACATGGTGTAACACTTAACGAAATATGTCTTCGGTGATGATAGAGCTACTGCACAAGAAGACAAGAACAAGATCCAATTCCCTCCCATTTCCTTTTGCATACTTACCATGAATTTTCCAAGCCCCTCATCTTATTTCTAAGATTACAAATAACATGTACACCCTCCTTTGTTAAAATTCCTTTTAGGGCCATATGCGCAACCACCCCTAAAGGAAAGCAATGGTTGCACAACTACCACTTTGGTAACGGGGGGGTAGTCCTCACATCGAGGAAAACAAAACATAAACTCATGTTTTGATTGTGATTAAATTTAATCTAGATTTACTTGGACAATTTTGAAAGAATAGGATCATTGGAATGGTCTTTGTTTCCTCCTCTCTTCTAACAAAAAATAACCCATTGATTTTTTCTTCACAAGTTGAGTCATCCCTTCCAAATTGACATGTGTGTTCTGACTTATTCCTTCCTAATAACATATAAATATTCCTCTTCCAATTGTTCCAAGAGGTTGGTGATTTTAAAATTTGAGAGACGTTTTTATGTTGAAATTATGATAGGTGATTGAGTTAGACAACTAATTATCTCTCCTTTCCTTCCCATTGCTCACATTTTAGCCACCATTTCTACACCATACAATTACTTGCTTTCTTAATTATGTTTCTTCCAGCCATTGCTTTTCTAAATAAGACCATTTGGAATTCGCACATTGGAGGGAGCTTGAAGTTGAGGAGACACGAAGTATGCCATAAATCACACCGGGACAAGCTACCACAATAATATAGTTACCAAGTTGGGGATGGAAAGGATTTGATCTTATCCTCACTATTTTAGGTTGTGCCTCTCAACCAAGGTAAGAGAACCTATATTGTAGCCTCTATTTTATGAAGGGGGTGAAGATATCCTTGTATTATGCAGATTGTATGGAGATGGCCTTGAGAAAACATGATCAATTTCCCATTATTCAAACTCAATAGAGCTATCACTACTAAATGATGGAAATGCTTTCAAGACAAGGCTGAAGCTACTTGAGACATGGTGTGATCCTGACTACTTTGTGCATTTTTGTAAATGGATTATATTCTCTTGTTGACACACAATGCAACACAGGGGTAGTATAGGTGGGATTAGGTGATTTAAATGAATTTTGGGGTGGGAGATTTTTAGACAAGACTAACCAGAATTTTCCAACTTCTTTGAGGACCTTTGCAAAACTTGAAAAAAAAAACCCAAACAACAAAATGCTTCAAAGAGGTTAAGGTATTCCTTCAACCAGGATATGTGCACCAAATGGAAGCCCAAATCTACACTCTTCCACACAATCTCTGATGGTCTATCACAAAATCTTGAGCTAGATGAATCAATTAAGCATTTAGAAATTTCTATTTTATCATACCTAAGGTGCACCCATAGGTTTACAAACAATCTCTGTATCAAGGAAGGCAGAGTGAATTTAAATTTGTTTATCCCTTTATCAGATGAAAGCTCTTCTGATCTTGGGATTGCAAATACCACTAAGCTATCACAAGAATGAGACTGCATGATGATGAAAGAAACTCTAAACACCAGATTGCAATAGGAGCAAGAAACACAAATTGAAAGCATTCTAAAATATAAGCGTATGCAAATTTTTCCCAGAGACAACACAAAATAATCCAGAAATGACCAAAATTATCAGTAGGGGAATGTTACAAGAACAATCTCAGAGCTTGTTAGTGGCTATACATCTGCAACCAACCTAACATGATACAAATTTGATGCAAAAAAGGAATTAAAATGGTTCTCAGGTGGTTTCTCAGAGAATGGGCTTCTTCCCATTTTCCCATGAAAATTCTAAGTTTCTCCACCATTTGCATGACAAATTCATGCAATATATAACTTTCACTCACTCACTCACTTTTCCCCTCAAATCTTCCCTCCAAAAGTGGAATATTCGAAGCACCTTTGCTTTGCAATATTTCTGGAAAATGACATTTAACAAACTCACAAAAAGTTTCCAGTTGTTCTTTCAAAAGGTGAATCATTACAAAAATTTCATCATTCTTCAAAGTGGAAGCACATTTTTCATTTCCCACATGTAGATCCCTTTCATTTCATCATTTCAACTTTTCCCTTCCCAATTTTTACTCTGCAACTTTGGATCTAGTAATTCACATTTTTCACAAACCAGTAAAAATTTATTTGAAAAATGCCTTGGATTCACAAATTGAACCCCCAAATTGATTAATCCGGACCCTGCAGGCCAAAACGACATGAATTGGCAAAAAAATTGATGAAGATTGATGCAAAAATGCATCTCCAAACTTCCTGGAGCTCAAATGGTGGCCAAATGGTGAAATGCATAGCTACCATCGATCTGTTCCTCAACTTCAAATTTGAGCCCTCCATGTGGCAGATCCGGTAAAAATCGGGCCTCGGGACATCTTTTTACCTTTTTACTACTTTTGGAAAATTTGCACAATTTCTTGATTTCCTCCATCACTCTCCCTGATGAGATTTGGGCCTAACATGGTGGCAATATGACTGGATATGGAGTCATGGCTCAATTTTACACATTTTGCATCTTTTTGAAAAAAGGAAAAAAATTTTCATTTTTCCTCCATGGCTCCGCCCTTCTCTTCAAGTTTTTTTGGGCAAGTTTCTAAAGTGGGTCCCAGTGGAACCCCAGGTCCCTTTATGCCTTTAACTCCCTTTTCCCTCAAAGGGAAAATTTTTCACTTTTCCTCCACCAGCCCGCACCTCCGCTATTGACTTCTCAGATGAATTTTGACTTTTTACCCTCGGGCTTGTGGGTTAGTTTGATACTTTGAGTCATTTGAATACAAGAGGAAAAATTTCCAAGTTGCCCCCGATGGTCCACCTCCCCACCTCTTTGAATTTTCAAACTACCACGTGTCACCATGGCACACCTTGAGGCGGTCCCAAAAATTTGATACCTTGAATGAGCGCGGGCTCACCACGTGTCCTCTGTTCTAGTGAGATTTGTCTGAATGCTTGAAACCCAGTGGAAGGCACCACGTGTCATGCTCCGAGGTAGTCTCCTTTTGGCCATTGAAAATTCTAAGTAAAATGCAAAAAATAAGCAAAAAAGGCAAGTGGAGGCCTCATGTCCCCATCCCCATCTCCAGCTCAAGCCTCCACGTGTCCTCCTGGTATGCTACTTCAAAGCCAAACCAAAAATTTGATTCTCAAACGAGCGTCGTTCACCCACGTGGACATATTTCTGAGTTGAGGCTTTTTATAGAATTTTTGAAGTATTTAGCTGAGCCACATCCAACCAAAAGGTGCCACATCCCTCAGATGCAAGGATGCAAATTTGACCGGGAGAAAATGCCCATCAAACCGTAAAATATAGAAACACGAGCATTTGAGCCTGAAAATGAAGTTTTCTTCAATGACAGAGAGTTTAGACTATTGCAAGGCTCAAACACGATCCTTAGGGACACATCAACTCATTCTTCTTCAAGTATTTCAAGGTAGAAATGTCAAGAACACAAATTCTTGACTTGTGGCAATAGAGGGAATGGGAAAACACAAGTTTTTTTTTGAAAGGACAGAGCCCAGGGAACTCAAAATACAAACCTTTCCAGAGGAACAAAGAAACTAGGAGACAAATATGGACCCATACATGATCTTTGACCCAGAGGCAGACTAAAAATGGCAACAAAGACCAGCCAAGCACAACATGGGGAAGGATAAAATGATAGAGGCCAAATCAATAAATTTCCAAGGGCACAAATGGGGTGAGACAATTTTGAGCACCAACACAGGCTCTGACTCGGGGATGGGCACTCCCTGCGAGTGCCACAAGAACAAAAGTAGACCAAGTGCCAAAATATCCATTGGGAAAATGGAGTCACAAGCCAAAACACCCAAAAACCACCAAAATGGCTGATAAACAAAGGCAAACCAAAACAACAAAAAAAAAAAAAAAAAAAAAAATATACACTTGTACAAGTGATATGCAAACCTCAGTTTTGGGGATCAATCCAAAAAATGCTTCAAATGTCTACCATTAATAGGCAGCTCAAGCAATTCCCCATCCAGGTCCTTGAGGAAAAAGGTATTCTCACCAATTCTTATGTCAATGGAATATGGGCCCATCCACAAAGCATCAAATTTACCATGCTTGCCCTTATCTTCATGCATGCTTATCCCACAATAGCACAAGATCTCCAATACTGAAAGCTCTTGGGGTTACCTTCTTATCAAACAACTTCTTCATCCTCTCTCTAAATTTTACATGCCTCTGATGGGATGCTCTTCTTGCTTCATCAAGCTCAACAATCTGATTAATCCTTGCTTCATATGGACTGATTTCTTGGTCTTCAAGTTGTTGAACAAACTGAAATGAAGACAATTGCAGATGTAAGGGCAGCAGAGCTTGTGTTCCATATACCAATTCAAATGGGCTTTTACCAGTAGCTCTTTTGGTAGTGATCTGTCATCCCAAACAAAAAAATTTTAGTTGCTCACCCCACTTCTTCTTGTTCAATTCCAAAGTCCTTTTAATGATCTTCAACAAGTTTTTATTGTTGGACTCATCCTGTCCATTTCCTTGTGGATTGTAGTTAGAAGCATATGTCAACTTTATCCCATACTCTTTGCACATTGCCACTAAAGGTCCAGCTCTAAAACTCATGGCATTATCAGCAATAATCTTGACTGGCACTCCAAATCTGTAGATGATATGATTCAATATGAAGTCCATTACAACTTGGTGCATTGCCTTCCTAGTGGGGATTGCTTCCACCCATTTTGTGAAAAAATCAGTAGCTACCAAAATCCATTTGTGTCCAGCACTTGATGAATCAGAGATTTCACCAATGAAGTCCAGCCCCCATTGTTTGAAAGGAGCTTCAATTGATACAGCTACAAAGGAAGGGATCCTAAAGCTTTCAATCTTCTCGGAGAAATGCTGACAACTCTCACATCTTCTAACCAACTGAGTTGCATCCTTGAAAAGAGTTGGCCACCAATAACCAGCCCTCAAAATTTTGTGTGTAGTAACTCTTCCAAAAAATGTCCTCCACAAACTCCCCCATGGAAATCAACAATTATTTTGGGAGCTTCATCTTCAGTCACACATCTCAAGAGGATTCCTTCAGGGTTCTTCCAAGCCAACCCAAAGTTTGTAATGATATATTTTTGAGAAGCCAACTTGAGGGCTCTTTTTTTATTTTTATTCAAATGCCCAGGGCAGCATAAGTGTCTGAGATAAAATATTACATCCTTGTACCATTCAAAACTCAAAATTTCTCAAGAACACTGCCCTTTCTTCCTCTACCTCATTTACTTCAGCATTCTATGCAGATTGCTTTCAGCCATGAGCTTGGCAAGACCCAAACCTCTTACTAGCTTTGTGGTCTGGATGTCCATATCATACTCCTACAATTTTTTGACCCATCTACACCTTTTTCTTGAGATCTCCATCTCTGATAAGATGTCTTTCACCATTGTGTGAGGAACATAAGCAACAATTTTGGAACTCAAAATATAAGGCCTAAAAACTTTTGTTGCTTTTACCAAGGCAAATGCCTATTTCTCCATGATTGTGTATTTCAACTCAGCTACTTGCAATGCCTTACTAAAGAAGGCAATAGGTCTTTCAGCTCCATCATCATCCTTTTGCAACAAAATAGATGCAATGGTGTGCTCAAAAGCAAAGGAGAAGATTTGGAAAGGTTTCTTGTAATTTGGGGCTGCTAGAACAGAGCATGCTTCAATGCTTCCTTGATTCCATCAAAATCTTTAAGGGCAGCCTCTTCCCACTTGATATTCTGGTCCTTCTTCAACATGCAAGTAATGGGGAGAGTCAACTCAGCAAAATTAGACACAAACCTTCTAATGAAATTGATTTGACCAAAGAAGGATTGGATTCCTTTCTTAGTTTTTGGAACCGGGATCTTGCTGATAGCTTCTATCCTTTGTGGATCAATCATAACTCCTTCTTTAGACACAATGTGACCAAGTAGTTTTTTTTCTCTTTGCACTCCAAAATGGCACTTCTTTGGATTGAGTGAAATGCCATATTCTCTACATCTGATCAACATTCTTTCCAAATGTTGCAAGTGGTCAATTCTTTTTCTAGAAAAAAAGTAATATCATCTTGATAAACAACAATAAAATCATTGATATAGCCAGCAAAAGCAATGTCCATGGCCCTTTGAAAAGTAGCTCCAACATTCATTAAACCAAAGGGCATCCTGACAAAAACATATGTTCCCCATGGAGTAGTAAAGGTAGTTTTAATCCTCTCTGATTCTTTGACAACAACTTGGTTATAACCGGAGAAACCATCCAAAGTAGAAAGCATTTCAGAACCAGTCACTAATTGCAGCATGTTTTCCATGTTTGGTAGAGGATAGTTGTCTTTCATTGATGCTCTATTTAGATTTCTGAAATCCACACAAAGTCTGATATCTCCATTTTTCTTTTTGACCGGCACCAAGTTTGCAACCCAAGAAGAATACCTTGTGGGTTGAATGATTCCTCCATCTCTCAACTTTTTCAATTCCTCTTGCATTTTGAGAGAAAGGAGTGGGTTAATTGGCCTTTTCTTCTATCTTGAATGGTTTGGCATCTTTCTCAAGAGGGATTTCATGTTGGAACAAGTCTTCTCTATATGCTTTCAGCTCGAAATAAGACCAAGCCAAACAGTCCTGATATTGTTTCAACAATTGGATATAGGACTATTTTTTTCTTCCTTGTTTAAACCACTCCCTAACCAAATCTTCCTTGGTTTCTCCTTTGTTCCCAAGTCATGCTCTTCAACATCTCTAGATGCAAACATGTTTCTATTGATTATACAATCAACATTGTTAAAATTTGACTCAAGAGCAACCAACCCTCTAGGGATGGTGTTAGTCTTCAATTGAATGATATCCCTGCCAAAAAGGTTTCTTTTCCATCAACATTACAGACTAATGGTTCCAAATCAATATGCTGATCCAAAACTCACCTTGGTTCTACAAAAACCTCTAAACTGAGCATCATCATCAAATACTTGCCAATGCTTGATGTTATCAGGGACTGCAGGCCTAGTGAGTATTTCAACATCATATTCACAATATGGAGAAATGGTACAATTGTCAAATCTTGACCCCAACACTACTAGCCTATCTGCAATCATATTTAAACTTCTTTCATGATGAACAATGTTGAAGGAATCAAACATCTCAATCAGATCCCAAACTACGTGTTTGTATTGTTTCATTCACTGATTTTTTGTTGCATACAGTTTTCTAACTTGTTTGACAACCAACTCAAAATCTCCCTTTACAATGACATCCTTTACCATACTTCCAAGAAATCCTCAGCCCTAACAATAATGCCTCATACTCAGCTATGTTATTGGTGCATTCAAAGTTAAGTTGGAAAGAAAAAAAAATTCCTCTTTGCTTGGAGAGATCAAAACAACACCAACACCATTACCAAATTTGGAGCAAGCTCCATCAAATAACAAAGTCCATGGAGAGCCTACTTCTTCAAGACACTTAGAATGATCCATCTTGTGCTCCTTACCATCAGCAAACCCAATAAAATTATCAACATCAACATCAACAAATAATACTTCATAAGAAGCATTGTTTGGATCCTCAATTAGATGCAACATCTTCTTCTCTCCATATAATTTTACAAGGCTACCTTCAATGGGAATGGTGGAAAAAGACATATCCATTTGGACACTCCCTCCAACACTTGCAGCCCACTTTCTTGACAATAACATACCCCATTTGGCAGGGACAATCACAATTACAACATCAAGTTTCAAATTCTTACCCGGATAGGCTGCAAGTTGCACCACCAAACCTTTGACACATCCAACAACCAACAACGGCACTTCCTAGAATCCATGGTAGTACACTTCATACACTACTTGTTGTTTTGACTTTGATATCTAACTCATTCATAACTTCCAAAGGCATGACATTGCATGATGCCCCGAGTCAAACATACAATTATGTAGTAACTTGTCCTTGATGATCAAAGTTGTGAAGAAAGGGTCAACACTCAGCTGAGATTCAACCAAGGATGTTCCCAAATATACCTCCGGTGGTTCACCAAATTCTTCCAATGCTGATGTCTTTCCTACCTCTGCAATAGCAAGTGGAGCTTCTACAACATTCACATTCCTTTTCACGGCAGCCTTCTCCTCCTTCAATCCCAAATACTCAAGTGCTCTCTTCTTGTGCTCAGGGATTCTAAGCAGCTCAAAATTGGAACACTTGACCTTGATTTGGCTCAAAACTTGAGCGATGTCATAGGGAATGTATTTAGGCAAAACAACAGTGGAAGGAGGGCTGGAAATTTCATCAGATGGCACAAGGTTTTTAACATTTTGAGCATGGGGTGAAGCATAAATTTTACTTGGGACAACAGGGCTCTTAGCAGATGTTTCTTTCTTAGGAACCTCTTTTGGGATATTAGAAAGCAATGGGGTTTTATTTTTGGCCTGAGGCCCAGCTCCCTTGATAGCCTTACTTCTTGTGTTATACTCCTTCTCTTGGGCCACCACAACATTCATAAGCAAGCTTACCTATCCTCTTCCGAGGGTATACCTCCATCATACTTCTTGATCATCAATGCCCTCAAGTATTCAAAATCATTATTGGGCAGCTCAAAGGCTTGTACATTATCAATTTCTAAAACATGAGAAGGAGGAAAAAGATGTACCCATTGGATGCAATCCCAAAAGCTAGCAGTAGTCCTTGCACTTATCACTTCAGTGGATGTTGCTCCTTGACATGAGTTTGTAGGGCAGTCCATCATGCAAGCATCATCATCCATATTACAATCATCATCTTCCTCTTCAATTTTCTGATCTGTTCCACATGGAGGATGGGGTAATAAACATCATCACACACTAGTCAATCTGATTTGCATCATCAACAACAACCACTCTAGCATTTAACGGATCAGGCACTACCTTACTTTCCTTGGCCTGAGATTTCCTATTTCCAAATCCAATAGGCCCTTTACCTTTGTCATCAAATCTCTTCTCATTCCTATGGTGATTTCCAATCTATCTTGTGCTTGCTGCCTAGGCTGACCTTGTGAAGTTTGTCCAATTCCCTTCTCAGCTCTTGCCAACTTGTAGGAAATCTCTTTGACAACCCCTACCAAAGTTTTCACCACTTCCTCCAAGTCTACACTCTTGCTTGCTTGAGGCTTCTCAGGGTTTACCAATTTAACTCCCTCTCTCTTAGGAGGTTTCCCAACAACCTTGATATTGTTCTCAATTTGAAGTGCCATGGTGAAGGCCTACCTTAAATTGCCAGGGTTCTTGTCCCTCAAGTAATATGCAGCCTTTTTATCAAATGCATCAGAATATTTTATCAAACAAGATTCATCACATGGTCTTAAATTCACCGGAAATCTCCTCAAAGTTTTATTGAACCTTGTGTTGAAGTCATGGACCGATTCATTTGGGTTCTTCTTGATATTCTCAAACTCTGATAAAAGGAACCTTGGGATCAGTCTTGTCACCATATTGCAGCCTTGAATGCATTTTTCATTTCAGCCCATGAATCAATAGAATTATCTGGCAAGGCCTTGTACCAATCCCTAGCATCCTCCTCTAAAGTGTGGACAAACAATTTAATGTACACATCCTCAAATCCAATTTCAAAATCCTCCATCATATTAATAAAGAGTTTCAAATGTTGATCACCTGTTATGGCATTATTCCCTTGGAACTTTGGCAATCTACTTCTGACATCCTGAGGCACAACATTAGGATAGCCAGCCATTCCCCTAAAATTTATTGGGCCAAAGGTGTTGACCACAAATGGAGGCCTAGGTGGAGGTGAGCCATGTTTTTTGGTGGAGGTGATCTTGGGGGTGACACAAGCTGATGAGGAGTGTGAGGTCTTTGGGGCTCAAGAATGTAGTTCACAAGATTGGTATTCTCTAGGTGCTGATTTTCTTGGAAAGTTTTATTAGAATTGAAACACACAGGTGTAGATTGAAGAAGGAACTCACCAGTACAATAGAAGGACCTTCACTAGTTGAAGTAAACAAGTTTATGAGAAGATTGCTTGAATCAAATCACTGGAAGAAGAGTGATAATCCTCTATCAAAGGCTGATCTCTCTCACCAATGGATATTCCTTTGCTTGATGTCTGACCTTCAACAACCTTCCAAACTTTTCTTTCCTCTAAAACTATCTTTCCCAATTCTTGAAATAATTTTCTACTTGGGTCTCTCCTAAAGAAAGATCTTCTTCCTTCCAGGTTTGCAGATTTTATGTGACAAACTTCACTTAATGTATGATAAGGTACTTGGTATTTATCAAAAATATAACAACAAGGAGTCACCACTAAGGACTTTCACCCTAGTTTGTGCAAATGCACTATGAAGATCTATCAAATGACATGACAAATATCAGCACTATGCAAAGCTTTAATAGATCTGATCTTCTTTTATTCAATTTTTCAACTATGGTGCAAAGTTTGAAACAAAAATTGGAGACACTTGAAAATATTAAACTCAAAACTATACTCTTCATTCCAGCCTTATAAATCTGACTAGAAAATGATGCTCAACAATGTAGTTGCACATAAATCACATAAAACATATTACCAGGGCTTTGAAATACTAAAATACTCCCCAAAATGGTGCTGAATGCGCTAAAAGTGTTGGTACCCAAGATTTAATCTCCTTCACAACTTGAGCAAGCATCATGGATTTTACAAGACACTCAGAGGTAGATAAATGATTTATATGTCATTTTGTAGCCGGGGAAGCAATTTATCTGACTTATTAGCACTCAGGCTTTGAAGAAGTGGGTAGCACCTTGAAAGGATTTGATCTTATCCTCACTATTTTAGGTTGTGCCTCTCAACCAAGGTAAGAGAACCTATATTGTAGCCTCTGTTTTATGAAGGGGGTGAAGATATCCTTGTATTATGCAGATTGTATGGAGATGGCCTTGAGAAAACATGATCAATTTCCCATTATTCAAACTCAACAGAGTTGTCACTACTAAATGATGGAAATGCTTTCAAGACAAGGCTGAAGCTACTTGAGACATGGTGTGATCCTGACTGCTTTGTGCATTTTTGTAAATGGATTATATTCTCTTGTTGACACACAATGCAACACAGGGGTAGTATAGGTGGGATTAGGTGATTTAAATGAATTTTGGGGTGGGATATTTTTAGACAAGACTAACCAGAATTTTCCAACTTCTTTGAGGACCTTTGCAAAAACTTGAAAAAAAAAAACCCAAACAACAGAATGCTTCAAAGAGGTTAAGGTATTCCTTCAACCAGGATATGTGCACCAAATGGAAGCCCAGATCTGCACTCTTCCACACAATCTCTGATGGTCTATCACAAAATCTTGAGCTAGATGAATCAGTTAAGCATTTAGAAATTTCTATTTTATCATACCTAAGGTGCACCCATAGGTTTACAAACAATCTCTTATATCAAGGAAGGAAGAGTGAATTTAAATTTGTTTATCCCTTTATCAGATGAAAGCTCTTCTAATCTTGGGATTGCAAATACCACTAAGCTATCACAAGAATGAGACCTGCATGATGAAAGAAACTCTAAACACCAGATTGCAATAGGAGCAAGAAACACAAATTGAAAGCATTCTAAAATATAAGCGTATGCAAATTTTTCCCAGAGACAACACAAAATAATCTAGAAATGACCAAAATTATCAGCAGGGAATGTTACAAGGAACATCTCGAGAGCTTGTTAGTGGCTATACATCTACAACCAACCTAACATGATACAAATTTGATGCAAAAAAAGGAATTAAAATGGTTCTCAGGTGGTTTCTCAGAGAATGGGCTTCTTCCCAGATTTTCCCATGAAAATTCTAAGTTTCTCCACCATTTGCATGAAAAATTCATGCAATATATAACTTTCACTCACTCACTCACTTTTCCCCTCAAATATTCCCTCCAAAAGTGGAATATTCAAGCACCTTTGCTTTGCAATATTTTTGGAAAATGACATTTAACAAACTCACAAAAAGTTTCCAGTTGTTCTTTCAAAAGGTGAATCATTACAAAACTTTCATCATTCTTCAAAGTGGAAGCACATTTTTCATTTCCCACACATGTAGATCCCTTTCATTTCATCATTTCAACTTTTCCCTTCCCAATTTTTACTCTACAACTTTGGATCTGGTAATTCACATTTTTCACGAACCAGAGTAAAAATTTATTTGAAAAATGCCTTGGATTCACAAATTGAACCCCAAATTGATTAATCCAGACCCTGCAGGCCAAAACATGACATGAATTGGCAAAAAATTGATGAAGATTGATGCAAAAAATGCATCTCCAAACTTCCTGGAGCTCAAATGGTGGCCAAATTGGTGAAATGCACAACTACCATCGATTTGTTCCTCAACTTCAAATTTGAGCCCTCCACGTGGCAGATCCGGGTAAAATGGGCCTCGGGACGTCTTTTTACCTTTTTACTACTTTTGGAAAATTTGCACAATTTCTTGATTTCCTCCGCTCTCCCGATGAGATTTGGGCCTGACACATGGCACAATATGACTGGATACGAGTCATCATGGCTCAATTTTACACATTTTGCATCTTTTCTGAAAAAGGAAAAAAATTCATTTTTCCTTTTTCCTCCACGCCTCCCCTTCCTTCTTTCAAGTTTCTAAAGTGGGTCCCAGCGGAACCCCGGGTCCCTTTATGCCTTTAACTCCCTTTTCCCTCAAAGGAAAAAAATTTTTTTTTTCCTCCACCAGCCCACCTCCATTGACTTCTTCTCGAGATGAATTTTGACTTTTTACCCTCGGGCTTGTGGGTTAGTTTGATACTTTGAGTCATTTGAATACAAGAGGAAAAATTTCCAAGTTGCCCCCAATGGTCCACCTCCCCGCCTCTTTGACTTTTCAAACTACCACGTGTCACCACGGTGCACCTTGAGGTGGTCCCAAAAATTTGATACCTTGAATGAGCGCGGGCTCACCACATGTCCTGTTTCTCTTCTGAGATTTGTCTGAATGCTTGAAACCCAATGGAAGGCACCACGTCATGCTCTCGAGGTAGTCTCCTTTTGGCCATTGAAAATTCTAAGTAAAATGCAAAGCAAGTGGAGGCCTCCACATGTCCCCATCTCACCAAGCCTCCATGTCCTCCCAGTGCTATTTCAAAGCCAGACCAAAAAATTTGATTCTCAAACAAGTGTCGTTCACCCACGTGGACATATTTCTGAGTTGAGGCTTTTTATAGAATTTTTGAAGTATTTAGCTGAGCCACATCCAACCAAAAGGTGCCACATCCCCTGTAGATGCAAGGATGCAAATTTGACGGAGAAAATGCCCATCAAACCATAAAATATAGAAACACGAGCATTTGAGCCTGAAAATGAAGTTTATTCAATGACAGAGAGTTCAATGACAGAGAGTTTAGAGACTATTGTTGCAAGGCTCAAACACGATCCTTAGGACACATCAACTCATCCTTCTTCAAGTATTTCAAGGTAAACAATGTCAAGAACACAAATTCAAATTTTGTGCATGTGGCAAGAGGGAATGGGAAAACATGAGTTTTTTGAAAGGACAGAGCCCGGGAACTCAAAATACAATAGACCTTTCCGAGAGAGAAAAGAAACTAGGAGACAAATATGATAGCCTTTGACTCTCTTTTAGTTCCCCATTTAGTTCTTGTTATTTCTCATGAATTGACATCCATACATGACCATTTCCACTCTTTCCAAACCTCATAGGAGGATCTTCGAACCCGTTGTCAACCCATCGCTTATCAACCTATACCAAAGAGACATAGACCTACGAGTACGTGTGTTAGTTTTCCATTCTACTCTATTGCCTTGCACACATTATCAACCAACTCGAGGCCTTAAATGAACAATTAATTGTGGCTAGACAATTATGAGCTGACTAAGCACCCCATGTTATAAATCCAAATCTTCGATTTTCTCTTTGTTATTCATAATTACATGACCTTCTCTGGAGGGATTATTTAGAGACACATACATTTCTCAAGAGTCCATCAACTCGGTCTAAGTATATCTTCTACCTAATCGGCAGAGATCAAGATTTACGTTTCAATAATATTTGATTATAGCATCCCACGTATAGAGATTAGAAGAGCCTTCACTACCCTTAATGGACAAGTTACATACTTACGAGTTGATCGAATGAGATTTTCTCATCGGTTGAATCTCGATCCATAGTCATTATCACATTTACCGTATTTTATCACCTCCCACCTCTCCACCTTCGTCCCATCTTCCACATTTCAGTTGTCTCATCCTGACCTCAAGAAGTTGAGTGCACAAGAATACCCATTTCCTTTTTCTTGTGTTAAATTACCTCACATCTAGTTTCAACTTGCATAAAGATTACAATGATAACATAGAAAAATATTTTATGAATGTCATAAATTAATAGGCATAATACATATGAGTCTCATGTTACAATAATGAATTGTGGTACTTAGTTATCATGGTCACATTACCATAGACCACATTGGTACAAAATTGCAACATGTATGAAAATGGGTCCCAAAAAAAAACATATAAGAAAATTGTCTAAACCCCATTTCTCTTCTACAAGTCCAAAGGTAGATGAACATACATCATTGGCTTATAATTTTATTAAGTACAACCTAAATCATGCATAAGAGATGATATATATTACAAAATGAATGTATGAGGAATGTGAAGCTTCTCTTTCCTCTTCTCAACCAAATGTCATACATGATATAAAAGTATCTACCATTGATACATTATCAATAAGTTTGTCATAAGAGGAAGCTCCTAAACATGAATGTACAACACCATTAGAAAAATAAGATAAAGAGAAAGAAGAGAATCATACATAGGTTGCTAACAACAAGGAAAAATATGATGATTATGATGTTCAAAGATACATATTAGATGACACTAATAATCAATTGGCTAAACTAAACTTCACACCATGTAGACCTAGGAACATCAAGTTGATTTGATTTTTGTCACTATAAATTTGATATCTTATGGCTATGACATTGATGTGCTTATAGGATAACCTCTTATGGCTTCTTTACTCAATTTTTTTGGTCAATTGCTTGTATATTACTCCTCATGTGCACATATCCTTTACTCATTAGACCACTAATGGCCTATGCTCTTAACATGATTATCGATCATTTGACATATTCTCCACTAGTTCATGAATTGAAGTTACCCAATGATTCAAAACGTTTTATGAGTTTGATGTGATTGTTAAGGGATTAACTACTACCTAGGACCCCACCCCATCTCTTCTACCACTTAAAACGTATTCTCGACACCATACATATTCTAGTTAGTAATTTTCTCTTTCTCCGTCTCATTACAAGGAAATAAAAAATAATATATTATGAAAAAATACCAAACCAAGACTTGCATGTGACTTTTTCATTCATTGCATGTATGTAAAAATTATGATTACTCATATTTAGCACTCTACATCTATCTTATCATTTTAAAAATAGTACCAATCAGATGGTTATAGATACTTTGATCCATGGACATAATGTAATATATGGATTTTTACACCTACGTACCTTAGGAGAAACCCACCATATTTGGGGCATGCCTACACTAGGGGTATCTTACCGACTAAGCTTATATTGATCATATCCTTATATACTATTCCATTTTTGTAACAAAATTACTCGTATATATCTTGAATCGCTTTATTTCTTATCATACATGTTATATTGTGATTTATCCGATGATCACACTACTTATCTTTAGTTATTGACTTAACCATGCCACATTATTATTTGTATTTATGATTTACTATTAGTATTTACTATTTTCATACTTCTATATTGGTTGACTACTCATCATCCTCGGCTCCTAGTTTTGGATATTTAACATTGCTTCCTACACCACATTTCTTAGATATATTCATGTTTACTTCTCTATGTTTTTGTATGCTATATGTTTTGTTCCCTCTATGATATGTTTTCTTTATGATCTTGTACGTTATATGTTTTATCTACTTTATGATCTTGTATGCTTCACACTTCTCTTTGTTGTATGAATTTGTATGCTTTATGTTGTTTTCTCCATAATTTTCTTCCTTTACGATCTTATATGTTATATGATTTATTTTCTTTGCTATCTTGGATGCTTTATGATCTATTTTCTCCAGGCATTTGTATGCTCAATGATTTATTTTTTCTATGCACTTTTATGCTTTATTATTTGTTTACTCACATGTCATTGTTTTATCTGTGTTTCTCTCTCTCACTACTTGTATGCTTTATGCTTAATTACATATGGTACATGTCACACATAATGTTTCTGAACACATTACTTGCTACGTTTGTAGATTGGAACACATCTCTTAAGACATATTACTCGAGAAACATATTTCTTGAGATTATTCATTTAGACCCATGTTTCTTGTGTGAAACATTTCTTAACCATATATTTCTTATGACACACATTACATATGGCACACCTTGTTTAGAATACATGGCTCATAGACACTTTCTCGTAGAACATTGCTTGTTACACTTCTCACCTTTAGGTACATATGTCGATCTATACCTTGCTCATATCACATTTCTTATTGCATATCTTGTACCTAGTACTTTGGTTGACACATGTGATTTATATAATTTCTTATTACCTATCTTTCCTCTAGGCACAATATTTGGCATATATTACGATTTATGTCATGCTCGCAATACATTATTTGTTACAAACTTACTTCTAGCACATATTTTGATGTAGATATTGTTCTTAATGCATTGATTATTACACATCTTGATAATACACATTGCTTCTTAACACATTGATTGTAACATCTCTTAATTTATAGGTTTCTCATAGACCATTACTTGATACATGTATTGTTTACAATACAATACATATAACACATTGTAAAATACACATTTATATTGTTGCTTACATCTATTTCATAGTAGTATTTACTTTTACACACTTAACTAACAACTACTAACATTGGTCAAGTCCCCATGCCTTGTTAGTTACATTTGTTTATGATGCACTTGTTGAGTCATAGATCACAATAGATCTATTAGGTGTCGATTCTTATGTTATCATCATATTACTTTACCAAATCTTTGTTACATTATTGACTATGGTTTACTTTGACTTATTGGATACACTTGTGATATGCATCACAATACAATGACCTCTTTCTTTTTTTAAAATGTTCTTATCAAATTCATATTAATTATTTTACCATGTGAGTTAATATACTATATATGGTTCATATACTTAATGTTATGATTATGTACTTTATATAGCTAACACTTTATATTTTGAGAAAAGTGATACTTCATAACATCCCTCATCTCAAAAGGGGGAATATTGTGGGATTTTCAAATAAGTTAATGTAGAATACAAATATAGTGCTTTAGTTGACACCATGTGATGACATCCACATAGTTAATCATGACATATTACAACATTTTTACACATAGTGCATAATTACATATACATCAAGATCATGTACAAATCAACTTATAATAGGCTCAAGTGATACATATGGGTGATAACAGCTCAAGTGTTATAAATTACCAATAGAAAACTCAAATGCTAAAATGTTCAAATATGATATCCACACCCCATCTAATGGCATTGGGGAAATCAAGTGTAAGCTGTTTCATGCTTTTTAATTTTAGTTATTTCTTATATAATTATTTTATAAGCATCACTATTACACATTGATACACACTTGGATGTATGATTTATAGGTTGCACATGTATGATAGAGATAAAACATACTTTCCCATCTTTTGTCTTCACTACACCTACTAAAAAGGTTTACGATTCATATTTAGTTTAATCCAACAATTTCATTACTAGATTAAAATTGGGGAAATTATAGTACCCAAAATTTAGACCGAAGGAACTTCAAAATAATCATTTAGAATTTATCATAGAATTATCCCATTTATGTAATTATTTGAATTAATCCAACGAATCTCACTCAATTCCTACACTTTGACTTTACTAGGTCAACACTTGTCCTTCATCTTGCACTTTTGGAATTAATGCACCATGTACAAAACACATATACGAACCCCTAGTTATTCACCTCGTGTCTCTAATCGTATCCTAAGATAATCTTGTACAAAATCACTCGATAGAGGTTTTAGTGGAATCAACATATGTTTCTATCCAAGGCCAATGATTCTATCTGTTGTACTTGCGATGATCAAAATTTTAAAATTACAAGTTACCCCAATATGCTTAGGGTTAATTGAGTGAGAAATCATTTACACAAATCAAGTATAAAAGCACGTACACCCAAACTAATTAGAGTCATCTTTAATTTTTTAGGGAAACAAACTCAAGAACACTCTAAGTAGAACTTTGGGCCCTAATAATTGAATAATTAGTTCCTTAAAGCACTATAACAAGCTACAAGTATAAATCAATCTCTATTTGTGGCCATAGATCACTCTCATGCGCTACAATTGAACTCAAAGATCATTTCCAAGGGTTGAAGGAATTATTAGGGTCTTTCAAAAATACCATTATTTATGCACATTCACACACATCCACTATGAGGGAGAACTACATAAGCATGAAGCCCTTCTTGGTAGTATTGTGTAGGCAATGTTTAGTAGTTGGGGATTTCGAGGTCAATTCAACAATATTTTGAATAACCCCTTTTAAAGGTCATACGGCAAATAGTGATGGTTTAAACAAAGAAGAAGCCATTTATAGATACAAAAGTGTGATTTATAGATTCTGATAGTAGATTCTAGATCCAAGGAAACAAGTGCACCAGTACTAGAATTGAGTTGTGGATTAGAACACCAAAGGACAAAATCAACCATAAGAGGAAGAAATCATCGGTCAATTCTATCTCGGCTCGAAAATTTTTGTCTAGAGAAAATTTCCATATTCTTAGAATATGCATATACACTAACAATAGAAATCATAGTTAGTGTGCATGCAAATTCTTGTACCATAGTTTCAGATCTATATCACATCTCTATAAATTATAGAATGGTGCAATCTTGTTAACCTCAAACCTTGTTTCATTTACATAGCTTGTAGAGAAGTGTTTCTTCATATTTTATCAGCACATGATTTATGATTGTTGTATTTAGTGTGTTTACTATCTTTACAAATTAGAATGATCATTATACATTGAAGTAATTAATATTGATTAAATCAAACCAATTTTCACATTATAATGCCTTGTTCTAAAGCTCCCATTTT
Source organism: Taxus wallichiana var. yunnanensis (assembly GCA_018340775.1). Classification (NCBI taxonomy): domain Eukaryota; kingdom Viridiplantae; phylum Streptophyta; class Pinopsida; order Cupressales; family Taxaceae; genus Taxus; species Taxus wallichiana. The sequence continues at coordinate 349,275,447 of CM031240.1, read as the reverse complement.
AGAACAAGTTGGGAGGATGCTATAAAAAGTTATATAGTTTAGATTTAAACCTACCAAATACATTTCTCTATAATTATCCAAGGCCTTATAAAAATTATGTTTCATGCATATCCTATAATATGTAGACATTTAAAATTGGCTATTTATGACTTCATTATGTCAGTATTGGCTTAATCCCTTAAATCATGAATTGTGCACCTATTTGAGCCTAATTTTTATATCCTAGTCATATTGCAAAACTTTATCTTTTCACTACACTACTAAGTCACTCACATAAATGCTTACATCAGTCATAGACAATTTATTACTCATAATTATCATGCACAAAACTTTATAGTGCCACACTTCTCTTCTAGACCACATTGTTAAGTAGACCAAATCATCAAATGGTTTGGTATGAACATAAGGGTTTCAAAAACCCCACCTAAAGGTCACTTTTTAAATTTTATATCTTTTTATGGGTTAGTAACTTCACTTTGGGTTGGCCTTAATGTGAAATTATATCCATAAAACCCTATATAAGCAAGTATAATACACTCATTTACTCACCTAGAAACACCTAGCACTTTTAAGAGATATCCTAGTAAATATCATTCAAAAGGCATACAAATATCTCCTAAATTTCCCTCATGTAGTAATACACATTAGGAGAAGCCCCCACATAGGTATGAAGCACCCCAACTAGGTTCAAGAGTCAAGCTTCCCAAATTAAAATCCCTCAAATCTAAACGAAGCAAAAATAAGTTAAGCCATTAAAAACATGTATCCAATGAGCAAATTGTCAAATATAGTTGTAACCATATAATATTATATCACTATGTGGAGAACTACATGCATTTTGAGGCCTCTTCAGACTAGTGCCAATGTAGGTGGTATACTGATTGCATTTCAACCCAACTACTAGCCTTTCACAAGTTTTTACCCTAGGTTAGGGTTTTAAGTCAAATTAGTTGGTTCATAATATTTCACACATTTTTGAGACACAATATTTCATATTAAAGCATATTTCAGTCATTCAAAGAGGTTCAAAAATTTGTAAAGTCCCATTTTTCTCCCATATTAAAATAGTCCAATGACAAAACTACTAAACAATTTGGTTTGAAAGGAATGGTTCCATCCTAAAGCATACAATGCTAAACCTAAATAAGAGACATCTCGCATAACATTTCCAGCCAATTCATCACCCCATTACACCCATGTTAGTCTTTACATTAGTTAAATGGCTAAGTGCGCTCATCATCTTATGTTTTACTATATTTAGCACATGTTATAATTGATTTATCTTGTAATTTCCCTATATGTATGCTCATACCTAAATGTTAATGTTAACTTAATAATTTGAATAATACATCATGTCTAACCCTAATATAGAATTTAAATAATTATGAAGGGTCTATCACATTCACCTCATATTAGCTTTTTCTTTTGGGGTTTAATTAATTGATGATCCCTCTTTTTGATCAAATCCTTAACCTATTTTGGCTTAGGTTTCCTACCATAACTAGGCCTTTTGTTACCAAAACCCTAGATTCCCTAGGGTTTCCATATATTCCTAGGTGCATAATCCTTACGCTAATCTTAGGGTTTGTTCTCATTCACACTTTCACGGCTTTCCCATTTCCTACACAAATATTTGGTGAAATTTACACGAGGTTTAGGGATCTTTTCCCTCATGATGGGTTAAGCTGCCATCCCTCTAACCAAGTCCATGCCTCTCCTAAACTTGAAGGAAAAATCCAACCTTTTTAATACATGTCTATATATTGGTTTTGTACTACCTCAATCTTCTCCTACTTGTATCAATGTTCAATGTGAGGTCATCCCTATTACTACTCATTTCCATAGGGCTTGCATGTCATATTCCCACTCCCACTCCCTGTCCTCCCACTCTAAGGATTCTTCTAAATACCATCTTCTCCCCACTATTCACCTTAATATTATATTGGGACAAGTGGTCCATATTGTCAATGTAAGATGAAGAAGGTGACCTATTGGGGAAATCACCCTATTCCTCCGACACCTTCCACTCTTACTTCTAGACCTAGTGATCCATCAAAGGGTTATGAAATATTGGATCAATTGAGGAATACTCTTGCTAATATGTCTATTTTGAAATTATTTAAGTGATCACCCACTTACATGGGAATTCTATATGATGCATTGTTAACTACTAATCTTCCTACCAATACACAATCATCTCCCTTTTCTTCTATCATGGACACATTTAAAATAATGGATAAGGATGTTACTTTTAGTCTTGCAAAATTACGGTGTAAGTATATAATGGATCAATGTTAACCCCTACTTATTACCAAATAAATCCATAGGTTTCTCATTAAAAGGGTATTAATTGATAATGGGTTTTCCTTGACTATTTTATATAGTTCCTTGCTCTATCAAATATGTTTATCCATGAGCATTGTTGAAAAGATCAATATTGTTGTTAAAGGATTTGATAATATCCCATGACCTATAATTTGTAGAATCACATTGGATGTATTATTTGGCCCTAAAAATGCCCTTTCACATTTCATATTATGTACAATGCTCTTCGTTATAGTCTTTTGTTGGGTCGAGACACGGATCTAGGCTATAGAATTTGTTCTATCTAATCTTCATCAATGAGTCAAATTTTTATATTATGGATATGAATATACTATTACAATAGATGATGAACCTTTCAAATATTCAAAATTGAAAATCATGCTTCCTTCGAGCCTATAATCACAATATCAACACAACCTATCATTTTTGATAACGTACACACATATGTGGTTGGTGATTTAAGAAAAATTATGATACTAAGCCTCTTATGCAACCACCTATAGAGCCTACACAAAATACCTCAATACAACCATGTGCTCTTATGAATGAGATACAAGCTAAACAATTTAAGTGCGTGTAATTTACTCCACAAAATCCACTTGAGCATGAAATTATTCAAGAGTTGTAATATCTAATTAATTTAGAATAATAAGATGGCTTGCTTATTGATTAATATGATAATGATGACAATGATATAGAGTTATCTCGATGACCACTTGAGAAAGCTAAAATTTAACCATATTGATTACAATAATGTTATGTTTCACACTCTATGTACATTTGTTTTCCTAGGCACTATCATGTTAATTATTTTACAATTGATTATAATAACACTTATTCTTATAATATTACTCCAAAAAAGAAATACCATCTATCGACACTTGTAATCTTGTTCACCCTATGCCTCTTTCTGCACCCTTAAGCCAAATATTTATCAAATCTAGCATGCCTAAAGTGCAAGCACAATCGTATACTATAATCTCGCGCATTATGCAATATTGTGTTAATGCTCTTGATTTTTTTCTACTCCTATCTCTATCACCATTCTCGAATACCTATATATTCTACAAGAGCTATTAAGTTTCTAACTTGATCATGGATTTTTAGTGCTACCTGCTACACATCACCATATAGTTGGAAACAATCCAAATAACCAAGTAATCCCTTTTATGACTATCATCATGTTACTAACCATGACACTAATACTTGTTAAGAATTAATATCTAAGATACATACACTAAAAATTAACGGTACCATTAAAATAGTCCAAAGTGGCTCTACATAGATAAAATAATAATATCCTATTAATATAATGGAATCTAACAAACACCTTGAATTTGATAATTTTGTGTTCACACTTCATAGACATAGAAATAATTGGGAACATGTCCAACTTAATACATATACAAATAATAATATATGTATATATGAACCATTACACACTCTTAGCCTTACTTTGTCAAACATTATGCTTGTATATGTACAATCACATGACTTTCAATGGTTTATTATGTTATTCGTAGCATATGATTTAGTGTTATAGAAACAAAATTATGGGTACGACTTGACCCCCAATGCACTAATTTTTGTTTGGGATGATCACTATTGCAATTTTTGAAAGGTAATATTGATGAGAAAAATCACAATATTACCTTCCCTAGCCACGAAATTAAACAATTACAATTAAGTGTGATAGTATTCTTGACAACCAATGCAACATGGCACATTGAAATCCACTATGGCAAGACAGGGCCCACCCTATACCGATGAAGAATACATCATGAATCTCAATAAACTTTATGAGACCATACAATTAGGTTTCCTTTCCTTCATCCACTTTATCATATGGATGATTTGGGGCTAGAAGGTTACAATCCTAATACAAATTATGTACTCGATGTTGAATAACACACTTTCAAACACTTTTCAATATTGCAAAAATAAAAGTATTTCACAAGCACAAAAACATTCACATATTCCAAAAATACAAATTTAGGACATGACGATGATTTCATTTACTAGTTTTCTACTTTACATAAGTTATTTATCACATGGTTTAGTAGATAACATATTTTATATTCTATACACATATTTCATGAGGTATTTAAGAATTATCTTCCTTCTCTCTTATCCATCCACATATAACTCCCCGCTCGTGTGATAATAGAATAGTTTGTAGGATACGACTTTATATGATTACAAGTGTTGGACTTATCCTTTTCATAGTGCCATTACTAATTTGGGGCATCTTCTACACTATACAATGTTATTGTTTCATTAACTACACAATATTATTTTACATCCGGATTATGCTTATATTATATGTTGTGATATATGCTACTTATGTGAAAATTTGGGACTAACATGCATGGATAGAACACAACTAGTATATCTTGTTATACATGCCTATAGGTTATTGCCTAATTTTATCATTACATATTGTATTACTTATTTTCTTTTTTGTGTGTGCAACCCTTGGAATTCTATCCATTTTTGTATGAAAATATTTTATCCCTTGTTTATGGCCTCTGTTTCCTTTACTCGTGTGGCCATTCGGCCTTTGTTTGTGTATCTAACCTTGTTGTGTCCCTTGTTTATGACCCTTGGCCTTCTCTACATGACATTAAGTGTGACATTGATTTTTGTACTTGTATTCTTATGTTATTTTATACTTGTATACTTTCATACTTATTTTGTTTGTTATTTATTTGTGCCATGACTTATAGATGCAATCTCTTACGGTTGAGTTCTACAAGGTGGCCACCTACAATTATATTCTATGTGTTTGAATGATGATTATATGAACTACATATGACATGGGTACACTTTAATTATTTTGAGTCAAGTGAGCTATAAACTATCTCACTTACTTCTAAGGAGGGGTAATTGAATACAATGGAAAAATTTACAACAATACATGAATTATTTAGGCACACACATAAATTATAGATCATCGAATACAATGGAAAAATTTACAACAATACATGAACAAGAACAAATAAAAACATTCACAAGATTTTTTAGTCTAGACAAAACCATCTAACAGAGGATGAAAATTTCACCGTCCTAATGGAAGGTACTGCCCTGGGCAAATTTTGACATCCAATTTCATAATTTTTGGAAAATATAGGTTTTCATAGGTCTTTGGTATAGGTTCAATGATAGACACAAATTTTTAGTATAAAATCCATTGAATTTTAGTACAAAATGTAGTGGACATAATGACGTTTCAAATCCAATATCACTTACACATTTTCTACTTGACACACATTTGCATTATTAGATTGGCCTTGTATTAGCATGCGTATGAACATTAGCATCATTGTTTCCACATTATCATGGTTTTAAAGGAATTTTTAGAATGAATGGTGGGGTAATGAGTGTACTTCATTCCTTTTGACTTTGCACATTTAGAACATTGGCACCAATATGATACATATTGGTGTTTACACCCTAAATAAATTATGTGTGTTATCTAAGTGCATAAAAAATAAGAAGGATGTAAGGGTTTGTAATAGGTAGACTATTTTGATCTAATTAACTTTCAACATCAATTATACACAATCAAAATAATGCATTCAAACTTGAAATGATTTATAAATGATAAGTACTTGCTCAAAACATGAGAGGAGAGATAAACATAGCTATTCGATTCAAGAATGATCTAGATGTACAAGACACTGAAATTTGAGGATCTAGAACTATAGATTATGCACGGAAGTTATGGAATTAGAAATTAAGAAGGGGAAATACCATACAACTATTCTATGGTTTGAAAGGGAACTATACAATACTAACTTAGAGATGTACGGTTTGAGACCCTTTGATAACTGGATTTGCAACTTTCTATGTGCTTTGCTTGTCTAGAAATGATGCCCATTATATGCGCTTCTTGCTCACACAACTTCAAGATGACCCATAATAACCTACAATTTTTTAAAAACCTAGTAACCTACAAAACCCTTCACAAGCCATTAGAAAAAAAGAGAAAACACATGTGTTTTGTGTGTGTGTGTGTGTGTTTAAGGTTGGACTATCCTTAGTGGTTAGAATTCCAGTAGCTAAACCATTCCAAGTGCCGCACTTCCTGCTGCAATCACTAGATGCTCAAGCCTCATGTAGTTATCCGAGATGCTTGTGCAAGCATGTATAGCTAATAAAATCCCTAGGGGTTCCCTCATGTATCTTGACACCAAGATAGAGGGTAAACTATGTAGAATAAAATGTACCCAATGTGTTAGTAGTGAGATGTGTTGTGTCTCAACTATGTGACCTAAACCTTTGTTTATTGAAACCCTTATACGATGCTTAGAGTGACTTTTACTCCTACTAGGATGTGGATCTAGGATATTTGTATGCTTGGAATGGATGAATTTAGACTCCTTGACCTGGTTGAGTGATTCAAAATTGTAGTAGATACTACTCTAGATGGCGTGTAATTGATTTAGGAAGATCTAGGAACCCTTTGAATACTTTTCAAATATATGTGCAATATGATCTTATGAGAGTGTCATGTGAGTTATAAAGTGATAATGACATGCTTATATATCCTTCCATAGGTGATATTATAATAAGATTGATCCTAGGAGGATGAAATGACCTAAAGAATGATTTGAAATTGAAAATAGAGTTGTTTGTTGTGAAGGGGCAGGACCACACAAGTCAACCAAGATTGGACCCTACATCCCGACCCTTACAGAAATTTTCGAACCAAAGAGATGCATAGATAAATTGAAATTTGTGACATGAATATAAGAGGTTTAATACTAATTTGATCAAATAATATTCTTATAATTAAGGACATAACAGACTCTAAAGACAAGCAAGTTGTAGAAAGACTAGAAAGATGAGGAGATTGGATTTAGAATGTGAGCATTTTTCTTAGCAAGGATACATGGTCAAACTTGGGATTACACAAGGACAAGTTACAATATTTTAGAGTCTACATTTACTCCTTATTTTAAGTGTGTAATTTAAAATTATATGTTTAAAGGAAAAACATACCGGAGTACACACACACACATTTCCTTCTCTCGAAGGGACTTCTCAATGTGTTGGTGTTGCCACATTCCATGATGAAGCTTGCGAACACAAAGTGTAGTCAATGTATATGATATAAACTAAATTTTAACTCAAAATATAAATAATGCATTATCAATTTGAAATTTACAAAAAAGTTCACAAAAGAGATAAAAAACATGGAAGGAATACACCTATTCATTTTGTGGAGGGAGGACCTCGCATTGTTGCCATTCCTTACTCTTTGGAGAATTGGAAGTTTCTTGTGAAGATGTTAGAGGATTGGGGATGATTAATCCCCAATGTTGTGTCATAGTGAGATAGTATATAAGAGGAAGGATTTATACTATGAAGAACACATGTACTTTGACACCTTCCATATTTGAGAATTTGTTGATAGAGAAAGAAAGAGTAGTATACAAAACTTGCAATTTTACTTTGATGTTTTCCATACTTGGGAATATAATGAGAGAATATGAAAGGGTGGTCTACAAAGATTTCAAATTTTCTTCGACGCTCTCCACTAAACCCATAGATCAAACCACTAGAAATGTATCTAGGCCTAATTTTTTCCAACTTGAAAAAAAAGACCTTAAAAGGAATGGATATTACCACGCCCCATAAAGTGCTACTTGTGATCAACTAATTATTTAGAATTTTGAAATATTAAAGAGGAAGAGGCCCATGCCCCCAAACTTAATTTTGAAATTGAATCTAAATAGTATTGTAAAGAAGGAATGTAGTACTCATGCCCCTATAAATTACTCTAAACTGTGTCATTTGTATCTATAAACATGTAGAAATCATGTAAACAACTAATAAAATATGCGGCAATTAAAACATTGAGTCTATATTTCCTCTATTCGGGAATGTATGAAATGGTCAAAACCATACCATAATATTGACTATGCTATACAATACTTACCTTGTTTGAATTTTACCACATTTAAGTATCCATGAATTTTTCTAAGGATCTAAACCTTGTGAATATTTGTTCTTATATCTTGTAATTTGTCCGAATATGTAGAAATATCCAAATGAATGTGCCCTCTTTTGGGCCGTGTGATAAAATATTTGAGCATGTAGATCAAAATAATATAAGTGTACCCATGTACCATATGTCTGATAATCCATGTAGGATCACATAAAAATACGTAATTGTGGCCACCTTTGAGGATTTGTACCTATAAAGGGGTTGCACATGGTGGAAACCATGACACGAAAAATAAAACAACATGAACAAGAAATAAACAAGAATTCATGTGGAAGTTAAATAGTAACAATAGAAAACACAACAATCATGTCCTACTCCACATAGTAAAACAAGTATAGAAACAACATAGTAAACATGTCGTAACCCATAACAAAAATAATAGTGTAATCATCAAAGTAAAAACCAAGTTTTTATAAGCTAGCAATGATAAGGAAATAGAAATAACAATGTATAGTCAAGTAAAAATAACATGTAGAAGCACCAAGTCATATGTAGGCATGAAGCCAAATATAGGACACCCATGAAATTTAGAAGCGTGGTGTACTACAAACAAAATTTATAACAATATATGATTCAAACGTTGGGTTCAACAAATGTTTACACCTAAGTAAATTCTATGCATTATATAATTGCATAAAAAATAAGAAGGATGTAAGTGTTTGCAATAGGTAGACTATTATGATCCAGTTAACTTTCAACAAAAATTATACATAGTCAAAATATTGCATTCAATATTGAAATAATTTAAACGATAGTTACTTGCTAAAAACACAAGATGAGAGATAAACTTAGTTATTTAAGATGATTCAAGAATTATTTGGATGTGTAAAACAATTAAACATGATGATATGGAGTCAGTAGATTCTACATTGGAAGTTATGGATCTAGAAACAAAGTAGGGGCAGGACCGTATATCTATTGTATAGTCTCGAATAGAACTATACAATGGAGATGTAGGGTTTCAGACCCTTTGATAATCTATATATACAACTTTCTGTATGTTTTTCTTGTGTGGAAATGGCGGTTGTTGTTTGTTTCTCTTGCTCACACAAATTTGAGATGACCTACAACAAAGTAGAAACCTTAACAACTTGCAGAACTATTCATCAAAGCATCAAAACAACAACAAGAGAAAACATGTGCGTGTGTGCATGTTTGAGGTTGGACTACCCTTGGTGATCAGACTCCCAGTAGGTAATTGAATCCAAGTGTTGCACTACATGCCCTCATTGTGGGATCAATATTTATGTACTTCCCCTAGGTGTTTGTGCAAGTGTGTATATATAACCAACCCCTTAAGGGTGTCCTCTTATATCTTGACATCAAGATAGTGGGCTAATTGTGTAGTATAGAATCTACCCAATGCAGGTAGTAGTGAGATGTGGTCTGATTCAACTTAGTGACCTAATGATTTGTTGAAAGAGACCCTTGTGCAATGCTTGGAGTGAATTTTACTCTTGCTCGACCATGGCTCTACGATCTTTGCGTGCGTAGAATGGATGAAACTAGAATTATTGACCTGTTGAGTGCTTTATACTTGTAGTAGGAAATGTTATATATATTGTGTAACTAGTTTAGGTATATTTATGAACCCTTTGAATGATTTTGGAATGATATTTGTAATAGGATCTTGCTAGAGTGCTAGGTGAGTTATAAAGTGATAATGAATTTCTTATATAGCCTTCCATTGGTGATATATTATAATAAATTTGACCATAGAAAGATGAAACAACCTAAATAGGGATTTGAAATTGAAATGATATTTGATGATTGTGAAGGGATGAGATCATACAGTCACCCAAGACCAGATGCTACATCCCGACCCTTATGTACATTTTTGAACCAGAGAGATGAAAAGATAAATTAAAAGTTGTGCCATGAATATAAAAGGTTTAATAATGCTTTGATAAAATAATATTCTCAAAATTAATGACAAAGAAAAGTATAAAGATAAATAAGTTGTATAATTTCTAGAGAGATGAGGAGATTGGATTCTGAATGAGAGATTTTGTCTTAGTAAGGATACATGGTCAAAATTGGCATTGCACAAAAACTAGTTATCGAGTTTTAGTGTATGCTGTAAGTAGGGGCATGAGTATACTTCATTCCCTTTGGAATTTACATGAGGTTTCATATTTTGGAATTTAGATTCTAATAAATTTGACCCTAGAAAGATGAAACAACCTAAATAGGGATTTGAAATTGAAATGATATTTGATGATTGTGAAGGGATGAGATCATACATGTCACCAAGACCAGATGCTACATCCCGACCCTTATGTACATTTTTGAACCAGAGAGAGATGAAAAGATAAACTAAAAGTTGTGCTATGAATATAAAAGGTTTAATAATGCTTTGATAAAATAATATTCTCAAAATTAATGACAAAGAAAAGTATAAAGATAAATAAGTTGTATAATTTCTAGAGAGATGAGGAGATTGGATTCTCAATGAGAGATTTTGTCTTAAAGCAAGGATACATGGTCAAAATTGGCATTGCACAAAAACTAGTTATCGAGTTTTAGTGTCATGTAAGTAGGGGCATGAGTATACTTCATTCCCTTTGGAATTTACATGAGGTTTCATATTTTGGAATTTAGATCCATCTCAGTAGCAGTGGTTTCATGGGTGGAAGGGGCCCATTCCTCTCACTTCCGTTTGGTATGTTGGGACACCCAATTCCCTTTTGTTCAATCTCTTTTAGTTGCTTTAGTATTTAAACACCCAATTTCCTTTTGGTTCACACTACTCTACAAATTGGGGATTCCTCACCCCTAATCCTTCATTGGAATGACTTCAATCCCTCTTTCCAAGTGCTTCATCGAAAATCTCCTACATTCACAAGGAAAACATGTGATCTAAAAAGCTTATTTAAGTGACTTAATTATCAAAATTATAGCTTTTAGATGATTACAAATAAATTCTCAATTTCCTATCAATCTAGTAAATGATTAAAAAAGCTGGGTTGAAAAACAAAAACTTTAAGTATGTAAGGTAGAAATGAACTCAAAGCTCCCATTTCTTTCAACATAACTAGTATCTAATGAAAGCTCAACCCCGAGGATCAAAGGACTACGAGAGAGTGTGGTTTCAAGCTCGGAATGTCTTTCAAAAGGTAGTAGTTTTGGATCTAGAGCTTTTGGGGTGCGGATATTGTCAAGATACCTCCTGACAAAAATGTGGGTCCTCATCCTGCATGTGATCTGAATTTTAAAAGTACAAAAGATGCTGAGGGGGTGACCCACATACAAGTGCCTGACGGATGTCTGCACAGAGCACTGGAGAAAACCAATCTAGCCCTAGTCGGAAAATTTCTGGGATCAAGACCCAATGTGGACATTATCAGAAAATGGGCCATTCGCAGATGGAAGCCAAAAGGAGATTTGATCATCACCACCATGGCCAAGGGTTTTTTTCTGCCCATTTTAATCTCCAAACTGATGTTGACACTGTTTTATTGGGTGGTCCCTGGTGTCTGGGCAATATGGGGTTGTTTTTAAAAAAATGGTATCCTGGGTTTAATCCATATGCTGAGAACATTCATGCCATACCCATCTGGTGTAGACTCCCAGGGCTACCCCTTCATCTATGGGATGATGAAATCCTCCTGCATATTGCTAAATCGATTGGCTCACCAGTTGGACTTGATGGACCCACGAGAAATAGATCAAGGCTGGCCTTCGCAAGGTTCTGTGTCTCTACTGAAATGGATCAAGAGCTACCTGATCACATTTTTCTGCAGTCCAAATTTGGAGCATGGAAACAACAAATAGAGTATGAAGCTTTCCAACTAAGATGTAGCAAATGTCATAAATTAGGGCACTTTGCCAGCAAATGCCCTGAGCAAATAATGCAAAAGCTGGAAATACCCTCAGATCTATCTGAGACTCAAGAACAGAACAGATGGATAAGGTTGTTAAAGATCCTCTAATGACTGAATGTTGGAGGTAGATGCCTGCAGATGCATTCCAGGCTAAAAGATCGGAAAAAAGGATTTAAGACAAAGAGGCCACCGGTTTATAGAAAACTGTGGAGACCTAAAATTCACCAGTCGGAAAAGCTGGATGAGGCTCAACAGGAAATAGATCTGGAATCGACAAAAGGTGAAGAAAGCAATAGAGATATGACAGTGGATCCAACAATGAACACTATGACACCAAATCCGGTAAAGTTGAGCATGGAGGTTGATGAAGAAAATGAAAAAGTTATCATTTCTCTTTCTTCTAAGGAAGAAGAGATGGAAAAGATTAGTTCTTCCGCTGATCAAGAGCTGTTAAATAGGAATAGCTCTCTGGAGATACTCAAAATGAGACAAGACAAAGTCAAAGAGGTTCTGGAATCCATAACAAGAGATCTAAACCAAGATAAAGAGTTTACTGTTATGGAGGAGCTCGCTCCTAAAAAGGTTAACCAGATTGATGTTGACACAGGTAAAGAGGAAGGGGAAATTACCCCTACTAGTAAGAAAAGTATATCAGACTGTGATAATAATGATGGATTCATCACAGTAAGAAGTAAGAAAAGAGGACTAAAAGTCTGGAAGAAATTCCGGAATCACTCTATAGTGATAAAAAGAAGCAGATTGGAAGCTGGGAAGCTTCCACCTCAAGAATCACAAGGGCCACTACTAGAAGAACTGCAAATATTGGAGTCCCATATAGAAAAGGTAGACTATCAAAGAGAGAAGTAAGAGAAAAAGAGACTAAGAAAGAAATTGCAGATGGTACACAAAGAATTTTGAACCATCCGGCAACTACATCTCCAAAATTTTTTTAATGAAGGTTATTTCTTGGAATGTCAGAGGCCTCAATGGGGGGCCTAAACAAAGAATGCTCAAGGAAATTAAAAGATCAAATAGACCCAACATCCTTCTTATTCAGGAAACTAAAATGAAAAGTAAAGTTGTTGAAGAGTGCAAAAGATATTTCTGGGAGAACGCTGCCTTTGCTTGTTTGATTCTCAAGGAGCTTCTGGAGGCTTAGCGATCTTCTGGGATACCAAGATTGTTAATGGTAATGTACTCTCCTCCTCCCAGAATCATTTAGCTATAATCTTTAAAAGTCTTGAGAATAATCATAGCTGGATCCTTTCCAATATTTATGCACCCAATACTGTTGCATGGGTAAAAGAAATTTATGGAAGGAGTTAACCTTGTTTAGAAATAATGTTGAGAACATGAACTGGTTGATTATGGGAGACTTCAATACTCCTTTAAATCCGGGAGAAAAGTTTGGGGGAAGCTCTGAATTTTCTCTCAGTATGGAAGAGTTTGCTGGCTTCATTTCGACTCTTAATCTTATGGACATAGAGCTTCATGGCAATCAATTTACCTGTTCTAAAGAAGATTTGGGGAGAACTTAATTCAGGTTAAACTAGACAGAGCTCTTATTTCTGCTAATTGGATCTTAGATCAGAATTTTCATCTTTCTTCTCTTCCCAGAACGGGTTCTGATCATAATCCTATTGTCCTAAATTTCTTCAATTGGGCCAAACCTTTTCACTTTGTAATTTCAAATTTGAGAAAATGTGGCTTGAGCATGAAGATATTCTGGACAAAATTAAAGAGTGGTGGTATTGGGAAGGCATAGGGACGACCCAATTCAAGCTTCTACAGAAGTTGAAAAATGTTAAGCAAAAGGTTAGAATCTGAATAAAGAAGTTTTTGGAAATATTTTTGAAAAGAAGAAAGAACTTAAGCAGCAGTTGGAAGAGCTTGAACTCAATGTTTCCTTGAAAGGTATGACTCTAGAGGATCATCAAGCAGGAAAAAAAACTTCTCTCAGATCTACATAATATAAATAACCATGAAGAATCCTTTTGGAGAATGAAGTCTAGAGCCCTTTGGCTTAAAGCAGGAGACAGGAATACAAATTTTTTTCATTTGACAGCCCTCAAGCATAGAGCTTGTAACAAAATTTCTGAGGTTTCTAAGGATAATGGGAACATTACTAAGGATTCTGAAGATATCAAAGATGAAGCCCTCAAATTTTACAAGAATCTACTCACTGAGAATAATTCCTACAATGAACAAGCGGCCTCCTTTCTCTTAGACTCCATTCCTAATAATATACTACCTGCTGAGAGGTTTAAGAGTCTTTCCAAAATTGTTACCATTGAGGAATTGAAAAAGGTTGTTTTCACTTTAGAAGGGGATAAGGCTCCGGCCCCGATGGTTTTTCAAAGCAAACTTCTATCAAAGATGTTGGGAAATATGCTCTGAAGATCTATTGAAAGTTGTTAATGAGTTTTATAGAACTGAAATCTTATCAAAGAATTAAATAATACACACATTGTGCTTGCTCCTAAGAAGTTGGATGCAAAGGACTTCAAAGATTTCAGGCCAATCAGTTTGGTTAATGTAATATATCGATCTTCACAAAGATTCTAACCACTAGAATGCAACCTATTCTTATGGAGATCATTTCACAACAGCAGAGCGGATTCATTCAGGGAAGAATTATTCAAGATGGAATTATCATGGTTCATGAAACAATACATTCTATGGATAAAAGTAAAAAGGTAGGGATGGCTATCAAGCTTGACATGCATAAAGCCTTCGACAGAGTCTCCTGGAGATTCATGGATGAGGTCTTATCCAAGTTTGGTTTCCAAAATAAATTCAGGAAAATCATTCACTCTTGTATTTCTACTTCTAGATTCTCGGTGGTTGTTAATGGGGAACCGGTTGGTTTTTTTTCCAGCAATAGAGGAATCCGGCAAGGAGACCCAATTTCCCCTCTATTATTCATTATAATGGCAGACAGTTTAAGCAGATCTATCTCCAAAGCTATTAGCATTGGCATGATAAAAGGCTTTCCTCCACTTCCTGCAATCAGTCTCCTCTCCCACCAATAGTTTGTTGATGACACTCTGCTTCTTCTGATGGCCTCAATAATTGAGGCAAAGGCTATCAAAACTGTCCTTAGATTTTATGAGGAAGCCTCGGGGCAAAAAGTTAATTTTGACAAAAGCTCTATATATTTCTTCAATACTCCTATGGAAAGGCAAAGAAAGATTGCTAATATTCTAGGATGCACTATTAATTCTCTTCCCGCTACTTATTTAGGTTTACCTTTAAGTACTGGAAAGATTTCTAATGAGGTCTGGAATGATCTTATTAAGAGATTTCAAAAAAATGGTTGGCTGGAAAGGAGCTCTACTTTCAAGCGCAAGTGCTTATTGATAAAAAGCACGCTTCAAAACCTACCTATTTACATCATGTCAATGTTCAACATACCAGCAGCAGTGACAAACAATATTGAAAAGATTCAAAAGCACTTTTTATGGCACGGTACTGAGGACAGGTTCAGGTATCATTTAGTGGCTTGGGAGCAGGTTTGTAAACCAAAGAGGCTTGGGGGTTAGGTATCAAAGATATCAAGCATATGAGTGCTGCCCTTATTGCAAAGTTAGGTTGGAGACTTATAAAAGAGCACAAGCCTTGGACAGAGTTGGTTAAGATCAAATACCTTTCAAACCAAAGCAAGATTTCCTTTATTTCTGATCAGTCTCTCCCGAATGGTTCTATTTTCTGGAACAATCTTCTTCACAGTAGACATATTCTCTCTCAGGGGTGTAGCTGGAAGCTTGGGGATGGGCAAGACATTAACTTCTGGACTGATAAATGGACTGATTTTAATTGGATTTCTTCTTATGGGCACATTAAAGACAACTTAATCACACAGTATGGACACAAAATTCAGGGATACATTGAGGTGGATGAAAACAAAAGAAAATGGAAACAGTTAAAAGTGGAGAAAGATAATGTACAATCTGATGTTTCATCTTTACAGAATCAACTTTCTCTAATCCATATTAGTAATCAAAATCTTAAGGATGAACTCATCTGGAAAGATTCTTTTGATGGGGAATACTCAGTTAAATCAGGATACAATTCTTTCTTTGCCTCTATTGAAAGTGAAATTAAGTGGCATAAGTTGTGGATGCCAGAGCTAACCCCTAGAGTGAACTTCTTCTAGTGGCTCATCATTAAAGGCAAGATTCTAACCAATGACAACCTCATTAAGAAGGGATTCATCATGCCGAATAGATGTTGCATGTGTCAGAAAGAGGCAGAAGACATAAAACATTTATTTCTTCATTGTGAGTATGCTTCCAAAATTTGGCATCTTGTTTTTGAAAAATTTAATCAGAATTGGATCTTTCCCCTTACCTGTCTTCAGGCCTGGGAACAATGGGACTCTCTCGTATAAGCATTGTGTGGTGAAGAGATTGTGGCAACTTGTTTTACCTCACACTATGTGGCGAGTTTGGAAGGCTCGTAATGATGTCATTTTCAGAAACACTAGAAAGGCATGTAACAAAGTCTACAAGGAAATTATCATTGTTGTGCAGGATAATATTGCTAGATTTAAACCTCCTAAAAATAGACTTTACCCTGAGAAAGAAGAATACATTATGACTGATTGGAATATTGACACTGCCTTCAAAAAGAACAACAATGGTATGGATAGAACCACCATCCGATGGACTAAGCCTCCCAATGATTGGCATAAGTTAAATTTTGATGGGGCCTCAAAAGGAAATCCGGGAGACTCTGGAGGTGGAGGAGTCATCAGAGATCAAAGAGGCTATTTTGTTGCTACTTTTTCTGGGAAAATGGGTAGGCAAACTAATCATTACTCTGAAGCTCTTGCTGCTCTTTGGGGAATAAGGCTAGCTAGGGATTGTAATATTCTGAATATTATAATTGAGGGTGATTCTCTGAACATCATCAATCTATTAAACAAAAAGCAACACCCCAGCTGGTCAATTAGAGACTTCATTGTTGAAGCTACTGATATATGCAATAGTTTTGAAAATGTAAAAATCATTCACACCTATCGGGAAGGCAATAGGGTCGCAGATGGTTTGGAAAACTTTGGAGTTACCAATACTTTTCAAACTTGGCTAAGGGGGGACGTTTTGCCCATTCAAGTTAATAAAGACATAATCAATGATCTACATGGCCACGAAAATCATCACTAACGGCTATAATATTGATGCTAATGAGCGGATTCTTAAGTATAAAATGATGACATCATATAAGATTTGTGTGATTGATGACATTTGTGCGAACTGGACAGCCATCATTTCTTGTCATAGGGAGAACGCCAAGGAGTGGGTCACTAATTACAAAGTATGGTCTAATAATTACATCTTCTTTCACGGAAGGGAAAGATTCAAAAACAAAGTTAAAACTGCTACGCATAGTGCTAACATCTTTACCATTGAGAGTAGAAATAGTGGAAAAATGGGGGGTCCACCATGCAAAATAGAGCCCACCCACAATCCAGCGTGGAAAGAGGATGCTGTGCTCTGAACTACCTTCAAATTGGGGTCTTGGCAAATTTGATAGAAAGGATTCAAGGTTTTGATCAAGATATTTCTATTAAATTCACACAGGGATGGAAGAATCGGGTTGTTAAATACAACAACATGGAGGTTGAGATCACGGAGGAGCTCATCGCCCAGATCTCGGGACTCAGTCTTGATGGCACAAATTCTTCAATAAGAAGGTAGACAGGGAGGTGGAGACAAAGAAATTCCTGGATGATGGGGAGAATCTTGAGTTTGTGACAGCCGGCATCAAGGTGGCTTCGATTCCTGAGCCTTTTGCTGAGCTAGCCAAGATGGTTGTTAGGTATGTAACTCTTGAAGGGAGATTTGTTACTATACCACAAAAGCATTTGATATTTCTTAACCACTTTCGTAGAAATATAACCATCAGCTTCCCTCACTACTTGATAAACTCTCTGAGAAAATCCGTTAGGGAAGTGCAGAGCCATTCTAGGGCAGTCCCTCTGCATCAAGGGCTAATTCTGCTTATACATCGCCACTGTTCAAATAGTCCCCGCGTGAATCCTGACCCACCCTCTTCCTCCATTCCTCCCCCTGCTCACACCGCCTTCATTCCCCCTCATCTTGAAAGGAAGATTGAAACAACTACATCTAGCAAGAAAAGAAAGGGCATGAAGACTAAGATCCCTACTTCTCAGAGGGTGCTTAGAAGCCACAAAGACCTTGAGCTTGCTGAGAACCTCCTGCACATCAGCCAACCGATGGAGGAGCCTAAGGAGGAGGATTTGATGGTCAGAGTGGACAGGATGGAAAAGGAAATACAAGAGCTCAAAAGGGTTATCAAAAATATGGAAAAAGCTAAGGGAAAAGGATTACTGCAAAATGATGATGAGGAGGGGGTTATTGCTGAAGTATTCAAGAAGCTACAGTCTTTGGATGGCAGAATGGGAAATGTAAAAATTCAAATGACTGCATCCTATCTGCTCTTAAAAGTATTTATAATTTCATTGAACAACATGTTCATAGTGTATGCAGCCTAAGCGGGGTTAATGAAGACATTTGGGGCCCCAAAGAGAAAGGGATATGGCAATTGCTCAGGTGCGGATATGAAAGACTCTTCTCAGGCCACAACCATTGCTTTCTTTATCTCACTGCAAGTGATCAAAACCAAAATTGATAGGGCTATCAAGTAACGTGGTGTTGTGCTTTGTTATTTACTGGCTGCAAAGTTGCTGATGACTGGCGGATCTGGAGCTATTTTTTTCAAAGATATTCTATGATAGATATCTATTGTTTGCTTTTTGATCTCTTCTGCTATTTTTTGGATCATTGTATGACTAGATCCTTTCTTCTAATATGTTTTATCTTGGCCGATGAGCCCTCCGAGGTCTTGCTTTTGAGCCCTTTTGTATACAGGGTATAGTCCCTTCAAAACTATTTGCCCTTAATAAAAAAAAATGAGAAAAGAGAGCTAAAATGACAATAAACAACCCAAACCAAGTATTCATGGAGTTGACCTAAACGGGCTACTCTCCAGGTCTAGTTAAGTTCCTAAACCAATCAATTATGATTGATTTAAGTTATTTGGTTCCCCTTTTTAGTCTCTAGGAGGGTCTTGATCACTTCTACTCACTTCACGAACAAAAATGCTTTGAAATTGTTATACTTCTCCTAACAAGCTCCTACATAGTTCCCTAAAATAAAACCAAACTCCTTTTATAAATTTTTTATCCCGATTGGCTATAAGTTGTGATGAGTTGGTAGCAAAAGTAGCTTGGTGCCTAGCTCATCAAGTTGGATGAAACACAAACTTTGGTAACTTGGGAAATTTGTCCCACATGCATCACAAATTGTTCTCCAAAGAGATGTATGAGCAAAATCTTATACAATATGATGTGAAGAAAAGGTGGCGGGGTCTTCCTCATGAAAAGAGTGGAACCCAATGACTATCGGCCCTTCCAAAGTGTACGATGTGGGCCACACATCATTGTCAAAGACAAGAGGCTAATTTTTTTGTATACTTAGACTACCACTTGACAATGTCCCATTCATCCACTTGTCACACTCACATCATGCCACCTCAACTCTGTGCAACCCGTATTTTGATTTTTACTAGTTGGAGAAAAATTTAGTGGAATATATCTTCTCAGCATATGGTGTATGTTTTGCCTTGTTCAAAAGGTGTCAGAAAGTTCTCATCAAACTCTTCCATATAGAATGAATTTCATGACTTATATAGACCATTTGATCAATTAGGAGGAGGATCTTCCTAGATCACTCCTCCCCACTGAGGAACTTTGGGACCACCAAAAGTTTTGGTTTTTTATTTTGACAATAAGTGAGGGTATTATTCCTTCACTCTTCCAATTTCGATCCATTTTGTTTTCTTGGATGCATTCCTTTTAGACCCACATGAAGATATTCAACATCACCTCGTCACAAAAATTTCTCATCATATTTTCAAGAATCGTATCTTCCTGGAATTCATCCAAAAACTTAGGAGCAAAGTCATCAACAAAAGGTACTTGAATAGTCTCATCCTGATCAATGATCATGGGAGACTCATACAATTTCAAGTTTTCAACATTTACAATGGAATACATCTACATATATGGTGGTAAATATAATTTGAAGGCATTATTATCAATCTTCTCCAATATTTTGAATGGGCCATACCTGATTGGTTTCAACTTTTTACCTTCATTGGTCAATCTTTCATTACTGATATGAAGCCCAAATTAATCACCAACTTGAAAATGATGATCAACCCGATGAGCCGTCATGCCTAAAATTGTAATTTTCCTAGATATTTTCCAACTGTTCTTGGACAACTTGATGTACCATTTGTATCTTCTGAATGAACTTCTTTTCCTTTTCAACATCTTTTTGTCCATCCGATATTGTGTCTTGTCCAAAAGTAAAGTCCAAAGGTGACTTAGGAAAATAACCAAAACAAGTCTCAAAAGGAGATTTCTATGTGGAAGAATGAATGAAACATTTATAAGCATGTTTCCCATAACATAAATGTTCATCCTAAATTTTAGCATGTTTGCTACAATATCCTCGGAGCAGATGCACTACTATATGGTTGACCACTTTTGTTTGTCCATTGATTTATAGATGAAAAGCAATACTTTTCTTCAACTTGGTGTCCATCATGTCCCATAAAGATAACCAAAACTTCCCAATAAATTGAGAATATCGATTAGAAACAATAGAAGTAGGTAGACCAAAATGAACCCAAACATTGTTGAAGAATAAATGTGTAGTTTCCTCAATTGTTATATGATTTTTGTAGGACACTAAAATACACAATTTTCTAAATCTATCCACAACCATATACAAATAGTCATGTTTTATTTTTGTCATAGGAAATACCCCCAAAAAGTCCATAGAAATACATTCCCATGAACTATCTCGTACAAGAAGTGGGGTATACAAACCCAACTTCTTGTTACTAGGCTTGCTTGTGGCACAAAGAATACAACCTTTTATATATTTAGATACATTTTCATACAATTGTGCAATTGTTTTACCGACACCAAAATGACCAAAAACAAGAGAAGTATGTGCTTCCCTAATCAAATGAATTCTTTCATCTTGTGGAATACACATTTTACTAATATGATAAAGCAATCCATCATGTAAATGGTAGTCTAATTCTTCCACCTATTTACCATGAGTTATATCTTCATATACATCCTTAAAATCAACATCTCTAGCATATTGTTCCTTATAACTTTCATGAACCAAAGGACAATGCTCAAAACAATAGATGTAATAACAAGAAGTCTAGAAAGCATATCAAAAACCTTATTTTGTATACCCTTTTTATAACCATCACAAGATGATGTTTTTGCAAAAATCCCATCCAAAAAAAGTGCCTAGATTGTTGTAGCTTGGATTTTGACTAAAGGTATCAAAAAGGTTGGTGATCCGTATGGATAATTGTCTCTTTTCCCATCAAATAGTGTTTCAAAATTTTCACACTTGCACCAAAGAATACAACTCTTTATCATATGTATTATAGTTCCTTATTACACTTGTGAAGGTTTATGATGTTGGGGTTAGCACACCCAGGTTGTACGATAATATATATCGGATCTAAGCATACATGCAAATAAAAGTGGATATTCTACCAGAAGAAATATACAAAACAAGAGACATAAATCAATACCAGATTTAATGTGGTTCACCCAGTGTGGGCTACGTCCACCAAGAAATAAGCCAATCTATTATCCAAAGCTTTGACAAGATATACAATGAAGATTTACAATCTTCCACACCTCTTAGATGTACAATACTTTCTTTCTCTCAAGCTTTTTCTTCATCACCAAGAATTCTCTCTCTCACCAACTTTTGCAAGTTCTTTCTAATTCTTGTTAATTCTCTTCTTCTAAACCCTAGCTTTTATGCTTATATAGTCATTTATAGACTTAGGGAACTTAGCCATGCAATTACAATCAATAGATATACTTTAATGCTAAAAATAGATCTAATTCCCAAGAGTTAATTAAAACATCCTCGCACAGTAACCGATGCCGAGTTAGCCCTAACCGATGTCGGTTCCTTCCTTGCTTGACCGATGCCGGTTTCTGACCGATGCTGGTTCCCCCTTAACCGATGATAGTTACTTATATTTTCTAGCAAGTTTCCATTACATGCTAAACTGAAGTAATTGAGCTCCACAACTCAAAAATCTCCCACTTAGAGATTAATTACTACACCATACCTATACAACATCATTCTTGGATCCTTCCTTAGCTTTGTTTCTTCCTCTTCAAGTCTCAAACTCGAAGACCAACAGAAGTGGAGTGTAGCTCCAACTTCTCCTTTGCTAATGAATTTGTTAGCATATCTGTAGGGTTCTTACTCGTATGAATATTTTCCATATTCAACTTTCCATCCTCCAATACCTGTGAAATATCCCTAATGGGATACCACTTAAAAATGCACAAAATATTGAAAACTTGTAGCCACATAAAATACTAATTTTACCATATTTTTATAGTTGGGACAAAAACTAAAGAAACTTAATATTTGCCAAAATGTCCACCTAAATTACTTGAAAATTTAAATAGATCTTGATGTTATTATAGAGGACATAATAAAACTATTTTTGGGAATTTTACACAAATCAAACTGTTGCCAGAAAAAGCACAACGTGCCCTAGATAGTTGGAAAACTTCAGAGGTTCATGACCCTCTAAATACAAGAGCAGTAATAAGGGTCTTTGGAAATAACATTAAAAGATATAGGAAATAATAGTTCCACCTTTAGATCTGAAAACGTTTATTTGGAAAAAACCCCAAAATAAAGGATGCAAGTCACCTCGCTTGGAATGGGGTCGAAAATTATGGAGGGGCCTTGGCTGAGCTACCACGCCAAACCCAAATTGTTGTCGTGAATCTGATTTGGATCCGCTTTGATTATCTTCCCCAAATTCCCCAAGACCCTCGAGATCCTTCCTCGAAACCTCTGTTAATGTCTCTTCTCGCACGACCCCAAAAGCAACTCCAAAATGACAGACTAGGGTAGATCTCTCACTATCAAAGAATGCCCTACTAGCTAAGGATGGGTCTCTCACCATCGAAGCTAGTGTCCTGTGAGATTTGAATCCAAAAGTCTGTAGATGCGCAACAACAATAGCTACACGAGAAGGTGTCAATCAAAATGTATGCCAAAAGGTCCTTTTCCTTTATCACCTAGCTCCTTATATACTTCCCACGGGAAAAAGAGCCCCAATAGACCCTAGACACATTTCTTTCCACAGAGGGGCCAATAAAATAAAAGTAACTAAAGTTACTTTCTCCTGTTTAAGTCGTCATGGTCCAAAGTGACCCCCAAATGCCAAACATGAATATTAGTACCATGCGGCCCCTTCTCAATAGCCCCCAACGTCCACAACCCCTTGGGTATGACCACAGTTTGGGACTCGACTTGGCCCTTAGGCCTTAGGCGTAGGAAAGGGGACATTACAAATCCTCCCTTCTTGAGAAATGCTTGACCCCAAGCATTATCTGTCATCTTCATGCAAAAGTTGAATTCCACCGAGTAAGTTTCTCCACCTCACACTTTGCCATCAACCAAGGATTGGTGTAATCCGAAGTAACCAAGAAACCCCATGCAATCATCATGACCTCCATATGGTATCGAGAGCAATGGTGTCCATGAAGTAGAATGATACCCAAACCGACTCTCCACTGGTACCCGCACCGAAATTTCCAATCTATCCAATCCCTGCCAATGCAAGGCTATCATCATGTGATCACTCACTGCCTCTCCAATCAACTCCTGGTATGAAAGTCCACTCTGAATCTGTAGAATTCCTTGGATCAACCTGTGAAATAACCTATATATGCACAAAGTGTGCCAACTCTCCCATATGACCCACATTGGTGTGAGAGTACAACTCCTCATAATGTATCTCGATGTGTCCCGTGGGGGAAAAATCCCAAGATTCTAGTACATGGTCAACTGAAAATGTCAACTCCACATAGTTCACCTCTTGTGATGAGTGATAACCTATTGAAAAACTAGGTAACTAAGTTGACTCCATCCTTCCACTGACTAGCACAGGGGTGAAATGCCCATCGTGCCTAGAAGTAGTAAAATACATAGGCGTGCTATCCCCTATTGACTCAGAACATGATGAACCTATAAGCTCCGATCTATTATAGCGAAAAACCGTACATCCTTGTATGAAGTTGGGGATATCCTCCCTCAACCCATGCCATCTGAACCTCTCTGATATGAGCCTGTAGGTCTCATTGAAGCTCAGGTGTCTGGTCACGAAAGAACAATGCACATGTCGCAATATCTCCATCCTCAACCCTGAGTCTGACACAAGGTATAATTTGCCATGATAGAATATCATCTCATCCTCCAATCTGTAGGTGTCATCCTGTATGTGACCATCTAGAATCTCACAAGTGTGTCGGTTCTTGGAGTACTCAACAAGCAAATGAGATCTCCAGTCTACTGACCCCTTAGATAACCAACATAATGATAAACTCAGAGGATCTGAACCTGTAACCCCAATCTCTGTAACTGTCTCATGTGCACATTACTGGTCACATCCACATCCATCCTACTCCGCATCGATCCACAATAATAAAATCCCCACCATGCCGGAACGTCCTCTCCATCCCCTCAGCTATAACCACCCTAGGTGCTCATGTAGATAATCCCCTCAAAATCACATTCGCCTCAGATCTAAACTTAAGCTCCATCATCTGAAAGTTAGTCCGAAACTCACTAAGAGAGTGGATCCACTGCACTCCCAAAACTATATTGGTCAGTCCCATACAAACGATGTGGAGATCATTGGTAACTGTATAGTTACCCATCGTGATGCTTACTTAGGGAACCCACCATGTGCACCTCATAGAATCTCCATTGGCTACAACCTCGTTGAGGCCCTCAAAATCCTCTGTCAGTAATCCTCGCCTCTCAAACAATGAGGCATCAATATAGTTGTGGGTTTCCCCACTATCAATGATTACCCCAACTCGTTGACCCTGCATAACTCCTCTAATCCTAAATGCCTTATACATTAGAGTACTAGACAATGTGGCTATAATCTCCCAGGAAAATCCTCCTCCTATCCCGCATCAACACTATCCAACGCAACCCCATCTCCATCATCCATCTCACGAGTCTCTAACTCCTGACCTCTGTCACCTTTGCTCTCCTCGAAGACTTCAATGAATTGGGCCTTCCCTCTACCTCTACAATCCTGTCTTGGGTTCTAAGGTGTGTGGCAATCAAAACATAGTTTCTTTCACCTTAAATCATCTCTGTGTTCTCTGGAAATGATTGGATTTTTAACCACCTGCTGCCTCGGTGGAGGGTCCCTCTGATGACATTCATCTGATCCAGATGGAGGTTCCCTTTGTTGAACACAAGGTGGAGCCCTTGGCTTTGGA
This sequence comes from Taxus wallichiana var. yunnanensis, assembly GCA_018340775.1. Lineage (NCBI taxonomy): Eukaryota > Viridiplantae > Streptophyta > Pinopsida > Cupressales > Taxaceae > Taxus > Taxus wallichiana. Next base: position 349,249,880 of record CM031240.1, on the reverse strand, counting down.
GTGGATAACTCCAAGTCCTGAGATTTCCTAACAACCCGTGCAAAGAAGTAGTTCAAATGTCTTCACAAATCCAATGAAAGCATCAGTCAAAACTTATATGAACAACAAAATCAACCTCCTCTTCGTGACATCGGTTACCATGATTGGTAATATGTAAAAATCTATGATGTACTGATCCATGGGATCAATTTGTCTCAAATGAGTCCACTCCCTGAAATACTTGTCGGGTCCCTCCTATCAAATATTCTCACTAGCCTCTGCGTGAAATCTACATGAGTCGTAATGTGTATGTGTCCTGTGTAATCTACCCATGATGCCACCAATCATGAGTGTCTTCCTTAAGATGCAAACTTACAAACTTAATTGCATCTTCCTCATGCATAAGATTTGAGTTGGAGTATGTCTTCGACTTCTGGACCCAAGATGGTGCAATACACTTCTTAGAACTGTTGAAGTGTGGAATGGAGATCTGATTCCCAATCTCCTCTGTAACTCTAGTACTTGTTTCTGCTGATCTCTCTTAGGTCTACTGCCAACCTTCATTTTGTAATATTCCTAGAATGACATGTTGTTACGAAGGCCTTCACTCGAGGTCTGGTACCTCTCCCAACAAGACTCCTCATCCAACATATCTATGGGCTGCTGTGCCTGGTTAACTTCCGGATCCTTCAAGAAAAATAGTTCGTGAAGCCCCAAAGGCTGGAAAAGAATGGGGAGGCCGCTGCCCCAAATTTCCACTCTCACCTCTTTGCCCCTGTTGTCCCATATTGCTATTTTCTCCTCTCATTATGACTATTGTTATACACAGTCCAGTAGGTTGAAGATGATTAAAAAATATTCTCCTACCCCTTTTTGCAATTAGAAAACCAATGCTAGTACTTTGAGAGGTACTCTCCCTTCTTGACTGGAGTCTCCAATGAAGAAATCATGCTTGCCAACACTTGTAATCCCAAAAGACACATTTGAATTCCTTTTTTGGCTTATGAAATCAGTCACAAAGGTTTCAACATCAGAATTGATAATTTTGGATAACTGCCACATATTACCAGGATCCATAGCTTATAATGCCCCGAGCCCTTGTATTCGTTGAGTGAGCTAAAACTTGCCACCATATATCATCCACCGGATGCTTTTGTACACATAGTTGGAGCAATGGTCCAACAAACTCCATGATGAAGATTTCATCATCTACCATACCATGCATCTCATGATGGAAGTAAATTGGAATAGGCGACAATAAATAAGACACATTAGTGTGCTCTTCATACCCTTTAAGGCCATCAATGTCCTCTGTGTGTTCAAGATAAACATATGTTGAGCTGCCCCCAACATTGTTGCTGAGTACCGTTGAAGGTATCTAAAAGTTGATCAACATTGCTGGTTTTGAAATTACAGAGAGGCTGCAATTTTACACAAGTGTCCATGTGAGGCTCCTCCTCATGTGTCAAATTGCTCCATAGAGTTTTCTTTCATGGGTGTAGAGTTCCTTGCATCACTTTCCCTCATCATTTCCTTGAAATCTTGTATGTGTTGTCTTTCTTGAGTCTTATCAACCTAGTAGCTCTAGCTCTACTATTCCATTCCTCACACTTTTTAAGAGTTTCCATTACATCCTCCTTGCTTGTATAAACAAGTTTCTTCTCCTGAGATGGAATAATTTCTCTAACAAGCAAAGTTTCACTAATGCAATTATTTTTCTCAATGGAAATCATACCATTTTCTCTAGAAGCTTCTTCTTCAAATGAGTTCTTTTGTAATTCAGGTACCGACATATGATGACCTTGTTTGGGCTTGCTACCAATCTTCATCATGCAATACTGAAATGACATATTATCTCTGAAACCCCTACTCAAAGATTGGTATTTCCTCCAACAAGAATCCTCATCAATCACCTCTATTGGCCGCCCTTTATCACTGTTCTCACCATGTTCCTTATTGTCCCTAGATCTACTTTGATTCACATTCTGAGTGAGCTGGCTCAAATAAAGGTTAGTGGCTTCCTGTTGTTTCACCATGTTGGTGAACATTTCCTTCATAAAACCCACATTGATATCTTTCCAAAATACCATATTTAACCCACACAGGCTGGAGAAACAACAACTCTGATACCACTAAAATATCCCTAATGGAATACCACTTAAAAATGCACAAAATATTGAAAACTTGCAGATCATAAAATACCGATTTTACTAGATTCTTACGGTTGGGACAACGAACTCAAGAAACTTAATATTTGCCAAAATGTCTACCCAAATTACTTGAAAATTTAAATAGAGCTTGATGTTATTATAGAGGACATAATAAAATTGTTTTTGGGAATTTTACACAAATCAAATCATTGCTAAAAAAAAGCACAATGGGCCCTAGACAACTAGAAAACTTCAGAGGTTCGTGACCCTCTAAATACAAGAGTAGTAATAAGGGTCTTTGGAAATAACATTAATAGATATAGGCAGTAATAGTTCCACCTTTAGATATGAAAACAACCGACTGGAAAACCCCCAAATAAAGGCTGCAAGTCACCTCACTTGGAATGGGGTCAGAAAATGATGGAGGTGCCTTCAAAGAGCTGCCACGCCCAGCCCAAATGGTTACCGTGAATTTGATCTGGAGCCCCTCTTCTTATCTTCCCCAAATGCCCCCAAGACCCTCGAGATCCTTCCTCTGAAACCTTTGTTAATGTCTCTGCCGCACGACCCTGAAAGTGGCTCCAAAATGATAGACTAGGGTAGATATCTCACTACCGAAGAATGCCCTACTAGCTAGGGATGGGTCTCTCACCACCGAAGCTAGGGTCCCTGTGGGATTTGACTCCACAAGCTGTAGATGTGCAACAACAGCTTGCATGAGAAGGGGTCAATAAAAATGTATGCGAAAAGGTCCCTCTCCTTTCTCTCCCAACTCCTTATATACTTTCCAAGGAAAAAGAGCCCTAATAGGCCCTAAACGCATTTATTTCCATGGAGGGGCCAATAAAATAAAAGTAACTAAAATTACTTTCTCATGTTTAAGTCGCCATGGTCCAAAGTGACCCCCAAATGTGAAACATGAATATTAGTACCATGTGGCCCCTTCTTAATAGCCCCAACATCTACAACCCCTTGAATATGACTACGGTTTGGGACTCAACTCGACCCTTAGGCCTTAGGTGTAGGAAAGAGGACATTACAACCTATCGTATGAAGTGATACCTCAACTGAATGTGTTTCTTTCTCGAATGAAACATTGAGTTCTTTGCCAAATGAATTACACTTTGACTGTCACTGAAACAATTTACAATCACCTTGATCCTTTCCCAACTCTTCCATGAACCTACTCATCCATATCATATCCTTGCTAGCCTCTGTAGCTGCAACATACTCTGCCTCTATAGTAGACAAAGCCACAACCTTCTGCAATCTCAAAATCTAGCTAACTGTCGTTCCACCTACTGTGAAAATATATCCAGTAGTGCTCCTTCTACCATCTAGATCTCCAGCCATATCCGAATCAACATAGCCACATAATGAAATATTCGAACCTCTATAACATAATTACATGCTAGATGTTCCTTTCAAATACCTGAGTATCCATTGGACTGTCTTTCCAATGCTCTTTACCTAGATTGGCCATATATCTACTCAAAACTCCCACTGCCTGTGTAATGTATGGTCTTGTACAAACTATAACATACATGATACTCCCAACTGCTAAAGCATATGGCACTTGTGTTATGTATTTGATTTCCTCATGTGCTTTGATGGACACCGATCTTTGCTCAATTTGAAGTGTTCATCCATAGGTGTGCTAATAGGTTTTGCATTCTACATGTTGAACCTTTCTAACACCTTGTAGATATAATCCTCCTGAGACATACAATTTCTTGTTTTTCTGTCTTTGTATATTTGCATGCCAAGGATTATTTTTGCAGATCCTAAATCCTTCATAGCAAATGTGTGAGCTAGTTTTCTCTTAAGCTCACCAATGTCCTGCATACTAGATCCTACAATAAGCATATCATCCACATACAATAAAAAAATAATATAGCTCCTATTTTCAATCCTTTTGAAATAAACACAATGGTTAGATTCACATCTCAAGTAACCATGCTCTTGCATAAACTTATCAAACCTCATGTACCATTGCCTTGGAGCTTGCTTGAGCCCATATAGACTCTTTTTCAACATGCACACTAATTTCTCCTTACCCTTGACTTCATACCTAGGCGGCTACTACATATAAATCTCTTCATCCAAATCACCATGAAGGAAAGTTGTCTTCACATCTAGTTGCTCTAAATGCAAGTCTTCTACTGCAACTAAGCTCAATACAATACGAATAGAAGTCATCTTAACAACATGAGAAAATACTTCACCAAAGTCAATACCTGCTTTCTATGTAAATCCCTTTACTACAAGCATTGAATTGTATCTTTTATGTCCACCCTCTTCTTCCTTGATCCTATAAACCCACTTGTTCTCGCAATGTTCTCTTACCTGACTGACAACTTAACCAAATCCCATGTCTGGTTCTGTTATAAGGAGTCCATCTCCTCATCCATGCCATGCTCCCACTAGATGTGGGTCTTATCCTGCATTGCTTCTTCAAATATCTTTGGTTCACCATTATCAGTCAATAATAAATAAAATAGAGAAGGTGTAAATATTTCTAGAGGTTTACTTACCCTTTGTGACCTTCTCACAGAGTTTGGGGTACCGAAGGCTCAATCTGGACCTCCTGGACATTCCTATCCAAATCTGATAGTGACTGACATTGGTCACCTCTAACCAACATCGGTTCTACTAACCGATGCTGGTTTGGATCTTCTGTAACCAATAACGGTTTGTCTGACATGAGTCTGGTCAGGTCAACCGACACCGGTTAATGTGTAACCCTGTCAGTAATATTTTTAAATCCGAGAGTTCATTTTCATTCACAAACTTCTCAACCGGTTCATCCTTAGGTACCAAAATTTGATCCTTGTACATTCTCTTTTCATTCCATTCAACATCATGACTCCTAATAATATTAGAATTCTCTAAATCCCAAAAACAGAAACCGAAATAACTAGATCCATAACCAATGAACGTGCATCTCTTGGATTTTGCATCCAAAATTTTCCTATTTTCCTTATTAACATGCACAAAAGCTTCAACTAAAAACTTAAAAAAGAAATATCTACCTCTTTTCTCGGTTTAATATTTCTTTGGTATTCCTCCATTTAGTGAACTTGAAGGCCCACGGTTAATCAAATAAACCATCAGTATCAACCGCTTCTACCCAAAGCTACAAGGGCAATCCGAATGTATCCTCATACTTCTAAGCACGTTCCATGATTTTCATGTTCATTATTTCTGCAACACCATTCTCTCCGTGGTGTTCTTGGAACCATTCTTTCTCTACGTATTCCATTCACTAAACAATAATAATTGAAAGCCTTGCTACAATATTCACCACTATTGTCACGATCTAAGGCATTTTAACTTAGAATTTGATTCATTATTAACAAGGGCTTTCCATCTTTTAAAAGTCTCAAAAACATCATATTTATGTTTAATACAATAAACCCATACCTTTCTTGTAGCATCATCAATGAAAGTAACATAATACTGGGATCCTCCATGAGAAGCTACTTGAGTTGGTCCCCACATCTGAGTGTACAAGCTCCAATTTTTGCTCCTTCTTAGTTGCCCCAACTTTGAGAAATCTCACTCTCTTTTTCTTTCTAAAGATACAATGCTCACAGAAATCAAGATCTAAATCTTTCAAATTTGATAACTTACCCTTAGCCTTTAAGATCTACATTCTTTTTTGACTCATATGGCCTAACCGATTATGCCACATGCATGCATTTGAATCTGAAGTAGATAATGTAGAAAAGGAATCAATAATATAGGTAGATAAATATAACGTTCCTACCTTCTTACCTCTTGCCACAACAAAAGCACCCTTGGTGACTTTCCAAGAGTCTCCTGTAAAAGTAACCATGCAACCAGATTCACCTAGTTTCCCTGTAGAAATAAGATTTCTCCTGAGGCTTGGCACATGCCTCACATCTTTCAATACCCATGTATTTCCATTTTACAATTTTAGATGAACTTCCCCTTTACTAGTAATACTGCAAGGTTCATCATCACCCAAATAAACATGCCCAAAATTGCCTGGACATAATTTCTGAAATAACCCTTATTAGGGGTTACATGGAAAGAAGCTCCTGAATCTAAAACCCATGATTCAATTCTATTATCTAAAGAAAGAATAAGAGCATCTTACATTATCTCTGATGTAACAAGATTTGTTTCTTTACCTTTGTTTGGTTGTGGGTTCTCTTTATCCTTTGACCAACAATCTTTCTTTGCATGTCCTTTCTTTCCACATTTCCAACAAGTAATTCCCTTACTTCTGGATTTAGATATGTTATCCCTTGACTTTGATTTCCCATTACTCTTACTTTTGGATCTCTCCTTCTACTTGCCCCTACTTTCTACATTCAAATCATTTCTAGATGATAATTCCTCTGTACTCTTCTACGTGAATTTCTTCATTCAAGATTATACTAACCACATCATCAAACTTCAAAATATTATTAGCAGATGTTGTGTTACTAACAACCATTACCAAGTTATCCCAACTATTAGGCAAAGAACATAAGAATAAAAGTGCTCTTACTTCATCATCAAATGGTATTGCAACCAATTTTAATTGATTTACAATAGATCGAAAATCATTCAAATGACTAGATGTAGATCCACCTTCATGCATCTTAGAACTAAAAAGTTTCTTCATCAAATAAAATTTATTCGAAGCACTAGGTTTTTCATATAAATTAGCAAGAGATTTCATTAACTCTACTGTAGAAGTCACTTATGTAATATTAGAAACCAAATATGCAGCCGGCTCAATCTTATAGATCCCAAAGCCTTTTTGTCAAGAATATTCCATTCTTCATCATCATCTTCGTAGGTCTAGAATTCTCATCGGCGACAAAATACAATTATCTTTGATAGAGATAATCTTCAATCTGCATCTTCCATAATTGATAATTTCGGTCGTCAAATTTATCTACCTTGTATTTGTTTTCTTCTAACATTGGTATAGCTCCCATTAAATCAGAAAACCCTCTGTGAGTAAATCTGTCAACACACAAAGCCCTCAAACAAAGCTCTGATACCATTTGTTGGGGTTAGCACACCGGTTGTACATATAATATATATAAGATCTAAGCATACATGCAAATAAAAGTGGATATTCTACTAGAAGAAATATACAAATCAAGAGACATAAATCAACATCAGATTTAACGTGGTTCACCCAAAGTGTGGGCTACGTCCACCAAGAAACAAGCCAATCTATTATCCAAAGCTTTGACAAGATATACAATGAATATTTACAATCTTCCACACCTCTCAGATGTACAATAATTTCTTTCTCTCAAGATTTTGCTTCATCACCAAGAATTCTCTCTCTCACCAACTTTTGCAAGTTATTTCTAATTCTTGTTAATTATCTTCTTCTAAACCCTATCTTTTATGCTTATATAGTCATTTATAGACTTAGGGCACTTAGCCATGCAATTACAATCAATAGATATACTTTAATGCTAAAAATATATCTAATTCCCAAGAGTTAATTAAAACATCCTCGCACAGGTAACCGATGCCGGTTATCCCTAACCAATGTTGGTTCCTTCCTTGGTGACCGATGCCGCCCCCCTTAACCAATGACGGCATGTATTTTCCAACAAGTTTCCATTACATACTAAACTGAAGTAATTGAGCTCCAAAACTCAACATGTGAATGGTAATGGACATGTTTTCTTCTTTGCATCAACACTACACCTATGGCATATTCACCTACACCAGTTTCAATCTCAAATGGTTGTTGTAAATCAGGTAATGTCAAAACTGGGGTTTTGTTTATCTTCTCTTTCAATATGTCAAAGGATTTCTAGTACTTACCTCCCCACTAAAAAAATTGTTTCACACTAGTCAAAGAATGTAAAAGAGATGCAATCAATTAAAAGTTAGTAATAAACTTCCTCCAATATTGGATGGACCCTTGGAATCTTCTAACTTTAGTTGCATTAGTTGGTTAAGGCCATTTTACAAAAACTTCAACTTTAGAGGGATCAATTTTTAGTTCACCACTCCCTACAACATAGCCCAAATAAACCAAATATGTTTTTCCAAATTCACATTTTGACATCTTTAAATATAGTTTCTCCTTTCACAAAGTTTCCAAGACTTTCTTAATGTGTTCAATGTGATCTTACCAAATTTTACTTGAACATAAAATATCATCTAAGCAGATAGTAACAAATTTTTCAATGAATGGCCTGAAAACATGATTCATTACCTACATGAAGACTATAGGTGCATTGCAAAGACCAAAAGGCATAAATCCACTCAAATAGAACTTGTTTAGTTTTGAAAGTGGTTTTCCAAATATCACCTTCACTTGATTCTAACTTGGTGATAACCACTTCTTAAATCTAACGTAGTGAAATGAAAAAAATTCAACTGATATAATAAATCATTAATATGAGGAAGAGGGTAGTGGTATTTCACCGTATTTTGTTTAGTGCTCGGTAATCCACACACAACCACCACCAAGTGTCATCTTTCTTGGGTACTAACACAATCTAGGCGATCTGCATGGAGAATTGTTTGGCCATATGACCCCTTTTTTGAGAAACTCCATTACTTTCTTCTTGGTATCTTCATTTTCAACCACAGACAAACTATACACGCCAATCTTAGGAAGAGGTACATTTTGATGCAAATGAATCTCATGTTGTATTTATCTTTTTGGAGGTAATCAATATGGATCTTGAAACACATCATCATAATTAGAAATAACCTTCACTATTTCATTCTTGTGTTTAGGATCACAACCTTCCAAAGCTTTGGTTTGAGCATTATCCTTAGCTTTAACAATCATGAGTACAAAATTATTTCTTGCTTTCACAAACCACTTCATTTGTCCTACATATACAAGTGAAAAATTTACTTTGATTCGATGAGCTCGACAATGTATTCAATCCCATCTTTAACAAGGAAATACTTATTCTCTTCCTTATAGAATTTTTTTCTATAAAAAGATAAGAACTACCAAGAACAATAAAAAAATGTCAAGTGGAATCACATCTAACTCTACCTCATAAATTTTTTTGAGGTGATTGCAAATATAAGTTTGCATGTTTTCGTGACTTGTAATTTAGCATCATCACATACCCATCCCAAAGGGTATGGTTTTGGATGTGGTTTGGTTTTAAGTCCCAGCTTTCTAATGATTCTTTAGAAATGAGATTTACTTGAGACCGACTATCATTAAGAGTATCAATTTTTGTATGCTTCGAAATAACTCTAATGTGGAATAACTCATTTCTCTTCTTTTCATGCATAGATTTAGAATTAGAAGCATGATAATTAGTGCTAGAAGAGGAAGAAGATGAACCTTGTAAACCCATGATAGTGATCTTGGTCTCATCACCAGAATCAGATCCAATATCTTAAACTGTTGCAGTGATTTTTTTGTCACCTCCTTTCTTGAACTGTTTTCGGCTTAAGCTCCAAATGGAGCTTCTAACACTTAACACATGTATGCCCTTCTTTCTTTTAATTTGAGAAAACAAGTTTATCATCCTATTTTTTCATTGTGGAGGTGTGTTTTTATTTACCATTTCCCTTTTCCTTTCCTTTTTTTAGGTTGTTGTTTTCCTTATTTCTTTGTGAAGATTTCCTTCATATTCTTACCCCTGGCTTTAATATGGGTAACTTGGACATAAAATTCATAAGGATTAGTGAGATTAAACATAAATATGACATGTTTTAAATAATTACGCAACCCATAAATATATTTCAAAAAGTCTATTGAATATAAAGAGGAATGCCTAAAATCAATGCTTTCTTCCTAAACTCTTGAGTGTAATCTTGCAGTGTGAACCTAAGTTTGCCTTAGATTTTTCCAGTCCATGGTAGCTTGTTGCATATATAGCAAGTAAATAAAATTGCTTTTTTCAAATGGAAATAAAATCAGCCCAAGAAGAAATAACTTTACCATGTTTTTCTAGATCCTCATGAGTCTCTCTCCCATTCGATGAGTGTTGTACCACCCAAACAAAGAGTATCCAACAATATTTTTTCTTCCTCATTAACAATGCTTTGAACCCTATGATAAAATTTAATCCGCTTGGTCCAATAATTCAACTTTTTTGCATTAATATTTCCGTTATAAATTTACAATTCAAAATTTACATCAAGTTTTAAGACTAATGGAGCATTAGAAGAAGAATTAGAAGGTTTAGAAGGAGATGGATGAGGTTTAGGAGATCCCTCCTCTTTACCTTTGTCCTTACCATTACTTTCTTCTTCTGTTTTACCTTTCATTCTTTGTCTCCATTCTCGATATAGCTCTTCCACCATGCTCTTGATTTCCATGATGTCTAACAGAAATCCGTTTCCTCATCGATCCTCTATGAGAGTCCATTCATACACTTGAACTTGCACGTTTTGATCCAATTTCAGGATTATATTCTTCCAGTGATCCTTCACCTTGCCTAGATTTTGACCTGGTAAGCATTCAAAATTGTACTTGCAAATCCAATCACCGGCGTTAAACAATCCTTAATCAACTGCTTTGATACCAAATTGATTTGAAAATCTTATTTCAAGTGATCCAATTATCAAAATTATAGCTTTCAACCGTTTAAAATTCAGTTCTCAATTTCCTATCAATTTAATAAATTATTAAAAAATTGGATTGAAAAATAGAAATAAAATGTTGAAATAATGAGCAAAGAGAGCTAAAATGAAAGTAGAAATCACAAACTAAGTGTTATCCGAGTTCACCCAAACAAGCTACATATTCGGGTCCAATCAAGTTCCCAAACTGAATCAATTATGATGTAAAAACATTAAAATGCAATGATATTTTACATCAACAAGCTCTTTTGTCTGCAACAATACTCCTGCGCTCGGTCTTTAGGAGGTCTTGATCACCTCTCCAATTACACTCCCACAACAAAAATGCTTGAAAATAACTCTCGATTATCATAAAAAGATCTTGCATAGTTCCAATTAAACCCTCAAGTATCACCAATCTCCTTTTATAACTTGTTTATCTTAATGGGCTAGTGGTTGGGCCTTATCTTTTGGGTGATAGACCCGAGTTTGAGCCATTCTTCACTAATTTTGCATTATCCGGCTTCGTAAATATAGGATGTAAATCCCACATGTACCGGGAGGGCGAGTTTATTTCTTTAAATGACTCATTGGTTGGGATTGTTCACATGGTTGTGACCATGTTGAAACTTGTTTTGTTGGATGAGTCTTGTAATGCAGCTTGAATTGCAAGGTGGTTATAACAACTCGGTTGTCCAATGAGTAGTCTAGCTGAATGTTGCATTATATTCAAACTTTATGGTGAGTGGACATTCAATGAGTTGGCCTTTGGTGATGCGAGACAAGTTGGTCTTGATGATCTTTACTATTAGGTTAGTGAGTTTTGATGATTTGGTAACAAAATAGATTGGCACCTAACTCGCTTGAAATTTAGGCTAAAACATGCACTTTGGTAATTTGGAAAATTTGTCCCACGTGCAACGCAAAATGGTCTCCAAAGAGAGTTATCATAAAATATCATATAATATGATGTGAAGAAAAGGCGGCGAGCCCCCTCCCGTTAGAATATAATATTAAGTGCTTATAATGTTTAGTTTATAATTAAATAATTTAGAATATATTTAATATTCTTAATTATTTAATATAAACTTTATATTATGTTTTATTAGTTATTTAATAACTAATTATTTTAAACCGGGGTACACACCTCGTCACTTAATTGTTCATGACCCTTGGGGTCATTTAAATATGGTCACGGGCCATATTTGGTTTATTCATGTGAGGTGAATTAGACAAGGAGAGAAGTGAGGAGGGAGATAATTCGACTGTAAATGTTTCTCAGTAAATGGAAATTCTTTTTCTCCATGGTTTTTTCCCGATAGTTTTCCATGTTAAATTCTCGTGTTCACGTGTTTTTTTGTGTGATGTATTTATTTAAGTTTACATTAATGTTATAAATATAATTTAATGTGGTTAATTAATCTTCACACCTCATATTTGACATGGTACCATAGCATGTGTATTTAATTATGTTTTTAATTAGCCAATGGTTATGTCTATTCGGGTGGTTAGTTCTGTACAAAATTTAATTTAAAATCCCCCTTCCCTCACGGGACATAGATTGATTACATTATGTGTGCACAGTGGAAAAGTCTTCAATTTATTTTTACTTCGCGTGTGAAATCTCATGTGGAATAATAACGAGAACAAAGATTATTTGATTGACAGGTTATTTTTTTGTTGTGAATTCATCAAAATTCAATAATATGGCTTGAACAACGACAGGGGGATTTTTTGAACCTTGATTGCTATAAACTTCATTGTTCTAAATTATTGAAAATTTATTTACGTGAAAATGGGATCTAACCACTTTACTATTGATAAATCATGAGATGTTGAATGGAAATAATTACAACATCTGGAAGATACGGTTGAAGGTGGAATTCATGGCTCGCAAGCTTTGGACGGTCGTAAACAAAACTGAAAAGGCTCCGACCAGAAGACAAGCGACTGCAAACAACGTCATTGCATATCAACAAAAGGTGCAAGAAGCCGTGTCCATCATTTTTCAAAGCGTGCAAGATGATTTCCTCCTTCACATCAAGAATCAGGAAAGTCCAAGTGAGGCTTGGACGCAACTGGAATCAATGCATGAAGGTACACAAGTATCAAAAATTATAAAATTGATTCTAGAACTGATGATGACTCCCATGAAGGGAGATGAAAAGGTAATAAATTTTCTAGCAAAAATTAAGAATATCAAGTCTCAATTGGATGGATGCAACTATAATTTAATTAATGATAAATTATTATATTTTATTATTCAATTGAATATACATGAAAGATTTAGGAATTTCATTTCAATATTGAATTCTAAATATCAAATTGAGCAGGATATCCCCAATTTGAAGACTCGAGTGCTCTTCTAATCCAGGAAGAATAGGTTATGACCAATTTTGATTCGAAGGAGAATGCCACTCAAGAATTTTTACTCGAAATTGAAAATTAAACTTTCTAGGTTCAATAAGAATCAAAAATCAACTTTTGAACCTCTTAGTAAAGACAAGAAACTTAAAAGTTAGTTTTTATGGTAAATGTTATAACTGTGAGAAATTTAGCCATAAGAAAGAAGATTGTAAATAAAAAACAAGTCAAATTTCAAAAATAAAAATGGAATAAATCAGATCAAAATCAAGATGAAAATGAAGAGAATAATCATAGAGCTAATGTAGTAACTCTATAAACTACATCTATCACCTCTAAATGAAAAGTATATGTTTTATTTGAATTTATACTGTCATCAATTCAAGCTATTTTCATTCATAGTTAACTCAGAATAACTATAATTTCTATTGGTTTATTGAAAATGAACTAGAAGTAACTATAGCTAAAAACATACAAAAATGGCTTATATGTGTTTAAAGATTTTGCTTCAATTTTTCCTAGTAGTTTACTCGAAAATAGAACTATTGTTCTTTTTTTGGTTTGTAATACTGAGATCATCTCTTTAGGATCATGTATGACATGGCTTAAACTTACCACCTATGAAATGTGTAAAGGGTGCTTACATGGTAAGATATCACCAAAAACCCTTCCTCAATCATTTATTGAAGCAAACTTCACATAAATCCATGGGATGTGTCCACAATTAGTGGATCATTTTTCAATGAATGTTGTGATTATTCTTGTATGATTTGATTATCTATTTAGATATATTATCTATCAATCTTATCACCTTTTTAAAGGGCTTAGAATAGATAATGAAGATATATACATTGTTGATAAAACATTTCTTAGTATGTGATTACTAAAATATTATTGTATGCATATCAAATGACACTTAGGGATGCCCTTGTGTTCGTATTGAGACGTCCAATACTTTGATTGCATCTAATATATATTTTACAAGATTAATATGTTGAAATTACTCAACATATTGGTAATATAACATGGTTATTTATTAAATTATATTGTTATTTAAGTTATTATATGATGAGATCCTTTAATTACTATTTTAATTATCTCATATGTTTTTTTATACCCTTGCATTGTTTATCCTTATTATCATGTCAGACATTTCCACTTGAACTTAAACTTATGACACTTATATTAATTAATATATTATTACTAAGTTACTCTATTTTATGGATTTTGAATGTGCATGTTAATCTCTTTGATACAATGAAATGATTAATAGTGCTTTGTTTGAATGCCATACTTGTTTGCAAGAAGCTATTATATGTTACCACTAACATGTAGCCAAAGAAACTCTATCAAAATGTAAAGAGACTCATATGAAACAACCGACATGCAACAACCGAGACTCGTCCATAAAGAAAGCACTTGTAAAAAGGGAACACACACATATACAAGACCGTGATTGTGGGAAACTTGACCAACATGGATACTTCACCGTGTGTACACACATCAATAAATAATAAATTATGATAACAAGAAGTAGATCTCACACCAATACCTGATTATGCTCTGCAACTACAATTGTGGAACTAGTTGATTTAACTTGATAACTGATTGTTAGAATGAACAATTAGTTATGTTGTTGTATTAGAACACCTTTTCTCAGTTTTGATTGCATGCATAAGAATCTACATATTTCTTGGTAGTGATATTTTACTTAATCAAAATGTAATTGTTAGTTTGAATGAGTCTCTTCACGTCTCTGTTGAATATAAAGAGAGTGGCAAGACTGTAGTAGATATCGATCCATAGTTAAGGAATTGCTGTAAGTTTCATTCTAATCTTCATGTTAATGAATAAAAATCTGAGTTCTATCATTTTGTTGTTGTAGACACAAGCCTTAGGAAGGGTTAGCACCCAAGGCAAGGCCCACTTGTGGTTTTCTAAACCCTTTTATTTCTGTTTGTTGTTTTAGTTCCTTGCATGCATAGATTAGAATTGCAACAGTTCATTCCTTTACTTGTGTTATGATTTTATCTTGCTTATTACTTAGCTATAGAATTTCCTTTCATCTACAACATAGTTTATTCCTAGCATTGCATTTCCAATTGTTGTGACAAAAATATTTTAGTTTATACCTCTTGAGCACCTGTAATTGTGTATACAACACTGACAAAGTTGAAAGTTTACATCCCTAGGTATGATGAATAAATGACTGTGGATTAGTGAACAACATATTAATTGCTGCGAGTTAATTTGCACCACCATTTTTGCCACTATTTCTAGGGACACTTTGCAAGTTATTAGGTTTTTATGAGGGTTTTTCATTCCTTAGAAGTAGTTTAGGTTTTAGGAATTTACCTCAAATTAAACCCCCCAACTAATTACCATTGAATGAGTTGAGTAGTTGATGCATGCACCGTCCAAGGGATGCCCATGGTAGATTTTTACCTAATCCACAAGTAGCAAAAATATCTTCATTTACCTCTGAATATTCTAAAGAAGAAACCTCCGTACTTAGTTTGATTTTTGAAGACAATCCTCCATGTTACAGTTTTGTAGTTGCTCTAAGCGAGTTAGGGATGAAAAAGAGGTAGATCAAAATGCTCTAAATAGGGCAACCGCCTTCAAATTTCCCATCACTTTGAAAAAATGTAGCTACTGGAATGAATAATATTTCTCCATTAGCCTTACCAAATTTATGTGGAGCCATGTCAGAAGATCCAGACACCTTTCTCTTTGAGTTTGATGTTTTGTGTAGGAGCTATGATTATACCACTGATGCACATAAATTGAAATTGTTTCCTACAACACTCAAAGATGCAACTTTAAGGTGGTTCATGGGATTAGGAAGGAATGTTGTTACTACATGGGAAAAATGAAGGAGAAGTTCCTCAATAAGTACAAGGACTATTGCAGACCAAACAACAGAGAGGAGGTGATGAAATCTATAGAATGCAACAAAAAGAGGATGAACCATTAGAGGACTATTTGGAAAGGTTCCTATTTTGCGTTTAGAAGTCAAGGCACACCATTGACATACCACTTGACTCCCTCAAATTACTCTTTTTGAAGGGACTCAGTGATGAAGACATGGATGCTCTGGATCTGATAGGAGTAAGAGATATTTCAAAGGCTAGTTTTGAAGAGATATGTGACGCTATAAAAAAATATTCAAGAGCTACCATGAAAAGAGTAAGGAATGTAAGATCAAGAGGTGGAATTTCTACCAAAACAATGGGGGACATCTCTAAGTTAGAGATTTTTAGCATGTTAAAAACATGAAGCAGATATTGTTAATGATATGGCTAATCAACTGGATTCTCTACACGCCAAAAAGAAGAAATAATATGTAGAAGCAACACTCACAGTACTGAGATGTATGCATAAGGATGAAATCAAACTGTAGATGTAGAGAATTGGCTAACATTTCTCAAGAAAGAGAGGCTTCACTGATTTTAAAATTTTGGAGATAGAAGATGGGAAAGTTTTCTATGTTGCTCAAAGGAAACCATGACCACCAAGGCAAGGAGGTATGACACAAGACCCTATGCATTCATTTCAAAATTGGTCTAATAATTCATATATACAACCCCCACCTTGGCTAACCCTCAAGGATGGGCACCATATCCTAACCAATACCAACAATAGTGAAACCTCCATACCAAGACCAACCATAACAAAATTAACAATAACCTCCCTAATCATGGAAATGGCCATGGAGGGGACAACAATGGAATAACCCACCTCCTAATTACCAACAAGCTTATCAACAACCTCCTTATCAACAACAAAAACAAGCTTTGATGCCTAATCCCCAATTAGGATCCCAACCAAAGGCTACACAACTACCTACTCAACCAACGCCTAATCCTAACAATAAAGTTGCTCAACCAACCTATTCCACTTGAACCAACTCAATACCCTACCTATTCTGTTGATATCAACAATATCCATCTTCACTCAGGAAGAGAACTCCCTTCACTAGCTCGACCTACCATTAATGAAATTGTAGAACCACAGTCTTTACCTGATGACCCATAACATTGACAAAAGACGTTGCGAGGCTGATCCGCAACAACATGCACAAACTTCTAAAGCAAGCATAAAACACAAGATAATGAGCCACCATTCCTTGAAGGTTACAAAAAGAAGATGACCTCAGATACGAATCTGATTATGACTTTGTCAATCAACTTAAAGACATTTGTGTCAAAATACCATTGATACAAGCTATTAAGGATGTGCCCATCTACAATAAGCTAGTTAAGGACCTATGCATTAAGAAGCCAAGAAGGAAGAGGAAATACCCATATATATAATTCATTAGGAAACTAGATGATATTATGCTTGGGAAATTAGTTCTGCCCAAGTATATTGATCTAGATAGCCCTTTAGTAAATGTCACAATCAATGGTATAATGATAAAAAACACACTTTGATTGACACGGGGAAACAATAAATGTAATGAAAAAACAAATCATGGATGATTTGAAATTGGAAGGATTAAGACCAACAACCATAGTCTTGCAGCTTGCAAAAAGATCAACAATTAATCCTGAAGGAGTTTTGGAGGATGTGGTAGTAGTGGTAGACTCTTGGGAGTACCTGCACTGACTTCATTATTCTCTAGCCAAAAGTAAGCTTAGGAGGATATCCTATCATCCTCGGAAGACCGTGGTTAGAAACTGCTAATGCATTCATTGGATGCAGATATGGAAATATGATCATCTCCAATGGAAGTGGCACTAAAAATCTTATGCTCTACCCCTTGCACAACCATTCAATGAAGAAGATCAAACCATTTGGGTGGAAGAACTAGAAGAAGAATAGAGCTCAATTTAGTAGCTTATGATGCTGGAGAAGTCATGTGTAATAGAAGGACAGGAGGAGGATGTTGTTCTTTCTAAAGTTTTACAAAATAATTATGGTAAGAATGAAGAAGAGGATGGCAAATTACAATGTATAAGCTGTCCTAAAAATCAAATCTTGCCGTAACAAAGTACTAAGAATGTTCCAGTAAGAACGCATCCTACACCACTTCTTCCAAATGACCATGTCTTAAATTTTGTAAGTAGCAACATTTTCTCTATGACTGATCTTTATAAGCAATTTGAAATTGCACTAGGCAATCCACTCAATGTGAACAAAACATTGATCATGTAAAAAGAACAACTGTTAATCACCCTTCTCAAAAACACATGACAACATTTGCATGGGACTATGGAGACATGCATGACATCCATCCTAAAATCTATACTCATAATATATATATCAAGGACAATTGTAAGCCAATAAGACAGCCACAGAGAAAATGAACCCAATAGTGAGGGATATAGTGAAGGAGGAACTAAAGAAATTATTAGATGTTGGATTCATATATCCAATTTCGATAGTTAATGGGTGTCACCACTTGTTATTGTACCTAAAAATAATGGCAAATGGAGAATCTACGTATACTATAGGGAGTTGAATGCAATAACAAAAAGGATCATTTTCCACTCCCTTTTATTGATTAGGTACTCAAAACTCTTGCTAGTAAAAAAAGTATTTTTATTTTCTAGATGGTTATAGTGGCTATAACCAAATTCAAATTGCACCTGAAGATCAAGACAAGACCACATTCACATGCCCATGGGTAAATTTTGCATGCTTTGTTCTTCCCTTTGGTTTGTGCAATGCACTTACCACATTTCAGAGATCAGTTCTTAGCATCTTCTTAGATCTAACCAATGATTGCATGGAGGTATACATGGATGATTTTATAGTCCATGGAAACACTTTTGATAAAGTAATGAAAAACTTAGACAAAGTTCTCAAGAGATGCAAGGAGCATAACCTATCTTTGAGAAACAAAAAAATTGTTATATGATGATGTCTGAGGGGATAGTGTTAGGTCACTACTTGTCATCTATTGGAATCTAGGTAGATCTAGTAAAAATATCAGTGATTATAAACCTACCAACACCTAAAAAGTAGAAGGATGTAAGGAGCTTCTTGGGCCATGTTGGGTATTACCAAAGATTCATTCAAGATTTTAGCGAATTGCAACACCATTATTTGTTTTGTTGGGAAAGGATGTTGCATTTGTATGGATAGAGAAATGTGAAGCTATATTCCAAACTTTGAAGCAAATGCTAACTTCTGCACCTATTTTGAGAGGACTAGATTGGAGTTTTCCATTTCATATACAAATTGATGCCTCAGATCACACCATTGGAGCTGTTTTAGGATAGAAAGATGGGATACTCAATTATGCAATCTATTATGTCATAAGAAACCTGAAACACACTGAGATTAAATACATAGTCATTGAGAAGGAGTTTTTGGTAGTTGTATATGCCATCAACAAGTTCAGGCACTATATCACATGATATCCAATATTTATCCACATAGACCATGTTGTCATTAAATATCTGATCAACAAACCAATTGTAAGTAACAAGATAATCATATGGTTATTACTCTTATAAGATTTTAATGTAACAATTGTGGATAAGACTAACAAAGACAATGTTGTAGCAGACTTTCTCTCAAGAATGGAGAATAATAATGAAGAAGCAGTAGTGGATGACTCTTTTCTAGATGAACACTTATTTTCCATTTCCACCAAGACACCTTGGTATGATGATATAGCCAACTATTTGGTTTCAGGTAAGACACCTCCACACTATCTATATTCTGAAAAGAAATATATTGTTGGAAAAAGTGTTATTTTTTCTTGGATAGCCATGGTTCCTATTCCACACATGGAAGATAATGTTATGAGAAGATGTATAGATGATGAGGAAATTTATGATGTCCTCAAAGCCTGCCATAGTGAGCCATGTGGAGGAAATTTTGCTGCAAAAAGAACATCTCGAAAGTATTAACAAGGTATTATTGGCCTACACTACACAAGGATGCAACATTGTATGCAAGAAGATGTGATAAGTGCCAAGAATGGGAAAGCCTACCAAATTAGATGAAATTCCATTACAACCTCAACTAATATTACAACCATTTGAAAATTGGGATTGAACTTTATTAATACCATAGATCCTAAGTCTCAACAAAAAGAGTACATTTTGGTATGCACAAACTACCTCACCAAATGGATAGAAGTAAAAGCATTACCAAATCAAAAGAGTGAAAAAGTTGCAAAATTCCTATATGACCATATCTTTACAAGATATGGAGTGCCAAGAGAGATTGTCATAGATCAAGGTACCCACTTCACTATTGAATTTATTTCTGATTTAGCTACAAAATATGAAATCAGGCATATGAAGTCCACACCTTATCATCCACAATCCAATGGCCAAGTTGAAGTAAAAACAAAGAAATTGAGTCCATCTTAACAAAGACTATTGCACTGCATAGAAGGGATTGGTCAAAAAGACTTCTAGAGGTAGTTTGGGAATTCAATACCACATGGAAAACAACAACTAGATTCACACCTTTTGAGCTACTATACGGTAAGATGTTGTTCTCCCTATTGAGTTTGAGCACAAGACATTAAGAACTACATTAGAATTGGGCATAGATTTTTCTGAAGCTCAAAGGCAAAGGATTATTCAACTCAATGAGTTAGATGAAATGAGGAGGCAAGTTGTTCATAATACAAAGGTGGTACAAAAACAAAGGATCAAGTGGCATGACATGTTCATCAAAACAAGGAAATTTCAAGAAGGTGATTGGGCACTTCTCTTTGACTCCAAATATAAGGACCACATGGGAAAACTCAGGACAAGGTGGCTAGGTCCATATGAGGTTAAAAAGATCTTTCCCAATGGAGTTGTGAAACTCACCACCATTGATCCTGTGAGATTCAAACTACTTGGTGAATGGTCATAGATTGAGGTTGTACAAAAATAATCGATAATAACACCTTCATCCAAGTGTTCGAGAGGAGGCCAAAATAGATGGAAATGAGAAAATTAGAATTGAGGACAGAAGTTGAACCTACTAGTTCATCTTCTAAAATTTTGGAGGAATGATATCTTTAGTGGCCTTGGTGTATCCAACTTGCAATACGCTGTGGGAGGAATAAAAGTGATGTGATCAACCTTCTTGGTGATCAACATCACCCACTAACATGTTTTATTTTATTAGCATTTCTATTTTGCAGGATTTGGAGTATTTGTGGCAAGGGGTGTATAATCTCTAATGAAAGGAGGTGGTGCAAAGACTAGAACATCCACTTGTAGCAACATGTAGCCAAAGCCCTAGTTGCTTTCATTTTTGATAGAACTTGATTGTATGAAGAATCAAGAGCCTAGCTAAATGAGCACAAAGAGATGAAGATAGTTAGCACTAGAGAAATTTAATCTTCCCTCTTTGGGAATTAATTGAATTCATTATGGAGCTTATTCTATACAACAACACCTACAACAATAAGGCTTGTAATAACACTACTTGCAGCCACAAAATATCTCAACACGTAGCCTCATACATGCATCCAAGGGCGTGAACTCCAACAAGGAGCATGTCACAATCATTCAACGTATATCTTGAGTTAAGTGCACTCAATTTCCTTTAATAAAGTAATGCTAGAATAATTATATTTAATTAATATATGTGCCAAGTTGTCAATAAACTTTATTAACCATAATGTTTCACCGCCTCCTATAATGTGACTTGTCTCCCATGTCACCCCATGATATCACAAAACCTCACTTCACACACAAATATCTTTCAATTCAAATTAATGCCCACTTTTCAAGTTGCAGTGCAAAATTGGTCACAAATTTTGAAAATGCAAACACTTGAGTTCTTCTGTTCATTCAAATTTTGTATAATCAATTCCAAGTGAAAGAAATCTTTCTTTGCGAGCTTGCGAAAGTTGCATAACTTAACAATGGGGGGAGACTTGATAAGAAATGAACCTACAGACCATTCATAGCTTTCAAAATCAGCCAAAAATTCTACAATACTTTCATGATAGTGGTTGGATGGATTACATCAATAAATTCCAAGGTTTCAATGAGTCTATGGTCACAGAATTCACCACCACCTTCAGGGATGGGCAAGAAATAGTAAAGGGTTTGCAAGTTAAGGTTGATGATGAAATATTGGCTGTAGTCATTGGACTACCAGTGGAAGGTGAAATGTTTCTTGTAAAATCCAACACAGAGGAAGCTCACAGATTTTGTAGAAAAGGATGATAAATTTGTAAGCGAGATAAATAAGGTACTCTATGAACTTATTTAAAACCCTTTTGGGTAGATGTGTCAAATTATATCATAAAATATTTTACCTGTGAGGGTCGGTATTCACGGTTAAACACTATCCATTTTAAATTGCTAAATAATTTGAAGAATGGAGAAATGTGAATGTACCAAATTTATTGCATGAGAGTTTGAAGAAGATGAGTAGGGAATCACAAATGGGAAGGTTTTCCTTGTCTCATCATTACCTTGTCACTTTAATTGTCAAACATGCATTGAAACTAAACATCCTACAATAAACTGGGGAGAATTTTCTAGAGCAAAGCATATTAATGATCTATTAGGAAAGGGTAAGAAAAAGAAAGAGGCTCAGCTAGTTCTTCTATTCCTCCACCTGAACCCTTAGCTTCAACCTCCATTCAGTCAGAAACCCATACTCCTGCAAAAATACCCATTCC
Organism: Taxus wallichiana var. yunnanensis; assembly: GCA_018340775.1. Classification (NCBI taxonomy): domain Eukaryota; kingdom Viridiplantae; phylum Streptophyta; class Pinopsida; order Cupressales; family Taxaceae; genus Taxus; species Taxus wallichiana. Next base: position 349,227,254 of record CM031240.1, on the reverse strand, counting down.
TTCAAAAGCTTCCATACCTGAAGAAACACCCATCCATGACAAACTTCCATCTCCAAAACAAAGTCCTAGACCAATCTCTCCTGACAGGGTTCTGGTTGTTGAAGCATTACTAAATATATCAACACCAAAGTCCTCTTCCTCCAAAGGTAAACTAATTCAGAATATTGGGTGCAAAAGTTTGAGAATTATTGTAACAAGCTACAAAGAAGGTGGGAAAGGGAAAAGGAAGAGTTACTCTTCCAACACCAACAAGATCTAGAGGAAAAAGATAGACAACTAAGGGCCAATGACAATGAGATTACAAGGCTTAAAAAGAAACAAGAAGTTACAGTAGAGGTGACAAATGAAATATTCAAATGTAGACCACCATCAAATATTTATGCTTTGTCTTTTAAAGGAACAAATGTTGTAATTGAAATACACTTGTATCAATAATGACATACCATTTGATATCAGTGGAGCCAGGCCATTCTTAAAAATATATCTAAACATGCCCCATGAGATCCAGGCTTACTTTTTCTAAAATGTATAATTTTAACTATGCTTTAGAAAATGATAGAGACTGGATCCATATTCTCTACATTGGGGATGTACAAGTTTAGGCACTGTGTTCTTACTTCCACAATGAACTATATAGGGAAAAACAAATGGTAGAGTATAGAAAATTGTGTAAAGAACAACCACTAATGATCAGAGCAGAGGTAGAAAATACCAAGGCAATGATTAAAGAGTATGGTAAGTTTATAAAGGAGAAAAAATAAAATAGAGGGTATACATGATGAGAGAAGAAGTCCATGATGAGGTCAAAGATCACATTAGGTTCAATGGTGCGGAAATAGTGTAGGCATGCGAAAAGATGGGAAGAAATATCACTAGAGATGAGGAGAAAATAAATGCATTCATATCAAAACATTATCCCAACTCTCCAGAGAATAAATCCATATATTGAGGTAGCAAGGGGTTAGAAAAACTTGTTCCCTATTGGATACTATCCACCAATTTCTCACTACCTAATATCTCAATGGTCTAGGGATAAATAACTGAATGAGGAACTACAGAAAAGGGTAATGGAAAAATTCAAAAATAATGTAGGTTATTTCTTCAATGAACCAGAAGGAACATCCATGCTCACTTTGAATTCGTGCCACATGTGCGCTTTCATAAAGGCGGATCCCAAGAAAGCAGAGAATAGGCCATGAAAATGCTTGAATGAGGACATTAAAGAATTTAGGTCCAGGGGTGTGATGAGACCCTTTAATTACTATTTTAATTATCTCATCTATTGTATATTTTGTATACCCTTGCGTTGTTTATCCTTGTTATCATGTCAGACATTTCCACTTGAACTTTTTTTTAATTAATGGAAAATAGTTTTGAAGGGACTATACCCAGTTATAAGAAAGGCTCAATAGCCAGATCAAACATGAGAAAAACCTCAAAAGAAGACCAGAGTCCATATAATATATAAAGTCCAACAGTAACCCAAATAGTAGCTACAAGGAAAAAACAAAACAAGGATAAAACTACAATTAAGCAGCCAAAAAACAACATTTTGTCCAAACAGAGCAACAACAAAAAAATGGAACCAACCAGACCAAGGGGAGTTATTTCTTGGAGGCCCTATCAATCCTAGATTTGATAGTGCACAAAGAAGTGAAAAGCACCAGAGTGGTAGTGTGCGTTGGATCATTCACGTTCAACTTTGAAATAACCTGATTTCTTTCCTTTTCAGTCCCCCAAATGGTTTCAGGAATCCCGCTCAACATTGAAATGCTTCTAACTCTGTTGCTCCAGGAACTCACTAATGGCATTGAAAATGGCCATATTGTGATCATTTACTGTCTTTGGCCCTCCCCAATCTATTGTCCAATGAGTTTAACTTTCGTAAATATCCTCAGTTTGATCAATTTCCATATCCACATCATCATTCAATTTTCTCTTCCCCTTCTACTTGGTTAATTGATGCAGCTCCTTCTTAATATTCACAACCTCCTTCTCCAATAAATCCAGTCTAAGAAGAGTATTATCCCTCTCATCCTGTGAGGCATGATCCTGACCAACATTGCTAATGTGTAAGAGATTTTGAACAACTTCCATTTCTTTATTGCTCCTGAGAACACGGGAAGAGGGAGGAGAGGCCACTTTACTGAGTTTGGGGTTCTTGATAGCTCTAGCCTTGGAAGAGGTGGCCGGGTTCTTTGAAGGAGCAGTTAGAATGGGAGAAGGCGGGTCGCTAGGGGAGATAGGAATGGTGGGGAATTTGGAGAGGCAAAGTTTATACAGGAGGAAGATGAGCCCCTGGTGGAGGGGGATGGCCTTGGTGTGCTTCTGGAAATCGAGAATGGAGCATTCAAGTGAATTCAAGAGGTAATGCGGGAAACAAACTGCAAATTGTCTCCTAAAATGGTTGAGAAAGACCAAGTGCTTGGTAGGAACAGTGACAAAGCGCCCTTCAAGGGAGATGAATCAACCATCATTTTAGTAATCTCATCGTAGGGTTTCGAATGGAACTTACCTTGATGCCCACCGCAACAAAGACGAGCTCCTCCCCTTCTTTAGAAAACTTCTTTGTTTCTGCAATTTTGTCGACCCTTTTTGCTAAAAACTGGAAGCCATCCAAGTCGAGCCCAGTCACCTCAACAATCAGCTCCTCGTTCATCAGCACACGATGACCCCCATATTTTACCTTCATGTCCTTCCAATCCATGGAAAAATGCACAGAAATGTTTTGGTCATGCCCTTGGATTTTTTCGATGAAGTTGAAACCCCCTTTTAAGAAGATTCCAAAGCTCCCCATTTTCCTTCTAGGTGGGATCATAGCTAGGTTCCAACTGGCATGGAGCACCTCCCATCTTTTTCCTTCGTGATTTCTACACTTTCCCTGCTTGAAACCACCCTTAGAAGCGTTGTTTATGATATGACTAAACCGGTTTTTTAAAAACCAACCCCAGTTTCTAGAATCATGTGAACTTTTATGGCCATAATTTGAATTACTACTCTCACTTGTGTGATCTGTCTTGTACTTTAAAGCCCACTCAATCTCATTATAGATCCTACATAATGTGTGTGTGTCCATATTTATCCTTATTAATACCATTTTGCACCTCCTTGGGGGTGTATTTCTCATTATCCCAAAAGGTGAGATTGTTGTTAGCGCCATAATTTGCCAAGATATCCACCACCTTGTTACCCTCCCTATAAGTATGACCAATTTTGATATCTTTGAAAGTGCGACAGATACTAATGGATTCCTCAATGAAATCTTTAATGGTCCAACTAGGGGGATAAATATGATTAAGGTGATTGATAATATTTAAGGAGTCCCCTTCCATAATGATGTTTTGGATGTTATGTTCCTTGGCAAGCCTCAACCCCCAAAGAGCTGCTAAGGCTTCCACATAGTGATTAGTCTGATTACCCATTCTACTAGCATAAGCAACAACTAAGTAGCCTTTATGATCCCAAATTACACCTCCACCAACAGCTGCCCCTGGGTTGCCCTTAGAGGCTCCATCAAAGTTAAGTTTGTACCATGAAGTTGGGGGAGGGATCCAATGAATTGTTGACCTATCAATGTTTGGAGTTCTATGTTTTTGCACATTTGCAACACCAATCTTCCAGTTGGAAAGAATAAATTCTTCATCTTCAGGATACTTCTTATTCTTGGGAGGTTTGAATCTCTCTATATTTTCTTTTATAGCATTAAAAATCTTAACAAAGTTATTCATGCACTGTTGTCTGCTATTTCTAAATATAATGTCATTTCTATCTTTCTAGATCCTCCAGATAATATGAGGCATAGCCAGTTTCCAAAGTCTTCTAACAACACAATGCTTAAAAGGAGGATCCCACTGGATCCAAAGTTGGAGAAAATCCTTTGGCATTGTCCAATAAACATTGAACTTTGAGAAAGCATAACTCTAGATCATTGAAGCATACTCATAATGAACTAAGAGATGCTTGATGTCCTCAACCTCTTTTTTGCATAGGTAGCACATGTTTGGCATTATAAAACCTCTCTTAATCAGGTTGTCATTTGTGAGTATTCTACCTCTGAGAACAAGCCAAAGAAAAAATTAATTTTAGGGGTTAATTCAGTCATCCAAATCCTGCTCCATTTGAAATCACTATGAGTGTTTTCAAAATAAGAATTATAACCAGATTTGACAGTGTATTCTCCATCACTTGAGTTATTCCAGAAAAGTTCATCCTTAGCTTCAATTTGATTCAGGGGTATGATGTCCAACTGTTCCTGTAGGGAGGAGATTATGGGATTCAGTTTAGCCTTTCCACCGTAAGTTGTTTCCATCTCTTCCTATTATCCTCCATTTCAATGTAATCTTTGACTTTAGTTCCATAATTTTTCTCTAGAATGTCTTTGACTGCACCAAATCATCATTTAGGTTGAAATTAGACCAATTATCACACCAAAAATTAATATCCCTGCCATTTCCCACTTGAACTTAAACTTATGGCACTTATATTAATTAATATAGTTATTACTATGTTACTCTATTGTATGGATTTTGAATGTGCATGTTAATCTCTTTGATACAATGAAATTATTAATAATGCTTTATCTGAATTCCATACTTGTTTGCAAAGAAATCATAGTATATGTTACCACTAACATGCAATTGAAGAAAATATGTCACAATGTAAAGAGACTCATCTCGTAGAATCGGACATGTCCACAACAAAACACCTGTAGCCAAAGGGGAACACACACATATACAATACTGTGATTATGGGAAGATTGATCAATGTGGATACTTCACCTATGTGTACGCATATCAATAAAGAAGTAGTTATGACAATAAGAAGTAGATCTCACTCAAATACCTGATTATGCTATGCAAATACAACTTTAGAACTAGTTGATTTAACTTGATAACTGATTGTTAGAATGAACAATTAGTTATGTTGTTGTATTAGAACACCTTTTCTCAAGTTCGATTGCATGCATAAGAATCTACAAATTTCTTGGTAGTGATATTTTACTTAATCAAAATGTAACTGTTAGTTTGAATGAGTCTCTTCATGTCTCTGTTGAATATAAAGAGAGTGGCAAGATTGTGGTAGATATCAATCCATAGTTAAGGAATTGTTGTAAGTTTCATTATGAATCTTCATGTTAATGAATAAAAATATGAGTTCTATCATTTTGTTGTAGAAACAAGCCTTAGGAATGGTTAGCACCCAAGGTAAGGCCCACTTGTGGTTTTCTAAACCTTTTCTTTCTGTTTGTTGTTTTAGTTCCTTGCATGCATAGATTATAATTGCAGCAGTTCATTCCTTTACTTGTGTTATGATTTTATCTGCTTATTACTTAGCTATAGAATTTCCTTTCATCTCGCAACATAGTTTAATCCTAGCATTGCATTTCCAATTGTTGTGACAAAAAAATTTAGTTTATACCTCTTGACCACCTTGTGAATTATGTATACAACACTGGAAGAGTTGAAAGTTTATGTCCCTAGGTATGATGAATAAATGACCGTGGATTAGTGAACATCATATTAATTGTTGCGAGTTAATTTGCACCCCCATTATACAACTTGTGTTTAACCTATCAAAATAACTTTTATAGATGGCTAAGAGTGAAATCAATAAATATTTCTATACATATTATGATGTCTATATGGATAATGTAACTATAACCATGTTGATGTTGTGTTAGATATGAACTATATTGGATATGTGTTCAAGTTTTCTCAAGTGCAGTGCCATTACTTGGAATATTAAAAATCTTCCAACAATATCCATTTCTTCTAATCGAGGTAGAGTATATAAAGTGCAATGAGAGCAACGAAAAAGAAGCCATGTGGCTAAAGTGAATGTTGGAAGAGATATACATGGAAGTTAAAGGAAGTATTCCTCTTCTATGTGATAGCTAGAGTTGCATTTCTCTTGATAAGAATCCACTTCAACATCAGAGAACAAAGCATATAGAAGTTCATATGCTCTTTATATGAGAGAAGAGTCTTTGCAGTGATATATATCTCCATTATTGTTCGATTGAAGATCAAGTTGCATATATGTTTACAAAGCCATTGTGTGCTTTATGAGGTTCTACAAGTTCCATGTAATGGTTGGCCTTTCAGAGTTTCCATTGAGGGGAGTGTGCATGGAAATGTCACCTCCTAATGGTTGGCCAATTGATATCTCCTTCTCCTCTATACTTTTGCTCCATTGTAAAGCATTGTAAAATATCTTTATGATATTTGTAAACTTATAACTCTAAGTTTACGGTGTACAGTCCAATGTGTTGCATCTATTTGTAAAGGAGGTCCTTGTGTTATAAAAGGCTCCTAGAGATGCGGTTTAAGATTTTTCCATGAGAAATAGTGAGATGTAGTCTCACAAATCATGCTTATCCTAAATCATAACTTCTGATTTATGGATTCCAAATCCTTTTGTACCAAAAGGTAATTTGATCATGATGGTGTTATAAATCCTTCAAAAGTGATATGCTAACTAAACCTCACTAATGGTTTATGGATTTATAAATCATGCTATATCAAACACACAATGTTGGCATATGGTTCCACGCTTAATATTAAGGAGAGTGTTAGGACATAATATTAAGTGCTTATAATGTTTAGTTTATAATTAAATAATTTAGAATATATTTAATATTCTTAATTATTTAATATAAACTTTATATTATGTTTTATTAGTTATTTAATAACTAATTATTTCAAATCAGGGTACACACCTGTCACTTAATTGTTCATGACCCTTGGGGTCATTTAAATATGGTTGCGGGCCATATTTGGTTTATTCATGTGAGGTGAATTTCATAGGGAGAGAAGTGGGGAGGGAGATAATTTTGGAATGTAAATGCTTCTCGATAGAATGAAAATTCTTTTTCTTCGTGGTTTTTCCCCCTGGGGGTTTTCCATGTTAAATTTTGTGTTCACATGTTTTTATTGTGTGATGTATTTATTTAAGTTTACATTAATGTTTTGGTAAATGTTATAAATATAATTTAATGTGGTTAATTAATCTACACACCTTGGATTTGACACCTCCTAAAAAGAATGGATCCACTAGCTCCTGGTCCCCCATCCAACATACCATGTGGGCCCCACATCTACCATCAAATATCATAGGCTACCAACCAATTTTTTCATACTCATCCTACCACTTGTAACCTTCCCATTCGTCTAGTTGTCGCACTCACATCATACCACCTCATATTTGTGTAACCTACATTTTTAATTTTTTCTAGTTGGAGAAAAATTCAGCAGATCGTACCTTTTGCGTACATAACGTCCGTTTTCCCCATTCAAAAGGAATAAAAATATCTAAGGAAGAGATACTTGTGCATACCATTTGATTATTACAGAGTGAGGATCCTATGGATCACTCCTCCCCATTGAGGAACTTTTGGACCACCAAAAGTTTTGGTTTTATTTTAACAAGGGTATAGTTCCCTCACTCTTCCAATTTCCATCCATTTTACTTTGCTTGGATGCATTCCTTTCAGACCCACATAAAGATATTCAACATCACCTCTTCAAATATTCCTCATCCCCCGATAAGAATAATATCTTCTTGTAATTCATCCAAAAAATTAGGAGAAAATTCATCAATAAAAGGTACTTGAATAGTCTCATCCTGATCAATGATCATGGGTGGCTCATAAAATTTCAATGTTTCAACATTTGCAATGTAACACACCTACATGTATAGTAGTAAATCTAATTTGAAGGCATTATTACCAATCTTCTCTAGTATGTTGAATGTGACATACCTGATTGGTTTCAACTTTTTACCTTCACTTGTCAATCTTTCTTTACTAATATGTAGCCAAACTTGATCACCAAATTGAAAATGATGATGAACATGATGTTGGTCATGCCTAGCCTTGTACTTTTCTTGGCTCTTTTACAACTACTCTTCAAAAACTTGATGTACCATATGTATATTTTGAATGAAATTATTTTCCTTATCAACATCTTTCTATCCATCCACTACTATGTCTTGTTCAAAGGAAAAGTCTAAAGGTGACTTAGGAAAGTAACCAAAACATGTCTCAAAAGGAGACTTCTGTGTGGAAGAATGAATGACACAATTATAAGCATGTTGCATGTAAAAAAATGTTCATCCCAAAGTTTAGGATGCTTGCTACAATATCCTCGGAGTAGATGCACTATTGTATGGCTGACCACTTCTGTTTTCCATCGGTTTTCGATGAAAAGAAATGATTTTCTTCAACTTGGTGTCCATCTTGTCCCATAAATATGACCAAGACCTCGTAATAAATCGATAATCTCAATGAGAAAAAATAGAAGTAGATAGATGAAAAACCCAAACATTGTTGAAGAATAAATGTGTAGTTTCCTTGCCTTGTCAAACATTGTTGAAATAATTTTTTGCATGCTCAGACTAGCACTTATCACTGTCCCATTCATCCACTTGTTGCACTCACATCATGCTGCCTCAACTATGTGTAACCTACATTTTTATATTTCCCAGTTGGAGAAAAATTTGAGCAGACTATATCTTCTACGTATGACATTTTTTCCCCATTCAAAAGGTGTCAGAAAGCTCTTATCAAGCTATTTTGTATAGAATTAGTTTCACGACTTATACAAACCATTTGATTGATTTGGAGTGAGGATATTCTTAGACCAACATGTGTACTCCTTCTATGCTTTGTTTAACCTTTATATTTGCAAGCTTTTAATTACAATTTTCAATTTTCAAGTTTAATTTAAATTTGGAGTTAATGTTTAATTCTTTCTACATAGACATTGACTACGCTTTGTGTTGTAGATTTGAATTTGAGGATCTTTTAACCACTCAAGTAATCTAGCATCTTGAGTGAAGACAAAGTGTTTTTACACACTCAAGTATCATTTCCTATAAGCAAGATGATTTCATTTCTAATCTTAAAAGGGGGAAATGTAGACACCTAAATTTGGTAATTTATCACTTGATAATGTCAATATTGGCTTAATCCCTTAAATTATGACTTGTGCACCTATTTTAATTCTAATCGTTGTATCTTTGTGCTATCAAACAACTGTTTCTCCTCACTAAAATTCTCAATCACTCACATAGTAGATCACATTAGTCATAAAAGTCCATTGCTCATAAGTATCGGTCAGCATAGAACTTTATAGTGCCACACTTCCTCTCGGACCAAACCATCCAACAATTTTGAATGGTTTCGTCCAAAATAAATATTTTTTCCAAGGCCACTCGACAATCATTTTTTTGATTTTATATATTTTTATGAGTCAATAGCTTTACTATGGGTTGGATAAATGTGAAATTATATCCATGAAACCCTATATAAATAGGTATAATACACTCATTTACTCACTTGCCAAAGTTTGGCACTTTGAAGAGTTCCCCTAGCAAATATCACTCAAAAAGACATACACATATCTCCTAAATTTCTCTAAAACAACAACAAACATTAGGAGCAGCCCCCACACAAGTATAAAGCACTTCCAATCAAGTTAAAGAGTCAAGATTCCCACATTATAAGCCTTCAAATCCAAGTCAAGCACAAGCAAGCTAAGCCATTACAAAGCATTATCAAGTGATCCAATTATAAAATATAGCTCCATCCATACAATATTATATCTCTAGGTGCAAAAATTCATTTAGTTTGAGGTCTCTTTAGAGTAGTGCCAATATAAGGGGTGTACGAATATCAATTCATCCCAAATAATAAATTTCTTGTAGGGGTTTTAACCTAGGTTAGGGTTTTTATTCATATCACTTGGTTAATATGGTTTCACACATTATAAAGAGCTAATATCTCATAGTGAAGCATATTTCAATCATTCGTAGAGGTGCTAAAAGTTACAAAGACCCATCAAGACTAAAGCGCCAAATAGGGAAAAACCACCAAATTACTTGGTTTGTAAGAACAATTTTGTCACAACATAGAGTGCAAACCCAAAATAAGAGACAAAGAATTTATAAGATATTTCCAGCTAGTTCATCACCTCGTAACAACCAAATCATTCTCTATATTAGTTAAATACCTAAATGTACTTAACTTGATGTTTTACTATATTTAACACATGTTGTCATTGATTTATGTTAGAATTACCCTATATGTATCCTCATACCTAAATTATAATGTTTAATTGATAATCTGAATAATACATCATGTCTAGCTCTAATATGGAATTTAAATGAGTAAGAAGACATGATTCACCTTATATTAATTTTTTTGGGTTTAATCACAATCATAGTGTTATTATCACACCCTCAATATTTTGAATAGTTTAAAACAACACATTACGTATAATACACTTTTTACAAGGATTCAAATTTAATGACCTTTTTTATAACTCTAATATTTGTTCTCTTATGTATTATAGATGTACTAATTTGCACTTACATATCTATAAAATTCTTGAATTAAAATTAAGACCTTATTTGCATGAATGCCAACACACAATGGATGGCAAAACATAATAAAGAAGGGACAAAATTTTCAAAGGACATATAAAAAGGTTAAAAGATCCAAAAACAAGTTGACCGAAATGTAAAACCATACTACTTTGGTTTTAGAAAAAACCCATTAAAATAGAAAAGCATTAGGGGAAGAGAGAGAACACCAAGTAAGAGAAATAAAACATGAGGAAAGAGGAAAATGTATACACCTATTTTTTCAATTTATAAACTTTTTCTTTGTAGGAATCATTGACACATTAGCTTCCCTAGAGTGGCGTCCTCAAGGATACTACCTAGAGTAGGGGTAACTAAAAATGGTCATGTGCATCCTTCGGGTTACATTGGGTTAGTTAATTGTGGTACTTATGAGGGAGATTTGATGTGTAGTCCGATTATATTGTATTTAACATGTTTACACACCCATATAGTCATTTTTATAGCCTCATTATTACATCACCCTATCATCCTCTTATGATTACCCTCATACTTACTTTCAACACACACATATCTTCACCATTTTACTTCTTAACACCTATAATTTCCCTCAATTTAGTTTGGCTTGCTCCCAACATCCCCATACTCGCATTTCTCTCTACTAATGAGATTGACCATGGTCAATACTTGCCAGTGAGAAAATTTCCTTAGCTAGTGACATCAACCATGATCAATTCCATTGGGTTAACATTTTATCACAACCGATTTACATCAACCTAACATAAATTATTAATGCTATTATAAGGCTATTTATGTTGGTGTATGTGGTTTACATCATCGTCACTCGACATCTTATCCACCTCACATGGTGAGTCATCTCGCTTAGTGAGATCATAGGTCATTAGGGTTTCATGTGTCCATGTGTCATGCACAAGAGTTACACAACACTCCTATATATGTACCCTTTCTATTTGAGCTATGAGAATGAGTAGACGTATTCTTTTCATGGTTGATTTTACATTGTGTTCAATTTATTATTGATTACTTGGACAAGTCATGTCATCATGGAGTGCAACCTCTTATATGTGCATGAGGTTCCGTATTGATCCTTACAAAACAATCTCACATGGTATTAGAGTGATTATTCGGTAAAAATGCACTTGTTTATTTCAGTTGCTAATTACTTCCGGTTTTGATTTTATTAATCTTCTGAATTTTTTTGTTCATTTTTTAGAATCTTGCTAACTGGTTTAACAATCTTGTTTTGGAGTTTGTGTTAGTTTTTGGTTGTGCATGTATAGTTTTCATGGTTTTCTCTGCAAACTTTAGCTAGTTGTAACTAATTTTGGATGGAAGCTCTAATGGAGGTAGGTTATATTTTTTGGTTTTATTAGTTTTATTAATTTTCATTAAAAGTACAAATTTTAGTGAAAATTTTTTGGCTCGATCCTTCCCTACCTCTTGCCTGCATCTCTGGTTTTTTTCCTACTACCTCTACTCCTTTCATTTTTCCAGCTCGATTGATCTCCTGGATGAGTTGGTCCTCCTAGCAAGTTGGGTTTTTCTTGTTTGCATGTGAGTTGGCTGATTTACTCTATGATTTGAATTTCTTGGTTTTGCATTGGTTTGGTTTTGCATTGTGATTATTTCATTCTACTTACGAGCCATGTTGGCTCTACATTACGTTCAAACCTATTCCAACCCCACTTCATTTTGATCATCATGAAGCTCCATGCCGAGTTTTCATTTCTTTCATTGACCCCTACGTTTGTGCGTAGTTTTGCCTCCTTTGTCTCCTCGAGCTCACTTGCTCCATAAAACCTTGATTCACATGCCTTGTCCATTCCCACAACTTGCTTTCTGCCCTTTTTATTTGGCTCACCCCGATGGCTATTACAATCCCTTCCTCGTTGCCTTGCGACTCGCTCCCACAAATGTTCCTCCGTTCTTTCTCGATCTCTGTGACCATTTCCTCCGCGTCCTGCTCGCCCCCACAGAGCTTATCTGTGATCGGGTCTCTGGTTGGCTCACTGGTCAAGTCCCTTGTCTCGAGCCCCAAACACCTTGACCACCTCCCCTCTCGAGTCTTCACCAGATTTGACTCCGAACCAATCTTCCCGCCTTTGCGTTGCATTTTTAATAATAAACATAGTTTAAATTTTATTTGAGTGGTGGTGTTATTTATTCAAAGGCTTAAGTAAGAGCGATGTTTGTTTTAAATAAAATGGAGGTTGTTTTTAAACTAGGTCTTAGTTTTAATTAGAATCTAGAGGTGGTCAATTTAATTTAAGTTAGGATCTTTGTTTAATCAAAGGTGTTAACTTAAAAAAGGTCAAGTTAATTAATTAGGGGCTTAATTATTAGAGGTGGTTAATTTAATTAGGAACCTTAATTAAATTAGGCCTATAATTTATATTAATTAGTAGTTATTTATAATTTTAATCACATTTTTAATCACATTTTTATCCCTTTTGATAAAATTAGACTAATTGGGAAAATTTAAAGTGTGTTTTCTAGTGTTATTAGATGTTTTTAAATACAAGTTATTTGTTGGAGTGTGTAATGCCTCTCCTAGCATTTTTCCACCTTCCGGGAGCATTTTCAATCATGGAAGTCATGTGGACTTGTTTTTGAGCCTTTTTTTTGCATTGCATCACCTTTGTTATTGCTTGCAGACTAGTTAGTGTGTCTACCACAGTCTTGAAGTAAGGGGGTTTCTACTACAATGTGAGATGCTATTTCACACACAAGAATGATTTTCTCTCCCCTTCTTTTGCTTTTAGCTCATTTTTTGCTTGTTTACGGTGACAAACTATCACAATCAACGAAACTTAATTGTGGTCTCCACTCTTGCACATTAATAAATTGATTACAAGGTGAGTGATCAACCGTTTCACGAGGCACATTCGCACTGATTATAATCAATACATTAAACTATAAAGTGTTGAAATCAGGGGTGATAATATTGTTTTGGGGTGGTTGTGTTTCTTTGTATTTATTTCTCCATTCCTTCTTTCTCTCTCTTTGCGATGGATGCTATTTCATTTCCTTTTCTCATGTCATTTAAATTTTTCAAATGGAGATCAAAAATGGTAATGAAACTAAGGGGTAAAGGGTTATTTCACATCACCATAAGAGCTGAGATTGAACTTGATGATGAGCCCAAAAAAATAAGTGGTTGAACCAATGTGATGAAGTATTAGGTCTTATCTATATATCCATTTCTCCCCGACTTTCTCTTCCACATCGAGTCATCCCAAACACCTAATGAAGCACGGAAAATTTTAGATAGTATGTTCAGACAACAAGATGACATGAGAGCACATGAGTTGGAAAACAAACTACTATGATTAAATCCTAATGACTTTGAAAACCTACATGCATTCTTCTCAAATTCATCCACACTAGATTACTTCTAAAGGAATGTAAAGTGGAGAAGAAATATTCCCAGTTTATCTTTTCGATTCTTTCTAAGTTAGGTCCTGAATACTCTATCTTCATTTCAAATTTTCATGCTATGAAAGTCACTTGGGCAAATTTGTACTTGGAAAATTCCCTCATTTGAATTTTTCATCCCAACTCATTCGAGAATAGGAAAAACTCATTCAAATGGGGACTCTAAAATCCAAGTCACATGACCTTGTAGCAAGTAATGGTAAGGGAAAGAAAAATGAAAAGAAGAAAGAGAAAAAGGACCAACCAAAGAAGGAAACAAAAACCAACCAAGCCCAAACCAAACCTAACATGAACTGCTTCTACTTCTGAGCCTAAAGTGAAGAAGGAAAAGTGTAAGTGTTCCTATTGTAAGAATACTAGCCATGAAGAACATCAATGTATGAGAAAACAAATCAATCACCTAACTCATTTACTTGAGAAGAATAACATAGTTGTTCCTGAGTATATCAAACACAATGCTCTAAAATTTGAGTCTTCCACTAAAAAGGAGTCTAAATCTGAGAAGAAGAAAGGAAAGTCCCTTGTAGCTAGAGTTTCTCCTTCATCGACGTGGATTATCGATTCTGGTGCCTCACACCACATGGATTCTTCACATGTTGAGTTTTCTAACATCAAGCATGTTGCATGTCCCAAATCATGTTGGGTGATGACACTACGGTGTTGGTTTCTAGTAGTGGATCCATAGAGATGGACATCGGAACGTTTAACCAAGTGTTGAGTGTTCATAATATCTCTACCAATCTCCTATCGATTTACCAAATCACTCACCTTGGTGAAGGAATGTGAGTGAAATTTGTCCTAACTCGGTGATTATTCGTGAGCTTCACTCCGACACTATTGTGGCTTAGGGAAAGGCATCACAATTTACTGGTTGTACACCTTCTCCCACTTTACTTATGATTTGATGCCCACTTCCTTGCTCACTCATGCAAATGAGGTTAGCAAGCTATGACATGAGAATTTTGGCCATCTTAACTATCATTACCTTGAACAATTGAGCCAAAAAAAAATGGTCAACAGGGTTACCTCGCATCAAATTTTCTAAGGGTCTTTGTGAGGGTTGTGCCCTCGGAAGCACCCTAAAGAAATTTTTGGAAAAGGAAAATCCTGGAGAGCTACTCGTCTTTTGGATCTTGTTCATAGTGACATTTTTGGCCCTTTCCCATCTCCTTTGTTTACTAGAGCTCTTTATATTCTAACCTTCATTGATGACTTTTCACGTTACACTTGGGTGTATTTTCTTAAGCTAAATTATGAATTTTTCGATCACTTTTGAGACTTTAAGGATCTTGTTGAGAAACAAGTTGAAATGTCTATCAAGGTTCTTCAAACCAACAATGGAGGTGAATATGTGAGCAATAGGTTCAAATATTTTTGTACCTTGAAGGGATTAATTTGCATCATACAATTGCTTACAACCCTTCGTAAAATGGAGTTGCGGAAAGAAAGAACCAAATGCTTAAGGAGATGGTCACTTGTATGGTTCACTAAAATCCATTCCTCCACAGTA
Organism: Taxus wallichiana var. yunnanensis; assembly: GCA_018340775.1. Taxonomy (NCBI): domain Eukaryota; kingdom Viridiplantae; phylum Streptophyta; class Pinopsida; order Cupressales; family Taxaceae; genus Taxus; species Taxus wallichiana. The sequence goes on along the minus strand of CM031240.1, from coordinate 349,211,926 downwards.
TTGGGCTGAAATAGTGAACTATGTTTGCTACATTCAAAACCATGTTTTGCACAAGGTAGTAAGAGGAATGATACCCTTTAAATCCTGGTTTGGAAGAAAACTTGATGTCGAGCACTTTCACGTCTTCAGATCTAATGTTATGGCTTGATTCCAAAAATAAACACAAAGCTTTGGAACCACAATCCCAAACTTTATCTTTATAGGGTATACTGATGGCATGAATAGGTATAGATTGTTGAACCCTACTACTCATCATCTTTATATTGAGACAAGTGTGATATTCAATGAGTCATCTTTGAATTCTACTTCTCCACCCTCTTAGGTCATTTGTCTCTCTCGATTCTAATTTTGACTCTTAGGATGATGATGTTGTTAAGTATGTTCCTCATCCTCCACTTGATCCTCCCAAACCTCATGCTTCAGTCTTCCGATCATGATAGTAGTGATGATGAGGAATTTTTCCTTCTCACTTGAGTGAAGAATTTACCGACTCGATCCCGACTCACCTCTTGGTTCTCATTGTCTAAGAAGATTTTGTAGAGTGTTGGAGAATGGATGGGAGATCCTTTGAATGAGAGACAGACTCACTTAGATTTCATCGAGATCTCACTCCTTCTTTGCCTCCACTTCCAACCTTAGTATTTCTAGGAGGATTCTATGATTCCCGAGTGGGGTTCCGCCATGGATGAGGAGTATTCCTCACTCATGATGAACGATACTTGTGATCTCACCCCTCTTCCAAAAGGAAGAAAAATTATTTGGTGTAAGTGGGTGTTCCAAACAAAGTATGGTGCCGATGGATACGTCAATGAGTTTAAAGTGTGACTTTTAGCTAAGGGTTTCTTCCAGGTAGCTGGGGTTGATTAATCAAAAACCTTTGCTCTGGTTGCGAAGATGAATTTCATTTGACCGAACCTCACCATTGCTTCCGTGAATAGATGAGAAGTCCACCAGATGGATGTTAAGAGTGCCTTCCTTCATGGGGACATAGAGGAAGAGATATACATGGAATAACCTCTAGATTATGTCCATGATCCCTCCCTCGTTTAAGTTAAATAAGTCTCTCTATAACCTTAAATAAGCCCCTCGGGCTTAGTATGCCAAGATAGTCTCCTTTCTACTTACATCAGAGTTCATTCGGTGTCACTCTGACCCAAATGTTTACATTCTGCAGAAGGATGACTCCATGCTCATCCTCATTTTGTATGTTGATGAATTGTTGATTACAGTCATTACTTCTTCGATCATCGATTCTGTGAAGATTTCCTTAGCCAACAAGTTCTCCATGTCTAACTTAGGATTGCTTCATTACTTTCTTGGGATTCATATTTTTCAATCTGACTCAGGAATTGTGATTTCGTAACCTAAGTACTCCCTTGATTTTCTATCTCAGTTTCATATGTCCATTTGTAAGCCTTATCTTACTTCTTTCCTTTCTGGGGTTAAGTTGGTTTCGATTTCTCTACTCCCTTGGTTGATGGTACACTTTATCGACAATTGGTGGGAAGCTTGATTTATCTAACTCACACTCATTTGGAACTTTTGTGTGTTGTTGGGATTGTGTCCAAATTTATGTAGGAGCCTCATGAGTTGTATTGGAAACCAGTAAAGCGTATCTGTAAGTGCAGTAAGTTGGGGGACCAAAAAGTGGACATCAAATCCCAAATTTTATGAACTGTGATCGCAGTTTGTTTTGTTAGGTTTGGGAAGTCCCGAACCAAGACCACGATCACAGTTTATAAACTGCAATCATGGTTATATAGCATGATCACGGTTCTAAAGTGTGATCACATTTTATTAACCTGCACCACGGTCCTCTAATACAAAAAAACAACCATGGTTCTTTTATTGATAGGTCAATTTAGAACCATGATCACGGTTTATTAACCGTGATCACAATTTATAAACCATGATTGTGGTCCTAACTGTATCATTAAATCTAACCCTCAAGGCTTAGGAAATCTCTATTTTTCCCAAACCAGAGCTTTGGGAGGTTATTATGGTGTGTGAAAGGCCAAAAACTTCAAATTTTCTCTTCCACAGACTTGAACCATGCCAAAAATCAAAAAGATGTCACAAAAATGGTACCATCGCATAGGGGATACAATTAGCTTCATAAAAATATTGATTTTAAAGTGAATAGAATAAGATAAATATCATTTTATAATTTTTTACTAACCGTAGGTCTTTAAGACACTTTTTCCGTGAATGTTCATGTCTATGTTTAAGATTGCAAATTTTGTTTAAACTTATTAGAATATGATAAACCCTATACTATCCCAAGCATTGAAAAATTCTATACACGTTCAAAAAATAGTATTTGATTTTGATAATTTTTGATGTAGTTATGGTGGGCAAATGGAAAGTGCTCTGTTTTCTAAATTTTTTCAGACCATTTTCACGTAAAAAATCATAAAAAAAAATGCTCGAAAAAATACAAAATAAAATCCATCCCAAGATAGGCAATGGCATCTAACTTTTCACCAAAGGAAAAAAACAAGTTTTGGTCATCCAAATCGTGGAAAAACGAACTACAATCTTATAGGTTTTTAAAAAAACCAAGTCATAGAATTTTGAGTGTTTAGTATAGCTAAAATTTTCCATTTTTAAAAAATGTAGTAGTTAAAAAACTAGATTCTAGATGCTATGATTCATATTTATATAAATTTTTCTAATTTTGAGTGTGTGTATTGCTAATAATCCCTACAAGTTGAGATTTTGCTATTTTTGTAATATGACGTCCACTTATGACCCCTTTTTGGTCCCCCAACTTATTGCACTTACTCGTATCTTCACTATGTTCATGGCACTTATACAAATGACATTCACTATCTAGGAGAAGCATAGATTGATTTGGTTGGATTTACAGACTTAGATTGGGCCAAAAATCTCGATAATCAGAAATATACTTCAAGATACCATTTTCTCTTGGTTCGGGTCATGTTAGTTGGTATAACAAGAAGTAAACTGCAATTGCGATATCATCTACATATGTAAAGTACATAGGAGTAGTTAGACTACCATATAAATTGTTTAGTTGCAGAGAATATTGAAAGAGTTATGTATTCACTTTTGGTAGCCTACTATCATCTACTGTGACAACATGAGCACCATATCAATCTTCTAAATCCAATTCAACATCAATAGATGAAGCACATCAAGATCCATATGCATTTCATTCAGGAGCTAATTCATGATGACATCATTGAATTGCATTATTTTTAGACTTCGATCGGGTTGCAGACATTTTCACCAACCCCTTCACTGAGGCGAAGTTTCTTCACTTACGGTTTATTCGTGGGGTGAGGTATGCTTCACTTCCCATCTTCTTCAGATTTCTATTCCTCTTATCCTCTTTTTATTTTTCGAAGAGATGTTGTTTGTACATGGGTACCTTATCGGCCTTTAGTTGTCGGGACCCATATGGCACATCTTTCTTAGTTGTCTGGGGATAACTATTTCTATTCTAAATTGTCATGACCTATACCTTAGCTTCAATGAAGGGGGAGCATGGGTTTATGTGACTTGCCTCATTTTCACTCAATGTCTTGTCCACCTCACATGGTGATTCATCTTTCTTAGCGAGATCATAGGTCATTAGGGTTTCATGTGTCCATGTGTCATGCACGGGAGTTATACAACACTCATATATATGTACCCTTTCAATTTGATCTATAAGAATGAGTAGAAATATTCTTTTCATGCTTGATTTTCCATCATGTTTTATTTATGATTACTTGGAGCATTCACGTCCACGGAGTGCAACCTCTTTGATGTGCACGAGGTTTTGTATTGATCCTTGCAAAACAATATCACAATTTATACCCAATATTTAAGCATTCATTTCACATAATCAATCATCATTCATTTGGTCTATTAGTGCTCTCTAACCTTCCCTTAAAGCGTAGAAGGTCTTGAAGTTGGTGATTGTAAACACTACAATTTGGTAACTTGTATGCCAATTTTGATTATGATACCTTGCTAAGACAAGTTCTCACATTCAAAATCCAATCGGGTCATCTCTCTTTCTCTTCTATGACTAGCTTATCTTTACACTCTACTCTATCGTCAATTTGAGGAATATTATTAGATCAAAATATAAAACAATCTTTATGCTTCATATCACAACTTTATGTTTTACTTTTATCTTCCTTGTCTAGGATCGTACAAAGGGGTTAGGATGTGGGATTTGGTCTAGGACAAATTGTATAGTCCTACTCATTTGTATTCTCTGAATCTATTTTTAATTTGAATATCTTCATTGGGTCGTTTCATCTTCATAGGGCCAATCTTATGAGAATGTTTCACCCATGGAAGGCCATATAAGCAAGTAAATGTCACTTTAAAATTCACATGACACTTTAAAACTCACATGACACTCTTACAAGCTCATATTGCAAATATCATTCCAAAACACTTAAGGGTTTCCTAAATCTACCCATATCAGCCTTCACAACATGTTTGAAGTGCTTAACTAGGTTGAATAGTCTATATTTCTCCATTTCTATGTATGCAAAGGTCATAAATCTATGTTTTAGCAAAGATAAATTTCTCTCCAAACATTATTCAAGGGTTTCAAGGAATAAAGGGTTAGGTCACGTACTTGAGGAGCACTACATCACATTACTACCACACTGGGTATATTCTATACTTTATAGTTAGTCTTTTATCTTGGTATCAAGAGACATGAGGGAACCCATAGGGGGTTGGATAAATTTCATGTTTCACTAATCTACACATCCAAATCCTCTTTGTTTTGACCTTGTACAACTAGGTTTCTTTCTCCTCTTGTGTATTAGAACTATTACTTAATCATTTTATCAATTTCTACAAGTGTTAATGGACTATCGTGTTAGAAGTTAATTAATTATAAAAATCCCCTGCACAAACCCTTACATCCTCTTTATTTTTTTTCACTCCATAACATAAAATTTAATTAGGGTGTAAGTAGTGATATTAATTTTATTTCAAGCTCACACTTAGAGCATTGGGTATTTATGATCTATAAGCATAAGAGTTTCACTTACCATGGAGTATATAACCTTTGGAGTCATTGAAGTCTTCAAGTAGAGGTGTTCCTATGTCTTCTTCTATTTTTTTGTGATCAAATATCTCATAAGGTGTTATTGGCCTTGGGGAATTTAATGTGCCAATGGTGTCTTCAAGTAGGTAGGTATCTCTAACCTCTCTTGTCCTTTATTTTATTTCATATTTGAATGTTTGTTTGATGTGGTCATGCATAGATTATGATAGGGTAGCATATCTTTATCTATTGCATTATTTATCTATATGTTCTTACGTTATATAACCCTCAATCCTTGTGACTCTTGCTCAGTAGCCTCTTAGACCCCTCACCTTAATCATTGAAACTATTTATTTAAAATCTCTTGTACATTTTACCTTGTTATTACCTTGATTACAATTTGATTTACAACCTTATTATCATCACATTACTATTGAGAGCTAGTTAGTCATCACTACCATATTCTAGATTTAGGATTTGGAATCTTATACCTCCTATAAAGTGGGAAGTACCGTGTCCCTAGTTTCGTAATCCTATCAATTTATAATCTAAGGTATGAAAATTTAGCATGGCCAACTTTATTATTGTACTCTAGAAAACCCTTTAATAGATATACAAATAGGGTCTTTCATTGTTCCATTCTTTACATGTATATACAAACAAATGAAATAAATATAGAGGAATATTGAAACATCAAAAAATGATAGAGAATCATGTCAAAAGTGAAATAAATACAAAATGCGTGTTAATAAAATCCTAATATAAACTAATAATAAATAAACACAAATGCAATATCAACATAGAAAATAGTTGGTCTCGTACCAAAATTAGGCACCTACCTAACAAGTCTTGGTTGGGCTTCTACACTAAACTAAAAACTTGGGTATTAGGAAATTTCTCAAAACTTAAGAATTTTGAAAACTTATAGGATGTGAATAAAACATTTTGATAAAAGACTAGGTAGATGTTCTTGAATTTGAATGTTAAAACTTAAGAATTGTTAGGTAAATTTTCATACAATCTTTGATACGTTGTTTTTTATTTTATATATGTTTTACATCGAGACCGGGAAAATAATCACAAGACATTTCTTTTAGGTTTGTAGTACCCTAAATGTGGACTAATGGAACTTGGAAATAATCATTTGGCATTTATCCCAACCCATTCCCATTTATACGATTAATCAACTTATTCTTACATGCATATCACTCAACTTAGCACTCCATAGCCACAAGGTCACACTTATTTCTCAAATTTGTATCATCACGAACCTTTATGATGTATATATAACACATCATCATACTACTAGAAAATTTTCTCCACTTTCAGATTAGGTATTGACCAAGGTCAGGAAAAATCACTCAATAAGGGCATAAACAACTAATTTTTTTTATCCTCACCAATGTATTTTTCCTAAACACTACTAAAGCTAATTTTTCAAATGCACAATTTACCTAGGTTGGCTTAGGGTCAATTGACCGATTTTTTTTTTTGTATAAATAAAAATACAAACATAATCACTCTACCCATTGGAGGGGCCTCATCTCTTACATATTTGGCTAATGAAGGGGTTCATAAAAAAACACCCATGAGAATGAATATCATTGCAATATCAAACCTTCAATCACACCAACAAGCCAATGAGTTTGAATATATATTATGTGGTTTCCTAAATCACTATCACATACTACAACTTACACCTAATATTGTTTCCAAATTTTCATAGGCCTTACCATGATCTCACCAATATATTGTGTTTATTGCGCACACACACACATTCACCAGAGGGAGAACTATGTGAGTATTGATTCCTCTTTAAATCATTAGTACATATTTCATTTCTCATCACACCACTAGGGGTGGGGTGAGGTCACTCCAACCCAATTCAAAAATCCCCTTTTAGGTATTTAAGCAAGGATAGAGATAAGGTTTGTACAAAGAAGAGGTCATATCTTGTAACAAAAACGTGATCGCAAATATACACACATAGATATAGAGCCCCAAGACAAAAATTTTAGGTGCTTCAATTCAAATTCAAATTGGAATAACAAAAATTTCAAACTTGGACACAAAGAGAAGAAACCCTCGATCATATTTTCCTATTCAAGAAAACTTGCCTTGCACCCGCCACTCTTCCAAATTTTACAAGCAACTCAAAAATGCTCTACACATCTCATACTTTTTATTTTGTTCATCTTTTATATCTTATACAATGGTGTAATAATTTTAAACCTAGCTTCTACTTTCATTTATCAACTTTCTCGAGCTTGTTTATATATGATATTTATCATTACACATTTCTAAGATCTACATATTTAGTGTGTATTATGTATTTATGATTCTAGATCATTATTTACACAATATTTATCTTAGTTATATTAAAACCCTACTTTTGATATTACTTATTAGTAAATGTACTATAATTTTTGAACATATAAGCCTAAGGCTTTGTGCATCGCCATTAAGGTTCTTATTTAGAATTTGGTTTCATGATAGTACCCTTCATCCCATTAAGGTTTTGGATTCTTTTATTCTGATATATCTTACCAATTTCTTACAAATCATGTCTTCCCTAACTCATTGGGAACCCTTTCCTAATAATATTGTCTTCTACGTGCTTATAGATGAAATGCATGCCACCAATGAAATCCTCCATAAGGCACAATTGTATGTGCAAACTCCCTACATTAGACGATGAATTACGTGAAGAGTATAATGACCATTCCACTTGCATGCAAGATGTACTAATGATTTACATCCCAACATTAAGATCATACCCCTTCATGTGTTAAAGACAACATGCATTACCAATGATGAAAATATTGATATAGAAGCACATGATACTAATGTTTCTCCTAGAAATGATAGTAATGTTTATTTTACAAATGATAATATTTCTTCATTTACAAATCATCATGAGACAATTGATCATACTACTCATATATTTGTAGTCACACCTTCTTCTAAGTTTACCTCACACATAGAAGAGCCTTCATTAATATATTGATATGTTGTCAATGTCAATATGTCAAACAAAATATTGTTGAGAATTAGGATCAAGTCACCTAGATGGCTTCCCAATTAAGTGAGCTATATGAACTCATGAAATGTAAGAAAAATTATTTAGATGAAAACGTTGTCTCACAAAGATAATCATGTATGTGCACATATTACTTAGCAACCCCAAAGACAAATATGTCCTAACCCTACATTTATAACTTACGAGAAGAGTCACATTTTATCACGTTTACTTGATGAGGGACTTGCCATAGTGATGTAGGTAGGAGATCTTCCACGTGAAGAAAACAAGATGCAAGGTAAGTATGTTGATATCATGTCGAAGGATATTCTAAATGGATTACCACCTATACGTAGTATTAGTTAATAGATGGATCTAATTATGGGTTGTAGTTTATCGACAAGGTTGCATATAGGATGATGCATATGTTAGGTAAAACTTAGTTTACTATAAGTAATTTAACATTGTATATACCTTTTTAGTTTTTGCCATAGGTAAGTTGGCTTTTAATTTTTACTTTGGTAAATAGTTATTAGTTAGGATAATTAGTTGTTTAATATTTGTTTTATGGTTATATGGTTCAAACCAAATATTTTTATGTATTGTATTTTTATTATGCTTCCAGGATGTATTTAGGAAGATGATGTAGCTGTGTTGGGTAGTTTTTGCTTTCCAATAACTATAAGTATTACGAGACTCCATAGTCATGTAATCCGATTATTTTCCGTTCATAAATACTACATGCTACCTCCCTATTTCATCCAACATTTGGTATCGAGCTAGTTTTGGGACCCTATACACAAGTAGAAAGTTGTAGGAAAGGTTGCAGATGAGTTCATAAGGTTTTGGAGTAGTTTTTTTCCTACCAATAGATCTTGTGATGCCTCTAGTAGCTTCCCAATCCCACCACCGCATTCCAACAACTTGCAATTAAATTTATAAGAAAAAGAAAGACAAATTTTTTAAGCACTAGGAAGGAGGATCCACCTAGGTAGTGCCTCTTACACCAGCCTCATTAGTGGACAAATCTGGTTCAGAAAAGAAAAAAACCATTTTCACCAATAGGGGTTTTCCACTAAATTTAGTGGTTGATTTAGCTACAACTAACTCTGCAAGCTCTACTAAAACTTTGCCAACTTTAGTTGCATGGTTGTATTGAGTTGGGTGTATGTGTTATGTCCTCATTGAAGTCAATATTGAGTCAGACCTTCCCACCAAGATGGTTGAAAGGACATTCAGCTAGTTGAAAGGGCGAGCTAGATCAGTTGACCATTGAGTTGGGTGTATAAACCAAGCTAGTCATCCCTATCAAGCCTTTTGCTGAGCTAGCAAATGAGCTCTTTGAAATAGAGTTAAGCGGGGTTCAAGAGCATATGCAAACTGAGATGGACAGGGGGATACTCACTTAGATTTTTGAGATGATCCACATCGACTGAGACCGAGTTAAGCATTGGGTGAGTTACCACATTGTCCCACCATATGAGTCACATTGCTCTCAACACCGATCCACCGTGTATTACCCCGCAGTGATTTAAAGTGATTCTCGAGTTACCCACCAAGTTGAGCCATCCAACACCATGCCGAATCTAACCTGTGCGCTGAGCTAATATCGGATTATGCCGCTCCCTATGGACCCCTGTATAATGCGTCCAAAAGTCGAGCACTGAATCGAGATGTATGTGTGCGGATCGAGCCCTTGCAAAAACGAACCAACATACTATAAACAACAAAAATCTACATTCAGTAGGCAGAAAAATAACAAATTTATCCATGCAGAAGATCCAAAGTATTCTAAGAAAATATCTGGTTTACAAGCTAAACCTAAACTCCTTATCTCCTTGCGACATGTGGATCTTCAGGACTTAGCCATGTGGCCCTCTGACAAGCTACCACGTTTTCCTTTCAAAGGTTAATCTTTTTGCATATTGTTCAAATATAATTTCCTCCATTTCTTTTGCAAAGCACTATAGGCGCCCAGTCGGCCTGTTGGAAGATTTTAGGTCATAGGTCAACCCACCCCCCCCAAACACCTATTTTAAAACTTGGAGGGAAAAGGTCCTCTAAACTGCTCACAAAGCCCCCAAATTTAGTGAAAATAACATTATTTCAAGTAAATAAGTTTTCTCCACATAGTTTAGAAATTCATTCTAAATAACTTTTGTAAAACGAGGGATGCTCGAAAGGGCTGTTTTAAATTATTTTTCAGCAATTTTTGTAGTTTTACACATTTTGAGTCATTTTGAGCTCTGGAGGCCACCAAGGCCTCGTAAAACAATGAAATTTTTGTTTGTCTTTCATTTTTTTGCACAAGCGGCTGTAATATTGTATTTTTAGTGTATTATTGCATTGTTTTGTTCTAACATGCCCTCTAGTTGGGAACAATCTAACCACCCACTATGGTAAACAATGCTCTAAAATTCTTCTTTCCTGACTCACAATTGCTCCGTGGTGATAATTATGCCACGTGGAAGACCAAAATTCAAACTCAACTTGAGTTTGAAGAAATTTGGCTAGTTGTAAGTGGTTCAACAACCGGATCAATAGATGATGCTACCTAGAATGTAGGTTTGTTAGGGCCAATAAGAAGACCAAGTTGATAGAGTTGTTTACTGATATGTCGATGACGTGTAACCCCACATTAAAGATGCAAAATAACCAAAGAAGCATGGGACAAGCTAATCATAGTGTACGAGGCCCAAAACAAGAACACCATTTTGAATTTGTAAAGTTAGTTGCTTACATTAAAATTCAAGTCAAATGAGAAAGTGGAGGATTTCTTGCAGAGAGTTACAACATTAAGGGATTCACTTTTAGCCCAGGGAGAGAAGGTTTCTAATACAACTCTCGTACCCATTGTTATGAGAACACTTCCTCCCTCTTACCGTATTTTTGTGATGACAATCAACTTGTTAGATTAGACCATCAATTTCGAGAAGCTGGTGAATTTGCTACAACATTAAGAGGCATTGTACAACAAAGATGTTGAAGAAGAAGAACATGCACTATCTTCTCATTAGAAAGGGAAGGGCAAAGCACAATCTTCCCAAAAGTCCCAAAAATAACATCGTGAAGGGGGAAAAGCAAAAGAAGAAATGTCCTATTTGTAAAAAAGGACATGAGTTGAAAGATTACCGGCATAAAACGTACAAGAAAGGTTCATCGAGTAATTTCAGACCTCAAAATCAACAATCACAATAGGGAAAATCACACTACAAGCAATGAAAAGAAGGGAAAGTGGCGAAAGAAACCCCATCAACAAGGAAATGTAGTTGAACAAGAAGACCATTCAAATGATGAGGACTTATTATATACTGCTCATTCTAGTGAACCATCCATGTCATCTAGTATAATCTAGGGTTGATTTGGGATCCACCCGGCTCATGACCAGACATAGAGATTGGTTCACCACTACACTAGACATACCCTCCAAAAATCATGTTTCATTGGTGGATGAATCTTCCTACACAATCCAAGGTATTAGAAACATCACTTTTCCTCTTGGTTCACAAAATTGTAGGTTATCAAATGTCTTGTATGTCCTTGGTTTGAAAAAGAACTTACTATCAGTTAATCAACTTCTAGATCATAATATGAAGATTGATTTTGATAGTCATTCCGATAATCAAATGTGTTTGATTCGAGAGAAATCCAGAGGCTCAAAAATTATTGCAAAAGCCTCAAATGTGGGACAAATGTTCCATCTTGATTTTTTCACATGTATGATCAAGCACTAGTGGCTAAGAATACTTCTTCTACATAGTTGTGGCATCAAAGACTTGGTCACATTAGTTTTGGATATCTCGATACACTTCGTTGGTACAATATGGTGAGATGTTTTCCATCTCTCAAAAAGGATACAGACAAGTGTCCTAATTGCCTCACAGAAAACAACATAGAGCTTCATTCAAAAGAGTACTTATCGAGCTCTAGGTAAGCTTGATTTGGTTTATATTGATTTTTACAATCCAATGTAACCTAGTCATTCTAGATTTTAGTATTTCATGCTGTATGTTGATGATTATTTGAGAAAAATGTGGATTTCTTGTCTTCCCTAAAAAGTGGAGCTTCCGAAAATCAAAACTTCAATAATTTTAAAGTTGTCAAGTTGAGAGACTAACTCCATATCATATTCTCCCATTTGGGACATATGCGACTAAGGAGAATTCATTTGTCTCCTCCTCCAATGAGTTTAAAAGCCTTATCTAGGAGAGCTATCTCACGGATGATTTCTCCGTTAGTGTTTGGCGAGTACATTGTTATCATTTTGTGCCTCAACTGCTCCCATGTGTGTTGTTGTACACACCACAACATTGTTCAAAATTGTTTATTTCTTCTCGAGTTGTTGTTGTTGTTTCTTCTTCGCAGGCTAGTTGTCCTTATTGTTATATATCGGGTTGATCCTTTTATTTGTGCTTATTTTTTCTGATCGAGCCTTCCGCATCAAATATAGTCCCTTTTATTTGCCAATAATAAAAAAAAAAACAAAAGTGAAGCTTTTCAAAACTTCAATAATTTTAAAGTGGTCGTTGAGAATGAGATTGGTCTCCATATCATATCTCTTTGATCAAGAAATTCAAATACGAGTTCAAAGCCTATCAATTTCTCTTGTGAGCCTCCTCCACAACTCCACAACAAAATGAGATTTGGGGGATGGTGCATCGTATGATTGATGATTCCATTTTAGGTCAAGCAATGAAGACAATAATATATTTGACGAACAAGCCCTCTGATTGCTCTTGTGGGAGTAACTCCATAAGACATGGTCAATCATACACCTCGTGAGTATTTGGGTGCAAAGGCAACATACACATACCCATGAAAAAAATAAAGAAGTTGGATATGAAATCAAATAAAATCATCCTCAATGGCTACAATAAAGAGGCTCTTGGGTAAATATTGATGGATCCAAACAACACGAAAGTCTACACCAACACGGATGTTGAGTTCTTTGAGAATAAAGGAGTTGAGGCTCCTTCCATAGATCACCCGATGTAGATAGCGACTTGTTGTGAAAACAAAAGAAGATGTTCCCACTAATAATGAAAGTGATGATGGTGATGATGGTGATGATCAAATAGAACCACAACCCATGGGAATAGTACAACATATGCCCAAGTGGTATACAAATATGATTCGAGATGCTAAGTTGGATGTTCCTCCTGATCTTTTTTAGGAATAAAACTTAGCTTAATTCATCATTAGTTGATATTTGAATAAATGTAATAAGTTAAATTATTTAATTTAAATACTTTAAACTTATGTCAATATGTATTAGTTATCCTTAGTTGTTAGTTAACTAAGTGATAGTGTTCTCATCCCTATGTTTGTGGGATCATGTTCTATCTTGTATATTTTGTTCTCGGATGATTTCCATGAGGGGCAATAGGGGCAGTTAGGGAAATATGCTATTTCTGCATATTTTCTTAGATTAGGTGATTTGTTTCCATATATTGTGGATGAGATAGAAGTTGTCCAATATCTATAAATATTGCAGCTCTCTCATTTGTTTTGTAATGCTTGATTTTGATATTAATAAAATACACAAGCACCGTCTTGTTTCTATGCAAATCTTTTGTGTCAAATATTGTTTTCAAGTATTCATTGTCAAGATTTGCTCCCACTCCACACACCAATCAACAACAAAAGTGTAGGAAGTTTTAGGGAAAATTTCACAGAGCTAGAAGTGATTTTTGAATTTATAGTTTGAATCTCACTTCTTGAATTAAAAAAATATTGTTTTTCATTCAAGCAAAATTTATATGCAATTGTTTTGGGTTTTTTTGTCTCTAAAATAAGAGACCCCCATTATCCTTTGTTAATCTATGTTTTCTTAGACCCTGTCAGTGAGTTGTGGCATTGGATCAATCTCCAATTGATGTCTCTCTAAGCATCTAGCCCTGTTTCGAACATGAATAGAGGAAAAAGTGACCAAAAACTAGAAACAATGGCCAAAGGAAGAAAACAAGTGATCTTGTTTAGAAACCAACCTCCATTTGCACACACATATCCATGTGTAGGCCACAAAATCACAGAGAGAGCAAAGGAAAAAAACAACATTGCTTGAAAAAAGTGAAGCACGTGAAAAGAAAAGTAAAAGAAAATATGTATAAAAGCTCATAAATGGAGGCGTTGACGAGAGGAAACAAGGTCGATGATGGCGGATGAAACAAGGCATATACATGCATGTAAGTCTTAAACCAAGTTTTTAAAAATTTTGCTAGAAAATATGCACTTTTAAAGAAAACTTTACATTTTTGGATTTTGTAAAAAAATCCATTTTTGGAAAGGGGCCCGAAAGATATTAAAATCGCAATTTAAAAAGTCATAACTTTCAACTGGTACCTCGGATTGAGGTTCCATTTTTTTGAAAGTGTGTGTTTTTATGAGCTCTACGTCTTGGTCTAGTTTTTAATAAGTTTTTTTGTAAAAATTGAAAAATTATATTTTTGTATTTGAAAAGAGGCCAAAGAGTCCAAATTTTTTTTTTCAAATCAGCCAAGAGAGCCATTTTATTTTTACAAATCAGCCACAGAGCCAAATTTGTAACAGACAAATAGTGCAAAAATTCATTGTACATGACCAAAAAGGAGCCCAAAATAAATAAAATAATATTTTTTGGGGTGTGTGCATGCTTTAAGGGGAAAAGTGTTCAATTTTTTTCTTCTACTATTTATCACTCTTCACAATGGCTGCAATTACGGCACCAAAATTATTTTTGCCAGATTCTCAACTTTTGCATTCTAATAATTATCTAGCATGGAAAACAAAAATTCACGCACAACTTGATTTTGAAAATCTATGGTCCATTGTTTTTGGTACATTAACAAGATCTGCAACAAATGTTACACAACAAGCTACATTTGATCGTGCAAATCAAAAACAAAGTTAATAATCTTGTTTAGTGTTTTAGATGAGGTACAACCTCATATTCATGAGGCCACAACAACAAAAGAATCTTGGGACAAGTTGAAAATAGTATATGAGTCCAAAAATAAGAACACAATACTTCATCTCCAGAGTCAACTATTAAACTTGAAAATGCAACCAACTGAGAAAGTTGAAATGTTTTTGAGAAGAGTAAGCAACTTTGCATGCATCACTTCAAGCTTTGGAAGAAGAAGTAATTGAAACATCACTCGTGCCTATAGTATTGAGAGCTCTTCCTCCTTCTTATAGGATTTTTTGTGACCACGTTAAACATAACTGGTCAAACAACAACTTTTGAAGAGTTAGTGAATATGCTACAACAAGAGGAAGCTATTCACTCAACTACTGAAATTGAAGAGCAGACACTTGCTTCTAATCAAAAAGGAAAAAAATAGGCTAAGTCTAGTAAACAACCTCAAAAGCAAGGTAATACTCAACAAGGCCAAAAGGACCAACAAAAATTGTCTTATTTGTGGTCGAAAAGGACATGAGTTAAAGAATTTTTGGTACAACAAATTCCAACAAGGATCATCAAGTGGTAAAAATATTAATTACCAACAAACAAAATCTGGCCAACAACAGAGTAAATAGGGACAAAATAATAAAAAGTGGAAGAAGAAACCAACTCAAAAAGGAAATGTAGCCGAACAGAAGATCAATTTGATGATGATGACTTCCTTATATTCTGCACAGTCAAATGAAGTATCCAATTCTACAAATCAAATTTGTTATGTCGACTCAAGTGCAACTCGACACATGATAGGAAAGAAAGATTGGTTCTTCACAATGAGTAAAACACCCACCAAAAATCATGTCTCTTTGGGTGATGATACATCTTACAGTGTTGAAGGCATTGGTTCCATTTCACTACCACTTGGGCAACATAATTGTAAAATTACAGATGTTCTTTATGTCCCTAGTTTAACAAAAATCTATTATCCGTGAGTCAATTATTAGATCACAATCTCAAAATTGACTTTGATTGTAAAGGTGGTAAAAATATGTGCCTAATTCGAGATAAGTCAAGAAGCTCAAAATTTTTAAAAAGATTCGAATGTGGGAAGAATGTTTCAATTGGATTTTATTAATGAAATGATCAAGCACTCTTAGTCAAGGATACATCATCGACTCAACTATGGCATCAAATACTTGGACATGTGAGTTTTAGCTATCTTGACACACTTCGTCGATACAATATGGTTAGGGGTTTACCACTTCTAAAAAAGGTACAGATAAATGTCAACATTGTTTGGCAGGAAAACAACATAGAGCACCATTCAAACATAGTACATTTCGGGCTAAAGAAAAACTTGACTTGGTGCATACCGATCTGTGTGGACCAATGAGACCTAGCCACTCACTGGTTTCAATATTTCATGCTCTTTGTTGATGATTTTTCAAGAAAAATGTGGATATACTTGTCTTCTACAAAATACCAAGCTTTTGAAACTTTCAAGAAGTTCAAAGCCCTTGTTGAAACAAAGTCTGGTAGGAAAATAAAAACACTCCACTCAGATCGAGGGGATAATACACCAACAATGAGTTCAATGATTTTTGAAAACACATGACATTCTTCATCAAATGGCTCCTCCTCACACACCGCAAAAAAATGGTGTTGTTGAAAGGAAAAATCATACTATCATGGATATGGTGTGATGTATGATTGATGATGTAAGGTTTATCAAAAACATTTTGGGCTAAAGCAACTAAAATGAAAATCTATTTACTAAATAGAGTTCCCACTGTAGCTCTTGATGGAGTAACACCACAAGAAGCATGGTCAGGGCATAAGCCATCTATTTCACACCTTAGAGTTTTTGGATGTAAAGCAAGTATGCACATTCCTAAGAAACAAAGAACTAAGCTTGATATGAAATCGAAAAACTTATCTTCTTGGGATACAATGATGAAGCACTTGGCTATAAACTTATGGATCCAAGAACAAGAAGGGTATACACTAGTCGGGATGTTGAGTTCTTTGAAAAGAAATAAGAAGATGCTCCTTCCATACACTCACATGATGAAAAAATCATCCCTACAGTGAAAATAGAGGATGGTAATCACTTTGATGATGACAGTGATGATGGGGAAGATAATGAAATTCAACCTCCCACAGGAACCACAAAAATATGCCTAAATGGTATACAAGTATGATTAGAGATGCAAAATTGGATAGTGTCCCCACACATCTACCACTGGGATTAGGACTCACAATATGGCTCAAAATGAGGTCAATTTGGCCTTAATGGGTAAATTTGTTGAAACTATCTGAGCCATCCACAGTTTTAGAAGCCCTATAGTCTAAACCTTGGAAAGATGCTATGGATGCAGAATATAAGTCACTTATGAAAAATAATACATGGAAACTTATAAATCTTCCACCAGGGAAAAATCCAATTGGATGCAGATGGATCTTCAAAATGAAGTACAAAGTAGACAAAAAATTGATAAACACAAGGCTAGACTAGTTGTTAAGGGATATGCTAAAAAAGAAGGCATTGATTATGAGGAGACTTTTTCTCCCACAAATAAGATAAAAACTTTCAGGTTAATATTTTCTCTAGCTGCACAATTTAGTTGGAAAATACACCAAATGGATGTGAAAAGTGCCTTTCTTAATGGTGATTTACAGTTGAAAACATTTACATGACTCAACCAGAAGGCTTTGTCATACCAGGTAAAGAGGAAAAGGTATGTAAACTCATAAAATCACTATATGGTCTAAAGCAGTCTCCCAGGGCATGGTACATAAAAATCAATGAGCATCTCATTCAACATGGATTCAACATGAGTCCATACGATCCTAATCTCTATCTCAAAAATCAAGGGGAGATAGTGATTTTTGTAACATATGTCAATGATCTAGTCATCAATTTGGGGATAAGTGAGGATGATTAAGTCAACATAGAAAGATCTAACACGATCATTCGACATGACCGATATCGGGCTTTTGAATTATTATCTTGGACTTGAAGTTTGGCAAAGAGAAAATCATATCTTTTTGTCATAATTGAAATACGCCAAGACAACGCTTAAGAAATTCAATATGATGGATTGTAAGCCATTTTCCACACCTATGGAGACAAGACTTCAACTGTCTCGAAAAGATCCATCACCACAAGCAAATGCAACTCTCTATCAACAGTTGATCGAGAGTCTCATCTACTTGACTTACACAAGGCCAAATATCAACTATGTAGTCAACTATCTTTCACGGTTCATGCAAGAACAAAGAGTTTCTCACTGGAAAACAACAAAGTGGATATTGAGGTACATTAAAGGAGCTATGGACTATGGCCTAGAATACAAGAAGATTAATAACTTCTTCTTGACAAGATATTAAGATTTAGATCATGCAAGAAACATAGATGATAGGAAATCCACTTTAGGATTTGTATTCTTTTTTCACCGGGATTCTGACCGATATCATGGGGGAGTAAGAATATACTTGTGATTCACCAAGTGATTTTTCTTAGTTTATAGTTTGAATCTCACTTCTTGAATTAAAAAAATATTATTTTTCATTTAAGAAAAAATTATATGCAATTGTATTAGTTTTTTTTTCTCTAAAATAAGAGACCCCTATTATCCTCTATTAATATGTGTGTTTTCTTTAGCCTGTGCGCTTCTATTAAGTTGTGGCATTAGATCAATCTCTTAAATTGACGTCTCAAACGCTCTAGCCATGTACAAATGGGAGCGAGAGAAAAAACCACCAAAACAATAAATAACAATTAAAAGGAAGAAAACAAGCGATCTTGTTTGGAAATATCTCCATTTACACCTATCCACACGAGCCCTACAAATCACAAAGAGAACAAAGAAAAAAATGTTGTTGGAGAAAAGCAAAGCTTGAAAAAAAAAAGTAAAAAAAAATATGTATAAAAGTTGATAAATTGAGGCGAGTGAGGAAATAAGGCTGATGGTGGATGAAAAAGGTCATGAAGTTATTACAAAGCCTTGAACCATATTTTTTGTTAGAAAATCTGCTTTAAAAAAACTTTCCATTTTTGGATTTTGCAAAAAAATTCCATTTTTGGAAAGGGGCCTGGAAAGATATTGAAATCACAATTTAAAAAAGTCATAACTTTCAATTGGTACTTCGGATTGAGGTGCCATTTTTTTTGAAAGTGTGTTTTTGTGAGATCTATATCTTGGTATAGTTTTTAATAAGTTTTGTTTTGTAAAAAAATTCAAAAATTAGATTTTTGTATTTGAAAAGAGGCCAAAGAGTCAATTTTTTTTTCAAATCGGCCAAGAGAGCCATTTTATTTTTGCAAATCAGCCACGAGCCACATTTGTAACATGAAAATAGTCAAAAATTCATTCTACACGAGTGAAAAATAGCCCAAAATAAATAAAATATTATTTTTGGGGGGGTGTGTGTGCTTTAAGGGGGAAAAGTGTTCAATTTTTCTTTTCTTCTACTGTTTATCAATTTTCACAATGGCCACAATTACTTATGACCAAAATTATTTTTGCCAGATTCTCAATTTTTGCGTTTGATAATTATCCAGCATGGAAAACAAAAATTTGTGCATAACTTGATTTTGAAAATCTATGGTCCGTTGTTTTTGGTACATTAACAAGATCTGTAACAAATGTTACACAACAAGCTACATTTGATCATGCAAATCAAACAACAAAGTTAATAATCTTGTTTAGTGTTTTAGATGAGGTAGAACCTCATATTCATGAGGTCACAACAACAAAAGAATCTTGGGACAAGTTGAAAACAATATATGAGTCCAAAAATAAGAACACAATACTTCATCTCCAGAGTCAACTATTGAACTTGAAAATGCAACCAACTCAGAAAGTTGAAATGTTTTTAAGAAGAGTAGTAACTTCGTGTGCATCACTTAAAGCTTTGGAAGAAGAAGTAATTGAAACATCACTTGTGCCTATAGTATTGAGAGTTATTCCTCCTTCTTATAGGATTTTTGTGACAACGTTAAACATAATCTGGTTTGCAAACAAAACTTTTGAAGAGTTAGTGAATATGATACAACAAGAGGAAGCTATTCACTCAACTACTGAAATTGAAGAGCAGGCACTTGCTTCTAATCAAAAAGGAAAAAAATAGGCTAATTCTAGTAAACAACCTCAAAAGAAAGGTAATACTCAACAAGGCCAAAAGGACCAACAAAAATGTCTTATTTGTGGTTGAAAAGGACATGAGTTAAAGAATTTTTGGTACAACACATTCCAACAAGGATCATCAAGTGGTAAAAATATTAATTACCAACAAACAAAATCGGCCAACAACAGAGTAAATAGGGACAAAATTATCAAAAGTGGAAGAAGAAACCAACTCAACAAGAAAATGTATTTGAACACGAAGATCAATTTGATGATGATGACTTCCTATATTTTGCATAGTCAAATGAAGTATCCAATTCTACAAATCAAATTTGGTATGTCGACTCGGGTGTAACTTGACACATGACATGAAATAAAGATTGGTTCTTCACAATGAGTAAAACACCCACCAAAAATCATGTCTCTTTGGGTGATGATACATCTTAAGCATTAGTTCCATTTCACTACCACTTGGGAAACATAATTGTAAAATTACATATGTTTTTATTTCCCTAGTTTTTAAAAAAAAATTATTTGTGAGTCAATTATTAGATCACAATCTCAAAATTGACTTTGATTGTAAAGGCGGTAAACAAATGTGCCTAATTTGAGATAAGTCGCGAAAGTCAAAAATTCTTGCAAAAGCTTCAAATGTGGGAAGAATGTTTTAGTTGGATTTTGTTCAACGAAATGATCAAGCACATATAGCCAAGGATACATCATCGGCTCAATTATGGCATCGAAGACTTGGACATGTGAGTTTTGGCTATCTTGACACACTTCGTCGATACAATATGGTTAGGGGTTTGCCACTTCTAAAAAAGGGTATAGATAAATGTCAACATTTTTGGCAGGAAAACAACATAGAGCACCATTCAAACATAGTACATTTCGGGCTAAAGAAAAACTTGACTTGGTGCATACCGATCTATGTGGACCAATGAGACCTAGCCACTTTGGGTTTCAATATTTCATGCTCTTTGTTGATGATTTTTCAAGAAAAATGTGGATATATTATCTTTTTACAAAATACCAAGCTTTTGAAACTTTCAAGAAGTTCAAAGCCCTTGTTGAAACAAAATCTGGTAGGAAAATAAAAACACTCCACTCATATTGAGGGGAGAATACACCAACAATGAGTTCAATGATTTTTTTGAAACACATGGCATTCTGTCGTCAAATGGATCCACCTCACACACCACAAAAAAATGGTGTTGTTGAAAGGCAAAATCGCACTATCATGGATATGGTGTGATGTATGATTGATGATGTAGGTTTATAGAAACCATTTTGGGCCAAAGTAGCTAAAAAAATCCACAATCTATTTACTAAATAGAGTTCCCACTACAGCTCTTGATGGAGTAACACCTCAGGAAGCATGGTCAAGGCATAAGCCATCTATTTCACACCTTAGAGTTTTTGGATGTAAAGAAAGTATGCACATTCCTAAGAAACAAATAACTAAGCTTGATATGAAATCAAAAAAACTTATCTTCTTGGGATACAGTGATGAAGCACTTGGCTAATTTAGAATTTATGGATCCAAGAACAAGAAGGGCATACACTAGTCGGGATGTTGATTTCTTTTAGAAGAAAGAAAGTAGATGCTCCTTCCATATACTCACATGATGAAAAAATATCCCTACAAAAAAGAAAATAGAGGATGGTAATCTTTTTAATGACACAATGATGATGGGGAAGATAAAGAAATTCAACTTCCATATGAAACACACATCTTGTCATTAGGATTAAGACTCGTAGTGGCCCCAACACATCTCATTGAATGAGATGAATTTGGCCTTAATGGGTAAAGTTGTTGAAACTACTAAGCACATCCAAAGTTTCTAGAAGCCCTATTACCTAAACCTAGGAAAGATGCTATGGATGCATTTAATATAAGTCACTTATGAAAAATAATACATGACAACTTACGATCTTCCACCCAAAAATCCAATTGATGATATGGATCTTAAAAACGAAGTACAAAGCAAATGGAAAAATTGATAAACATAAGCCTAGACTAGTTGCTAAGGGATATGCTCAAAAGAAGGCATTGATTATGAGGAGACTTTTTCTCCCACAACTAAGATAGAAACTTTCAGTTAATATTTTCTCTAAATTGCACAATTTGGTTTGAAAATACACCAAATGGATGTGAAAAGTGCCTTTCTTAATGGTGATTTACAAAGAAGTTTACATGACTCAACTAGAATGTTTTGTCATGTCGTAAAGAGGAAAAGTATGTAAACTCATAAAATCACTAAATGGTCTAAAATAGTCTCCCAGGGCATGGTACATAAAAAATCAACGAGCATCTCATTCAACATGGATTCAAAAGAGTCCATACCATCCTAATCTCTATCTCAAAAATAAAGCGGGGAGATAGTGATCGTTGTAGTATATGTCGATGATCTAGTCATCACTGGAGGATCAATGAGGATGATTGAGTCAACAAAGAAAGATCTAACACGATCATTCAACATGACCGATCTTGATCTTCTGCATTATTGTCTTGGACTTGAAGTTTGGCAAAGAGAAAATCATATCTTTGTGTCACAATTGAAATATGCCAAGACAAGAGAAATTCAATATGATGGATTGTAATTTGTTTTCCACACCTATGGAGACAAGAATTCAACTGTCTCAAATAGATCCATCACCACAAGTAAATGCAACTCTCTATCAACAATTGATCGGGAGTCTCATCTACTTGACTTACACTAGGTCGGATATCAACTATGCAATCGATATCTTTCACGGTTCATGCAAGAAACCAAGGGTTTCTCATTGAAAGCAAAAAGTGGATATTGAGGTACATCAGAGGAACTATGGACTATGGCCTATAATACAAGAAGAATAATAACTTCTTCTTGATAGGATATTCAAATTCAGATCATGTAGGAAACATAGATGATAGGAAATCCACTTTAGGATTTGTATTCTTTTTGGGATCTAGACCAATATCATGGGGGAGTAAGAAGCAAACTTGTGTTTCAAGATCCTCCACAGAATCAAAATATCGTGTAGTAGGTGGAGTTTTTTATGAAGCAATATGGCTCCGACGTATACTTGAAGGATTGGGAATACCACAGAAAGATCCAACTATCCTACATGTTGATAACGAAGGAGTAGTAAAACTTGTTCGGAATCTAATTTTTCATGAGCGCACCAAACACATTGAGGTGTAGGTACATTTCATTCGCAAACATGTTCAAAACAACAACATCCAGCTCCAATATTGCCCAATAGATATGTAGCGTGCAAATGTCTTCACAAAGTCACTTGCTCGAGGTAAATTTGAGGGTTTTAGAGAATTTCTCTCATGTTCACTTGAGACCATGCTGAATTAAGGGGGAATGTTAGGAATAAAACTTAGCTTAATTCATCATTAGTTGATATTTGAATAAATGTAATAAGTTAAAGTATTTAATTTAAATACTTTAAACTTATGTCAATAGGTATTAGTTATCCTTAGTTGTTAGTTAACTAAGTGATAGTGTTCTCATCCCTATGTTTGTGGGATCATGTTCTATCTTACATATTTTGTTCCCGGATGATTTCCATGAGGGGCAATTAGGGGCAATATATGCTATTTCTGCATATTTTCTCAGATTAGGTGATTTGTTTCCATATATTGTGGATGAGATAGAAGTTGTCCAATATCTATAAATATTACAGCTCTCTCATTTGTTTTGTAATGCTTGATTTTGATATTAATAAAATACACAAGCACCGTCTTGTTTCTGTGCAAAGCTTCTGTGTCAAATATTATTTTCAAGTATTCATTGTCAAGATTTGGTATCAGAGCTGGAAGAGCCTGAACTTGTGAGTGCTAGGGAGTGTAGGAAGTTTGAGGGAGGAGGAATAAGAAGCTTGAGCTAGGAGGATCCAAAGTTGACCCCAGCCTCTTCACATAGCCCTTGCTCATACTCCACACACCAGCAACAACAAAATAAGTACTGCAAAAATTACACAGAAGTGATTTTTTGAATTTATAGTTTGAATCTCACTTCTTGAATTAAAAAAATATTGTTTTTCATTCAAGAAAAATTTATATGCAATTTTTGGGGTTTTTTTGTCTCTAAAATAAGAGACCCCCATTATCCTCTGTTAATCTGTGTTTTCTTAGACCTTGTCAGTGAGTTGTGGCATTGGATCAATCTCCAAATTGACGTCTCCAAGCGTCTAACCCTGTATGAACGGGAGTAGAGGAAAAAACGGCCAAAACAATAGAAACAACGACCAAAGGAAGAAAACAAGTGATCTTGTTTGAAAACTGACCTCCATTTGCACACCCATCCACGCATAGACCCTGCAAATCATAGAGAGAACAAAGAAAAAAATGTTGTTGGAGAAAAGCGAAGCCTGTGAAAAGCAAATTAAAAGAAAAGATGTATAAAAGTTGATAAATGTAGGCGATGATGGAGGAAACAAGGCTAATGGCGGATGAAACAAGGTCACATACGCATGCACGTAGCCTTAAACCACATTTTTTTGTTAGAAAATCAGTTTAAAAAAACTTTCATTTTTGGATTTTGCAAAAAAAAATCCACTTTTGGAAAGGGACCGAAAAGATATTGAAATCGCAATTTAAAAAGTCATAACTTTCAACTGGTACCTTGGATTGAGGTGCTATTATTTTTGAAAATATGTGTTTTTGTGAGCTTTACTTTTGGTCCAGTTTTAAAAAGTTTTGTTTTGTAAAAATTGCAAAAATTAGATTTTTGTATTTGAAAAGAGGCCAAAGAGTCCATTTTTTTTCAAATCGACACACATAGAGCCATTTTATTTTTGCAAATCGGCCACAAAGCCAAATTTGTAATAGGGCCAATAGTGCCAAAAATTCATTGTACATGGCCGAAAAGGAGCCCAAAATAAATAAAATAATATTTTTTTGGGTGTGCATGCTTTAAGGGGAAAAGCTGTTCAATTTTTATTTTTTTCTTCTACTTTTATTTATCAATCTTCAAATGGCGCAATTACGACACCAAATTTATTTTTTCCAGATTCTCAACTTTTGTGTTCTGATAATTATCCAACATGGAAAACAAAAATTCACACACAACTTGATTTTGAAAATCTATGGTCTGTTGTTTCTGGTACATTAACAAGATCTATAACAGATGATACACAACAAGCTACATTTGATCGTGCAAATCGAATCGCGCAAATTTAATAATCTTGTTTAGTGTTTTAGATGAGGTAGAACCTCATATTTGTGAGGCCACAACAACAAAAGAATCTTGGGACAAGTTGAAAACAATATATGAGTCCAAAAATAAGAACACAATACTTCATATCTAGAGTTCCTTTCGAACAAATATACTATAGAAGGAAGTCTACATGACTCAACCTGAGGGTTTTGTCATACCTAGATAAGAAATAAATGTATGTAGACTCTTAAAATATATGTATGGCTTTAAACAGGCACCCCAGAGGGTACATAAAAAATGATGAGCATATCGTTCAACATGGATTTGTGAGAAATCCATATGATCCCAATCTCTACCTCAAGAGGAAAGGAGGAGAGATTGTGATAGTTGTTGTATATGTTGATGATCTAGTCATCACTAAGCAACACAATGAAGATGATCGATGTTGTGAAGAAATATTTTAATCGATCATTCGACATGAAAATATCGGGCTCATGCACTACTGTCTTGGATTGGAAGTATGACAAAAGGAGAATCATGTTTTTGTTTGTCTATTGAAATATACCAAGATAACACTAAAATAATTCAGGATGATGGATTGTACACCGATTGCTACACCCATGGAGATTATATTTGAGTTATGTCGTGCATGATCCATCTCCTCACAGTTAATCAATGTTGTTTATCGGCAGTTGATCGGGAGTCTCATTTACTTGACATATACTAGACCCGATATCAACTTTGCAGATTAGCTATATTTCTGGTTCATGCAAGAACCTAGAGTTTGTCTCTAGAAATCAACAAAATGGATCTTGAGATATCTCAAGGGAACTATGGATCTTGGTCTAGAGTACAAGAAGAATGATCATTTCTTTTTGACAAGATATTTAGATTCAAATCATGCAAGTAACATTGATGACAAGAAATCCACTTCTAGATTTATATTATTTTTGGGATCTGGACCAATATCATGGGGAAGCAAGAAACAAAACTTTGTTTCTCTCTCTTCTACATAGGCTGAATATCATGTGCAAGTGGAGTTATTTGGCGATATGACTACGTCACATACTTGATGGTCTTGAGTACCACAGAGAAATCCACTACCTTGTATGTTGAAAATGAGGGTGTTCTCAAACTTGTTCACAATCCAATGTTTCATGAGAGAACCAAGCATATTGAGGTACAAGTTCATTTCATTCACGAGCATGTTTTGAAACACAATATACAACTTCAATTTTTCCCAACATCTTGAATAATGAGTAGATATTTTCACAAAGTCACTTGCACGTGAAAAATTTGAGTTGCTCGAGATAATTCTTCTCCTCATCCCTTGAGGCAATGCAAAATTAAGAGGGGAATGTTAGGTGAAACTTAGTTTACTATAAGTAATTTAGCATTGTATATACCATTTTACTTGTTAACATAGGTAAATTGGATTTTACTTTTCTTGTGGTAATTAGTTATTAGTTGGGGCAATTAGTTGTTTAATATGTGTTTTATAGTTATATGGTTTAAACCATATATTTGTTTGTATTGTATTTTTATTATGCTTCGGGATGTATTTAGGAATTTGTTGTAGCTATGTTGGGTAGTTAGTTGCTTTCCAATACCTATAAGTATTACAACACTCCATAGTCATGCAATCTAATTATTTTCCATATTAATAAAATCTTTGCAGCTACCTCCTTGTTTCCTATAACACATGGAGAACGAGGAAGTGATGAAGCAATCCCAATATTTTCTTGAGAAGAGGTTGATCAAATATTCTCACATCTCATTTGTAGTACTTGCCATATTAGCACAAAAGAATGGAGGTGAGTGGATAATGTGCACTAATTCCAGAGATGTCAACAAGATTACCATCAAGTATAGAGTTTCATTTCAACACTTGGATGATTTGATGAATTGTTTTAATTGGAATACAATACTTTGCAAAGATTGATTTGAAGAGTGGGTATCACCAGATTGTGATAGGATAATATAATGAATGGAAATATGCATTTAAGATGTAGGATGGATTGTATGAATGGTAATCATACCATTTAGGCTAATTAATGGACTAGACACATTCATGAAACTCATGAATGAAGTGTTGACTCCTTTTTTGGGTAAGTTTTTCATTGTGTACCTTGATGAAATTCTAATTTTTAGGAAAATGTGAAGAATAATTAATCCATTTGTAAAAAGTGATACAATATTGTGCACAAAAAAATTTAATAAATCAAGTGATATGGATGAGCACTTCGAGCAAGACTAACCTATATCAACATTTAGAGAGGGATTGATGAAAGTTTTTTTAGAAGGTACCGAAATAAAATTTCAATAGTTGATCATTTGATGATTATTCATAACATGATTGATTGATATAAAAAAATAGAGGAGGATTTTAAAAAGTCTATTTTAAAAAGTTATGAAATTTATTTTTAGCAGTTTTGACAACCTTTTGTATCTTGCATTTTTAGGGTCTTGAAACATTTCTACGATTCAGATTATATGATAAGAGTCAAATGCATAATCGTAACAAATTTTCTTTAGTTTTCTCTATCATCTTTCTAACGGTTCACAAATTGGGTCAACATAACTAGGAGATATGACCCCAACAAAAATAACTTAAAAAATAATAATATGCATGGAGTGGTCAGTCCGAGACATATCCAATTTCATATTGATAGATATAATGAGTTGGGAGGAGTGTTGATAGATTGTTAGGGGAATTTAAAGTTTTCATGGAACAAAGAAAAAAATCACTACTCGTGTCCTTCTTACAAATCCTTCAATTGTATATAGAATTCGCTTTGAATCTAAATACTTGGAGAGTTCTTTAGGGTGGTTGAATAAAGAATAATTTTAGTCTTAGCCGGTGATATCATTACCAACTCATTCATTCTTCCGCCCATATTTTGTAAGTCTGCCAAAACATGGCATCTTCTCTGAATACAATAAAATCACAACTAGGGAGTTTGGCGAGTTTAGTTGAAATCTTCCGGACTGTAAACATGATTTCATCTTAGGAGCGTCCATTGGTCCATTTGTTGCGTTCATTTTGTATAGTAAAGGTGTAAAAGGAGAAAGCTAAATGCAGTAGAATCTCTTTGGAGGCGCAATGTTTTACATATTATGACAGATTATTTACAAATGGCATTTCTTGTTTAAATCAATTGGAGACACCATTGAAATGACATAGATCCATTTGCGTTGTGTCCAACATTTTTGTTCATTATTAATTGCCTTTGCACTCATTCACTTCTGACTTCATACGGTCAATTCTGTCAATCTTTTGCTCCTTATTCGAGTCTACAAGCCAACCATCTATCCATAGAGAGGCATCTGATCTAGAATTATCCTCAAGCTTCAAGATACAACTCATTATTGAAATTTTCGATTTGCATATAGAGTGGTGGATTTCAAATGTAAAGGTGTGTTTAGTAATTTATTCCAAAGGAGAGGTTTTTTTGTTTTTTTGAAAAGCGCACTTTTATATTAATAGAACAATATATACAATGCCATTTGTATAAAATGGGTGGAAAAGTCACACCCCAGAATGCCAAAAGTCACATCGAGCTAAAAGAAGCCTCGAGAGAGGCAAGTCATAGCACCAAAACAACTACATAAACAATGCGAATTTCAACCAAAAAAAGAGAGCACAACTAAGTAGCAATTCATGACGGACATGGAATCAGTGGTGGGGGAGGGGGACTATCGAGCTTGTCGCCCAAACCCAAACTTTGACAGAGGGTTAGCCTCAATATAAATAAGATCCCACCCACCCATCCATTATCTTATTGATCACCAGAATTGTCATCAGGCCAAGAGGGAGAAATGGCCAATGAGAGCCGAGAAACTTTCCCTAACCAGGAAAAAACCAACCAGAGCCACCCAACGGAGGAAGCACAGAATAGTGAAGGCGAGGCGAGATCTCCATTGAGGAGAAAGACTCCACGAGCGGCGATGAGCTCACCCCCACCCGCGGCCAAGAGGCGAAGAGCGGCGAGGCGGAGGCGGCGAACGACAACGCGAGGGCGTATCATCGGGGAACCCGACCGACATGACATGTACAAAGGGTCGAACCCTATGGTCGAGGAGGGACTAGAGATGTTCCACCTTGAGCCTAACCTTCTTGGCCTGATTTTGAATCTGAAGCATGACATTAGAGATCACAACCACTTTATTAGTAATAGAGAAATCATAATCAAGCGTAGCACTATTAAAAAATGCATTATTTATATCTTTCCAAAGAGCAAATAATATTTCAGTTATGAAGATGTGCCAAATTTTGTTGTAAATTGTATTTATAGCATGGTCAATTCCCCGAGAAGAAAAAATCTAGAGAAAAGGGTTGAAAAGGGTATGAACATATCTCCAAGACATTTGCGCCTAAGGGTAAAACCAAAAATGTGCTTAATAGTTTCCAGCTGGTGGAAACACAAACAAACAAGATTTAAACCCCAAATGAATGAGTCGAGTGCCAGCTTGGAAGGCCTTGATGAAGGATGCACCATAGAAAATGGGCTTTCTTGGGCTCGACATGAGAAGACCAAACCCTCTGAAAATGGAAAGACCAAACAGAGGCCGAAGAGGAAAGGCACCAACGTCGATTAAGCGTAGAAAAATCAATCACTTTAGGAGCCAACAATGAATAACCGAGGGAGGGTTTTTACTGCGGAAATGTGTAGAAGTAGGCCAATTCCAGTCATGCCACCAAGGAACACCAGAGGTAAGCCCAATTTTATGCAAATACTCATCAGGAATACCTTCAATCAATTTTCGGATAGGCTTTGCATCAGTAGGGAGAAGCTGAAATTTTAAAGCAATAGAATCCCAAGAAAGCCAATCTCTGGAATGTTTGCAGAATAAATCCCCAATGAACTGAATTCCCTTTTTAAACAATCTAAGAGCTTTAGACCAAGGGATAAAGTAATGGGTTTGTCTGAAAATAAAACACATGGGACCACCAAAGAGACAAGGAATTAATAGAAAGACCAGACCTGAAACCATCACCCACCCAAACCAGATTAGGTTTGAGCAACTCCCAAGCCTTCCAGATACTCTGCAATATGAATGAACCTTTAACCTTAACAAAAACTGGAAAAAACAACAAAGATTGGAAATTAAGGCCTTTCCAAGCGAGCCTGCCCAAGGGGACCCTTGACAAATGTCATGCTATGAATAAGCACCTTCCAAGCTTCATTTCCCTCTAAACTATGCAAAATCCATTTAACACAAAGATCCTTTCCCTGGAGTTTGATGTCAATTAGACCTAAGCCCCCAGCTTCTTTAGGCATACAACAAATGTCCCAAGCCACCCTATGGAAACCCTTGTTCCTTGTAGTGTTGGCCCACAAAAATTCCCAAGCAGCTTCTCAAGTTTGGCATAAGCAACAATAGAAGGAGCCCAACAAGAAGAATAATAAACATGTGTGGCAACCAACACTTTGGAGTAGATTTGAAACTTACCTGCTAAAGAGAGAGGCTTAGAGATCCAATAAGAAATTTTGCGTTCAACTCTCTGAACAACATATGCCCAAAGTTGAGTAGATGTGGCTTGGAAGGAAAAAGGGATCCCAAGGAATTTAAACGCACACACAAGCTCGATCCAGCTCCACTTCATCTCTGCAAGCCAATGAGGCATGGGTAGTTGAGACTTCCTATAACACTAGGTTTTCTCCCATTGAATAAAAAACCCTGAAGCAAGAAAAAATGTCTAAACAATCCAGTGCTTGACACACAGATTGTTCTTCCTCTAAGAGAGTGAGAAATGAATCATCAACAAAATGACCATTGATAAGTTGTTGAGAAGTTGAAGGTAATGAGATACCTTTAACAAGTCCTTGAGAAGCTTTGTGGGCAAGAAGATAATTCAAACCTTCAACGGCCAACACATATAGGGAGGGAGCCTAGAGGGCAACCTTGGCGAATTGACTCTGAAAAGACCAAACTTGGAAGATTGCGCCCCATTAATAGTAATACAAGCCCCAACATTCTGAAAAAGCATTTGAACAAACTACACAAACCTAGGGCCAAATCCAAGAGCCTGGAGCATGGCTAAAATGAAAGACCACTCAATCCTATCATAAGCTTTAGCAAAATCTATCTTAACAAATAGAGCTTGTTGTGATGATTGACAAGCCCATTCCATTCCTTCCCAAACAACAATGATATTATCAAGAATAAATTTGTTCTTAATGAATCCAGTTTTCTCACTTCTAACAATTAAGGGCAAGATATTAGCAATCTTGTTAGCTAAAGCTTTAGCAATAATCTTATAAGAAACATTAAGCAAAGTGATGGGTCTCTAGTTGGTGATGATTTCAGGATCCCCTACTTTGGGTATGAACTTGATGTTGCCTTGATTAATGAGGTTCCCTAGGGAATTGGAATCAAGAGCTTCCAAATAAACATGGTGGAGGTCCGGACCTACCGTGTCCCAAAGGGTTTGGTAAAATTCCACTGAAAACCATCAACTCTAGGAGCCTTGTTGGCTGCCATTTGAAAATCAACTTCCTTCAGATCAGAGAGTGAAAGAAGGCGATCACAAGTAGTCCTCTGAGAGTGGGAGACTTTGCAAGGAACCACCTGAAGACATTTCAAAAGAGCTTCCTCTCTAGCAGGAGTGGCAGGTTGAGTTGCAAAAAATGATAGTCTTGGAAAAAGGCATAAAGGATAGCAGGTAAGACAATTAGTCTTATAGTATCATGCAAAATGGCTTTGATCCTATCTCGAAGAGTGCTTGGAACGTAACATGGTGAAGAATTATTTGGAAGCTCTATCACCAATCTTGAGCCAATGCAGTCTAGCACATAGTTGAGCTCCCCGGGCATTGTAAGCTTCATGAATCTTAAGATTATGCCTCCAAACAACAACCTGAGACTGTAAATTTTTGTTGAAGGGAGAAGCCTCAAGTTCATGTGAGATTCTTTCAAACTCATGATAGGTAGCTGCATGATCATTTTTCCTAAAGATGGAAGCCTACTTACCATAAGTGCATAAAAAAATACTTGGTGCGCTTGATGGCATCATTCCACCATTGAATCCATCTAGAGGAATCTAAGGGTCGAGGGACCAGGTTCCAAATGTGCTGTATGTGAGACACAGTTTGGGCATGTTTGAGGTGAGCAGTATTGAGATAAAATTGAGAAATGCCCTTCTGTTTCTTAACAGGTTGATTCCAAGAAATATTGAAAAAGATGGGTGAGTGGTCTGAGAGCAGAGCAGTGTTGGCCACAACCACAGGTCGTCCTGAGACATGAACAAAGAAGAAAAAAATTCTTGAGAGGGCATAAGAGCACGATCAAGCCTTTTAACAACACGATCCTACCCATCCCGGAAATTGGACCAAGTAAACCAAGGAGTTGAAGAAGGATGACGGAAAGGGAGATTAGGGTAAAAAAGGCCTAGCTTATGCCTGAAGTAAAACCAGGCTTCCTCTCTCCTACACACCACCTCATTGATGCCTACCCCCGCTTGTCTTCTGGGTTCTCTATCATGTTAAAGTTGCCACACACCACCCACAAAGCATCCGATAGAGAATCTGCAAGCCAATGCCAAAAAAGATCCCTTTCCCCCACATCATTAGAGGCATATATGTTAGCAAGACCAAAAATATGACTGTCAAAATAAAAAAGAGTCCACACCACATGATGCGTGGGGTCCGAACCCCACAAGATCACATGTTGGGAAATGTTAAGAGAAATCAAAGTCATAACCCCACCACGGCCTTGCTCATGACTGGAGGTGTGAAAAATGGCCTACGACCAAATAGTATGAGTTGCAAAATGTAACAAAAATCTGGAAATCTTAACTTCTTGTAGACAAAAATTTTCATATGACTAAAGTGTTGACAACTGTCCCTGACCAGATAATGCCGGGTCGATTCATTAAGTCCTTGTATATTCCAAGAGTACACAATCATTGAGAAATATATAAATTCATATTTCCCTCACTGTCCAACGCAGAGAGGACTTCATATTGATTGGGAGAAAAAGAGGTTTGGTTGAGAACCGAGCTCAAATGCTCTCCAAAGGTCCAAGGTCTATGTTTGTCTTGCACATATTCACCATCCTCTGCGGGGGAAGGGCTACGAGAATGCATTTTTCTATCTTTGCGGGGCTGCACAGAAACCCCATCAAAGGGGTTATTTAGAAGAGCAACCGGGGTAATAATAGTCGCAACCATAGGTGAACGGGAGATAGGTGGCTCTGGCTTAGCATGTTTTGTTATTTGGCGGAGGAGTTGTGGAGGCACTAACACCATTTTTGACAACAAGATGATAAACATAAGTTTGTGGTTTTGCAGGGCCCTTTGAAACACCCTTTTTATTAGTCACAGTTGTCCATCCGTCGGATGAAATTTTAGGGTTTGACGGTGTTTTTTCTATAGGAGTAGGATGCGAGTCGACCATGAGAGAAATTCACGAATCATGTGCTCAGATGACTGACAACAAAAGTAGGTGTTTGATAGATTGATATAAAGAACCATTTGAGTGAATCGGGTTTCGTCAACTTGGATATCAATCGATTCCTTAAGATCCTTTGAGAGGTCCACTTCAACGCACACACGACGTTGAGGGCGAGCATTAAAAATTTGGGTTTCTCATTGCAAATGAGCTGTCCTAAGGGTTTGACAAGATCCCCTATAAAAGACCACAGAGGCAAAGGTAACCCTGAAACTCAATCCAAACAGGGACCTTGAGTTTTCCTATTCCGAGACTTGAAAGTCTCGAGTCCAGTGAGAAAAAACAACCAACGAGTTGTGGATAAACCAAGGACCATGGTTAACAATGGCCTTGCAATGTTCAAGGTTCAAAAAAATGAAACAAGAAAAAGCCCTTTCTAAGGTTTTGGATGCCTTTGAGCTTCACACCATGGCTCTGCCAGTGATTGTGAATCCATTTCTTCAAAAGGATCTCGGGGGGACTCAACCAACAAAATATGCCACCAATGTGTAATTTTCAAACCAATTACATGCATTATCAAAAGCAGGTAAATCAAGAACAACATCAGGTACAGGAGTATCAGACTCATTACCTCGTTGAATACCTTCGAGATGAACTTCCGAGATTTCTTCAGAGCCATGGTTGGTAGCCACACCATTAACGAGCCCTACATTAATAGATGAGGGTTTCAAATGGAGGCCATTAAAAGGGCCATACACCACCCTAAGGGTGGTGTAAAGTCCCACACAACAAAATTAAAGAGTGAAAAACTGAAAATCCTTTAGATTTCCCTAAGGGAATGTGGTTTGATAAACGTATGGATGGTGGAGGACATGAACAAATAGTTAGAACCTAAACCCTAGCAGAGAGGTCTACTTTTTAAAATAGTATTTAGTGTAAAATATTTTGTGAAACCATATGTAGACCTGTTCGCTAATGCGTTTTTTCTAGTGTAACTCCCTCCTCTTTAAGTTAAGAGTTCAAAATTCATAGAGTGGTTTTACTTTAATGGGGGTATAATTTGAAAAGGATTGTCTATTAAATTGTGTGGTGTAAATCAAGTGTTAGTGTAAACAAGTTACATGATGAGAGTCAATATTTTTTGTTAAAATCAAATTGTCAGCATCGTGGCATGTTGAAATTTTGTAAGGTGTTTAAAAAAATTAAAAATTAAAAAGTCATAAAAATTTTCCCGACTGACGCATTATTGGTGTAACCCTATGTCCATATTGTGCAAGGTAGGATGAAGTACATTTCATTTTTTATGAAGTTTTTAAAGACTACAAATAAGGAAAAAGTGCCTAGTTTTTAGGGCTCTGCCACTCGACCCCACCCTTTACCACGACAGGGGAGCATGCCAGGTGTTGCCTTGGGACCTTGTTAGGGCGTTGCCTCTTGACTCTACTGAGGGAGTCCATCCCTAGAACCCCACTTTTGAATTTTAAAGGCAAAGAAAAAATTGGCGGGGAAGCCATGATGATGAAAGAAGGTGCAAATTTGAGTTTCAAATTCTATCTTGGTGAGTGAGTAACAATCTTTTGGAGGATGGAGGCATAAGAGGTTTTAGAACATTCAACATCCTCCCACAAACCACTAGCAACATGGATGCACAATGGATTAGTGGTGAATCAAATGTGCGTGAAATGACAAATGTCAAGATTAGAATCCAACAACAATGAAAACTAGTTATGTTGTGCAAGGTTGGGTAACATCAATCAAATATAAATACTACAGGAGGTGATGAGAAATTTGTCCTCATCTTTTTTTTTTTCATATTTTCAGTTTGGTGTGTTATTGAGAATAAGAACATAAGTACATTCCTATTCACATTTGTAATAAGTGAGCATAATTATGATGTAATCCCTAATGTAAAGATATAGTAGAAAATTGAAAGCACAATGTATTGCAACATCATGATACTTGAAGAGGATGAAAAAATGTGTGTCCCTATTCATACCTAGGTTAGTGGTCATCCTATGAAAACCTTTTGTGAAATCTTAACAAATATAGAATTCTTGTTCATACACTGATTTGGTTAATGTTCCTAGACATAATAGATGAGTTCTCATTTCCTGGTAGATGAGTTCCCAATAGTGCATGGTTGATGGGAGGTTGATGAGTTCTTTATCTACCTTACTTTGCTTCGTAGACCAAGATCAAGAGCAAACAGAGGCCACACAATGCAAAAGAAGAGTGGATATGTTTCTACCATGTTCACACTAAGGGGGAATGTTAGGAAGATATTGTTAGTGCTCCATTATTTAAATAAGTTTGGGTGAGTTAATATTGTTAGTGTTAAGTGTGTTATGATTTGTTAGATAAATCAATATAGATAAAATCAAATTTAGATGTACGTGATTTGTAACTCACTATTAGTTATGGATGAGTAAGAACATGACGTGGTTGAATATTTGTAGGAATTCGAGAGTTGTTTTGATTAGGCTTGACTAAACCTAAATAAGGGTTATCATAGCCTTTATATATGTAATCATCTCGGATGAATGAAGTATATATTTTATTATCGTGTTCAATTTCTGTAAATTTGAACCAAAGTTATTAGATGGTAGGGCCACCGCCTATTTAATTAAATATTTGAATTACGTGAGGAAGTATTATGTTCATGATCAATAATTTTATACTATAGTGTAAGTCAGAAGGAATAGAGACATTATTTGCCCAAATATTTTGTGTTGTACACAAACTATCAAACATTTTTATTCATCAATAGTCACTTGGTAAGTTCAATCTAAGACACATCAAATGGGTTGAATTCTTGTAAAGCTATTCATTTGTCTTGAAACAAAAGTGGTGAGTCAAAAATTTGATTTAACCTAAATGGTTAAATTTATAGGGGTAGGTAACCGATGGTAGATTATCCTAATCAATTAATTTCCAAATATAATTGCAGCAATATCATAACAATACATGAACAAAGATAAACAATGATAGATAATGAAACAATGTACTAGAAATAGGGAATAAAGTGTGACTTAGCTGATATTTTGGATTATGTACTAATGCGGATAAGGTTGATGACCGCAAAGAGTTGGAATTGATATGATAAAGCCTCATCTCTAAAATGTGTCCTACAAAGCTACTCATACCAAAGCATATGGCATGAACCAAGGCATATGGGCATTATGGGCCTTTCATACGCTTTGGTCCCTTCACGCTTTTAGCTCCTAAAACTTTATGGGCGTGTGTGTTGTTTCTTGATCTATTCTTGTATGCAATTTGTACCTTCGACAATATGCGATGCTTGTTGTGCAGTTGATTGAATCTTCAAAACCCTAGATGGTGAGGGAGCCCTACAAAAACAAACATTAGTTGAGTTGTGGGCACCCTCGTGCACCACCGACATCACCACTACTCCCGAAGAGGACTCAAACCACATGTCATTCTCACCTAGCATGTGATATCGAGAATGTATCCAACTATTTTTTTATTAGATAGGTTAATAAGCATGGATTATGGATCCCAGAAGGCTTACAAAGAAAGATGCATCGTGATAACACCCAAATAGGAAAAAAAAGAGAAACATGACCAAAAAAAGAGAGTTAAACATGCTTAACTCAAGAAAGACCAGGTCCACAAAACTCCAAGAAAGTACAAACAAAAAACCAACAGTCTGCAACAAGGGTAGACATAGTTTGCTAACAGTCAACAAAAAACCTTAAACAACTAGCACAAAAATTAATTGTTCTTGTGGCATTTGGAGGGGCCACCCTGGGCACCAGTGTGATCTTCCTGCAGATGGCCTTGTTCCATGTCCCTCTGAGTCTTCCTCCCGCCATATTCCTCCTTAAAGCTTCTCAAATGAAGTTCAAAATTTCTCTTCCTCAGGCTCGATTCCACTTTGTAGCCAACCTCCTCTGCAACTCCTTGACCACATTTTCTAACTCAGTCATCTCTCCTCTCATCATTCTATGAGAAATGGTGTATGAAACTAAATTGACAATCATGAGCTTGGAACAATGTGATTGTATGTGAGCTTTACCCTAGCTTGATCCTGAGATGATGTGCTCTTTGTGCTTAAAAATCTGAGCAGAGGATTTCCCTAAATGAATATGCAGAGTATATGATATAACTTAAGGGAGTATTGGAGTTAGCTTTGTTTGTGATTGCTTATTAGTATTTTCTGATTAGAATTTCAAGGTGCCTAGTAGATAGAAATGCCCTCCTCTAATGAGAGATGAATAACTTGCTTATATATGTGCTCTGATCCGGAAAACTCGGGTAAAAAAAAAGATTGTAATAAAGAAGTTTGAATTGAGAAAATTATTTTTGAAGGGAAAGG
Source organism: Taxus wallichiana var. yunnanensis (assembly GCA_018340775.1). Taxonomy (NCBI): domain Eukaryota; kingdom Viridiplantae; phylum Streptophyta; class Pinopsida; order Cupressales; family Taxaceae; genus Taxus; species Taxus wallichiana. The sequence continues at coordinate 349,173,994 of CM031240.1, read as the reverse complement.
GATGAGAGTGTTTAGATCAAACCATAATGTACAAACATTATGGACCTTTCTAGGCATTATGTTCTCAAATGCTTGTGCGAGTAATTTAAAAATTGATTGGTCATATGCGAGGGTACCAATTGATTTTGACAAATGAATGTGATTGTTATGCGAACAAATAGGCTATGTGTGCAAACAAGAATGAGTGAGATATAGTTAGGGATAACATAATTGGTTAAATTGAGTGAGTGTGGGCTAGTGCAAAAGTATTTTACAATTTGTATTGTTGTAAGACATGAATTACCAAAATGAGTGTCTACATTTCCCCCCTTTAAGTATGAAATTGAAAATTGTATACTTAAAGGAAAAGTTACCTAAGTGTGTAGACACACTTTGTCTTTTCTTGGAGCGCCTTGTGCTTGTGCTAGGAATTTGTCTTTGTTTTGGTTGTGTTTGTTTTGTCAATATGAGTACCTACAGAGAAAAGTGTAGTTAATGTCCATAGTATAGGAAATTGAACTTTAACTTGAAAATTTTGAACTTAGCATGAAAATAACAATATGTAAGTGTAAAAGGAAAACAAATGAAAGTGTACACCAGATGGTTTCGTGAGAGAGGGGGAGAGAGTACTCCACTACCATTGTCATGGAGATTTTCTGAACTTTGTGCCAAAGCTAATTGGAAGGACTAGGGGGTGATCAGTCCTTAAGTGGAATGTGACGAGGAGAATAAAAATAAGTCCAAACGCACCCCGTATGGTGAAGAGAACTATATGGGGAACATTCAAGTTTCTCTATATCCCTCCATAAAAAATGAGCAATGAGAATTCAATCCTACGAGGATAACAATCACCTCGATACTTCCCAAGACCCACAGATAAGATCCACCAGATGAACACGAACCCAAGTGATTTGTAAATGATGACACAATGTACTAGGGCAATGTTAGCTTGCATGTACCCTTAGTGCCACCATAATCTAAATTGTACCATGCATTATATCACCGAAATCAAGTAAAATCATGTAAATATCACGAGAATGTCACATCTCACTTTTTCATTTTGTTTTGAGGCAAAAATGAGTTATGGGTTATTAAATGCATGTAGGAGCAAGCTGACTTGGTGTTGATGTGAGGCTGCATATGCAGTTATACATACACACATACTTCCGCAAGGAAGTATATACGTATGTGTAGGTGCATATCCAACGGCTTGCACCTACACTTGCCACCTTGCGATCGCAGACTATTTATTGAATCACAACTCATTCTTGATGTGCTTGTTGGTAAGATGGTTCTTCATCTCGTTGTATGCAAATGACTTATTATAGTGTTATACTTGTTTAGTTGTTGTACCTTTAAGGGATATTGTAAAACATCTTACTAGGTTGTGAATTACAGGTTACTTACCTTGCATTACTATGTATGTAATGGTTGATGCATTGGTTTATTCTTTCGTTGTTGTCATTGATATTTTTGGAAGTAATGACTAGGGAAGAATGTATGAATTTATTCATAGTTTGACTACATAATGTTGATTCTCTCATGGTATGAATGGTCATAGACTTCAAAGTTAAGGAAATCTTCCTCACCGCTTAAAATGGATATGAATTTGACAAGATAACAACACTTGTTTTCTTTTTTATCAAGCAATTGTAGATGCCGATAGTTGACAATCAACCATAGCCATCTCCTTAATACTTGCCTACGGAAAGGTATTAATGATATGACTATCTTTGCGGGTCTTAGACCCAAGCAAATATAATACTATATTTGATGATTTATCTTGTTCGCATTTAATATGGTCAATAACCATAAATGAGAAGGTAATGAATTTTGTATTGCTGATTAAGTCATAAAGGTCATGACAACTACCTTGGCCAAGTACCATGGTAATATTGCTAGGGTTTATGTTTTAATCTTTGACCAATTGTGCTCCATCTCGAATGATACCGATTCTAATGATCAAGCTAACATAAATATATATTGTTTAAGTAAATTTTTCGTATTCAATTTCTTAGATAAGATAAATGGGAAATGGTGAAGTCATTAATGCGAAAGATTAAGTTGAAATGTTATATTTTTCAATGTTAATTAAAATCCTTGAAAGGGATAATGTTGGCTTTAATTTATTATTAGGCAAAAGTTAAATCATGATGGTTTTATTCAATTGGTCGATTGACCAGGCAAAGGTGTCTATTGTATATGATTTGATTTGATTGCTAGCACTATGCAAAGGTTTTGAAATATGGTCGATTAAATAGAAAAAACCTTGGAATGATCAAATTGAAACCCCATGAAAATTATGTAGTGGGTTTTGGGATCGATTAAAGATTTAACTAGAAAAAGCATCTAAAGGTGCTTGTGAGAGGCCGATAGGCATATACTAGCAATTGCATGTGTACAATGCAATGTGAATGCCGAACGATATATGTTATTTGATTTATAGGGATAGTTATTACTTTTTTAGTTGAAGTTGGTAAGGGGAATTCCTTTAGTATTTCAGAGTTACATATCCCTTATATAATATAGCTACTAAATTCAACAAAACATTGAACACAGTTGATGTACTTCCATGAAGAAAAATCCACAACTACTAAAAGATTGCTTCCTCCTCTATAAGTACCAAACCCATTTCATTAATCATCACACATAGAGTTGGTATAGCTAAATACATGCATTGGAGCAGTAGAACCTATATCATCAATATTCAAGCAAATAACCAATGCAACTAACTAAATGTATACAAAAACCCATTTCATCAGCCAAGATAACATCTCACATTGGGAAAAGCATTTCATCAATCAAAGATAACTACTTGTTTTAGGAAATATATTCAATCAGTTCTCAAGTGAATGGAAAAGGTAGCTACATTATAACACAAACTTCAATACTTAGGTAAATGACCAAAAAAGATAACAAGTTACATTACCAAATACTATTAAGCACACCCCATCACGTGCTAAATAGACTGAAAAAGGAGTTCCAGGTCATGACAAACCACAAGGCACCACAATAAGATGAAACCCAACATAAGTGTCAAATTTTGTTATCATTTTTGTACTGAGTGACATCATAAGCACATACCATGTTCATCATAAGCACATACTATGTTCTATAAATCCTTCATGTTAGTAGCTTCTGGTAAGGTATTTCTCTACATAATGGTGCGGGATTAATTTTACATTTTAGGCGAGGTAGATCACTTTCCCTTGTTGTAATATACAAATACACATTTCTCTCTATAGTATAATCAACTTTGAGGATAATGAACTTTTAACGTCTTAGACATAGTTGTATAAGTTCTAGTGGATGTGAAAGTTTGTCCTAAAAATGTGACGGGAATAAGTTCACTAACAATTTTCAAATAATAAATACATATGTGAAACCAAACCCACCAATCTCCGTAATTCCCTCTCCAGCTGTGAACCGCCATGTCTCTTTTCCATAAGACCGACCATTCTCCTTCCTCTTCACCTTTCCCTTCCACTTTCCCTCCCCTTTTTTTGAAAACCTTTTGCTATCAGTACCGTGTGAGAGGACGTCGCAAGACCTTGAGTGAGGAAAGCAAGTTAAGATGCAAAAACAACGCAATCGATACACCTAATGTTTTCCTGTCAAGATGTTCTTTTAGCATGAACTGACTAAACACACAAAAAACACAAAAAATGTTTGGGCGCCCGTCTAAACCGTCAAAACGGACATCAAGTTTAATTGTCTTGAAAAAATGTCTAAACAGACGTCAAATTTAATATAGTCGCCGATACATCCGGAAGGGCCTTTCCCATAGGGGGAACGCCTTTGGCTTAACGAGGAGTATTTGAAAGTAGTATATTAGTAAGAAAATGGAAAGTTTATGGAAGTATGATGTAAACCATGGGAAATTTGATAGCCTTGCAAGATTCGGGTAGCCAATGGAGGTTTTGAAGCTCAATTGCGATTGGAAATATGTTAATAATAATGGTAGTGTTATTTACAATTTGGATGCTACATAGCAAGAGTATGCCATAAAAGTGTATTTAAAGGTAGTTAATAAGAAACAAGGATTTGCCTGATTTTCCAAAAACAAAGAATTGTGAAGTATTTAATGGAGAGTAAATATTGCTTTTAAATTCCTCGTATTTAGATGTTTTCACATTTTCCATGCACACCTAGCAGGTACTTGTAACTTCACAATGTTAAAGAAATATAGTGTGATGGATGATTATCCCTTTGTGAAGAGTTTCCAATTTGTCATATATCGGTAAATTTTTAAGAGAAAAAAATCCATGAGAAATTAATTCTTTATCAAGGATAAATGTTTTTTAACATGGATGGGCTACCCTGGTACAACCAAAATAAAGGGTCTTTCCACCAGAGATATAACAATAAGAACAATACAGTAAAAAATGTGCATTATATTGAAGAACGATGTAAATCATGCAAGATTTGTGACCATCGAAATATCCTACAATGATTAATGACATTATTAGCATCATATTTTGGAGGAACAAAGAATGGAAGTGCATTTATAAATGATTTAAGTACATGTTGATAACCTGTATTTGAATTATAAAGGAAGGCTCCAAAATTGGCCCCATTTATTGTTGGCATCTTACACTTTTGGAAAATGTATTATGTAATTAGTTTGACAAGCATTCATGTAAAGTAATTGAATGACAACATTAATCATTGATCTACTACCAAATGGTTCAGTTACATGTGCTTTGGAAATGCTTGTTGGAGTCGATCATTGATGTTTTAAAACATTTTGGGCCCTATAAAACTCATATCATCAATGAGAATGTAAACCACATGATTCATTTCTTCTTGAAAGACTGCCAATGTTTTCCCTTTCAAAGCATGGACGTCACTAATTGAGAGTCTAAGGCCAGTATGTACTGTTCGACCTTGTATGTTGAAAGAAACGACTCTTGTAGGAGAAAGGAAATTTGTTAGTTGTATATAACTGGATTGATGAATCGAAGGATTCCCTTACGCCTTGGCTGAAGCATGCATTTATCTGTTTCATGAGTGTTTCCCAATAATGTAAATAAGGTTAAACATTTCTAATGTTTTTCAACATCATAGACAAGATGATTTGTTGTGGATCATTTCCTTGTTGTCAAAATATTACATCTAAGGTAATAACATTGTTGAAAGTGTCCCAAATTCTTCTCCCAATTGTGCTTCCTGGAATTGGTGTAAATTGACCCATGTATCCGAAGTTAAATGTAAAGTATTCATGATTATTATAAATTAAAGAAAATTACAAAATAATTCAAAATTCGTTGAGGGTATAAACATGATGCAATCTTATTGATATATATAGGGATGTCCCTTATAGGTGGTAGTTGAGAAAAGTCACCAACATGAATCATCGATCTACTACCAAATGGTTAAGTTGCATGTGCTGGAAATGCTTGTTGGAGTCGATCATTGATGTTTTAAAACATTTTGGGCCCTATAAAAATCATATCATTTATGAGAATGTAACACACGTGATTCATTTCTTCTTGAAAGACCGCCAATGTTTACCCTTTCAAATCATGGACATCGCTAATTGGGAGTCTAAGGCCAGTATGTATTGCTCTACCTTGTATGTTGAAAGCAACAACTCTTGTAGGAGAAAGGAGGAATAAAGAGGATTTTCCATCTATTCAATGAGAGTCTAATGTGTTCCTGATACAGTTGATCAAATGTGATTTACTAATCCCAAGCGTTCCTTGAAAAATCAATTTTAGTGGCTCTTGATCCCCTACATGGTCGCAATGTCCCACCACCATAGAATATGCAATATGTTGTTCCTTAGATAAACTTCCAACATTGAAAGTGGATTCTCCAATGGTATTGTTTATTGGCATCGAGCAACAGATGCTATTTAGAAAATGTACAGAGGAATCATGTAATGGTGATGGTAAACAATGTTGGCTCTCAATCATGGTCCACATCATAATCACGACAACCAAGTAGCTCAAATATGCAGAATTTTATTAATTATATTTTGTATACAATATATTCATGTAAACATTTCAAAGCCCATAAAATTAACACAATCATATAAAATTAATTCATGAAGTAAAGAAGTGTAAATATTACTTTTAAGTACAATAGTTGATGATGCATTTTCTTAAGCATTTCGCATATATATATATATACACAACACATGGCAAAAAAATCATTAAATATGATATTAAAAATGTTGGAAATTCCAAAGTTATTAAATCCCATAAAGTATATTTTTGTGATGTGATATATGTTTTTGGAATATAGACCATTTATATAAAAAATATTCTGATGGTTCTAAATATTGTCAAGCAAACCCAAATATTGTAACTATTGGGTAAGATTATATCAATTTATATATTATCTCTATCAATAAGTATACATGTTTTTTGTGCATGTAATAGTAATTTTAGACTAATCATCTCACACTTATCTTCCCTTTGTATTTGTCTTTGGCAATGTCAATTATGCTTTCACGAAGTGCACTTTTATGAGGAGGGAGTTGTCATAATCAACAATGAGTCATTCATGTCTCTCATGCTTATCTTCCCTTTGTATTTGCCTTTGGCAATGGTAATATTGCTAGGGTTTATGTTTTAATCTTTGACCAATCGTGCTCCATCTCGAATGATGCCAATTCTAATGATCAAGCTAACGGAAATATATATTGTTTAAGTAAATTTGTCATATTCCATTTCTTAGATAAGATAAATGGGAAATGGTGAAGTCATTAATGTGAAAGATTAAGTTGATATGTTATATTTTTAAATGTTAATTAAAATCCTTGAAAGGGATAATGTTGGCTTTAATTTATTATTAGGCAAAAGTTGAATCATGATGGTTTTATTCAATTGGTCGATCGACCAAGGCAAAGGTGTCTATTGTATATGATTTGATTTGATTGCTAGCACCATCCGAAGGTTTTGAAATATGGTTTTTATGGTTTTGATTTTGAAAAAATCAGGATCTCATATTATATTTAAATTGATTTTGCTTTAGAGTGAGGATATAAAATCTGTTTTTTAAAAAGGAAGATGGGGTTTTTATGGGCTTGGAGTTTTGATTTTTGTGAGGCATTGTAGAGGAGACTCGCATGGAAACATTGTGGATTTATCTGGTTATTTGGTTTTAAGAACTTGCAATATTTCAGGCATGGAATGTCATTTCTCATCATTTTGTTTTCTTTTGAAATGAAATGAATGTTATTTGGATTGCTTCGTTGTCTCTGTTGTGCCATTTTGCTTATTCTCTTCTTGTAACTTATAAAGAATGGGGGTTGAAGTCGTTTTCCCTAACTGGGTGTTAGTATAAGTTTAGAAAAAGGGGTTTAAGTAAGTATGTTGCATCTGAATCAGTTAAATCCGACTGGTATGATTGAGTATCTGGGACTTACCTTCTTACTAAATGATGAGAGTAGGGTGAATGTGTTTTGAGCTTTACGGGCTGTGAATGAAAGATAAACTTATGGTAGACCTATTCACACACCTTGGGGTTCTGACTTAACTCGTTAAGTTCGTAGCGAAAGAGGGGTGATGGTTACTCCTAATTTGTGCTTCCCTAAAATGTAATAATACCTATTCAGAACCTAGAGCCCCGGGAAATGTGTAGGAAATACTTAGCTCTGCAAAAACAGACTTTTAAGTCTAGAACAATATAAACAATATATATATATATATATATATATGTGCAAGTATAGAATATAACCCGTTTTCCCTTTTTTGGGTTGGATAGAAAGAAACCGTCCCCGAAAGGTCATCAGGATGAACTGATGGAGAGTGTGAATATGAGTACTCTTCTATTTTGGTATTGACTGTGTGTAATGCGACCCAATTAAATATGAGTTTTCAGATGATGTGTTAAGGTTAGAGACATTAATTGATCTTTCCTTGACTGATTTTTTTGTGTACAAAGACTTGCCTACAAAAATAAAATGGTGTTGCGTTTATAGCCACTTTCAAAGTATTATTTCTGCAGGCTTTAAATGTATACATGCACATAAGCAAAACATTCTCTGTGGCCTCCTAATAACTGTCCTTATCATAGTAACAGGAAATGCAAAAGTTGGGAATGGGAGAAAAATCTTTTAGAGATGGTCTATTTTTCTGATTCGGCTGAGATGAATCTTTATAAAGGAAAATATTATGAAGCCATTAATATAGATAATGGGATGATTTGTTGAAGTGACTTATGGTAACATTGATTACTTTTTAGGTCCTCTTCTTCTGACTGAATAATGAAATCATTTTAATTGGTTTATATGTTGGATTGCGAATCGATCCTTATTTTGTTCATTCCTTTCGAAATATAACAACATGATTAGAATTGGCATTCCATGCCAGTTCTGTTAGAACTGACCATGCATATGATATTATTTTTCATATGCAAGTTTAGAAACATTACCAAAAAGGATCTGGTTCGACATGCATTGATTTTTAGTGGATTGCTCTATATGATTATATTGATTATATTGTGCTTATCATAATGAATGAAAAGAGTGTAATAATCCATGGAGATTGAAAAGAAAATCCATATTGTATAATTGGAGCATATATGATAGTCTCTCTTTGAATGTGATTCAATATAATAAATTCGAGATATTAATTAATGAAATGTTTATTTAAGTATGTGTTCATGACTTGTTAAGTGCTGCTGTTAACAATCAGGTATTTGTATGAATTGGTACTTAAATATTCATAAGTACAAGTATATATATTTGTTTTTCAAACAATAAGGACATAATATGATGAGGATGTTTAAATATAATGATACTAGTTGTTTTATGATATCATCATAAAACAATAAATGAATACCCAAACAATAATATATGAAAAAATATGAGAAGGAATAACTAAAGAGATAGTCCTAATTGATGAACTAAAAAATTGCACATCATGAATAAGTGAGATGTTCTAAACGGAAACAAGCTTATACTTTAAAGGACTAGGGTATATCTAATACTGATCAAAATGTTAAAAACCAATATATATAACATAAACGATGAGTAAGACAAAACGATGTACTGTAATCTTTACGTGAAGGTTTAAACCAATATACAAATAGAATTAATGTAAGATGTATTGTTGTCTTTTATATCAACATCTCCCATATGGATGTTGAGATATTTGTGACGAAGCCTCATGTTCATAACACTTAGGTGTGAACAAGTACATCCACATAGAACTAGTATAAAAGTATATCCAGTTAACATAGATAAACAAGATGGAAACAGTTATATGTTTGACTTATGAGAAGTAAATTGTTGGATTCTTTTAGTAACATTATATACTTCCTAGATGAAATGTTATTGATGTAAGTGAATTAATTGATCACATTATATTTCGATGTGGGAATAGTACATCGATACAAAAAAACGTATGATGGTGTGAATAGATACGGAGTTGTCTACAACTAATATAAGTAAACTAAGAAAGACTAAATGATTATTAATGATTGTAAATGATGTTATAACATTATTTTGAATTGACAACGAAGTTTGGTAATCATGGAGTGGCTATGGTTTTGTAGGGGCCCTTCATGTGTCATCTAGGGATGGCTACGGGGAAGGTATTGAATGTGTAATGATGCAAGTCAATACATGATTGAAACAGATTCTCGTAGGAATTCCAAGAAGGTACTTGACAGGATTCATGGGACTTGTTTACCGAGCCATGACACCTACAGATTCGGTGATTGAGCTTATTAATTAATGATTACTTAAGAATAGTAACATTGAACTTAATAACTTAAGAAACGGGAAGAATCCCAAAACTATGAATGAGATGATTGTGCGGTGAATGTAGGGACATGTTTCATGTGGCTTATGTGTAGTCACAAAACTAGGCTAGCTAGCGCAATGCCCAAACTATGGCCATAGTATTGTAAATGACTGATTGCATTGTCCGATCACCATTTCTTCTTTTAAACTTTGTTGTGCCCGGGAGGCCGACACTAAGAAGATACACATAGTTCTTTGTACCTTTAAAAAGTTTAACCAAATGATATATTGGGTATATTGGCTCGTAATGAGTGTTTGAAGGGGGATTAGGTAGATCTGTAAACCCTTGCAGTTGCACATGGTTATCATAGATTATCTAGGTTGGATTCTAAACATTAATTAATGTTAGATTAATCATTGTAAGCTATTAATCATTAAAGGCATCAAGATAATTAAATGGTTCAATGTAAGATAACTTAAGGGAATAATAACTCTTGTATGCTAGCTTATTTCATTGTTCTTTGATAATCATTGAAGGCATCAAGTAAACTAATGGCAAAAAAATTCCTAGTTGTGATGAGGTAAAAAGAAGTGTTACAAAGAAACGTAACAAAGGAGAAAAAGCTGTTGAATGTTTACCAAGGATGGAAGCATATGGATGGGCCATGTTGTCCAGGACACTATGGTCTTTTTGTACATTTTGGTCTCTTCATGTTTTTCAACCCAAGTCTATTTCGACTATTTTTTGTACCTCTTAACTGTTTGATTTTGTACCATGTTATTTTGTTTCTTGATTTTGAACTACCATGAGAATGAGATATCACCCGATGATTTCCCCCTTGTTTGGGGTGTGTGAGATATAACAATGTGAGCGCGGCCCAAATGAGAGGACTTGTAGCTAATGTGCACATGTTTTGTCACGATTCTGTAGGGGTAAATAGGGAGTGTGCATGGTTTATACCATGGCACATACATAGTACTATATTAGAAAACCGAGCAAAATGTTATTAGAAAGCAATAGATAAAAACCATAGTAGATGTAAGAAAAAGGCATGCAAGGGAACAAAAATAGAACAACATGGCAAACAATATGCCACATACATGGGACACCACTCAAGATGTCGCAAGACAATCGAGGCACTCAAGGAAAAAAACAAGTAGCAAAAAACAAGTAACATAGGGCATTTCCTACAAACAAATGAGATCACAAAGCAATCATGTAAAACAAGAAACAAGCCATAGGATGAAGGCGATCTTGGTTTGGAAGTAACCTACAAAACAAATACTACACATGAAACACCCATTAGCATGTTAGAGTAAAAATAGAATGATATGATGTATGTACCAAGTGAATGAGGTAAGCGAAAGTAAAGTAGTAAATATTGGAATAATAGCACCTATGTGAGAAAATGGAAAGTGGATGCCCCTAGTTGTTGCGGAAGAACTAGTAGAGAACAGTGTTAAGTATCATGCATTGTGTAACAATCTATGTGTAGCATGCATTCAACTCAATGTACCACATGAATGCACATATGTATAGAAAAATAATATAGCATACTATGTATCAAGATAACATGATAAGTAATGTGCAACATGAATAATATAAGTGTGTAATAGAAACAACCAAGCAAGAGTGATGCAAATATTTTTGGATGTTTTTATATATTTGAATGTTTTAGATTTTTAGCATATTTGAATGTTTTTGTATTTTTAGGCCCCCAAGGGCATAAATGAAAACTTATTCTCCGAAGAGAAGGAAGGGTGATCTAAGAATGCCCCAGGGAGGAATATCTAGATTTTTAGTACTTTTTATGAATTATAGACTATGTAACCAAAAGCGGGAAAACAAGAATCCCCCTAATGTATATGTGCAAAGTGAGGTTCGGGGTGTATCCTCTCAACAATCAAGTTGAACCTATAAATAGAGTGTGTCATTGGGAAACAAGGGGGAATTCAAATGCCCCTAGTGTGTGAGTAGCATATGAACTATCTAATGAGTACATCGAGTGAAGGCCCATTATTTTCCATTGTGAATGAAGGAAACATGTGATCATGAATCAAGGGACTAATGTCATGTGAGACCATGTGTGTAGGAAATTTGTATCCTAAGGAGTTGTGTCATGTATAAGGTGAAATAGACCTGTGAGAATACCTAGATGTGTGGTGTGTACCATGAACCTTGTGTGATGGCCTAGTCCTATGTGACAGACTATGAGACCTAGAGATATGCCGAGAGTGAGTGATGGGGACCGAAAGGTGAAGAAACCTATGTGAGCTAGTAGCTAGTGGTGAAAGTGTGGGACTATCACTAGGAGTGTGTGAAAAAATTGTAATGCTATCATCGCTAAATGTAAGAGTAATTGTAATAGTATGTGGACTAGGAGTAATGCTTCTTTGGGGTGGGGGTACATCGGATGTAGGGACTTGTGAAGCTTGAGAAACAATAAGTAAAGGGGTCCAAGGTGGGATACCTTGAATAGTGATGACATGATGCTCATGTATGAATTTGACACATTGGTGCACAATAGATGGAACAACCCTAATAGCCTTGAGCCAAGGAAGACCTAAGATCATGTCACAATGCTTGATTCCTAATGCTATAACAAATGACATGCAAATAATAAGAGGCCTTAATGTGATGGGAAGAGTTATACACCCATAGGAGGTAGGTGACTTACACTTGATTTGGGATAACAGAAAGCCAATAGAACATAAGAGGGGAATAAAACATGTGTTATGCTTGAAATTAGGATTGATCATTACATTATTGAGAGCTTGATTGTCAATAGATGCAACAATGTGAAGCCTAGAAGATGTGAAAGAAACATGGAAGTTCGCATCAATAAAAGTAATGACTGGTGGTAAAGCAATAGTAACACCAATGAGAAATTCTAGAGGAGTATTGATAGATTATGGAGGTGGAACCATGTGGTAAGCATGATTAAGATTGGCATCAAATGTATCCTTTTCATGTTTGGGAAGTGGGTCATTGAATATTTAAGATTAACATTATCATCTTTAGGGTTATACACAATAGGCTTAGCCCATTCAATTGCATCATAATCGATTAAGTATTGAATCACATGTTTAATCTTGAAGCATTGATCAGTAGAGTGCCCATTACATCAATGATAGTCACAATATGATTTTTCATCAAAGTTCTTGCCTTGAGGATGACTAGAGTCCAACTCGAGCGGTGGAGGAAGAGAGATAAGGTTACTTATCAAGTAGTTGTTGTAACACCACCCGAGGTGGCATTGACAATTTACTAAAATAGTGTCGAGGAGTCTAAAGTTGGAGCTTTGTCCGTTGGGATATTGCATTAATAGTGGCCTTAACCTTAACTCACACTCAATAGTTTTACTCTTAAAAGTAGATTTACTTTGGAATTTAACATTAGATTGACTAGAAGCTTGGTCACTATATTTGAGTTTTCCCATAGAAATTAGCTTGCCTTCACGGTCCTTAAGGATATGACACAAGTGATTAAAGGAACAAAGCTATCGAATATGAATGACTCTTGGATAGGAGGAAAAAGCTTTGTAAAAATAGGTCTTGCAATTCAGAATCAACTAGGACATTGTTCATTTTAATAAGATTAGTTTTATAACACAAAACATAGTCACTAAGGTGCTCATTAGATCCTTGTTTCATTTTAGCCATTTGTGCATAGGATATTTTAGTACCAATATTAATAGAAAAATGTGCCAAAAATTGATTTGCTAATGGAGTAAAAGATCGTACAAATGAATAGGAAAATCATAAAACCATTGCAATGCATAATCTTGTAAACTTCTAGGAAACAATTTTGTTAATAATGTATCATTGAAAGCATAATCTAAGCAAGCAACATGAAATGATCTAAGATGTTCTTGTGGATATTCCTTACCATTGAAAAAGGAATTTTAGGTGGAACAAAACCGGGAGGAAGAGGATAAGATGCAACCTCAGGTGCGAGAGGACTATGTAGTGATGAATCTTAGGGGACTATGTAGAAGAAGTGAGGAATCCACAGAAGAAGAGGAGGTAGTGGTACCTCATTGTAATTGAAGAACTTGGGATTGTAGATCACACACCAAGGACTCTAAGGCATGGGTGCCAAAATAAGAATTAGGTTGAATATGAGAGATAAGAGGAGAAGAAAAATGAGTAGTAGACATAGGAATGGAGACATTAAGACTAGATGCCCCCATGGAGGTGGGGGAGAAGAAACTGGAATGGAAGATGTAGTAATAGAGGAAGACCCTAATCTTCGAAGCATGCTCTCATGAGAAGCCCTATCACAAGAAAGTTTGGAAACTAAGAGAACGTCAAGGCACTGGCCGCACATGATTTAGATCATTGTGCAATTTATCATGGAATGAGATAGAACATCAAGTTGTTCTTGATCAACATTAGTATCTTCATCATAGGAATGCTCACTTTCAAAGTCTCTATGTCTTCCTAGGGCACGTGAGTAGAATTGAATATAGGGTTGTCATTCATAGGTACAGAGGAGGCCATGAATTTAGAATGCTTATGATTAGGAAACGGGAGTTCAAGATATTGTTGAGAACCAAATCGACCACTACACATATTGGGCATGAAATGCAAAACCTAGGGCCACTAGGGTTTGGAAGAATGACTCAAGAGAATAGAAAAATATAAATCCAACACACAACATACAAACGTCGGGTTCACCAAATGATTTAACCTAAATGGTTAAATTTATAGGGGTTAGTAACCAATGGTATATTATCCTAATCAATTAGTTTCCAAAGCTAATTGCAACAATATCAAGGACAATACATGAACAAAGATAAATAATAATAGATAAACTTTAGCAATAAGGAGTAGAGAGTGACTTAGTTGATATTTTGGATAGTGTGTTGATCGGATTAGGTTAATGACTACAAAGAGCTAGAAATGATATGATAAAAATTCATCTCTCTGAAATTGTGTCCTACAAACCTTCCCATACCAAAGCATATGGCATAGACCAAGGCATACAAATGTTATGGGCCTTCCGTATGGGTATGTGTGTTGCTTCCCATTCTATTCATGTATGCAATTTGGACCTTCGACATTGTGTGATGTTTGTTGTGTAGTTGATTGAATCTTCAAAACCCTAGATGGTGAGGAAGTCCTACAAAACAAACATTAGTTGGGTTGTGGGCACCCATATGCACCATCGACATCATCATTACTCCAAAGAGGGCTCAAACCGCACGTCGTTCTCACCTAGCATGTGATATCTAGAATGTATGCAACCAAATTGATAATCATGATCTTGCAACAATGTGATTATACTTGACCTTTTCCCTAGCTTGACTTGAGATGATGTGTTCTTTGTGCTTGCAAATATGAGAAAGGATTGCCCTAAATGATTATGCAGAGTATATGACAACTTAAGGGAGTCTTGGAATAGCTTTGCTTGTGATTGCTCTTAGTATTTTCTCATAGGAATTATTATGTGCCAAGTAGATATAAATGCCCTCCTCCAAGGAGAGATGCATAACTTACTTATATATGCATTCTGGATCTGGAAAAATTGGGTAAAGCCGACTAGGATTGTAAAAAAGTAGTTCAAATTGAGAAAAGTGTTGTTGGATGGAAAGGGATGAGAGCATCCAAGTCAGCCCATAGTGTATGGACATTATGGCCTTTTCTAGGCATTATGGTCCCAGGATGAATGTGCGAGTAATGGAAAATGGATTTGTCATATGAGAGGGTATACCCTAATTTTGATGAATTAATGTGACAGTTATGCAAACAAATAGGTTATATGTGCAATAAAATTGAGAGAGATATAGCTAAGGATAACATAATTGTTAAAATTGAGTGAGTGTGGGCTAGTGCAAAAGTATTGTACAATTTGTATTGTTGTAAGATATGAATTACCAAAATGAGTGTCTACAATAGAGTTATAGATGCAATAAGTAGAAGATGTGTCTAGTAGAGTGAGATGCATGTGGAAGCTCTATGGTTTGATGTTATTAAGGAACTTTATGCGAAGTGAAGATTTGGTAAAGGCATCGAGATTGGGACATGGGATTACTCTATTACAGAGCCACACAATGGATGGTACAAATAAGTTACAAATTTCTATTAACTTTCAATGGCCTTAACTTTACATGCAAGTATTATCTAGACTCTTGGTTTTTTCTTATGGACATATCCTAAATTGGTTTTCCAATGCCTTTCATGCACATTCAATGAATTCGACATTACTCCCTTGGTCGTTCCACAACTAGGCCACCGACCAACCCTAAAAAGGTGAACTTGGCCTCGTTTTATAGCCGCACTTTTCCCACTTCTCTTTCCTTGTTTGAATCCTCTTTAGGTGGGCTGGTCTCTTCTAGATGTTTCCAAATATTCTCTCTCAAATTCAAATTTGAACTCGAGCTCATTAAATGCTCTGAGGTACCTCCATCTAGACATTTCCTTGTGATGCCACATTGATCTAGTTGGTGGACTCCTTTGACCATTGAGTCCTTGTCAGCATCATTTGTCGACATCTTCTGCAATTTTCTCTTTTACGCCAACCACCATCTCTACCACGCACTCCTCACTTCACAATGCTTTGCCATGCCTCATCTTTATTCTTATGTGCACTCTTATGCTTGAGTTACACTTTCACCTCTTACTGCGCACTATCTTTGTTTCTCTAAACCTTCCTCCACATATCCACATGCCTTCTTTGTAATTCGGTTAATACACAATTCTTCTTCGATGCTCTTGCACCTTCCTCGCACTCCGTACTATTGAGCATAATTTCTCTTGAAATATTTGCACACCTCTAGTTAACTAGGTTGGGCTAAAATTTTGCTTTGGTCCCAAAATCCTATGTGCACCAATGCGCCTTATTCTTCTATTCCTACACTACTTTGCTTAACCTTACGCACATTATTGCTCACCCTCTTCTATGCACTTCACACGCATTGCGCTTCTTGCCGATTACCATTGTAAAAGTGGTCACACATTTCCACATAAGTGTCCCTTCATTATGTTGTGTTTCCTCTTTACGCTTCATACACTCTCCAATCTTGCATGCATTCACACATAGTCAAAATTGTGTAGGATTTATTTGGACCTTGGATGTTCAAGTAGGTTGAGTGAGTGGTAGAACCACCCTTTGAACTATTGAGGATGATAGTCTCGGTTCCTCATCCCCTAAACATTAATATGATCTCAACGTTGCTTTTGACATCTCTTCCAGTCCTTCGTCACTTCTTGGTGACTTCTCCACACTATCACATGCACTTTGGTGAGCTTGAACTCACCACCTCCCGATCCCCTCCTCTAAATGGATCTCTCTTCTTGATCCCTTGTGAGTGCCTACTTGTAGCAAATCTCCTCCTGTGTAAGCCTTTGCTCGCCATGAACGGTCCTCCTAAGGATTTTACTGTTGAGCCGTTTCTCTTGCGAGTCTACTCTCACCTTGAACTCTCTCTTTTGCATGTTTGCACTCACCTTTATCTATCCACCTCCACCTAAAGCCTTTGGGGTCTTTCTTCTCCCTCACCCACTCATTTATGGGCTCTTTTCCTCTCGTTCCTCTCCTTTGCACATTTTATTTCCTCTACACTCTCTTCCTTTGTGCTCTTCTCCACTCCACGGGCTTCCTCTATTCATTTTATCTTCGCGCACTTCCTATTTTTTCTCCTTATGTCGTATATTTTCTATGGCTTCTCTCCCTCGTGCTCTCCCTCATGTCATCCTCCTTTGTCTCTATTATCCTTGTGTCTTTTAATATGCATCCTTTCTTTGCGCATCCAATCCTTCACGTACTTGTGGGCTTGGGTCCACCATGTGACCATCAATATCTTGATCTTGTTATTTGCACCCTATTTTGCCCTAGGCATGTATTTATTGTGCGCCTACTTCTTTGCACACCATCCTTTGTGTATTTCCTCCATCCATCATCCTTTGTGCATTTCCTCCGCACAATATTCATCTCCATTCCCGATATCTCCCTACGAGATTCTCCTTCACTTCTCATTCTCTTGATCCCCTCTTGGTCACGCCTATTCACTGCACATTATCAAACTCGTATCTTCTCGCTCACAAACTTCTCTTTTTCTCTTCCTCGTGGTTACTCCGTCATCTACTTCTCTTCTCTGGTGCTCCCTCATCATCACACACTCTCCTTTGTGCCATCTCTCCTATCCGTGTTCCTTCTTCATCGTCGCGATCTATCTTTGTGGCTATTGGTCACATCTCTTTGCTTATTACTAGGGAAACTTCTCCTAGGCACCCTCTCTTCTTCCTTTGTGCACGGTTCATTGCGCAAAAAAATTTACAACTTCTTCCACTGACTTCTTCTCTCCTTTTCTTTCCTACAAGAAACCTCTACATCTCCTTGCAGTGTCTCATCACTATCATCACACCCTCTAATTTTTGCATGTACTTCCTCTTGTGTGCCTCTTTCACCGTACACTCCTACAATGTCCTCGAACCACTTCTCTTTGGTTGCATTGGGGCAACTTATCCTTTGTGCAATTCCTTCTTTTGGTCGCGCTCTTCTCCTCTCTGCACGCTCCTTAAGATTTCGTAGATCTCTTCCTTCTTTGGTGCACTCTGTTTCATGTGTACTCTTGCAATGTTCTTTGCAAATTTCTCGGCTTCACTTTCCTAAAAGGTAACATGTTCCTCTCTCTTCTCTACTTCCTCCGGCATGGTGTTCCCATTACCGCCCTCCTTCATATGTGCATTCCTCGACTCTTATTCTCATAGTTTCTTTGATCACACACTCTTCTACACTCTCTCGGTCCGTTTGCTAAAATTCTTATGCACTCTTCTTCTTCCGGATATACAATCTTGTCACTTATCTATTCTCCTTGTCCTTTCACCTCTACTGCAATTTTGCATAACCTTCATGCGCTCATGGTTTGTAGTGACCAACTCCTTGCAACCTACTTTCTTGGCACAATACTATTGTGTCTTGCTATATATCTCCGGGTGACTTCCTTCTTCACCCTTTTCCAACCTTGTGAGCTATCTCCATGTGCTACTTCTCATGAATTCTTTGGTGGTACTCATGCACATGCTTTCGCTTCACTCTTGCACTCTGCTTACGTAATCTTTGGTTGTGCCTCTGCGCGCACACCCCTTCTTCTCTCTAGCATACAAGCCTCTCTTTGCGCAATTTTCTCTCTGTTGTTGACTCCTCACCGAGTCCTTCTCCTTCAGGCATTTCAAGCCGCAAGACCCCTCTTATGACGGTCTTCTTCCACGTTCTCCGATCTAGTCATTACACCATTTATTTCTTCCAACAACTTAACTAGCATTTCCACAATTGTTGCATCTAACATATCCCTTCTCCTTGGCGACATCTTTCCTTCATCTGTAAGATCTCTATCTCAAATGGCCGCTACACTCTGGGATCTCCTTTTGCATCCTCTACCCACTTGTCTTAGAGTGGAGAACACATCTCTTGATATTTGTCTCATGTTCGACGTTCTACTAACTTTTCCTCTTCTCTCTCTCTTGCGAAATTAACGTGCTTTGATACCACTTGGGGCAAGGGACTAACCAACTATAGAGCCACACAACGAAATGCACAAAAATTTGTAAATTTTTATTAACTTTTAATGACCTTAACAACATATATATGCAGCTAATCTATATGGAACTTCAAAGAGACTCTTGGTGTTCTCCTATGAACCTATCCTAAATTGGTTTTCTAGTGCCTTTCATGCACATTCAACAACTTCGACGTTACTCCCTTGGTCATTCGACAACTTGGCCACCAAGTAGCTAACCCTAAAATGGTGAACTTGACCTCCTTTTATAGTCATGCTTTCCTACTTCTCTCTCATTTGAATCCTCTTTGGGTGGGTTGGTCTCTTCTAGATGCTTCCTAATCTTCCCACTCAAATTTGGACTCAAGCTCATTAAGTTCTCTAAACTACCTCGATCCGGATGTTTCCCTATGGTGCCATCTTAATCTAGTTGTTGGACTCCTGTAACCATTAAGTCATTATCAACATCATTTGTCAAACATCTTCTAACAATTCTCTTTTTTATTTTATATAAATTACCAACTTTTTCGCGTACTCTTTGCTTCAAAATCCTTCACCACGCCTTTTATCTATTATATTGCAAACTCTTATGCTTGAGTTACACCTTCATGTCTTTTGCACACTATATTTGGTTTTTGACCTTCCTCCCCATATCGACACACCCTCCTTCACAATTTGGCTATTGTGCAATTCTTTTATGCTTCATTGCACATAACTTATCTTGCAATCTATATGCACCTCTAATCAACTAAGTTGGGCCAAAACTATGTCGCCCACCGAGAATCCTATGTGCACCAATCAGCCTTATTCTTTCATGCCTACACCACTTCGCTCAACTTTTCACACATTATTGCTCACCCACTTTTCTGTGCACTTCACACGCATTGTGCTTCTTCCCAATTACCATTGCACAAAGTGCTCACACACTTCCACACAATTGTTCCTTCATTCTATTGCATTTCCTTTTCATAATTCACATGCTCTCTAACCTTCCATGCACCCACACTTAGTCAAAATTGTGTCAATTTCTTTGGACCACGCACTTCCACACAATTGTTCCTTCATTCTCATTGCATTTCCTTTTCATACTTCACATGCTCTCTAACCTTGCATGCACCCACACTTAGTCAAAATTGTGTTAAATTTCTTTGGACCTTGGATTAAATGCCTAAGGTACTTAAACTTGAGGTCCACCTAAAGTAGATTGAGTCAATGGTAGAACCACCTTCAACAATTGAGGCCAATAGTCTCGCACCTTCATCCTCTCGAGCCTTAATATGGCTTTGGTGCTTCTTCCAATGTCTCTTACAGGTCCTTCGTCACATCCCGATGACTTCCCCACTTTAACCCGCACACTTTGGTGAGCTTGAACTCACCATCACCCTATCCCCTCCTCCAAATGGATCTCTTGACTTAGTCACATTAAATTCACCACATATGATCGAATTGGCTTTTGGCGGTGAGTTAGCAAAGCCACCACCAAGATGTCCTTTTAACAACATCATTGGAAACATAAACATAAGCAATCCCAAACAAGCGACCATTGAAATCGAATGTAGTCTACACAACTTGAGTAGGATATGAACCCCATGTGACCACATGAGGAAAAAGCAAA
The DNA here is from genome assembly GCA_018340775.1 of Taxus wallichiana var. yunnanensis. Taxonomy (NCBI): domain Eukaryota; kingdom Viridiplantae; phylum Streptophyta; class Pinopsida; order Cupressales; family Taxaceae; genus Taxus; species Taxus wallichiana. The sequence goes on along the minus strand of CM031240.1, from coordinate 349,153,200 downwards.
GGGGTTATCAAAGTGTGACAATACCCCCTTAATCGGTATCATGATCTAACATCGGCGGATGGACCCAAACCACATTGATCTAACAACGACATTGAGTGCAAATTCAATAATCTTAAGCTCACTTGCTTGCATGTAGAAAATTTTCATCTTGTCAAACAACTAGCATGTATCCTCGACAATATACTTGTGGAAGATTCGGTGAGACCTCTTACATTACATGACTAAGCTTTCATGTGATAACCTCTATTTGAATGTCTTCCTTATTCTCATCATCAACTAACACTAAAAAGTTGAAGGAAAGATACACATGATGGATTATTTTCATTGAGTCATTGGTAGTAAATGCCCATCGTTTGTCTTATCTCATGAGGTGGTAAAGGCATGTGTTATTAGTGGATAATCGTCTTGTAGTCGAAGACCACTAAGCTATTTGTCACCTCCACATTTTTCACCTCCAACAACGATTGACGACTAAGACACCATAGCGACTACACAAATTAGAAAAAGTCCACAAATTGTGGCATATGCACAATGGGTGGAGTAGTCATCGAGAGGGTGATCGTTGGTGCTTTATTTGCAACTAAGGGTCCACATGTGGGTTTATACACACAAGTTGAGGTTTTCTACATCACGTGGGTTAGTTAAGTGGCACTTGTTAGTTGTTGTGGTTCATCCGTCGATGGATGTGAGCGCACCTTTGTTCACCTCTAACATGGTTCTACACATAGGTGTGGACTAAGAGTTGGCCATTAATGGCGAGTCACAATTTTATGGTCTATGGGTTGGCATCAAAAACAAGTATTCGATATGTTTATGTGCAACACGTGTTGTGTCAACCTCTTATTACCAATTTGAATATCTATATTTTCTTTGAGGTCTTTGGGGAGATCCACCTCAATGCAAACACAATTATGTGACCTTACCACATAAAACTTAGGTTGTTCAATTTCTATGAATCGGTGAAGCGACTTTAATACTTGGTCTATAAAATTCCATAGTGACAATGACAAACCAAGAAATTCAATCTACACCAAGATTTTCAGCTTGGTTATTCAATAACAACAAAGCGTGTTTCAAATGAAGCATGGGTTGTAAGCAACAATGACTTTGCAATGTTCAAGGTTATTAGATCAACAAAAAAAAACCTTCATTAAGTTTTGAGCACCTTCAATCTTAATGCCATGAGGAACAATCCATGCACTATTAACCCAAGCCTTTAAGGTATTTAAGGGGACTTGGCCGACAAAATATGCAACTAGGGCATATTGCTCAAAATAGTGCATACCCTATTGAATTCAAGACAATCTAACACTACATTAGGTAGGATTTCAAGGTTTTGTTTATTACCTCATGAAAGACCTTTGGGACAAACTTCTTGGGTCGCTTTGACACCATTTAAATCCACATCACCATCAATTTCGCTTGTAGAAATGACTATAAGGGCCAAGGAGTGGGCATTGTAAAATCACAAGCCACCCTAAAGACATATTAACTATGGTGCAATGATAATTGAGTAGGATATGAACCCCATATGACTAGATGAGGCGAAAGTAAAGGGGTTATCAAAGTGTGACAACTACTAGTGACTATAAGGGCTAAGGAGTGGGTAGTATAAAATCCTAAGCCACCCTAAATGTGTATTAACTATGGTGCCATAACTTGAGTAGGATATGAACCCCATGTGACCAGATGATGCGAAAGCAAAGGGGTTATCAAAGTGTGACAACAACCGGTGACTCTTCTTACATTCCATGAATAAACTATCATGTGATAACCTATATTTACATGTTTTCCTTATCCTCATCATCAACTAACATTGAAAAGTTGAAGGCAAGATACAAATGATAGATTATTTTCATAAAGTCATAAGTAGTAAATGTCCACCATTTGTTTTGTGTATATCCACTATCTTCATGAGGTGGCAAAGGCTTGTGTTCTTTACTGAGATAACCATCTTGTAGTTGAAGACCACTAAGTTATTTACCACCTCCACATTTTTCGCTTCCGACGAGAGGTTGTGGACGACTAAGACACCATACCCCGGCTACACGCAATTAGAAAAGAAGTCTGCAGATTGTGGCATATGCACAATGGGAGAAGTAGTCGTTGGAGGCACAATCGTTGGTGCTTTACTCACGGTTGAGGGTCCACATGTGATTTTATACACACAAGATGAGGTTTTCCTCATCATGCATGTTTATTACTGAGTAGCACTTGTTAGTCATTGCGGTCCATCCATCGATGAATGTGTGTGCACCTTTGTTCACCTCTAGCATGGTTTTAGACGTAGGCGTGGTGAGAGTTGACCATCAATGGGCAATCATTGTTTTATGGTTCGTGGCTTGGCACCGAAAGCAAGTATTCAATAGGTTGATGTACAAAACGTGTTGCATCAACCTCTTATTGCCAATTTGAATATCTATATTTTCTTTGAGGTCCTTGGAGAGATCCACCTCAATGCAAACACAATTTTGTGATCTTGCCACATAGAACTTGGGTTGTTCAATTCCTATGAAGCGGTGAAGCGACTTTATCGGTTGGTCTATAAAATTCCATAGTGACAACAACAAACCAAGAAATTCAATTCACACTCATATTTTCAGGTGGCTTGTTCAATAACAATGAAGACCCATGTCTAGTGCGAAAACACAAACGTGTTTCAAATGAACAATGTGTTGTAGGCAACAACGACTTTCAATGTTCAACATTTTTAAATCAACAAAAAGAAACCTTCAATTAAGTTTTGAACACCTCCACTAAGTTATTTACCACCTCCACATTTTTCTCCTTTGACAGAAATTGTGATGACTGAGACACTATAGCCTGGCTACACGAATTAGAAAAGAAGTCCGCAAATTGTGGCATATGCACAATGGGCGAAGTAATCATCAAAGGTGCATTGTTGGTGCTTTGTTCGTATTTGAGGGTCCACATGTGAGTTTATACACACAAGCTAAGGTTTTCATAGTCGCGCGGGTTTGTTACGAGTAACATTTGTTAATCACTATGGTCCATCCATCGATGGATGTGTGTGCACCTTTGTTCACCTCTAGCATTGTTCTAAACATAGGCGCGGATTGAGAGTTGGCCATCGATGGGAAATCATGGTTTTATGGTTCACGGCTTGGCACCGAAAGCAAGTATTCAATAGGTTGATGTACAACACATGTTCCATTAACCTCTTATTGCCAATTTGAATATCTATATTTTCTTTGAGGTCCTTTGAGAGATCCACGTCAATGTGAACACAATTTTGCGACCTTGCCACATAGAACTTGGGTTGTTCAATTCCTGAAAGCGGTGAAGCGACTTTATCAATTGGTCTATACAATTCCACGGTGACAACGACAAACCAAGAAATTCAATTCACACTCGGATTTTCAGCTTGGCTTGTTCAATAACAACGAAGACCCATGTCTAGTGCGAAAACACAAACATGTTTCAAATGAACCATGTGTTGTAGGCAACAATGACTTTATGTTGTTCAAGGTTATTAAATCAACAAAAAGAAACCTTCAATTAAGTTTTGAGCACCTACACTAAGTTATTTACCACCTCTACATTTTTTCACCTTTGACTAAGGTTGTGACAAATGAGACACCATAGCTTGGCTACACAAATTAGAAAATAAGTCCACGAGATAGTGGCATATGCACGATGGGCAAAGTAGTCATTAGAGATGCGGTCATAGGTGTTTTATTCGTAGTTGAGGGTCCACATGTGAGTTTATACACACAAGTTGAGGTTTTCCTTGTCATGCGAGTTTGCTACAAGTAGCACTTGTTAGTCATTGTGGTCCATCCGTCGAAGGATGTGTGTGCACCTTTGTTCACCTCTAGCATGGTTCTAAATAATGACTATGAAATGTTCAAGGTTATTAAATCAACAAAAAGAAACCTTCAATTAAGTATGAACACCTTGAACCTTAATGCCATGAAGAAACAGTCCATGCACTATTAACCTAAGCTGTAAGGTATCCGGGGACTCGGCCAACAAAATATGCAACTAGGGAATACTACTCAAAATAGTTTCATACCCTATTGAATTTAGGACAATCTAACACTACATTAGGTAGGCTTTCAAGATTTTAATTATTACCTCATGAAAGACTTTTGAGACAAATATCTTGTGTGCTTCTATGCCATTTGAATCCACATCGCCGTCAATTTCACTTGCAAAAATGACTACAAGGGCCAAGGAGTGGGCATCATAAAATTTTAAGCCACCCTAAGGGTGATTAACTATGATGCAATAAATGAGTAGTACAAAGTTAAAAAAAAAACTTCCTACCAACGTTAATCGTCGTGTGACATATGCAAACCCTATTAGAGCATTCTCATACCAATAACATTCCCAATTTGTTTTGATTACTTGGGTTCAAAATTTCATAAACTCGGTTACAATTATGAATATTTGTACAATTATAGTTAATATCATTATATAATGGACATGTTAAAAGAAATGGGATTGACTTTATTTCTTTTGAGATAGCTAAAAATTATTTCTTCCCGTGGTGTTTATTTTGGTCCAACTACCAATTTCATTGTGAAAATTGTGCAAATTATTTCTTAGTTATAAGATTGCTATTTTCTTTTTGAAACTTAGAACATTCACATCACAATTAACTCAAATGGTGTATTGGTATCAATATCACTAATACCACTTTACCTCACAATGGTACATTTTGTATCAAGATATAAGACAATGACCACAAAACGTCTGGTTGTTATCAAACATTACCAAAAAGGCTGATCATGCTTCACCCCAATATGTGGTTCTTTTTAGCAAAAACTACTCTTCACACTCTATCCCATTATAATAGAAAATCTCTTCGTACTTCACTTGAAAATAACAAAGAAAAATGTTTGCCTTTTAATAGGTCCCCCTTTCTTACGAATTGGGTATTTTGTGCATTGATATGACCAGCCTTAAACTTGGGCTATCACGGATGTAGGCTCTTCCAACCCCCTCTAAACCACAATCCAATGAACATGAAAATTCTTATTATTGGAACTGCCCTTATATTAATATTAATAAAAGAGAGTTACATTAGCAGGGGTGACCGGAAAACTCACGGTCCCACAAAATGCCACGTAGGCAACAACAAAATGCCCAAATGGCAACTAGAGAGCACAACATGAAAATTCTTACAAAACTTCTTTCTATGAAAATAAGTTCTATATTATATGAGAAACTTTGAGAGATGACAGTACAACAAAAGCAATCCAAAGAAACATGAGGTAGAAACATGTAATCCATGCCCATACCCTTGGTCCTCCAAGTTCACCACCAAAGAAATAACGCCTTAAAACTAAGGCAGACATGCAAAGAACGAATGTGATGAAGAACATAACAAGGGAAAACTGAGTCCTTCACCATTCACTCGTAATTGTTCCCCAATAGCAACCCGGTTATACACAGTACCAATCAACCACGGCACCCCTATGCCAATATAGAGGTTTGCTGAATTGCTGCACATGTCAAGAAATTATTTTACAACTGAACAAAGGCCTGGCCCAAAAGCAATGAAAGAAAGCAAAGTAAGTTGTGATAAAGTGTCCATGAATTTAACTAAAGAAGACAGAGAAAGTTAAAGAAGACAAAGAAAGGTTACATCATATCCAATCATACACATTTGAAAACATTACAACTAAAGGACACAATGCTTAAACCAGTGTTAAATTTTCTCTTCAACAAGCGAAGGTGATTATGGACTCCATTACTCTGTACTACACACCAAACTCATTTTTATTTGTATATTCCTCATTTCCTACCTCATATAATGTGTTCCTTTCTAAATCTCGTTATATTTTTTCATTCTATTGTTGTATCCCATCTTAGCTCCATCCGGTGGGACTATAATTTGCATTTATTAGTTTACATTAGCAAGTGTATTGGCAGAAAAAACAACTTTTAGCTCTTGGTCGTAGATCTCTATTTTAGATTATCTCTTCACATAATATATTAACCCATATATCTTATGGCTTATACCTTGTATATAGAAAGCTAAGGAATATCTACTGGAAAATTTTTCCCAGGGATCATATGCCCAAGAAAGCAGAGCTGATGAATATTGCCCCCAAAAATGGATGCCTTCCCAAATATCCTTGACTACTCCAGCAATAGAGTTTTCGACTAGAGATCAAATTTAAGTCGATATGGCTTTCCAAAACCAACACGTCTTCTTACGAGATTCAATGGGTATTGCTGAAACCATCCACGATCCATCATTAGATTGAGCATAAAAACATCATGGTGGTTTTAAAGGGATTTATCATCATTAATTTTTCAAGTATGCTAGACAATCAGGGTGTTTGAGAACAAATTTTACTTCTACAATGTGCTGGACTGTTTGTGTGCTGTTGGACTCAGATTTTTATCTTGAAAAGGAGAACCAGTCCTAGTTTCTTGTGTGAGTGCAGATGTACTTGCTGAATTTGGAATATAGGTGTGAAGAAGCATACATATCAATTGGGGTCCACTTGGGTAAACATGTGGCTACATCAGTGATTAGGGGAAGAAACTATACACAATCTATGCCCATTTTTGGATGATGGATATCCACAAGTTTTTAATAGACAGGGTTGCACACAAATTTGGAAGCTAGCAAGCTCTAGATTTTGAGGATATTCTCTTTCAATACATGTCATTGCCGCACAAATATCAAGGCTTTGACTATTCCCCGTGATCCCTACCACCTCAACTCCCAAAGCAAAGGTCAACCACAATACCAAGAAGAAGAATCCCAAAAATGGCCAAGAAGTTACATCTAACATCTAAGTCACAATGTTCGAGTTCAAGTTCATGTTGCACGGAAATGGGTACGAAACGCGTTAACAACAATTTAAAAAAACTTGGATACGAAACGTTACGGAAACATCCGTATAATCAATCAATATATATATATATATATATATATATATATATATATATATATATATAGTACTCATTTTAAAATTGTACTCCATAGACCATAAGAGATAAGTATAACTGATAAAACACTCAAAATATTTTGTATTCATTGAAATAATACATTATTATCATGTATACTTATCTCTAGGAGACTAGGACGTTTCGAAGGAGTTTCCGTTTTGGAAACAAAACGGGGGGCCCCTAGGCGTTTCCTGGTAACAGAGTCGACGAGGATAAAGTTCAGTTCAAGTTCGCCGACAGTAAATTTTCAATTAAAAACATCTTTAAGTTTGAACATTATTTTTATCATTTTTATTTTCTTAAAAAATGTATTAATATGTCGAGGGACAAAGTGGAGAGAGCTTTCCATCCCCTACTTTCAATTGGTATATGTATGTATACATACATATTTATAAAATAATGGAAAAGCATGTCAAAAACTTGCCATTTAAAAATATAAAGAAATTTTGAATTCATGTTCGATGAGGATAAAGTTCGGTGAATTTCAAACTTTTTGAAAAAGTTTGGCGTACCTTGTGATAGTCTAACATTGAATCCTTTTACAACATTATATAACAAAGAGAATCGAAGCTGCTCTAATTTTTATTACTAGTTTCCAAACCAGCTACCGTGTCCTCTTCTCGAGCACCTAACATGGACTCGACTCCCAAACGAGTATTTCCTCATGACCCCCACCATCTCACTGCGTATAAGGAGAGGAAAAATACAAAGAAATGCATACCAAGAAGAAGAATCCGAAAAAATTGGCCAATAGTTACATCTAACACCAAATCCTTTTACAACATTATATGACAAGGAGAACCCAAGAACCTCTAATTTTGTGTGACTAGTTTCCAAACCAGCTACCTTGTCTTTCTTTCAAACACCCAACATGGACTCCAACTCCTAGATAAGTATCTTGGTCCTAGCACTAGTGCACCCAAAGGAATAACAAGACAAGCTAAGATCATGGAAGTGGGCAAGTACACTCCTATCAAACAACTCTGCAAAATCTAAGTCTTAGAATCCATGGAGAACCCATCCTAGAGATGAGAGAGAAGGATGGATACATGTAGATTTAGGGGCAACTAGGCCCCTAGATTCATACCCTTTATCTACACAATATAGCTATAATGGAACTTTTTTGTGTAGGGAAAAACCCTTAAAAGAGAGGCATTATCATTGGGCAAACATATATTTGGTAATTCTGCAAGAAACAAGGGTAAAGCAAGGTGAGCTTAAACAATAGATCGTGCAATTTATGAGAAGCTAGAAATTTTTATCAATGGATGTAGTTGGTGCATTTGGTGGTTTTACCACTCTTTGACAACTCGAAACATATAAAGTTCATTCCAATCCACGGATGTAGAGGTTAGGGTGTAGGCATTAGTCAAAACTTGTGTGCAACTCATCATAAGAATCATCAAGGTCCGTCGCGCTCATATGGAAATAGGTCATTGCAATTCTCAATAGAATCACTCTTATATGACATGGATATTAGGAAGCTATGTAAATAATGTCAAAACTCTCTCGAAAAGAAAAGAGCGAATAACTCCCCAAAAATTAGCAATGAACTATCACATTTCATTGAAGATGCAAAATTTGCTAAGAGGTTCTCTTCGTTAGGACCAACTAACAAATAAGGTTCAAAACATTCATTCTATATTTCTGATTTGTAACCATCTCCTATCATCAACATCATGGTTTGAGTCTCGCATCATTAAAGCATACGGATTATATCATTACTCAATAATCATCATGATCGTTCACTCGCATACACGTGCACTCTACAAGTTCTAGAAATAGCAGAGTACCATATTATTTTAATATAAAAAACTATTACATCATTGTAGTACCTATATTACATCATTGAAACTCTCATACGCACATTCACATTATTTGACTATAGGTTTAGTAACAAGATAACCCGACGAGACACAACTTCCCAAAACTACGAACTATTTAATTACCCAACTTACTTACTCACCTGACCAGTTTAAATAGTTAAAACTAAGTAAAGGGGGTGGATCTAATGAGAAACATGCCACTTGTATTATTATTAAAAACTAAGTACATGCTTTGGACTAATCCTCTTGGGAACTATCAAATAAAACCTGCTGCAATCTGCAAACTAGCCACCTGTACCTCTATACCGATTAACTTGTGTTAACATGTCTACTGCAACCACAACCTGACCTTTGTTGCCCTATGCCTATTGACACTTCAAGACATAAATAGGATGAATGTGTCTCATTTACCATGCTTACAATCATTTGTACTTATATTGTAGTATAATCATCATCATGAGAATGCCCAATCACATTGATCTTTGTCTCAATTGTAATTCCACACCTGGAATATGGCACATCTTTCCCGATGTCCAACAACTCTAACCACTTTGTAGACAATCTTGTTCTTGCAATACCTCCACTTTGCAAACAATTTTTGCTTACAACCCCTGTGAGTGTGTACAATCACTCAAAGACTGATCAAAACCAATGCACCCTTCCCGTCATCGCCCATCAATGAAGATGTGAAAAGTTTATGTAGCATAAACACCACCAAATAATTGGTTAGCTCCTCATTAATGATAGCAAACACAAGATGAGCAGGTTTTCAAGATGAGTGGGTCTGCAAGATACTACATTTCGATCTTCAATGAAACCAGTGGCAAGAAAGTATAGTATTACATCCACAGTGTTCAAATAAAAACTGCCCATTTTCAAGTTCAACATAAGACCGCAGTGTTGAGTACTATCAAAATTGCACCTGTTAGATTAAAATGCCTTATTTCTCTATTTTTCATAAATGTAAAAAAACTTGAAGGGAAACTCCAAACCAAAAAGAACTCTTCCGATTGGATTTGGAATGTGCAAAAGCTTTTGAAACGAGTGGTTACATGCTTGCCTGCATGCAAGAAAGCAAAATGACTGAAATATTGCATAATTATAGGCTATAACACCGAAAATGACTGGATTTAAACAATGACTTTGCACTTGGTGACAAAGGACCTCTTGATTTCCTAAACACACATCTTAGTAAAACTTGAATATAATGTACATTTTCAAGCTTATCTTTCTAAATCAATACTAAACGAGAAACAGAAAATGGGACTTGAACCTGTGACCTCTCTCTACTTCTAATGCTCTATCAAGGACTCACTGTTTGAGATATTAAACAAAATACTCATGTATGACCCTTCTCTAGCAGGATCAAAAATTGAAAACTATAAATAAGGCTTTACCCAGCAATATGTTCAACGCCCAGCAATCGCTTTTAATTCAAGAAAACAAAAACACCTTTTAGGAAGCATATTCAATGTCGTTCAGAACCTTAGAATCAGCTTTAAATATATACTCAAACTATTCTTCCAATGCCACATTTATCTCTTCATGCCCATCATTGATAAACATGTTTTTAGAGGGATTAATGAACAATTTTTGGCATGTGTACTGCATCTGTACAGCAGACTTTCTGTGGGGTTAGACTCCAAACTATCACAGTTCCAATGAATCATATTTCCCTTTCCTCAGCCAAAAAAACAGACATGTTTAAGCAACATAACTGTACATGCTTCAAAAAAATTACACATCAGCAAACAAATCGCACTCATTGAGGAATCACGCTCCAATTTCCATATTCTTATGAAGTTTACAGAATATTCAGCAGCAGAGTATAAATTTCTTATTTTTCCAGATCTTTAACATAAGCCTTTTTCCGTACTGTTCTGTACAAGATAAAATAGCACATTCACACCTCCACAACAAGTAATTTCACACTCATACAGATTTCATACAGATGTAATACCTATCTTGTCTTTTATCACGTTCAGGCAATAACTTGAATAATTTCATCATCTTTCTTGGACAATCACTCTATTTTCTTCATGGTTGAGGCATGGCTTCCTCTTCATAAACGATGTAGGTATCTGTAGCTCTGATACCATTGTTCACTCACATACATAGGCAATCTACAGGTTCTAGAAATGGAGGAGTGCCATGTTATTTTAATATAAAAACTATTTCAGCATTGTAGTACCTGGATTACATCAATGAAACCCTCATACAAACATTCTCATTATTCATCCATAGGTTCAATAATAAGATAAGCCTGCAGGATCCAAGTGCCCAACTACCCAAAACTACCAACTATTTAATCACCCAACTAGCTTACTCACTTGACTAGCGCAAATAATAAACCCCAAGCAAAGGGGTGTCTCTAATGAGAAGCACGCCCCTTGTATTATTAATAAAGATAAGTACATTGTTTGGATCAAACCTACCAATGATCACGAAGTCAAGTAAACCTGACAATATTCCACCCCAATTTAAAAAAGTCTCACAGACAAATCCCTACTAGACATTAAAATAGTTTGATGGTCAAATGAATGGCTAACATTACACACATAAAGTGCCTATAAGAATCATTCATACAAGGTGCACTGTTTTAATGTACTCTATGTTCCAATTCCAACGACAACTTCGACATGTTAAAATGAAATGAAAGCTATAGAATGAGGAGAGATTTGGTAATATTTTCTCTCAAAAACATGTCTTGGAAAAGTGTTAAGCTATGGTAGTGCTAAAACTAGAGGAACCTATGTCCCTAACATTCTATGACAAGAGGAAGCAATGTGGGAAGCATAGGTGAAGGAGATAACCCAAAAGAGATATTCGAGGGACAAAATCCTTCATTCAATTGATAAGAAGAAGGAGACCAAAATACTACATTCTTCAATAAAACCACCATATCATGACAAAATGACAATTGGATTCACTAGACAAAGTCAACCACAAGACTATCCCTTCTATTGTCACTCCTAGCCATACAACTGATTTGATGGTACCAGATACAATGTAACAACTTGAAGCCTTTGTGTTTGGTGTAAAGAAAGGCACACCTCACCCAAATGGGTTTCCACATTGAGTTGCATAATTTCTTTTGGAACATTGTGAAACCAGGTCTGCCTAAAGTAGTTCTGGAATCCAGAAGCTCCAGTCAAATCTTAAGGATGTTAAACAACACTTTCATTGTCATGATCCCAAAGAAACCAAAATCACAAGCTGTGGATGCCTTCAGGATAATAACACTGTAATTCTATTTATAATACATAACAAGAATCTAAGTGACAAGGTTCAAGTTTGCGTTCATGTTTGACATGGATAAAGTTTGATTCAAGTTCGCTAAGGGTTGAAGTTCGAGAAAAAAAAACGTCTTTAAGTTTGAACATTTTTTTTTCTATCATTTTTATTTTTTGAAAAAATGCATAAATATGTTAGAGGGACAGAGTGGAGAGAGATTTTTGTCCACTACTTTCAGTCGATATATGTATACATACATACATTTGTAAAACAATGCAAAATCATGTCAAAATTTCTCATGTAAAAATAATGGATAAAGTTTGAGTTCATGTTTGACGAGAATAAAGTTCAGAGAAATTCAAATTTTTTCGATAAAATTTGGAGAACCTTGTGACATAGACAAGGCCAGCCACAGCCAAATAAGTGAGCAATAGTATCCCCATGAGATTGATGAGGAATGTGAAAGGATGCACCTCTAAGGATGGATTCTCTGATGGTCATCCACTGTACTAAGCCACTATGTTTTCTTTCTTGAGCATTACTTACCCATTCTGTGTTTCTTTGCATTTTTCCATTGTGTGCAGGCATGAGGAAGAGGTTGATCCATAACACACTTTTTTGTTTCAAGGATTTTATGATTGATGTTTGGGTTTCTTATTTCTAATGTCGTTATGCTCTATGAGATGATAATTTGTTGCTTCTACATGTAACAAGGCATTTCCAGATTAACTAGAGAACTAATAGAATCATTTACGGTGCCCACTTTCTCTAATATTGTTTGGATCTATGCTAATGCAGTTTCTTAACACAAGCAGAAAATGGGTGTATGTTCCATCACATTATGATATTCTTATTTCCTTTTGCAAATAATGTATGCCTTCTAGTCTCTTGTTCTAACACTTTGTAGAGACAACTACACTCCTTAACTTGGTTTTCACCAATTGGAAGTTAGCTTTAATAAAACTAAGATTAAAATCTTTAGTATCTCCAAGGAAAACTGTTGAATCGCCAATATTCTTACAGGTGGTAGTAGATTGAGATCGCTTCTTACACATAGATTAGAAAAACATCTATTGGATCTTCCTTTACTTCGAGCCTGACTTCTGAAGCGTTTATACTCCCAAGTCCATTTCAGGAAACTTAGTTCAATGTTTGGATTTTAACACTATTATTAAACTCACTATTCTCTCTTAGCTTGTAGGTTCGAGGGTATACTCTTTGGACTTGGCATGAAGAGTAACTATATATTATTATTCTCAATGCATAATATTATGCAAGTAAACCATACTTTAGTGCATTTTCCAAGAAATATTTGATGCCCAACTACTTTTCCTTCCTTGATGGTGTGACTGTGAATTGCCTTCTTAATTATAGACACGAGTTAAGGAGAAATAGATATTGAGGTATAAAAGCTATACTTCTTTCCGTTGAGCTTTGATGAGAAAACTACATCAGATGTGGGTATGTTGGTGGTTATTCTAGTGAGTTCCTCTTGCTTCTTTGGTTTGTGGGTATTTTGCATGGTTGCCTTCCTCCATAGATCCTCCCCTTCTCCCCTCTTATCAAGGGGTGAGATTTATACTATGAAGATGTCATATCCCCCTCTTCGAGACATTCATTGATACGTATTATTCATGTGATCGTGTTTATGACTTCTTGTTGGTAGCAAGAAATGTTCTTTATTGATCCATCATTTATTGGACATTATTATTTGGACATTGTGACATTTATGTATTATATAATTTTTAATTCATTTATGCAATTTTCTTATGAATATCGGATTATCATGATTTTCAGACTAATGTTACAATTTTATTGGCAAATGTTATTGATCTTTTTCTGTCATGTGCATGTGATTGCAGATAAACAGGGACAGTCATGGTCTTGGCATAAGTCCGGTAACATTAATGAGATGTGTAGACCTTATCACATGGGTTTAGTCGAGCTGGATTCACTTGGCACAGCACCATTGCATTTGATTGCGTTTGTTCCAGTATAATGGTTTTAGTTCAGTTTTATTTGATTATTCTAACATTGTCATCTTGGTGGTCACATTATTTGTTATTGTCGCTATTGCAATGAAATGTTGAAAGTTGAAACCGTACTCGCATTGAGTATTGACTACAGAGGACGACCTTCATTCTATATTGGAATAGCTTGAGATTTAAGCCTAAGACTATCCTACCCTCGACCTATTCTAACTTTTACCTGACAGGCCCTTGAGGGTCAACATTCTGATCAGACCTAAAGACTTGAAGTTGTGATCTAATATTGAGATTAGATCCTTTTCCTAAAAAAGAATTTAAGATTCTATGCAAAATAAGAAACAACATCTATAAACTATATAGACCCTTGCATGACTATTGCTCCTTGTATAGCATAAATAGCATTGTTTAGCTATTCATAGCTAAAACCGACCATGATATAAACATTATAGTCATGGACCCAATGAAACTTGAAAATAAGTTTTATGAGAGATTTGGAATCTAGATTGGGGCATGGAGAGAAGTTAGGGTTGATGTGACTTTTTAGTTGTCATGATTATGTTGAGAGGTTGCATGAAGGGGCGAAGCCCTAGCTGAATGGAAAACGAGCTTGCATGCACAGTTTTGGTGATAATCATGAAAGAAGTGGTGGCATGGACTCCTCTTTTGTAGTATTATCACTGGATTTCTCCTTGGCATTATCTCAAAGGAATAAGCTTTTATTTTTGGCCATCATGCAAGTTTTAGTTTCAATGGCGGCCATTCTCTTTATAATTTGAGTTATTTTGTGTGAGCCTCACAGCCATGCAAAAGTGAGTGGCATATTTAAAGGTGGCCATTTTTGGGCCTGAGACTCTTATAAAATAGGGACTTGGTGCAATGGAAATGAGAGAGAGATCTAGTAGAGAAGAGTTGAAGGAAACAATATGGCAAGAAGGAATCACCGAAGAGGGGTTTCAAAGCAAGAGAGAGACTCAAGTTCAAGTTTGTACAACCTGTGGTGAATATTCAAACACAAGTTTCTCTTCCTTCTATTTTCTTAGTTAATAGAAATGAGAAAAGACAGTTGTGATAATGAGTGCACGTTGGTGTGCAAGACCAACCTGCACTCATTTCCAATCATTTTGATTGACGGTTAGGTTATCCTGTCACTTAATGAACTCTGGAACCAAGTAGGAATGATAGATAAGGAATAAGCTATCTTCTTGAATTTGTATAGTGCTCCTTTCAGTTTCAACTGTCATAAGAATGTGTGTTTGATCCTAAGTTGTCATTTCTCTTGTAATTCGATAGTGATTATTTGCATAATTATTGGGTAGAAGATTGGGTAAATCTGTACAGGCAAATGTTTGGAGAATGAGAGCGAATCAATGCCATTAGATATCTGACCTGTAGCTTCACTTGGAATATCATTGATACATTTTTTCCTTGATAGTACACACATTGAGAAAATCTCCTCACAAGTATTCTGTGTCATTCATTTTCCTTGTTATTGGTTATCATTATAAATACATGGAGAATATATATGACTTGTGACTTAGCCCTAGGGCATTATGGAATAAGGGATTAGACTCAAGAACGTATGTAGGGTATGGGTATGGGTACGGTACGCTGAAATGGCAAATTTTTAAAAACCTCGGGTATGGTACGCTGTGGGTACGTTCATACAATATATTTTTAAAAAGTAAAAAATATAAATATATATAAAAATTTAAAGAAAACAACAAGCTTATAGTCTCAGCAACCTATAAAATATTAGAAGCCAACAACAAGCTTATTATGAATCAGAAGCCATCTAAAGCAAGATTTCTTTGACTGAATACAAGAAGACCACAAAACATTAAATCTATGAGTCCATCTACTAATGGGCTCACAAACATTCCACTTATTGTTAAGGCCCAGGGAAAGGTTTGGGAGAAGGCAATCTTTTCATAGAGTTGTTTGGAGGTAGCCTCTTGGAGAAGGGGCCCTTTGAGCCACCTCATAGTATCCCAAAAGTCATTCTCATCCTCCATAATTAGTCCAGTAGAGGGAGCTGTGAAAGCATTTCTGAGCATTGTATACATTCTGAACTGAGATTGAGGAAGCTTATAGAAAGCTTTAAGGTCTGTCCATTCCATCCACTTCCCAAATCTGTACAAGTCATGAAATATTTTAATTCCTTTCTCAAACCAAAGGAGGGCAGAGCAGCCTCTTGTCAAGGCAAGGATCTTGTCATTATATTTCAGATTCGACAAAATCGATTTGTAGGCTTGGCACCTAGTGTCAAAGGAAGAGAAGATAGGCTGCCCAACCACCAAGTGCTTCACTTGTTCCCATGCCTTCCAAATTGACTGAAGAATAAAGGACCCATGAGGAGCAACAAGAAAGCACCCAAATAGTAAGTCAACCAAATGAAGTCCTTTTCATCTCTCTTGACCCTTCGGAGCCTATTGGCAATATTGAATCTCACACAAACTTTCCAAGGTTCAATTCCAGTCAAAGCCCTCAAGTTTTATTTATTTTTTTGCACTTTAAAAAAACCATGTGGGTACGCTGTGGGTACGTACCCACAGGCCCTAGGTACGTCCTGGCTACGGAAATCCATACCCGGGTATTTCCGTACCGGGACATACCTAGGACCTGTGGGTACGTACCCACAGCGTACCTGTACCCGTACCAGCCAGGTACGTATCAGGCTTGGTATAGGGGGTACTTGACATTTCCAGGCAGTCTAGCTGAATTCTTAACATGTGACTGTAATTTGTCAAGAGGTAAATTTGAGGCTATTTGAATGATTTGAATTGGTTTTCCTCATCTATATTGGAGATTTTGGAATAGTGATTACACTGTCACCTTGTCAAAATTAATTATGCTGTTCTTACCACAATGATGACTGTTGACTGGTATGAATTTTGAACTCAAATTTGATTTCATAAATGTCTATTCTGTGATGCCAGGAAACGCCTAGGAGGGTGGTGTTTCACCCCAGAAATGTTTCGGAAATGGAAATGTGGGGAAACGTGGCAGACGTTTCCTGAACGTTTCCAACGTTTTTTTAATTTTAAAGCATCAAAAAATTTTAAAAAATAAAAAATAACTGCATTTAATGAACCTAAACCTAATCTACCTACCTAGACTTGCTAAAGACACTTCCTAAAAGCTATATAATGACATCTTGGGTCTATTCTAAATCACACTCTCATTTTTCTCTTGTTAAATTCAGTTTTCGTGGAGATGATTATGAGGAAAATCTGGATGATATATTCTAGAATCTAGATTATTATCATGTATATGTGAATCATTGAAATTGTAACCATGTTGAATGATGAGTCATGACTCTTTAGAAGTTCAAATTTCAATGAATACAAAATATTTTGAGTGCTTTATCAATTATCTCTTATGGTCTACAATTATAAAATGAGTACTATATATATATATATATATATATATTCATTGATGGACGTTTCCATGTTTGGGTAACGTTTATGTATCCAAGGTTTTTGAAAATTGTTGTTTCCGCGTTTTGTATCCGTTTCAAGTTATCCCATTTTGTTTCCGTTTCCATTTCCTGGCAACATAGTGTCTATTCGAATCATATTCATCGTTGAAAGATGATAGACTTATTATATCGACTATTTGAGATTATCTCTTCATATGAATTAATGATATAGGCTCAAAGCAAGGTCCATGGGATTATGCCATTTGGACTTGATTGACTATTCGTGTTCATTTGATTACTTTCTAAAAGTAATGATCTTGGCTGAGATACTCAAATGAATTTTCTATTCAGGACTCAAGCCTACATTAGTAAACAATTTTCCTAATGAATAAGTGAAGGACCATAGGTCCAGTCCTTTCTCAAATCAATTTCAATGTTCAAACCCGACCCCTAGGGTTATATATATATATATTATATATATATATATATATATATACACACACTTTTAATATTAAAAGAAAAGAAGATTATGTGGAGATCTGATATAACTTCTTGTTGGCTGATCTAAATGAATAGAGTAAATCATAGAAGGAAAACTCGCCAAAAACTCGCCAAAAAACAAGCAAAACGAGTAAACTGCTGAAAGACTTGCCAAAATAGGCAAAAAAAAACTTGCCGAGTATAGTTGGAATACTACGCCAAAAACTCACCGAGTATAGTTGGAATACTCGCCAAAACTCGCCGAGTTATAGTTGGAAAACTCGCCGAGCATAGTTGGAAAACTCGCCAAAGACAACATTTCTTTCCTTTTTTGGCATTTCTTTCCTTTTTTTTGGTGAAGAAAACACAAGGACAAAATAAAATTTGCCATTTTTGGAAAGGGTCCGGGAAGATGTAGTAGCAAAAACTTGCATGTGCCATAACTTTCATTCTGTGGCTCCGTTTCAGGTGTCGTTTTCTCTAGAAGTGCATATTTTCTCGAGCTCTACGCATTGATGGCAATATTTTCTTATTTTCATAAAATCCATTTTTGCACCTTTTTGGACCAAGCAACTTCTTGCAATCTTCTGAAAGAATCATGAGCTTTGATCGCCTATAGACAAATTAGTAATTAAAAATACTGGATAGCTTTCCAAAACTCAGCGAGTACTCACCAAAACTTGACGAGTATTCTCCCGTGCTCGGACTAATCGTCCCACCTGCTAGCTTGGTCGCAACCTGCTTATTCAAATGTTGACTTCACATATCAACAGATGCGTAGGTTTTTTTTTTTTGCTATTTTAAGAGTTTTTTTGTTCAATGATAATCACACGAAGAAGCGCAACAAATTGGCTCAATGACTTGGTTTTTGTGCAATACAATCTCCGGCTTCGCACAAAAAAAGTTGAGGCCACATCAGAGGAGCTCATTGATTTGGATGAGATAGATCCATACAGTGAGTGGACTGGGCAAGAAGAGGAAAACCCTGCGTTCACAGCGGACGAGATTGCTTCTTTTAAGAGGGAGGCTATGGAGGGAGAAGCACTAGCAGGACTCTAAGGAGATATTGGATTGGATGAAATCTTTGGAGGTGATCTCCAACATGCAGCAGAGGAGCCACCAGCACCACCATCTAGTTCCAGGATCGAGCCAGATTCACAACCTTCTAGGAGGAGCGTGGAGACGCAGCCGAGTGTGGGGACTAGTAGAGGCACTAGACCCTCTCCCCAATATTTCTCTAGATTGGGGAAGAGGAAAATGTAATTTATTGTATATTGTAACTTGCATAGATATGAAATTTATGATGATATTTTTCAATGTCAATCATCATAAATTCATATTACTTATCAGTCGGTTGTTGTATTCACATGATGATGCGATTTTGTATTGTATTTGTATTCAAATCTAATAGAAAACACTTCTCCAACATTTTATGGGCTCATTTGATACATTTTGTAGCTATGTGTTGCTTAAAATTTATGTTTTTTAAAGAAATTTGAGTATTTTTAAGTTGCCGAGTATTCCCGAGTATTGGCCGAATATTAGCGAGTTTTTGCCGAGTTTTTTTTTTTTTTGGGGTCTGGCGAGTACTTGGATTTGGCGAGTTTTCCTACTATGGAGTAAATGATAATCCTAGTATTGACTATACCTTGATAGGTCATGAATCTTGCCTATAGGATCTCGTTTGATTATTTAAGGAGTAATTGTTTGTCAAAATCATCTCAAAACTTGATTAGAAACTGTTTCAATCAAGTGGAACTTTTGATATTATTCAGTGTTTGGTGCTTGCTGAGGCAGCACTAATAAACACCTTCATAGATCTCTCTCCTTCCTTTTCATCATTAAATTGATTGGTCAATGTTGATGTGAATTGCTTGTTGCGTGTGCAACCTACTTAAGACGGTTAATTTTTAGTGGTTGTAAATGATGTAAACATGGTACAGTGTTCATGAGTTGTATCTCATCATTCTAAGATGACTAAGTCAGTCATTTATAATAACCATTACATTAATATCAGCCTTCTCACTTCTATTAAGAATCTGAATCTAGTTGATTCCAATTCAAAGTCATTTTGGCATATAGTCATCTACGACTTAAGGTATGGGTACTCTGTGGGATATGAGCTCATCACACTAGTTGACAAGTCTCAATCTCGGTTTCGTTCTTGAGTCAAGATGAACTATCTCTCTTGCTTGACTGTTGCGATCAAGCCTCGTGTCATTTGATTTGAAATGTGTATCACATATATGTAGCGTAGTGCTTTGTAATGTATGCTATTGAGTGAATTTTAGTAGATTCCAATTGCATCTATGTTGTTTGAGTCAACGGTTGGAGTGGTAAGCATCACCTTATGGATGGGTGAATAGCACCACTCTTATGGCTTGACCATGACTGACCTCGGCAACAGCAACATGGATTATACCTTTGATGCAGGAGCATCATTCTCATGGCTAGGAGAGTGAAATAAAGTCTGAATAAGCCTATGAAAGACACTTAGCATTTACAAAGAGTTGTCAAAGTATCTTCTCTCCATGTTTGTATTATTCAAATTCAAATGTGTGTGTACATTGTAATTGTGAAGGTAAAAAGCCTTGTAGTAGTGGTAATAGGTCAAATGGACTGAGTAAGAGGGGTTAAATAGGTGTGAATGAGTTGTCAAGAGATTGATAAGGTCGTGAAGACCATAATAGGAGGTTGGCAATGAGTTGTCAGATTGTTCTTGGATGAATATCATCCAAAATTTGCTATGTCAAGGTGTAGTTGAGTTTTCTAGGGGTGATTTGGTCAAAATAGCAGCCAGTTGATCTACTTATGGAGCTAGAATAGGGATGTAAAACAATAATAAAGGAGAGAATTCAATGGAGAATGGTGTGTAACAGGTGGAGGAGAATGAAAAATGCATGTATGATGTTTGAATGAAAGAAATTGCCTCAGTTTCAGTGAAAATTGCATGTTGTTAGCTGACTGCCTGAAACCCTGCCAGGACAGTGAGTAATAAACCCTCCATAGCATTTATTGGTTGAATTTGTCTCGACTGTTAAGATGCAAAGTTTCTGCAGGTAATAAGAAACAAATTCATGATTTTTACAAGCCTTGAAGTGCTTGAAGTTCTTGAAAGAATTTATATTGCATTTTATTCTGTCTCGGCCTCGAATTAGGGCCTTTCATATCTTATGAATGAATGGATGGAACGAGCTAGAAATCATAAATTATCTCTGTATGGGCGTCATTAAGAAGCCTCTGAAATATCATGGTGATTGGTTGGGTGTAACAGAATATCTTCTTGACAGTATTTTCGAACCAAATGTGCATATCACAGTGTACAGGAATGGTAGGCTAATGAATAGAGTTGTCACTCATGCTTGATGATCATGACTCTAAATCCATAATGGAGATGGAGTAAGGTCTGAATGATCATTTGAGATGATCTTATGGGTATAGAGCCAAAGAAAATGCCATCATTTGGTAGAAACTTGACTTTGCAGGGTCACTAGACTGTCCTAAGGAGCAAGAAAAGGTGATTTTTGATAAATTTGAATAGAGCATGGATAAGGATGATATGGTATGGATCTCAGAGCCCTATGCAGGATGGGAATAAGGTTTAAGAGGAGTTTATAAAGGAAAAGGCCATCAATTTTAATGCTAGATAGACTGTACAGGGTTTTATGGGACTGTACTGAGACACTAGAAAGGTCACCAAGAAGGAAGAAAGTTGACAAGAACCAACATAGAGCTAGTGCTTAATCAATCTGAGATGAATTTATTACTATCTGAATGGTGTCTACAACCTGACAAACATGTATGGATCCTCCCATTGAACCTACATTCAATGTTTCTTCACTTGTGGATAATGCATATGAATGGTCTGGGATTGCATGGACTTTGTTGAAACGTGGAATCGTATGAATATCTAGATAGGGTTGGAATATTGGTGAAATAAAGGCAAATAAACTCTCTCTCAGGTTGATCAAGTACAGCTTGGTAAATGTCCTAACTGAATCCTTTACCTGGTAATGAGTATGATATGGTCTATATAGAACAAATCTGAGTGTGCGGGCAGTGAATGGTATCATGTAGTATTGGATGGTATGATAGGAGGTAATAAAACACAGATGTGACACTAAACTTCAAGGTTCCTTTCCAATGGAGACTATTTCATCACAAGCCTACTGTATAGAACACTATAGTACCCAATCCCTGATCAATTAATCAATATATCAGACATAAGGTCTTGAATATGTATTTGGAAGGGTTGATGGCTCATAGAAGGATCAAGCTGAGCTAAGGCAGTTGGTATACTAGCCAGGAAGAAGATTGTGAGTACAAGAACAAGGAGGAAGTATTTGCTAGGAGCAAAAGGGTCAAGAGTTGAGGATGAACACATAATTGAAGATCATTGCTTGAGTAATCACCAAAGAATCCTAGAGCTTGTTTAGATGTCTTTAACATGTTCAATCCAATATGAATGGTCTCAAGACAACATTGAAGAAGGATTTCATGGAAGGTAAGTGCATGAACTCAAGAGGTATGCAACAAGCTCATGGATGGCATTTGTAGCTAGGACAATCTTATAGGTGAAAGTAAGAGATTTGCACATCTGTTAAGACACTGGTTTGGTGATCACAAGGTGATCACATTAGATAAGCCATGACTGTGCATAAGCCTAGTAGCTTGAAACTTGAAATCTTATATAGGTATCATAAAGGAGTTGAAGGCTCATAGAGAAAACAAGATAAGACAAGGACACTGAGGGAAGTCAAGTACTGGAGCACTTGTCATGATTTATATGACAAGAAATCAGTCTTAGATACTGATAGAGGGCAGAGATAGGTACATACCATGAAGGGTATGAAGTAAAGACAGCTAGACTAGTTGAGTACATGCACTTGGAACATGATTTGAACTATAAAGAAGGGAAGCTGAGCTAGGCATGCACCAACCTTTGACACATGGACTTGATCTATATCTGTATATGATTCATTCACATCAATGTACATTTGTAAAAGAACCAATGCCATTGCCTGAACTGTACTATTTTGATCATGTATTATGACATTTGTAGCTTGATGTAATTTGTTAATTGATGTATAAATTCTACAATTAATTGTAATGAGCTTATGATTGTGAGTTATTGATTCCTGCTGAAATGATTTGGATTATGCCACTTTATTCATACATTTATTTGGAGCATAAATTATGAGATAGATGTTATGTTGTACTTCAATTTGATTAGTTAATTATGGCATCGCTTATGCAATACTCGGACAAATGATATAAAGATGTTACTCTGTTATAAACATAGCTAAACATGGAATACCTTTACATCACTAACCCTTTGGAAACGAAGCCATGGGTTTGACTATGCTCATGTGCACTTTGATATTGTTAAAACAAAAACACTTAGTACAAATTTGATAAAAAGTTGGGTTAATGCATTAAAAAATTGAAGTTTGAGTTTTGAGAGCATTACATATGGTATCGAGCTTGACGTTTAACTCAAGCAACACTATGGAACTAAGGGATTTGAGTAGTTGTTCTGATTATGTTTAGTAAATAATTTGAGGAGTTGTTCTGATTATGTTTAGTAAATAATCAGGATATAATAAGGGCAGATCGGAGAGGACCCTTGAATTTGTAACAATTGTTGTAGCAGTGCTAGGATCCCGGTGAATGTCCAAGAACGCATGACAACCCAAGATGTCGTATTTGTGGGTCTAGGAATGAAATTCCTGGACAAAATCAGAATACTAATAATAAAAACCTACCAGATCAACATCTAGACAATTAATTGGTTTGGTACCTAAAGAAAAACCTAGGAGAAATGAGATGAATTTATTCTTATGCAATCATTTATGAGATACACGGACAAATGGTATAAAGGGATTCCATTGTTATAAGCATAGCTAAACACATAATACCTTTACATCACTTGCCCCTTTGCAAACGAAAGCATGGGTTTGACTATGCTTTTGAGCACTTTGATACTAATAAAATAAAAACACTCGGTATGAATTTCAGCAGAAATGGTTTAATGTATAAAAATTTGAAGTTTGAATTTTGAGGGCATTACATGAGAGGACGTTTCCAAAGCTGTCTAATCTAGGAGGCTTACCTGCAAAATTCCCTAGTGCAATGTAACCATCTATAGGAGCATTCTCTATGTATTTTATTTGGTACAACTTTTTCATCTTAATTATTTTAAACGAATGTATTGAGAAATAGCCTTAGGTTGTCTCTTATCCAGCTCAAAATCTATTCTTATTAGCTTGAAATGAGATTTACCACCACATCCCTCTGGAAGAAAGTATTTGCAAGTTTCACTTTGAGGTGATTGATTTATTATGAATCCCAAGAAATTTCTACCTATTTGCCATTTGGGGATCTAGGAATTGCCTACCCACATTCTCTAAATTACCCACCCACATTCTCTAAATTACCCAACTAGAGATGCTTGCCTCTATTCCTTAGGGCATAGATCGCAAAATAATTTCGGAGACACTACTAGGTTGAATTCTTCTTTCATCCATACCATATCATAGAATGCAAGAAAGAATCATTTTCTACAACTAGTATTTATGGAGACCATAATAGACCTCTCGGACACAATGTTCCTTCCTAGAACACAAGCATTTAGGTCTAGTGTTGGCTAGATTTTCTGCATAGCATCAAACCTAGGCAGTCATGAGATAAATCTCCCTCATTTAACCGGTGAGGCTCCCGTGTCAGATTTGTCAATATAAATGTGTTTTTATCTATCAGGGGTTTTACTTTAACCACTTAGTTCATGAACCATAACTAAGAAGTTCTGCAGCAAGTAAGCAGCTGTTTAAGAAAGGAAAATTATAGAAGAAGGAAGTAAAGGAATTACAGAGAAGAAATAAGGAAGATGTGCATCCCAATTAGTAGATAGCAGAGCTAATTGCATGCACATAGAAGAAACTTAATAGATTTGAACACACAGAATTCTAAAGCAAAGGCAGTTCTAGATCCAGATCTAAAATAACACAAAGTTTACTTTAAAGATCTAAGATTTAAAAGCAAGAAACACAGTACGCCGTGACACAAAGTTCTCCGGAAACCTGCTTCTTTGTATTCCTCTGCAACAAGTGGCTCTCAGGGGTTCAGCACAAAGTCTAGAACACAAGATTGCTTCTTACAAATTCTGATCGATGATTAACCCGTAGGTTCTTCTCCTACTTATAGAATGTAGGAGGGAAAGTACAAATAGAAGACTCAAACTGAACTAAAGTATGAACAACAAGTAAAGATGACATTTGGCAATCATCCTCAACTAACTTCTTCTTAAGTGACACATGTATCACTTAACTAATAGAAAGGTTCCACATGACTTCAAGTAATGGTTGCAAAACCAATAACTTAGAAGTTTACAATTTCATCCGGGAACATAGAAAATAGAAGAAGAAAGAAATAGAAGAAGTCATGCCAGCTGTAACATCTACATCTTCTTCTTGTTCTGATATCTGATATACTTGTCGAACATATAATTCAGCATCTTTCCATCTGTTTTAGCTCTTTGCTTCCTTTTCATCTGAATTGCAGCAATCCTTCATTCAACACTTTCTGCGTGCTTCCACTTCTTCCAAACTTGGCCCAAATCTCGCAATATGCACTGCGGTGTCACCGACCCTCGATAGAGTTCATCGTGAAAGGCTTGGTGGCTTTATCAATCCTCTTTTGCACCATCAGAAGAGAACCCTCCAGGGAATCATGCACCTCGTTAGAAACAATCCGCACGTATGAAGTAATACCTCCATCCACTCTTTCCTCAGTGAAAGAAATAATCTGTCCGTGAATCGATGTTCTACTCTCAAGCGCCTGCATCCTCTTCAGCAAAACTCTGCAGATCTCCAAACGGAAAGATACTGCAAACTCTAGCTGCTTCCCCTTCTCGACTGATCCATCCGGCACAATTTGTTCTGCAACCAATACATCTCCCGGCAGCTTGTTGATCTCGGCCAAAATACTCAGGTTACTCTCTGCAACTGTATTCATTCCTTCTATGCTTTCTATCAGTTGCTTTAGTTGATTTTCTGCATCGTTCATAACCTTTAGGCGGGCTGGCACTTCCCCAAGTTGCACAGAAGCTTGACGAATAATCAGATCCTTCCATTCGTCAATAGCCTTTACTTGATTGCTTGCATCTTCCATTTCCTGCATAAGATGATCACTCACTCACTGTGAAAATGGGTTGAACGGAAGGTTTAGCAACCTTGGCTATGATCTCACATAATTGAGATATTTGCTTCTGCAGCTCTTCTTTCTCCGCCTTTTCACTGTCAAGCCTAAGGAACAAAGCATCCAGCAACGTCTGCGTGTCCTGCTTCAATCCTTCAGTGGTAGCTTGACCGAGTGGTATTTTGGTCACCGTCACATCTTCTGCCGTGAGTTCCTCTTCTACCTTTCCTTCCGCCGGGATTGATATCTCAGCAAACTTCTCTCCCGAATCCTCGATGATCAACCTAGAAGTTGCTTTAGCAACTTTAGGCCTTCTGTCTCTTCTGCTCAGATCCTGAAGTAGCTGCAAGTCATGTTCCTCTAAGTTCATCTCTACTCTTGCTTCCGGAACCAACTGCAAAGCTAACCATTCCGAGAAATTACTTCTCGGAGAGTGAGAAGTCGCTGAGTGCACTACCATTTCCCGCTCTGCATCCTCTCCATCAGAAAGTGCCACAGTATCATGGCTGCCATCCTCTGAAACATCCAAGGACAAAGCTCTTTCGAACTCCGTCATCTGCAGCTTCAACATCTCCTCTGGAACGGGTCTTTGAGCAAGTGGCTGCGGAGAGAAGATGAACGTTGCTGGTTTTAATGAAGGCATGGAAGCATCCTGCTGCTGTGGTGCAATAGTTGGTGATCCTTTAGGTACTGGAGAAGTCGGAGTCAAAGCTATGGTCGTAGAAGTGGTCTTCTCTTTCTCTTGAGATCTTCTGCGTACTTTCAACTTCTCGGACCTTCTGCTGCTCTCTCCTTCATGCTTTCGCTTGAGGGAATCTCCTGTGCCGAAGTTGCCTGTGATTTGGTTCATCAATACTTCATCAAGGCAGTATCCCTTCGTTAGCAACCAGCTCGAAGTACTCACCAACACAGCTCCAGATCTTTCTTCTATTGTCTGCGCCGCCATCATTGCTATCCTGCAGTAGAGCTTTATCTCCTCCCATTTGATGGTAAGTGTCAAGTACCACGTTCCCATCATCTTTAAGATCCGCAGGTATCCGCGCTAGTCCAAAGTCAAATACTTGCTTTGCTTGACTGACTGAAATCTTTCTTTCTGACCTCGTACTCACTTCTGCACTTCATCCAGAAATCTTCTAACGAAGGCACATGTGCGTACTCCTGGGAGATTGTCTTCCTGGCTATTCCAAATGGATCGAAATTAAGCCGTGCAGGGAAGAACTCTTGCTCATACTCGGACAACATTTGTGCTTCCATTCCTCGAGCTCTGTGAATGCTGATGCAACTGTAATATCCCACAGTGAGTGGGAAGAAGCCCGTAGACTTGTGCCGCTTCGACTGAAGGTCGTGTAACTCCACAAGTTGCCTGCTCAGCTCCATGGCAATCAATCTGTCACTCGGGTACCTTGGCATCTTTGTTGGTTCACCTGAAAAGCTCGTAACCACGAGGTATGTGAAATCTGCAAACCGGATGAATACACCGCGATCTTGGACACTGCTTCCCATGCTTCCTTGCTTACCCTGTGAGTCTTCAAGTCTTTGTCTAACCTGCAGATGAAATCGTAGAAGAAACCATCGTTGATCACTTTGAAGTCCTTCTCGCACGCAGGTACAGTAAGCTGTGGGTAGCACTCGAAAATGGGATCCTTGGAAAGAATACCACATCTATCCAGCTTGGAAAAGATACCCTGTGAAGCTGCAGCATACACCAAGTATGAAGTCATCTTGAAGCTAAAGGTACGCTTCACGTTCCGCAGTTGCTCACCGATGTTGCTGCTAATAATTTCCGACCAATTGATTATAGAATCAACCTTGTTGATTTCAATGGTCCTGATGAAAGCATACATCCATGTCCGGAAAGTGTAGGCATTCGCTTCACCATTCAACCTGCATAGCAATTTGACAATATCATCCGCCTCCTGCACCAAATTGGATCGTGGAAGAGTTCTCGGGAACTTGGAAGGGGATCTAGGCTTCTTCATGAACCGGCTATTCATGATGCTCACACAGTCAGCTCTATGCTTTTCCCACCTACTGTCAGCATCCTGAATGCTAATAGAAGTCACCACCTTTCGTACTGGAATCTTCAAACAATAATCGAAGAATTCCGCATCCAAACGAATTATTGTCTTTCCCGCAACATCACGCACTGATCTGGATGAAGGATGATAAGATCTAGCACACTCCATCACAAACTCTGGCAATTGGGCTGTACACGGGAAAGCTGCAGCTCGAATAATTCCACTACTTTTGACCGCACGCATGAGTGAAGTCTTTCCAGCTCTGGATCTGTCAATCAAATCAGAAAGAGGTTCTGGGCCTAGATCCGTGTCTCCTATGTCTGAAAGTTTAGAAGCAATGCATGAATCCATCGTGCTCTCTTTTTCATCTCCTTTTGCCATGGCTTTATCAATCTTTGTCTGAATAATTCTTTTTCTTCTAATTTGGCCGGATTTCTTCAATACTGGTGCAGATCTGGACAATTCTTCAGATTCGGAGGATATTTGCAATGTATTGGACATTGATAAAAACTCCTTTTCTTTTATAAAGCACCTGTAATGAGTTCCTGCAATTTATTCAGACAAAAATGGCCACCGGAGCATGAATAGTGAATTTAAATTATAAAAATCTGCACTTTTCAAGCCTGCTGCCCCAAAAATTGGTGTTTAATTTGCACATAAAGAGAGCATGAATCCTTTCAATCAACACCTGAGCTCCTGTAACACCTGTGAAAACAACTATGCCGACGAAGATCAACCTTCTCCAAAGCATGCGCCAAATCTGGAAGCTTTTAGCCTTTGTTAGCACTTTGTCTGTGCAAAATCCTTCCTCTAATGGGGGCGCACTTTTTCTCCTTGCTGCAATTCTTAACCTGTGAATTAAATAATTCATCCATATGGCTGCCCATGCTTATATAACCTTCACAATTCTATAATTAATAATTGCCCTAACAATTAAAGGCAATTAATTAATTAAAAATCATGCTTTTCTCTTTTAAAAATAGCATGTTTAAGGACAGCCATCCAATAAATTAAATTAATCCAATTTAATCCTTCACACAGCACTTCACTCAAGTCTCACAGTGTGCTTTGACCATAGCCACTGAAAATAGAAATTAATTTAATGATTTAATGCTTCAAAAATCATTAAATAATGCCCAAATGGGGCGCACTTTTTGAGAGAAGGGGGCAGCCACTAAATAAATTAAATTTAATTAATTTAATTTATTTCTTTTATTCCTCCTTTGACTTTTTGACCTCCTCAAGCTTGGGCGCACTTTTTGAAGGAAGAAAGATTATTTAAAATAATCAATTTAATCACTTTAATCCATCACCAAAGGGGGCGCACTTTTTTGCACATGTAATTCTATTTTTAAGAATTTTTCCATAATGGGATTCTTTACCCTGCCAGGCAGGCACCAAAATCCCATGATCCACTTAAGTGATTTGACTTTGACAATGGGATTCTTTACCCTGCAAGGCAGGCACTAAAATCCCATGATTTCACTTAAGTCACTTTCCTTTTATTATATCATGGGAATTTTTACCCTGCAAGGCAGGCAATAAATTCCCACCGCAGCTTAAGTGACTTTTATAACACGGGAAAAAGTACCCTGCCAGGCAGGTATACAATTCCCATCCTGCCTGCGGCTTATATTTTTCCCATCGCAGCTTAAATCCTTTGTTTTCCAAAAATGCGCCCATCCCCGCAGGGGCTTTTCTGTGCACGACTTCGCTTTTTCCCAGTGATCCAGACCTCCGATGACGACTTCCTCCGGGCAAAATGTGCGTGTATGTTTTCCAGCTGCTCCAGGCCAAAAATCGGGCTTACCCGGCGAAGGAGTTGTTCCAGAGAAATTTTACAGAAAACAGAACGGGACACCACAAAAACACGAAAAATTGCCAAAAGTTACAAATAAAGCCCAAAACTTAAAATAAGTTAAAATCCTTCTGGTACATAGGAATAATAACATATCCGCTCATAACAGAGTTGAAACGGAGCGCAAATAGCCTCATACGGGGCTCAAAATAATTAAATACAAATTTCCCGCAGACAAATCCCGACGACAGAATAAAACAATTTTGGGCATCTGGGTATTTGGCGAAAAGGGCTAATATGGCTCTTTGGGATTATCTTGATGCAATACAAGAACTTTCAGGCAATAAAAACAACAAATGACCCACTATTTTAAAAGTACGAAATTTTTTTCGAATTGGGTAGTCACAGATTTCAGGGTGAAATCTGAGTGACACCATCTAGCTTTGAGGCAAAGTATGGTTGATGGGGTGAGATTCTATTTCCTTTGACACCACTCAAGACCAATGGCAGATTTAATCTGGCTTTGTGGCAACATTGGATTAATAGGTTGAGAAGTTCCATGCTCTAAATAACCACTCAAGACCCAAGACCATAGAGGGATGACCAACTTATTTTACTGCAACCATGCATCTTTCAGCCTTTAATGGCTATAAGAGATGTATTATTTGCTCAATAAGACATAAACCCATCATGTGAGGATTGCCTCAAAGACCCCTACTAGCCCAAGCAACAACTTTGATGACATTCTTCGAAATGTCCATGCGGACAACATAGTGGTCATGGATACAAAAGATACTTGTATTATTTCCTTGACTAGAGAAGGGTTCCCTTCTCCTTTAGACCTTTTTGTATGTATTTCTATTACTTCAGCTACTTCATAGTTCTTATTAGGAAGTTTGGGTCGTACCATTCTTATTTATTAGATTTCTTAAGGATTTGGTTGTGGGCTTCTTTTATTGTCGGATGACTTTGTACATTGAGTCCAACCAACC
This sequence comes from Taxus wallichiana var. yunnanensis, assembly GCA_018340775.1. NCBI lineage: Eukaryota > Viridiplantae > Streptophyta > Pinopsida > Cupressales > Taxaceae > Taxus > Taxus wallichiana. The sequence continues at coordinate 349,122,317 of CM031240.1, read as the reverse complement.
TTTTTTTGTCAACACAAACATTACTATAATGTGTTTCTTCTTTATTTCTTGTCGAAGCTAACCCTTATGGAATGCAAATGTAACATCCTTCATGGGAATGATTTTTATGCTATTATAAATGGTGTTGGTGGGTCATTTGATCAAAGTATTTGTTTAGTTTGTTACTATGTTAATTATTATTGTATAGGGCATACTTCCTGAGTAGGACACCCCCTAGTTATTAATTTACTTGTGTTGGTGAGTTAGCTGTGTTGGGTCATTGGTTGGGATCATTAAACTGTTGGGTCCCATGTGTGAACTATATCCTGAAAGCTTATCTAAAGCTTATTGAATGAAATTATATGTAATGAAGATCATTTTACCTTTGTACAAGCTTTGATGAATTAAATGAATTGTGCAATTCTTCCTATTATTTACTTGGGTTCACGTTCTATCGATGGTATCAAAGCCTTGTTAATGGCTTGAGGTGCCAACATGGAAGAACCATGAGAAAGAGAACGTAGACGTTTGCTCGAAGAAGATTTTTCTACTGAAGTTTTTTTTTGTAAGTTTTTTTGCCCAAGAGTGATATAAAACAATTCAATTTTTATATTTTGTTTATGAAAAGGAGATTTGATCAGATTTTATTTTCCTGAGAAGTTTGAAGCACTTTGAAAGGCATTGGAATGAATTTTTAATTAGAAAATCTGATCAAACCTGCCAAAAAAGGTGTGATAAGAGCTGCTAGAGCACTATAAAAACACATGCATGAAGCGCCATAAATCAGTAAAAGTGTGAGATTTTCTCTTGCGGCTGTTACTTGGTATTAGAACTTGCCTGGAAAGCATTGGAATCAAAAGATAGGCACTGAAATAAATCAATGCATAGTTAATAAACAATGAAGCTTGTTTTATTCAGTCAAAAACAAGGCGTGGGCTCCATCAATTATATTTATGCTAATTTTAAATACTTGTTGGGAGTGATCCTTTGCTGAAGCACCACCTCTGCCACGCCATCCATTTCGAGTGATTCATTTACTGTTTAAACTCTGCCTGGGTGTAAAAGCCACATTTGGACGTCAACTACTTACTTGGAATGCTACAAAACTAGTCAAAAGCATCGCAAACTGTGAAAATGCAGCCAAAAATATTAAATTCCTACCTCAGTGGGTCGCATTTTAGTTGTTGGGTGCCTCTACTGCTGCACGTGAATAATTTTCGTGGTGATTTCTTTTACCACTGCTGCAAAATTACTACTGGGTAATATTTTGTTTATTCACCTCACATAGAAAAAGCAATGATTATATAGCAGTCTGGTGAGATTATAATCCAACCATAGGAATAGGCAAGTTGGTTATAATCTTAGAGTCTTGGCATTTCTAGATGAAAGATCACAGGTTCAATTCTCATAAAACTTTCTTTTAGCATGTAATTCAAATCTCTAGAACTTGGACCTGTGCAGGTTTAGAATAAAGTATTGCATCTTGTTGCTCAAGTGGGATGTATAAAGAAGTTGGTCAAAGAGATCTTCCTATGATATTGTGAGCTCATTTGTCAAGAGTTCAAATGTCATAAGTGCCGATATTCATTTTTTGACAAAGAGCAAATTGAATTAATTGTCAAAACCAGGAAAATCAGTACCCACTGTCATAGTTGTCGCTATATCTTTTTCATCTCACCATATTTTGCTGCAAAAGTCAGACAACTTTCCAACGAGTATAAAAAACCTAGGCAGTCATGAGATAAATCTCCCTCATTTACCGGTGAGGCTCCGTGTATGATTTGTCAATAAATATGTTAGTATCTATATGGGGTTTTACTTTAACCATGCAGCTCATGAACCATAGTTGTATATAGTTTTGCAACAAGTAAGCAAATGTTTAAGAAAAGAAATATTTAAAGAAGAAGGAAAATAAAAACACGGGAAGAAATAGGGAAGATGTGCAACCCAATCAATAGATACAGAGTTGATTGCATGCACATAGACAGAACCATAGATATCAACACACAAAATTATAAGCAAAGGCAACTTAGGATCTAGATCTAAAATAACACAAAGTTTATAAGTAGATCTGAGATAAAAAAGCTAGAAACAAAATGCACCGTGACACAAAGTTCTCCAAAATCTGCTCCTTTGTATTCCTTTGCTTCAAATAGCTATCGGGGGTTTTAGCACAAAGTCTGGAACACAAGAATGTTGCTTACAAATTCGATCATTAACTTGAAAGGTTCTTCTCTACTTATAGAATGTAGAAGGAAAGTACAAATGGGAAACTCAATTGAATGAACATAAACAAAAAGTAAAGATAACATCTTAGCAATCATCCCCTTCTCTAATTCCTCTTCAAGTGACATGCATCCGGGTCCATATTCAAACTTATACACATCTGTCACTTAACTAATAGAATTGTTCCACATAACTTAAAGTAATGGTTTCAAAACCAATAACTTTAAAGTTTTACAATTACATCCGGGAACGTGGAAAATAGAAGAAGAAAGAGTAGAAGAAGAAAGACACGCTTTGTAACATCTACATCTTCTTTTTGTTTTGATACTGAATATACTTGTCGAACATGTAATTCAACATCTTCCCATCTGTCTTAGCCACAACTTCCTTTTCTGTCCTGAATTGCAGCAAGCCTTCGTTCAATACCCTGATACATGCTTCCACATCCTCCAAGCTAGGCCCGAACTTCTCAATATCTGACTGCAGTGCCACCAACTTGTTGATGGAATTCATCGTGAAAGGCTTAACAGCTCCATCAATTCTCCCTTGCACCATCAGAAGAGATCCTTCCAGGGAATTAGGCACTTTGTCTAGGAATGATCCGTGTGTATGAAGTAACGTTCCCGACCACTTCCTCATTAGTGAAAGCGATGACATTGTCTGGTAAAGATGATGCCATACTCTCAAGTGCCTGCATCCTTTTCAGCATAATTCTGCAGATCTCCAAACGGAAAGATACTGCAAACTCAAGTTGCTTCCCCTTCTCAACTGATCCGTCGGGCACAATCATTCCACAATCAACACTTCTCTCGGCAACTTATTTATTTCGGCCAAAGTACTCAGGTTACTCTCAACAACTGTGTTCATATCTATCGTGCTTGTTACCAGTTGCTTTAGCTGATCTGATGCATCTTTCATAACCTTTAGGCGGGCTGGCACCTCTCTCGAGTTGTACAAAAGCTTGACGAATGATCAGACTTTTCCATTCGTCGATAGCTTTAACTTGGTTACTTGCATCTTCCACTTCCTGCATCAGATGATCACTCACTTGCTTTTGTGCTGAAATGGGCTGAGTGGAAGATTTAGCAACCTTGGCAATGATCTCGCACAACTGAGATACACTTCTGAAGTTCAACTTTCTCCGCCTTTTCTTTGTCAAGCCTAAGGAATAGAGCATCTATCATGTCTGCGTGTCTGCTTGATCCTTACGTGGTGGCTTGACCTATGGGTACTCTGGTTCTCTTGTTATATCTTCTGCCACCGTGAGCTCATCCTCCTTCCCTTCTGCTGGAACTGACATCTCAGCGAACTTCTGTCCTGATTCCTCAATGATCAACCTTGAAGTTACCTTAGCAACTTTAGGTTTTCTATCTTTTCCGCCTAGATTCAGGAGCAGCTGCAAGTCGTGTTCCTCCAAGTTGATTTCCTCTCTAGCCTCTGGAACCAACTGCGAAGTCAACCATTCTGAGAAATTACTTCTCGGAGAATGAGAAGTTGCCGAGTGTACCACTATCTCGCGCTCTGATTCCTCTCCATCTGAAACCGCTACAGTGTTGTGGCTGCCATCCTCTGAGTCATCCAAAGACAAAGCTCTTTCAAATTCTGCCATCTGCAGCTTCAACGTTTCTTCAGGAAGAGGCGCTGAATGGAGTGGTTGAGGAGAGAAGATGAATGTTGCCGGATTCAACGGAGGAATGGCAGTATCTGCTGAGGTGCAACAGTCGGTGAAGTACTTGATGTTGGAGAAGCGGAACTAACATCATAGCCGTAGAAGTGATCTTCTCCTTCGAATGAGACCTTCTGTGCACTTTAATCTTCTCAGGCCTTCTGCTGCTTTCTCTCCTCGTGCTTCCTCTTGAGGAATCTCTGTGCCGAAGTTGCCCATGATTTGATTCATCAATGCTTCATCAAGGCAATATCCCTTCGTCAGCAACTAGTTTGAAGTATTGACCAGAACAGCGGCAGACCTTTCCTCGATCGTATGGCAGCCCCCTACGTTCTCCTGAAGTACAACTCTATCTCCTCCCATCCGATGGTATGTGTCAAGTAACACAGGCCCATCATCTTTAAGATCCGCAGGTATCCGTGCTAATCCAAAGTCAAACACTTGCGTGTTGATAACCTGCTGAAATCTTTCTTTCTAACCTCATACTCACTTCTGCACTTCATCCAAAAATCTTCCAATGAAGGCACGTGCGCGTACTCCTGGAGATTGTCTTCCTTGCCACTCCAAATGGATCGAAGTTCAGTCGTGCTGGGAAGAACTCTTGCTCGTACTCAGAGAACATCTCCGCTTCAATTCCTCGGGCCTTATGAATGCTTTGGCAGCTATAATGGCCCACAGTGATCGGGAAGAAGCCTGTAGACTTGTGCCGTTTCGACTGTAGGTCATGCATCTCCACGAGTTGTCTGCTCAGCTCCATGATGACCAATCTATCACTCGGATATCTGGGCAACTTAACTGGTTCTCCAGAAAAGCCGGTGACCTTGAGGTATGTAAAATCTGCAAACTGAATGAAGATACTGCCAATCCTGACACATAACTTCCCACGCTTCCTTGCTCACCCTATTGGCCTTTAGATCGCCGTCCAACCTGCAAATGAATTCGTAGAAGAATCCATCATTGACCACCTTGTAATCTTTCTTGCATGCAGGTACAGTAAGCTGTGGGTAGCACTCGAAAATAGGGTCCTTGGAAAGAACACCACATCTATCTAGCTTGGAGAAGATCCCCTGTGAAGCTGCTGCATAAACCAAATACGAAGTCATTTTGAAGTTGTAAGTACGCCTCACATTCCGGAGCTGCTCACCAATGTTGTCGCTAATGATTTCCGACCAATTGATTATTGAATCTGCTTTGTTGATTTCAATGGTCCTGATGAAAGCATACATCCATGCGCGGAAGTTGTGAGCGTTCGCTTCGCCATTTATCCTGCATAACAATTTGGCAATATCATCCACCTCTTGTACCAGATTGGATCGTGGAAGAGTTCTCGGGAACTTGGAAGGAGATCTGGGCTTCTTCATGTATCTGTTGTTCATTATGCCCACGCAGTCAACTTTATGCTTTTCCCATCTGTTGCCGGCATCCTGTATGCTAATAGTAGTCACCACCTTTCGTGCGGAATCTTCAAACAATAATTGATGAACTGTGCGTCCAACCGGATTATTGTTTTCCCCGCAGCATCTCGGACTGATCTGGATAATGGATGGTAAGACCTAGCACACTCCATGATGAACTCTGGCAACTGGGCTGTGAATGGAAATGCTACAGCTCGAATGATTCCACTGCTTTTGACTGCACGCATGAGGGAAGTCTTTCTAGCTTTGGATCTGTCAATCAATTCGGAAAGAGGTTCCGGACCTAGATCTGTATCTCCAATGTCAGCAAACTTAGAAGTGATGCATGACTCTGCTGTGCTTTCTTTTTCATCCCTCTTTGCCATGGCCGTATCTGTCTTTGTCTGAGCAATTCTTTTCTCTTTATTCGGTCGGAATTCTTCACAACCGGTGCAGATCTAGATATTTCTTCAGATTCGGAGGATATGTTCAATGTATTGGACATTGATTTAAGCTCCCTTTCTCTTATAAAAGCACCTGTAATGAATTCCTGCAATTAATTCAGACAAAGATGGCAACCGGAACATGAACAGTGGATTTTAATCATAAAAATCTGCATATATCAAGCTGCTTGCCCCAAAATTTGATGTTTTATTTGCATGCAAAGCAAGCATGAATTTTACCAACTTCACCTGAGCACCTGTACCACTATGTAGACAATTATTCAGACACAAATCAAGCTCCTTCAAACCTAGGCGCCAAATTTTGAAGCTTCCAACAGTAATTACACCTTCTGAGCAAAATTCCTCTTCAAATGGGGTGCACTTTTTGTCTGGGCTGCACTTCTTGCTAAAGAATTAATTAATTCATCCTTATGGCAGCCCTTGCTTATATAACCCTCATCATTCTATAATTAATTATTGCCCCTCCTATTCCTGGCAATTAATTAATTAATTAATAAACTTTTCTCTTCAAATGGGGCGCCTATTTTGTGCATGTTCATGGCTGCCATTAAATAAATTAAATTTATTTAATTTTAGCTCTCTACTTCCAGTTCACTTAAGCTTCACAGTATGCTTTGACCTCATCCACTGAAAATAGGAATTAATTATATCAATTAATACTTTAAAAAATATTATTCTTCTTCCAAATGGGGCGCACTTTTTGACATGAAGGGGCTGCATTAAATAAATAATATTTATTTAATTTTAGAATTTCTAATTCTAATTTCCTTTATCCACTTTCCCTTTGTTGACTTTTCCACATGCTTGGGCGCCAAATTTGGAGAAGGAATTAATTAATTTAATGCATTTAAAGCTGCCCTTCTATCCCAAAAGGGGTCGCACTTTTTGACATAGGCAATTTCTATTTTTAAAAGCCAATTTTCAATGGGATTATTCACCTGCACCGCAGCTCCAAAAATCCCATGATCCACTTAAGTTGTTTGACTTTCATAATGGGATTATTTACCCTGCAAGGCAGGTAAGAAAATCCCATCAATGCCTTAAGTGATTTTTTTTTATTTCACAATGGAAATTTTTACCTGCAAGGCAGGTAAGAAATTCCCGCCTGCTCTTGCCTCTAATTTTCCCATTGTGACTTAAGTGGCGTTGCTTCCATGGGAAAAAGTACCCTGCTAGGCAGGTACAAAAATCCCACCTGCCTGCTGCTACCAAAAATCCCATTGTAGCTTTAAAACCTTCTTTTTCCAAAAATGCGGCCTGCCCAGAAGAAGTTTTTTCGTGCATGACTTCGTCTTTTCAGAGAGAACCAAACCTCTTGTGGCGAATTCCTTCTGGCATAACGTCCATAGGTGATCTCCAGATACTCCAGGCAAAGAATCAGACCAAACCGGCAAAGGAATTGACCCAGAGAAATTTCACAGAAAACAAAACGGAAAACACCAAAAACACAAAACATTGCCAGAAGTCACAAATAAAGCCCAGAATTCATTCCTGGTTAAAACCCTACTGGTATATGGGAATATTGACATGTACGATCACAACAGGTTAAACCGGAGCACAATTTGCCTCAAACAGGGCTCAAAATAATTAAATACAAATTTCCCACAGGCAAACCCCAACGACAGAATATAACAATTTCGGGCATCTGGGTATTTGTCGAAATTGGCTTATATGGCTCTTTGGGAATATCTTGACACAATACAGAAACTTTCTGGCAATAAAAACACAAAATGACCCATTATTTTAAACGATGTTTTTTTACATAGGGTAGTCCCAGATTTTAGGGTGAAATCTGGGGACACCATAGATACATGTTTTACATATTTTTGGAGAAACAATGTGCTTTAATACATAATGGATGCATTTCGGTGGAAACCGACACCGTGGTTTTGCTCATAGGTTGATGTAATTCAAAACCATGGATGTAACACCATTTCCTCGCCACTTGTACTATCGGAGACAATGTAGTTGCACTTCGTGGTTTATACTATATAGGTCTCTAGGAATCTAACATGATGAAATAGCCAACAACACACTGTAATATCCTTATCAAATAACTTTAGATAAATCTGGATATTTGCATGAAACCTTAGGGCAGGAATATAAAAAATTGACCTTTTAGGACAACAGCAATAAACTGATTTTTTATTAAAAACAGCAAACCCCGATATGTAGAAAATCAGACTTTTATAAATTTATTTCAAATCAGCTTTAATAAAAACACTAGAACATCTAAATACAATTATTTCACAATAGATGATCCAGATGAAAAGATGAACAAAAGATAAAAGCATGCAAACTGATTTGACTGAAAATTGCCCGCAGAGGTGGTATCAATACTGAAATTTGTTCCCAAAGGGGGACGTCTTAGTCGTACTGGCTGTTCTGGATGGTTAAAATAGCCCTAAATACGATGCCCTAGATGAATACTTGTACCTTGAATGATCACTGCAACCCCTAAATGGAATTGTCAAACTTATATATGAGGGTTTCCATCCTATTATATCTATGTGCAAATGAGGGTTTCCATCCGCTTTTATAACTTTTAAGGCCTTCTCCCAAAGTTGGCACCACCTTTTGGAGTTACATGCATGCTTTAAAATAATTAAAAATCATTTAATTGGCATATCCAAAGTTGGCACTCCATCCTAAAAATATAAGCTTGATGCCCATGCAAACACTTCTATCTTTGGCGTCCCATGTTGGAAATTCATTATTTAATTCCTCATGCACTCTTTCATTATTATTATTATTTCACTCCTCATGCACTCACTTCTCCTTTTGGCGCCCCATATTGGAAATATAATATTTTATTCCACTTTTGCTTTGTGGCTTGCTTATTAAAATATAATTTAAGTGTCATTTTCCAATTAAAATATAAAAGTACCCTTGGATCACTTAAATTAATTTATTTCCCTCATTAATTCCCTTTAGCCTACAGGAAATAAAAAGAATAGGCTTCGGGTATCCAGAATCAATTAATTTTGAAAAGGGGACATTACAATCTGCCCTTCCTAGAATTGCTTGCCCTCAAGCAATTGCAAGTCCCTTCTACAAATACTAAGATCCCAAACTCTCATGTTCACACAATTTGGAACTTGTATGAATGGATCTATGCACCCTTTGCCACTCAAAGTGTTCTTCACTCTAGCACCATTTCCACTATGCTGTCCACGATGACCACACATCTAAAATGACTTAGTAGGAAGCAACAAATCCACAACACTTATATACCTTTGGCTTTTTCTCAACTTATTCACCTTCCTTTGCGAATCAAGTTTAGTTGAGATATCTTTAACATCCCCAACCTTGTGGCTCAGAACATCTGGGTTGGGATCAACATTCTTCTTCACCTTGAACTCTTCATATTGTTGACACATGCAAACATTAGAAGTCAATAAAACATCATGATTCTTGTTAAAGTCATAAACACAATCAATTTGCTTCCCATAGGTTGTTGAACTAAAAATTCCAACAAACTAAAAATCAACGTTTCAAACCAGGTAAAGCCTTTTTTCATGCCCTCAACATGGTCTTCTTGGAACTCCACCCCAAAACCTTGTTGCATGGATTTGATTTTTCTGTCTTCTTCGGTTCATGCCCCATGATTTCTTCCTCTCCTCATCACTAAGGGAGAACTCTTATTAGATCCATCAAAAGTAGGGAGTGACAACTTCCCTAAAGCCTGTTGCAGGTCTCTTTGATTAGTTTGTGGCCTAGGTTCAACTCTTGGTCCACCCTTGCTTTCCTTCAGATTAATAAAATTGGTGAGGGATATGGCATCTCTAATCTCATCGAGAAGTACCTTGTACTCCTCATAGCTAGCAGCAATATCATTTGTTATGGTAGGTTGAATTTCTACCTCCCGAATTGCTTCCTCTCTACGTAGGAAGTTAGGCTGGAAGGGCCTAACAATAGAACCAATGGCTGTCCTCTGATAGGGTTGGTTATGGTTCACTCCTAAAGAGCTTCCCTCACCATTTGGAGCCCTTTGCACATTCGTGCCCTTACATAACTTGGATTAACTGACCCATCATATTAGCTAAAATGTCGTCCCTCGAACAAGCCTGTCAAAGTGCACCTCATTCGGATCCTTGTTACCCATGATTTTTGGTTGTTTTGTACCTTTCTTTTTTTCCTTTGGTAGTACTTGACTTCTTTGTCACTACCTTGCATGAAGTTCAAAGATGCAATTTTTTTATCTACAAGTTGGGAGGAAAATTGGCTTTGATACCACTGTAATATCCTTGTCAAATAACTTTAGATAAATATGACACTAGTACTGAAATTTGCTCCCAAATGGGGACGTCATAGTTGTACTTATTCGGATGCTAAAACAGACTCAATATGATGCCTTAAGCGAATCGGATGAATATTTGTACAGACTAAATGATCATTGCAACCCCTTAATGGAATTGCAAAGCTTAGATATGAGGGTTTTCGTCCTCAGATCTGTATGCAAATGAGGGTTTTCGTCCTCTATTGTTGATGCAGAAGCAAAAGCCACTTACACATAAAGAAGTAGTTGATAAATTTTCAAGGTGCATAATAATAATCCCCCAAATCCAATTTTATAACTTTTAAGTCCTCCCAAAGTTGGTGCCACCTTTTGGAGTTACATGCGTGCTTTAAAATAATTAAAGATCATTTAATTGGCATATCCTAAGTCGGCACTCCATCCTAAAAATATAAGTTTGATGCCCATGCAAACACTTCTATATTGGGCGCCCCATGTTGGAAATTCATTATTTAATTATTCTTTAATTCCTCATGCACTCTTTCATTATTTTATTATTATTTCACTCCTCATGCACCCACTTCTTCTTTTAGCGCCCCATATTGAAAATATAATATTATATTCTACTTCTACTTTGTGGCCCGCTTATTAAAATATAATTTACGTGTCCTCCAATCAAAATATAAAAGTACCCTTGGATCACTTAAATTAATTTATTTCCCTCATTAATTCCCTTTAGCTGCAGAAATAAAAAGAATAGGCTTCGGGTATCCATAATCAATTAATTTTGAAAAGGGGACATTACACATACCCATCTTGAGTGAGCTACTAGGTCCAAGAATGGGTTATGTTGTAATGGCAATTTTGGATCGATAGATATGTATTATTTTCTTTTGAATTTTGATTTACAATTTTTGATATCATTGATGAAGAATTGAACGAGTTGTTTTGATGATGTTTTGTGTTGCGAGGACTTCTCACCTCTCACCTAATGGGGAAAGATATTGCATTGGCCTTCAATCAATCATCGGTGATTGTCTAAGTTGGCAAGGTAGTTGCTAGCATCAATAGAGTTGATCAAAGGTTTGTCAACGTCATTGGGCATTAGGAAATGTACCATATACTGTGCACAGATAGTCACCAAGCACTCATGTGACACCTTATGTGGATCGATGTAGTTGAGAAAACCTTGATTGTGCTTATATAGGAGTATAATACAAAATGGTCAAAGCGGATAGGCATGCCAACAGGATGTTCATCATTCATGCCACAACTTGCGCGGTGAAGAGCTTCCCAGAGTGAAGGAAGCAACATCAATTGATCAATACAACAATGAACAAGTGTAACCATTTGTAGGTGTGACAGAGACTATTGGATGACTTCACGGTCATGTGCTTTGGATAATCTTCTACTTCTCTTTGGATCAAGGTGGTTTGTAGGGTCATTTGATCCAAGTGGTTGTTTAGTTTGTTAATATGTTATTTATTATTGATCAACCCTTGTTATTAAATGTGTTAATTGTGTTAGTAAATTAATGGTTAGCATTAATTTACATGTGTTAGTGAGTTAGGTGTGTCAAATAATTGGTTGGGCCCATTAGAACATTGGGCCCTGGTGTGTGAACTATATCCCAAAAGCTTATTGGATGAAGTAATATGTAATGGAGATCATTTTACTTGTGTACAAGTTTTGATGAATTAAATAATTTGTGTAGTTCTTCATGTTATTTTCCTATGTTCGTGTTCTATCAATTGTCAACCACAAACATTATTATAATTTGTTTCTTCTCTATTTCTCATCGAAGCTAAAACATATGGAATGCAAATGTAACAACCTTCACAGGAATGGTTTTTACACTATTATAAATGGGGCAAGTTGTCAACATACATGTAAGAATGCTAGCCATGATTTGTTGTATTATTAGGCACTCTCAACCATGGAAAGAGATCTAACAGTTTAAACGCATTGTTGAGATTTTTTTGGTGAAGCAATGCATGCTATATTACTCCAAAGAAAAAATGATTAGATTATTCAAGCATTAGGTTTACAAGAAAAATATATCTCTACATAGCCAAGGAGAGAAGACATCCGGGACTGTGCCCCAAAAAGAAAAGAATTTATATCCTTTTGAAACCACTCAAGATTACACAATAAAATCCAAATCATATCTAAAAATTCACGATTTCCCCAAACAAAAATTAATTAACTTACCAAGACAAGCATATATAATTTTGCTTCTCTTAACCATTTTTAAGGATGTGAAGGCTATGAAGTATAGGATGAGGAATGTTTTTGTACTAATAATATACATACAATATCCTGAATGCCATAGTTCCACTAATGAAACGATTTGGAATGAAGGTGTGCGCGCGCATGTCATTTTACTATAACTATAACTTCGACCAGATTTGAGTAGATATTGGTCACAAGCAATGTTTTGGGTGAGCTTTGAGAAAGGGGATGAAAAATGAGTATTCTCGTAAGAGTATAGAAGCATAATGCTAGCAAAGAAGTAAACTTGCTAACCAAAAATGAGTTGATGACATAGAATTAATATTTCCATTGAGATAAGATGCTTAGGAAAGCAAACCTGCATGTGATGTTTGCAATGGCTGAATCTGCTGTCATTTGCCTCTCTGCTGCTATCTTGCTCGCAACCATATCGGGCCATGAGGTTCCACTTGCAAGAGCTGTGAAAGCTATGACATATGGATTTATACCTACATAATGAGGGGAGAATATATATAATTCATATATAAATCATGATATCAAGAGAAGAAAAACTCCTGCTAATGACTAAGAAATTCCATTTTTTTCTCAAACAAGTAGACACTATCCATATGATAAATTCTGTAGAAGCAACAGAAAAGGAACCTGTTACACAGCTTATCAGATCTGTAAGTTTAGTAAGAATATATGAAATCCCAGTTATAAAACACAGGGAAGCAATGAAAGCGACCCATCCATGAGCGATTTGATATGGGGGAACGATAGAAAATAAAAGCCTCCACGGAAGAAGTATCAATTGCCAAATTATTCTTAACAGCCGTTGGGGAACATTCCTATTCTTTCTTGTTTCAGAATCTTCCACCTGCTTACAGGAAAATCATTCTCAGTAAGTTTTAGTAGAAAAGAATAGGACTTGATCATTTCTTTATTTTCTACTATATAAAAGACAGTGCTGCCATTTTTCATTTGTAGAAAAACATAGAAATAAGCATTGGTGCACAATTTTACTTTCCAGATGAAGGCAACTGTGAACATACAACATTCTACTCAAAGGACTGGCCCACAGACAAAGAAACATAACTTGAATGAATAAATGTATTCTCGGAATGTTGAAAGTACATTGAGTTCACAATGAAAAGTATTATTTGTCAATAAAAATATAGTCCAGCAAAAAAAAAGCATGTTTGATTTACACACCAGACCAGATCATACACATCTAAAAATGCATTTTCTCATCATATTAACAATTTTACACCAACAAAAGACAAAGCTATTTCTTTCTCAATTATCATTTACATGATAGCTTGTCATCAACACTACATAGAGAAAATATATATTTGAGAACTTGTTGTAATGAACCCAATAAGTAATCATTAGTTATTAATCATCATCGTGTACGAAGACTGGCCTAACTACGCATTATAACATATTCAATCCCACTATTCCTAGGAGACATCCAGAATGTTTGGGGGACGGACAAAACGTCCCCTATCTAGCCCCCTGATTTTCTCGACATCCTTGGAGATGTTTCCCCGTTTCTGATCTGTTTTAACTTTTGGGGCCATCTAAGAACATCCCCAATGTGCAAGGGCCGTGATGCAGTCAAGGATTGTGGGTCAATTGAATGGCAGCATTGTCCTTCAAGCCATTAACTTCACACACTCAACAAAAGTCATTCATACAGATCAATTGAGACTAGAGAATAAAGACAACAAATTTATCAACCTCTCGTGAGCTGTTACAAAGATTCAACTACTCACCCTTCTCTTTTATTACAATACACGAAGAAGAATGCCCCAGTAGCCCCTCAATGGGCTAGACTCAACTCCTTTTGCTACTTTGTGCTTCTTGAGCATCTACACTCTCACAACAAGTCTTCTCTCACTCCAGCATGCCTTCTCCAAATCCTTCCTTGCCTTTTTTGTCTCATGAAGTGGTTCTTGGTAGTTGGTATTTCCTTTGACCTTGAAAAATACTCAAAATGAGCACTCTAGGTTGTTACCCCCTTGTGCAACTTCCGCAGGGAAAAGCGATGCATTCTTTATATTGTCGATTGCAAAACCGACAAGGCAATTATGTAACTAATGGTTATTGTTGACCGGTGTTTCAAACCACTGCCTATGTAAACCAGCGGATTGGTTGTCTTCCCCATAAAGGGTCAATTTGATCCTTTTTAGATGATGAAATATCATATACATGATGTTCCTAGAGTGTTGGAACCTTGGGGATGCTAACTAACCTATTGGATCATCTTTGACAAGTGCAATGATGTTAACAAGTCGTGTACACACACGCACAAATGCCGAATTGTATTTTTGGTTAATGCAAGATAGCTTGTGGACCTAGATGCTCCTACATCATACACCTTGGGTAAGAGTTTTAAAAACATAGTGCTCACAAACTTGGGTTAGACGGTAGAACCACCCTTTTAACTCCGAAGAGCAAGGCTACGACGTGCCCTTTCACCATGCTAGGTACTTCCTCTGTTTCCAACAACCTATAAGACCATAGACTCTCCTACTCCACCAAATGCTTCCCACACTACTCTTGTTTACACCGTCATTAACTTTGGACCAACCACCTCCGCCTAAGCTCAGCATCTCTTTCCCTTCCTCAGCTGCAACTCCATGCTCTTCTATACATGCCTAGGCTGATAACAACATTAGCTGCTCCATCATACTCTCAGCTGAAGTAAACAATCCTTCAATTTCCCTTGCTTTGGTTTTGAGTGGGAAGGTCTTCCATCCCCTCTACTTGATTATATACTGCTGTCACACTTGGACATTTGAGGTCTACTTCTTTACTTGTCTCTTTTTGGCTACATCCTTAGCATTCTCCTTCACAAGCAATGTGTTGTATGCTTCTTTCTCCTCTTCTAGCAAAGCATGCTACACATGCCAAGATGGTTCCTATGCTCAATCTTTTCTTCTTTCTCCTTCAAAGGAATTTAGAGTATACCTTTGTCCGCCCTTCTTAACACTCATGGTCATAGCTTTTCCATCATACAACATCTCACTATCAAATTGGCATAGTCTCACCAACATAATATGGCATCCATATGAAAGACATCACACAAGACTTTGAACTTCACAATGCTCCCATACAGTGATATCATGATCCTATACCAACCAAGACACCCTAAATGGCTTTGGGTGTGGTGTACATACCAAATTCAGCTTACATTTACAAGATAGCTACTATGCTCAATCTTTTCTTCTTTCTCCTTCAAAGGACTTAAGAGTATACCTTTATCCACCGTTCTTAATACACATGGTGTTAGCTTTTCCATCTTACAACATCTCACTATCAAATTGTCATGGTCTACTCAACATAGCATGGCATTCATCCATAGGCAATACATCACACAAGACTTTATCCATGTGACTACCAATTTGCATATCAACTTCACAATGCTCCCACACAATGATATCATGACCCTCTACTAACAAAGACACCCTAAATGGATTTGGGTGTGGTGTACATAACAAATTCAGCTTCTCCTATGCTCAAGCTTTTCTTTTTCTCCTTCAAAGTATTTAGAGTATATCTTTGTCCACCCTTCTTAATACACATGGTCTTATCTTTTCCATCATACAACATCTCACAATCAAATTGCCATGATCTCCCCAACATAACATGGCATTCATCCATGGGAAAGACATCACACAAGATTTTGTCCATGTACCTACCAATTTGCATATCAATTTCACAATGCCCCCATATAGTGTATCATGACCCTTTACTAACCAAGACACGCGAAATGGTTTTGGGTGTGTGTACATATCAAATTCAGCTTACCTGCTATTTCAGTGGACACTAAATTATTTTTGCTTCTCCTATCAACCACATCATCACAACTTACCTTTATCTTGCACTTTGTACTGAAATTTTTTCTTGTTTGGCATGCATCTTCTTTCATCCTTTCAACCTTCGAGACTCCTCATTTAAAAATTGTATCCTTGTTCACGTTCCTCAACATGCTCGTTTGTTGCCATGGATGCAGCATCTGCTTGTACAATTTGTGCGTTACCTTCATTTCTTCTTTGCACAAGGACACTTGAAAGCATAGTGACCAAATTCTCCACATCAGAAGAATGTTCCACTAAAGGAAATTCTCCACATCGGAAGAATATTCTGCTAAATGATCTTCCTCTTCCTCTTCCATAGCTTCCTCTTCCTCTTTCATAGCTGCCTCTCCCTCTTCTGGAGGTGGTTCTACTTCATGCTTGCTGATTTGGGACTTGAGAAGTGGTAGATCCTTCCTCATTCCATGGCTGATTGCTCTCATGGGATGGCTGATTCTACCATTGCTGAACCTCCCTCTTTGCCTTGACATGTTTTGTTGCCTTCTCGATAACTTTTGTTCCACCCTTAAAGCATACAAGTATGCTTCTTCCACTATATGCAACCTAACCATGCTGATTTCACCTTGACTAGTTAACCGCATTCTGTTTATGTATCTTGTCACCTTTTCTTGGTCCATCTCATTGTGACCAGTCCGGATTCTGATTTTGTAGAACTCCTTGTAGTCGTTCACACTTAGCTCTTTTTACCTTGAATTTTGTAGCGCATTCAGCAAGTCCAACGGGTAGTCTGCAGCCTCGCAGGTAGAAATTATCCTTTCAATTTGGCAATCATCTTTTCCCAACAGGTAATCTGTTGCTCAACCATTTTATTCCTCTCAGTTTGTACTTCTTTCCGCCATAGGGATGCATGCCCTTTTAGCTTGGTTTGAGCTACCTTCACATTCCTTAGGTCAGCCACTTCATAAAATTTGAAATATTCTTTCATCTCAATGAGCTAATCAATCAAGTCCCGACTCTTCATCCTCTGCATCACTCACATCATCCCTTGCGACAAATCCCTTCTTCTATCTTCTTTAACAACTAGTAATCTTTTTGGTTTTTAATCTAGTTTCTTCACAGAGCGACAGTGACTAATATTCTTCTGGATTCATCTGTGTAAGTAAATTTTTGTCCAATGTTTCAAATCTGACTATTGGATTCATTTTCAATTTTCTTTCCTTGAAGATGGATCCAGTAGTGGGGATCTAAAGCGCCAGACAAAAAAAGTACTAACACAACTAGTCTTGTTTGCATAACTCTCAACAACACTGCAAACTCATCTAGTCTTCCAGCCATATTGGCAGATACCACTCCATCTCCACCCATCATTCTCCTTGGAAGGATCTCAACCTGAACCTACTGCTGCAATCTCTTGTTTTGCAATCCTACATCAGTGCTATTCTCTACAAACTGGATTCAAAACCAGATCTGATACCATATAATGCAGTCAAGGATCGGGGGTCAAATGAATGACAGCCTTGTCTTTGCAACCATTAACCTCACACACTCAACAAAAGACATTCACACAGATCAATTGAGAGTCGAAAACAAAGACAACCAATTTATTCACCTCTTTATCATGAGGAAGTACAAAGATTCAACTACATTTTCACTCACTCCTCTCTCGTTACAGTACAAGAACACCACCCATAGCCCCTCAACGGGCTAGACTCAACTACCTTTGCTCCTATATGCTTCTTGAGCAACGCTTCTCTCACTTCAGCCTGCCTTCTTCAAATCCTTCCATACTTTTTTTTTCCCATGAAGTGGCTCTTGGCAGTTCTTTTGACCTTGAAAAGTGCTCTAAATGAGCACTAGAATGTTTCTACGTCATTACCCGGCTTCTACAATCGCCACGGGAAAAACCCTCTCTTTTGCAGACTGGTGGCTGTGAAACCACCACAACATTTACGTAATTGCCAGTTGATGCAGACTGGTGGTTTAGTCATCTGCCCGAAAAAGGGTCAATTTAATCCTTTTCAGATAATGAAACCTCCTCCACATTATAGTCATGGAGTGCTGGAATCTTGGGGATGCTTCTTTGCATGTTGGATCATCTTTGATACACACCACAATGCCAACAAGTTAACAAGTTGCACACATGCACAAATGTTGACTTTGTTTTAGATGATACAAGATGGCTTGTGGACCCGTGATGATCTTGCATCAGGTCGTCTTGGGGCAATATTGCCTTGAAAAAAAAATGTAAAATAAAAGAGATGAAATATTTTAGCATTTCATCTCTTTTGTTTGATTTTCTCACATAAGCCATCATACTGCTCTCCCAAAAACACGCCCCATCTCCCCTCAGTCCTGTAAACTCAGAGAAGCATACTCTATACATCTATGTATTTTATACTCTTTCCTACCAATATGTGAATATTTTTAAATGTTTACCTTGAATATAGTTATTGGTATATTGAAGTGGTATCCAAAGCTATAAAGATTCCTTTTCTATTAGACCTTTGATCTATGGTTCAATTTTAATTCCAATCTATACGCAAAATTCTATTACTATCCAATATTCTCCCATACAATCTTGAGGAGCACGTGTAACTAGAAAAAAATCAATTCTCTCACTGGACTGACATTTTTAAGTTAGTGGACTATCTTTCTTGGACTGTGGCCTAGACCTTTATAGAACATTGATAAGTAATCTATGACCTGAATTCAGAATCCCTTTGTAGAATAATATTATATAATTATTGATATTAAAGGACAGAGCAATTTATCCATGAATAAAATTAATGGGAGGCTACTCTATACATCGAAACTTTAATATCATTTGTCTTATTAGTCTTACCTTTAACTTTGGCAATACGGTTTTTATCTTTGTAATGAGATGATGGATTTTAATATTATTTTTTGGAAGTGGTTTAACTGTCAAGACAAGCTTTATTGTAAAGGTCGCCACCTTTTTTCCAACCTAAGAAAATCACATTAGGAAGATAAAGGATGTATTAAGTATTCCATTGCCCTTTCGGTTTGCATGTATTTTTGAGTTTTTTTCCTCCCTTTTTTGATATTTTGGAGCCTCAACTCACTAAGAAACCTGTTCTACTGCTATATAATTCCTGCTCAGACCTGAGAAGTGCTAAATCCTTCCTCATTTCCACAGCTGATTGTTCTCCTGGGATGGCTGATTTCTACCACTGCTGCACCTCCCTCTTCCCCTTGACACACTTTGTTAACTTCTGGACAACTTTTCTTGCCAGTGTCCATGATTCAACACTTTCCAACCATTGGCCAATTCAACTCAATCTAATCAATAGCTCCATAGGAACCCATAAACATCAATTCAGGTTGTAAAACATGTAGATGCCTCATCTCGAATTTGTTACAAACATGGACAAATGGTGGCAGCGGGCTAACAACATTTCGGGCATGCAATGTACACAAATTCATAATAAAGGAATGGAACATCCATGCCTTCAGTAATAACTTCACAATCAGCAAGCACATTGGGGCAGTTTTACTCTCTACAAAAACAAATCAAAGAAAGGTTTCCCAAAATAAATAGCAATGCAGGAACGGGATTTAATTCATAAACTTGTTGTAGTGCAGAAAAGAGGAGTGCTACTGAAGGAAAAGATCAATATGAAAGTGGGTTAAACAAGGAGACAAACACCAAATACTTCTACAAAACAGCACTAGAAAAACAACACATTAATTCAGTAGAAAATCAAGATAGGCACTAACAGGTATTTTTACAAAGCACCAGAAATCATGTACTATGCTGCGAAATTTAGCCAAGAACTCCTTCAGGAAAGTCAATCTAATGCAGAAAGAAAAAGAGAATAGAAAATTCACGAAAAACATCCCAAAGACAATTGCAAAATCAAATAATGGAAGGATGAAGAAACTAGCCAAAAAAAAGTCAGAGACATATTTTATCATACCAGAAGGATAAAGCCATGAGGCCAAGTTGATTTACAACACTAATGATGCATGAGCATCCGAGTTCATTGCGATTTTGCATCAACCAAAAATGTGTTAAGAGTAGGAAAATAAGCTGAATCCAGCTATGTGTAGTTTTGTTTGGGCACAAATTGTATTTTGCATATTATGCACAGCATGCGAGCACGCATAAGCCATGTTGTTCTTTTGGGCACGTCTGTTATGTATTTGTGTGGTTTTTGTAATTACACATATTTGTTTGTGCGGCATTGTCAGAATGCTTCAAAAAGATCCATAGTATTATTTTGAATCCAAATAAGAAATTAGAAGATGGTGAAAACCAATATCCAGTGGCATAGAGCAGAAAGAGGCGGTTTCATGGTGGAAGGTCTTGTACAAACCAAAGAGTGTCCAATAGGCATCACGGCACCCCGCATCATGCATGTACACTTGTGTAGATGGCAGGAAGCTTGTAAGCCTTAGTGCAGAACCACAATATGATGCAACCATTTGGAAATATGGCACAGAACCAGGGAACTTCAAATGTGTGTGGCATCATAATTGGAATGGAGGACTCTCCTTGATACTACGCATTCACCTAGGAAACCACCAAGTCATTGGACTACCACACAAGGTTCTTGATCACACAAATGGTGGAATCCTAAGAAAGGGCCAACAAAAATTATCAAACTGTGAAATTATGTTTGTTGCGTCAAATTACACTTGCATCGAGCTGAGCTATGAAATGGGTCCTTGGGCCTTATTTTCCATGTAATGTTTGTAGTGCATTTAATTGCTTATGGGTAGAATGTATTGGGGTAAACATTGTAAGCAGTTGATCATGTGTCTATATAAACACACAAATACACTTGTAGAAGGGGATTCAATGAGGTAGACGGGATTTAGTCAATTCAGCTCCGTGCAAGGACTTTGGTTCTAGATTTAGAAATTTTGTGAGATAACGGCCTATGCTGCGATTGTAAGGAGTATTATAGTAAGATCCATGCATAGGTCTTAGAGGGTCTAAGAAAGATTGAACCATTGAGGCAGCACTATGGTCATTCCCTCCCAAATCCTCCCACCAAGAACCTTGAAGTGTTTTGCTTTGGAGCATTATGTGTTGTAAGACTGTATCGTTGGCGATCAATCTCAAGTGTGCAATCAATTATTTAATAAAAGCTCTTTTTGTTGTGTATTTTGAACAATACATGGTCAAAAGCATCCTTTCATTCCATGGACCCCCATCAACCAAACGCAAACTAACCATGGCTACATCAACCATTGTAGAAAAACATTTGGAATCTAATCAAAACAAATCTCCTAGTAGTTGTGGAAGAATCTCAAAGAAATAGAAAAATACTCAAAAGCATCAATGCACCGGCTCGACCGTTTAGTGTTGATTCCAAAGGTGGCACAAGCTGAGGCAATTGATGAGTATAGGCATTTTGCACCATGCAATGTGGTTTACAAGATCACCATACTAATAGCAAGCATAATGAAGCAATTATGTCCATAGATTATATCAAAAACCCAATAGGTGATACTCTCAAGAGGCACAAAAGCTTCTAGGGTTCCAATTAATCCAAACATATCTAAAGCATTTGACAAATGTAACTTGGATTGCATAGCCTAAATTATACACACTTTTGGGTTTAACGAGAGACATTGGAAAGCCATTCGCCTCCACTCGAGGCCTACGCCATTCGGAGGAGACCTCGCTAAGTTCATATCTTTTTATTGTCATGGAAGAAACCTCGACAAATTATTTACTATAACAAATTTGCGTAAAATCAAAGATAAGTTCCATGGGTTTAGAATTACACAACGAATCGACATAATACACATACTTTTAACTAATTTACAAAACAAGACCAAAAAAATTCTCTAATTTGTAGTTTGTTTATGATACACTACTTTTTTTACACAACGAATCAACCCTTATACTCAAGGAAATTTAACATCCTGGAAAAGTTGGTAGCATTCGTTTTACATCGTTGTCAAATAGCATCAAGGAAGCAAATAAACACAAAGTCTACAAGCCTTTGGGTTTGGCGACCAAATGATTTCATAGATCAACATTTAGAATCACAATAGAAAAAAACCTAAATAATATATTCAAAATTTGGAAAAACTTCAAGAATTAAAAAAAAAAAAAAACCTTGTATCGTTTAACTACTACATACATGATAACTCTTAATAGAGACATTGAAAAACTAATCACCTCCACTCGAGGCCTATGCCAATGAAACCCTCTAAGTCCATATAGTTTCATGATTCATCATCGTGTTGGAGAAACTATACGCACCCAAAATCGCATTTGGACCCCTAACCATGGCTACATCAACATTGTAGAAAAACATTTGGAACAATAAAAATCCCCTATGATGATAAATTTCGTTTAGTGTTGATTCCAAGAACGATGATGTCCAAATCCTTTCCTTTTGTCTTTCAGCATGCTTATCTTGCTTTATTTTCCCTTGTCCCAAAGTTTCTTATCTTTTTGAGCCATTTTTTGCTCATTTTTTGGTTGTCGTGACTTTAAGTCATGCAACCACCAAGAAACCCTCGCAATAGTTACGCAACCGCCAAAGATTCTTTGTCTAGACCGGCAATTATACTCAAGGAAATTTAACATCCTGGAAAAGTTGGTACGTAATCGCCACGGTGGTCCCGCAACCACCGGTTTGTGCATCAGACACCAAATTATACACATTTGGGGCTTAAAGCATTCGATGCACTGCAGCCCATGGGTCATTGCAACAAAACAAGACCAAAGATTCTCTAATTTGTAGTTTGTTTATGATACCATGCGCATTAATCCGAGACTCAAAAATGCGTGTTCTATACACGTGTCGCAAGCTTCTCAGTGTCTTTCTCGCACGTTTCTTGACCATTTCTCCTAATTTCAAGCTTGTTGGATACGTATGGAACTCCTCTTCCTTACTATTCTTAGAATGTTGACTGCCCCTTCTTAGGATGATTTGGCACTTCTTGATTGTCAAGTGTGTTGGACTTCTTCCTTGCCATTTTTCTATAAAAACCAAGATTTTTCCTGAAGCATTGGTTGGATATTTTTGATTTTGATTGCACCATTACTCGTTGAAATCTTGCCGAGAAGTACACAAACAACTCAAATCATTGCTTTGTTGCTTCATTCTTGAATTCATGTCTAGCTAGCTCTTTGAACCACCTGCTCCAGTGTCTTCACAATTTCTTCTACAACCAACTAGCACTGCTCCTTGGACCAATTGGACTCATATATGGAAAGGAAGTTGAGGGGATAAAGAGAAGCATCACCACGCTTGGGAATCATCTCAGTTCTATGCAATAACCAGGTTGGGGATGTTATTTTAATTTTCTTCAAAGCTTTTAATCTAGAATCAATATTTGTCGTTAAATCAATAAACAATACAACTTGTTTTAAGAGGTAAAATTCATAATTATTTATTTTCCTGTAAGAAGCTTCCATTGATGCTTCTTTCTTGCTTACCCATATGGATTTTCCCGAGAAAGGATTTGGAGGAAGTTCCTGTGCATCAATTTTTGCACTTCTTCATTTTAGAATATTTGTAGATTTCAATTTCTCCATTAATTAGATTTATGTGCATACGAACAATCTTCCAATGACAACTTCTTCCCTGCTTATCCCTGTGGGTCTGCTAGGGAAAGAAGCTTGAGGAAGATTTTGTGTCTATGCTTTTATTGTGTTTCTTCACTATTAGTATTTTTTTGTGCAATCTATTTTTAATCGGAGAAGTCTCGGGGAGAAGAAATTGCTTCAGAGAAGCTTTATTTCTTCCCGTGATTATGAAAATATTAAAACTAAATACGAATAACTAAATTAGAATAAATAGGAATCCACAATTACAAATTAGAAAATATCTTGATTCAAACTAAATTAAGCTTCATATCTCAAAGCAATAGAGGAATAGCCACATCAGTTATTCCCTGTTCATTTTGTTTTAGTATGGAAGGAGGATTTATTTAATTTAGAAGCAATTTCTTTTATCTAGTAGAGTTATCTTGTTTTAATTAATTTAGAGTAGATAAATGTTAATGTTTGTTTAATTAGCTGCTTTCAACTTATTTCTTTCAAACAAATAGATTAGATTGTTCATTTCATTTTGGATAATTAATCGGGAATGAATTTAGCTAATTAAAAGATTAAAACACACTTGTCTTTTATTTAAGCTAGATTTACTTTTCTTAATTATTTAAAACGAACCTTTCAACGTAGCTTAGCATTCCAATCAAATCAAACAATTAAACAATAGGGAACTTACACTACCCGTACATAGCCTCTAATTCCCCTTGGTCAACTTAGCTCGTAGGAACTCACACTACCCGTTCTTAGTCCCTAATTCTCCTATAGCTACATTTCAGTGTACCCTCAATCCTACACATTCTAGCTGTCCCGACACGACCTCGGGAGGTCGAGTGCATCTAGAATCACGTGTTGATTCTTAGGCGTACATAAACCCTCAATAGAATAATTGCTGATGCAAAATCGGAAGGAAATTGCATGGGTTTCCCCGCATAGAACGAGGTCAAAGATTCTCTAATTTCGAGTTTGTTGAAACCTTCATACTCATGGAGATCCAACATCTAAGAATGTTGGTAGTTAGGTTCCGAATAGCAACAAGGCAGAAAATAAAACACAAATTACTCCAAAGTGTTATATTTGCGAATATTTCAGCTCAAAGATAAAAGCCAAACTTATGGATTGGGATGAGCCACACACATCAATCCCAAATTTTGCACCATCTAAATGGAAACTAGATTATTGGTGTTACATTATCTACTATGTTCCACCAAGTTTCTAGGACGGGGACAACAGGGGACGTGTTTTCGAGACGGATTTTTTTGGAGGCCTTTTTTTAGGGACGGCAGGGGATGGGTATTAAAAACTAAGGGAAAATTTTAAAAAATATAGGAAATTTCAAATATTCATATGATAACATTGCTAAAGCATTCATCATACACATTATAGAACCTTAATACATAAAATTAGAGCTAAATTGAGATTTCACATAAGATTTAACCTTACGGTGCAAGCCTTAAATATAAAATGAAAGCCTTGTAAAACTAATGTGATGCAATCGATCCCTATTCATTTCGAGAATAAAAACAATCTAGTTGGTTTTTTGCACTTTTACGGGACTGTTCTTATCTTGGCTCGACTGGATCTGGTAAGAGGGAAATAGCAAGAAAGTTTTTGTTTCTGAATAGACAAATCCTCTTACAATAAACAAGGACTGTTTTTTCCAAATCCATTCTAGGAGCAAAACTATATCTTATCTGAAAGGATATTCTAGGTTTATATGTTCTCATTTCTTGTATACTGGCCTAAATGTGAGTGCTTATTTCAGTTGCCCATTAAACAGCCAAGAAATTCATGTGCATTTGACAGACAACATTGCATGGCAACCCAATTATTTTCCTTTCCCATTCCTATGCTTCAGGCATCCCAAAAGCATTTGAAAATAATATAATCATGTCCACCTTGTGCTGCGTCAAGTAGAATGCTTCACAATTTTTGTGTTTAACATATGATTTCATCAAAACTAGCATTGGCTTTTTCCTTTCATGTTGGAAAGAATCTATCCATATTTGGATAGGATTTTTCCGCATTTCTAGGTTACCATTTCCTGCATCTTGGTCTAAATATAGATGGTTATCATAGGAGCCCATTTAGCATAGACCAGTCAATGCCTAAATACTGTGATCACTACGATCCTATCATAATTTCTTTTTTCCATTCTCACACTTCAAGGCATCCTCATTCAACTTTTCAACAGAAGAAAACATATTTTGCTTTGCCGAGTACAATGCTTGAATTTCTTTTGTTATTTGTATTTACGTTTACATTTCCTTAAATTACATTATGAAAATTTCCTATTTAACATTGAAAAAAATAAACCACTAAGGTTTTCAATAGATAACTTTATGCATTTGTGTTTTAAAAAAAAATGTTTTTTAAAGGCTTTGACGCAGGGGACGTCCGACCTCCCGGTATGTCCTGTGGATTTCCGGGGGACGCTAGACGTCCTCTGTCATCCCCACCATTTCCCGGCACTTTTTCGAAGTCCCCGGGCATTTCCTTTTTTGGCAGAGTTTGGGGACGGGAAGGGGATGTTTCCTACCCATCCTCGAGGTTCCGAAATGTCCTCGGTACGGGGACGAGCTAAAAAACCCAGGGGACGCGTCCCCGTGGAGCATAGATTATCTATGATCAACTTACAACATGTACCTCCAACTTTCAATTCGTTATGAAAATGTTTTTCCTCTTCTATGGTTCATTCTTCGCTTGTTTGGCTTCAAATGAACTCTACACAACATCAAATTTTTCCATGCTCACGTTCTACAAGAGCAATATCTTCTACCTTTTCCTTCTATGTTTGTGCTCCATGCACTTTCTTCTTACTTCTATTTCTTTGTTTGCTTCAAGCCATTCATGTGCTCTATTCCCGTCTTGGCCACATTTGAAACAAATGTCGTTGATTCCCCTAAACTTGTTGATCCAAAATATGGATCTAATGTATTAACAACATTGCTAAATGTTTTCACTATTCCCAATTGTTGTAATTCATGCTTGTAAGACACTTCCCATCAAAACATCAATTCGATAAGTTGCAGACCGCAAAGTCAATATGGAAGTGATCCATACATCTTCAAAATGATGAAGTCATTGTCTTTCAGCTCTTAAATTGAAGGGGTCTTTCACAGATAACGGAATTGCCGCTATACACAGGATAAGGTTGCACAACCGTCGGTATTTGTAGGCGGCAATTGCGTAACCTCCTGGCAATTGCATAAACGTTGATCTACATATACCAACGGTTTTGCCCCAATACAAAAAACATAGGCAATAAGCGATTCTGAACACTTCCTCTACTTGACAATGGTTCAATTTGAGCTTCAAGGCAAATTCTAAATCAACAGGGCATAAATGCAGACCTTGTGGAAGGTAAAAGACATCAAAGAATGATGAAGTCGCAAAGTCGATTGAAATGATTTGGACATCTTTAGAATGATGAAATCGTTGTTTTTCAGCTCTTAAATTGAAGGGGTCTTTCACAGATAACGAAATTGTTGTTATACGCAAGATACAACAGACAACTACCAATATTTACTCGTAATGTCCCTTTCTCCCGCTTATTTCCATGGAAGACCTTTGGCCCATTCCACTTTGTGTGGGCCCAAGGAAACAACAAGGGAAGTCATTAATGTCATAATTATAAGTTGTTAATTGTATCCATGTATTACATTTTAGGCAGCTTTCTAATTGTGACATTATAAACTCAAGTTGGTGGGAATATGCTAGCACCAACTTAAAAGGACAAAAGAAAGATACAAATTAAAAATAAAAAGAATATTATTACTCCCAAAGGAGGTCGGTACTCATTAAGGGAATGCTTTTGAATTTTGGCACCACCTTCCATTATAAAAGGGGTCGTTATGGGTGGTGAAAGACACACTTGATCATTTGATAATTTTCTTTCTTGGAGTTGGTTCACTCTTGCTCATTCTTTCTCTTCATGAGGACGGGAACACTCTTGGAAGACCTATTGAGGACAAAACCCTCAATAGTGACTAGTTTGAGACGAAACCTCTTAAACTTGCAAAAGGTGATCTCACACGGAGATTACATTGTGCTAAAATTAGTTTGCATGGTCATTTCTAGCCCTTCCCAAGGGTAGTGACCTGTCCTAAGGTGAATTTCATGGTGTTCTAGGGCACGGCGATATCAAATTCTTGCACCATTGCATATTTTTAGTTGTCTCTATTACGTTTAGATATTCCATGAATCATATGAGCCAATTTCGACAAATACCCAGATGCTAAAACTCATTTTATCCCTCCGCTGGGTTTTGTCTCATGGGAATTTTATTTAATTATTTATTAAATAAATAAAGTTCCATGTTTAATGTGAATTGTGTTGCAATTGAACCTTATTGAAGTTTTTCATGCCAATATTCTCACATCTCAATAGGGTTTTCACCAGGAATGAATTCAAAGCAATTGTCTACAACTTCTGGCAATATTTTTCATTTTTATTTATTTCTTTTTGCTTTTGTTTTTCGGTTTTCTCCGTGGTCTGTCTGTTAAATTCCCTTGATCCATTATTTGTACTCTGTATAGCCTGTTTAATTACCTGGAACATCTGGAAGTCATCCATGGCCTCAACAAAGAAAGAAATTAATCACAGAGTGCTGACTTCTGACCAAAAAAGAAGAATTTAAGCAGAAAAAGCCTCTCCTAGGCAAGTCGCACTTTTTGGGATAATAGATCTAAGTGCTAATGGGAATTTTGGCAGTGGCAGGCAGGTGGGAATTTCTTGCCTGCATAAGCAGTTACTTTTTCCCATCAAGTCAAAGTCACTTAAGTCAGCAATGGGAATTTCAGAGGAGGTGGAAGGCGGAATTTCTTACTTGCAATGCAGGTGAAAATTCTCATTATAAAGAAAATCACTTAAAGCACCGACGGGAATTTCTTGCTTGCCTAGCAGGGTAACTTTTCCCATCAAAGAAGTTTATTCACCCATGCAAGTCACATTTTTGAGAAGAAGGCTATTTTCCATGCAAGTCACACTTTTTGGAAGGAAGGATTTAAGTTGCTAATGGGAATTTTGGCAATGGCAGGCAAGCGGAATTTCTTACCTACAACGCAGGTGAAAATTCCCATTATGAAAGTCAAATCACTTAAGTGAAAGATGGGATTTTTGGAGCTGCAATGCAGGTGGAAATTCCCATTACTTTGACTTTCTATTTTTAACAAATTCCCTTGCCAAAAAGTGCGACCCACCTTGGCATTAATGCATGTATTAATGATATTTATTAATGGTATTCTCTAGCTAAGTTTGGCGCCATAAATAGGAGGAAAGTCAATGCAAGTGGATGAGCTAAAGAGAAGTCAAGGATGCATGCTAAAAATAAATAAAATAAATTCATTAAAAAACAATCAGAAGCATGCAAAATTGGGCACCCAAATTGGATGAAGAGGCATGGCTTTTAATTAATTAAATTGCCAAAAATAGGGAAGGGCAATTATTAAAAATAGCATGCAGATGGCTATATAAGCATGGGACGCCATAAGGAGAAGCAAGTTAATTCTTTTTGATGAAGTTTGCAGCCCGGATAGGTTTTGGCGCCAAGGGAAGGAGGATTTTGCATTAAAGAGTGTTTTCCATTGTTAGGAAGCTTCCAGTTTTGGCGCATAGGGTTGGAATAGCCTAATTTTTGTTATTCTAATTGTCTGCATGTTGGTATAAGTGCCCAGTGAATTAAATAATATTTTTTCTTGCTTTGCATGCAAGCAAAGTCTCAAATTTTAGGGCAGCAGACTTTATATGCAGATTTTGGTGATAAAAATCAAGTATTCATGCCATGGACTCCATCTTTGTCTAATTAATTGCAGGTATTCATCATAGGTGCTCATATTAGTGAAAGGAAGTTCAAATCAATGTCAGATACATTGAATATATCTTCCGAATCAGAAGAAATTGCCAGATCTGCACAAATTGATCCAATTACAAGGGATTCTGCAAAATTAAAAGAAAAAGAGCTCAAAAAAAGATTGTTCTAGCCATGATGAAGCATGATGAAAGAGAAGGATCAACAAATTCATGCATAGCTTCCAGATTTGCTTGACATCAATGATACAGACATAGGCCCTGAACCCATCACTGATTTAATTGACAGATCCAGAGCCGGAAGGACATCTCTCATGCGGGCAATTAAAAGTAGCGGGATTATTCAAGCTTCAACATTTCCAATCACAACTCAGTTGCCTGAATTTGTTATGGAGTGTGCAAGGTCTTATCATCCTCTTTCCAGAACAATTCGAGATGCTGCAGGAAAGACAATAATCAGGTTGGATGCACAATTTATTAATTATTGTCTGAAGATTCCGACACGGCCAGTGGTGATTGCAATTAGCATGTTGACATGTTGGCAATAGATGGGAAAAGCACAAAGCAGATTGCGTGGGCATAATGAATAACAGATACATGAAGAAGCCCAGAGCTCCATCAAAGTTCCCGAGGACTATTCCACGATCCAATCTGGTGCAGAAGTTGATGATATTACTAAATTGCTTTGCAGGTTAAATGGAGAAGCCAATACCCATAACTTCCGCTCATGGATGTACGCTTTTGTGAGAACCATTGAGATCAACAGAGTTGATTCAATAATCAATTGGGCGAGATCATCAGTGACAACATCGGCGAGCAGCTCTGAAGTGTGAGGCGGACGTTCAACTTCAAAATGACTTCATACCTGTATATGCAAGCAACCCTCACAGGTATATTTTCCAAATTGGATAGACGAGGATATTGTCGAAAGATCCTATTTTTGAGTGCTTCCCACAGTTGACAGTTCCTGAGTGCAACAAAGATTACAGGGTGGTCAACGATGGGTTCTTCTACGAATTCATCTGCAAATTGAATAGTGATCTAAAGACCAACAGAGTGAGCAAAGAAGCTTGGGAAGTTGTATCCCAGTATGGTCTGCATCTTCATCCAGTTTGCAGACTTCACGTATCTCAGGGTCAGTGGCTTTTTAGGAGAACCAGTTAAGTTGCCGAGGTATCCAAGCGACAAATGGGTCATCATGGAGTTGTGCAGGCAGCTCATGGAAATGCATGACTTACAATCAAAGTGGCACAAACCTACAAGTTGCTTTCCGGTCACAGTGGGTTATTACAGTGTCAGAGCATCCATAAAGCTAGGGGAATCGAAGCAGAAATGTTTTCTGGATATGAGCATGAGTTCTTCCCAACACGATTGAACTTTGATCCATATGGGATAGCGAGGAAGACAATCTTCCAGGAATATTCACATGTACCTTCATTGGAAGACTTTTGATGAAGTGCGTATGCGAGTATGAAGTCGAAAGAAAATTTCAGCAGCAGTTATCAACGCAACAAGTGTCTAGATTATGGTTTAGCACGGATACTTGCAAATCTCAAATGATGGGCATGTGGTACTTGACACATACCATCAAATGGGAGGAGATAGAGCTTGCTCTTCAGAAAATATAGGTGGTTGTCAGACGATTGAGGAAAGGTCTTCCGCAGTCTTGGTTAACACCTCAAACTGGTTATTAACGAAGGGGTATTGCATGGACGAAGCTTTGATGAAATCGATCATAGTAACTTTATCAGAGAGACTCCAAAAAAGGAAGCATGAAGGTGAAAGTAGCAGAGACCAAAGAAACTTAAAGTATACAAGAAGTCTCGGTACTAGAGAAGGTCAAGTCTACAGCTATTGTGTCAGTACCACTTTCAAACGAAGCTTCTCCAACATCAACTCATAGCACTTCAAAGAACCCCCCAACCCCAGGCGATGTTGTTCATTCCTCCATTGAATCCAACATCATTTGTATTTTCTCCTCCACTCAGATCTTCACCTCCCCCTGCAGAGAAGTTGAAAGCACAAATGGCAGAGTTTGAAAAAGCATTGTCTTTGGACAATTCAGAGGATGGCAGCCACAACACTGTGGCAAATTCGGATGCAACAGAGTCTGAGCATGAGAGGGTGGTACACTCAGTGACTTCTCATTCCCCGAGAAGCAATTTTTCATCATGGTTGGCTTTGCAGACAGTTCCAAAAGCCGAAGAGATCAACCTAGAAGAGCATGACTTACGACTACTCCTCCTAGTTTGGGCGGAAAGGATAGAAGACCTAAAGTTGCCAAGGTAACTTCAAGGTTGATTATTGAAGAATCAGGGCAAAAGAAGTTCGCCGAGTTGACAGTTCCAACAGAGGGAAAGCAAAAGGGAGAACTCACGGCGGCAAGATATCTCAGTAACCAAAGTGCCACTAGGTCAGACTACCACGGAAGGATTAAAGCAAGATACACAAACACTAATAAACGCTTTATTCCTCAAGTTGGACAAAGAGAAGGCAGAGAAAACCAAACTTCAAGAGCAAGTTTCCCAGTTGTGTGAAATCATTGCTAAGGTTGCCAAACCTTCCTCTCAGCCAGTTTTAGCACATGAGCAGGTGAGCAATCATCTGATTGAAGAGGTGGAGGATGCAGGTAATCAAGTCACGGCTATCAATGAATGGAAAAGCCAAATCATTCACCAAGCTTCAAAACAACTCAAGGAGGTACCAACTAGTCTGGAAATTATGAAAGGTGCATTATCTCAGCTGAAGCAACTAGATGACAAGCATAGTGGATGAGAATACAATGGCTGAAAGTAACTTGACATTTTGGTTAAAATAAATAAGTTTTCGAGGAGGTTTTGATTGTGGAGCAACTTGTGCCTGATGGACTGATTGAAAAGGGCAAGCAACTTGAGTTTGCAGTTTCTTTCCGCATGGAGATTCTCAAGCTTATGCTGAAAAGAATGCGTTGCTCGAGGATATGATATTGTCATTGCAGCAATGTAGTTGCTTTCACCGAGGAGGAAGTAGTTGGGGATGTTTCTTCCTACAGAAGAACCATTCCAGACAAGATGCCTGCTTCTCTTGAAGGGTTGTTTTTGATGGTTCAGAGAGGATTGATAAAGTTGTCAAAACTTTCACATTGAATTCAATCAACAAACTGATAACACTTCAATCGGATATTAAAGAGTTCGGGCCTAGTTTGAAGGAAGTGGAAGTAAACATTGACATTTTGTCCAAAGGATTGCTGCAGTTCAGGACCGAGAAAGAGGTTGTTGCTAAAACAGATGGGAAATTGCTGAATTATATGTTCGACAAGTATATTCAATATCGAACAAAAAAGAAAGCATAAAGTGTTATAGTTGGCAGATCTTTCTTCTCTCTTTCTTCTCTTATTTTTTATGTTCCCGGATGAAATTGTAAGATTAAAGTTATTGGTTTAAAAGCCATTACTTTAAGTTATTTGGAAAAGTTCTCTAAGATAAGTGGCAGATGTGCACAACTTTGGCTTAACCTCCAGATGCATGTCACTTAGAGAGGAATTCTAGGAGAAAGATTGCCAGATGTTTCCTTTACAACTTCCCGCATGTTCTAGTTCAATTATAGTTTCCATTTGTAATTTCCCTCTATACACTATAAATAGAGGAAGAGCCTACGGGTTAAAGGATCAAAATTTGTAATCAACATTCTTGTGTTCCAGACTTTGAGCTAAAACCCTTGATATCTTTTCTGAAAGCTAAGGAATTGAAAGGAGGCAGATTTCCGGAGAACTTTGTGTCAACGGTGCATTTTGTTTCTTATTTCTTTTTAGATCTTTGCATAAACTTTGTGTTATCTCATAGATCTGAATCTGAAACTTTCCTTTTCTTTAAATTTTGTATTTCAAGATCTATTTGTTTATCTATGTGCATGAGATCAACTCTGTGAACTATTGGTTAGATTGCACATCTTCTTTCCTTTCCTTTTTATAGCTCTTCTAGAGTTGGAGAATTTAATTTCAGTTTTGTTTCGATTATTATTTGGATTCGCTTCAAGTTTCGTTGGTGTTCAAATTTAGCCCAAAAGGGACATTACATTTGACAATCTCGAAAACATGTGGTTGTTCCTTGCGCACAAAATACCAAAAGGTGATTTTTTAATAACAAAGATTTTTTTTGTATAAATGTGCGCCCAACCCTAATCCTAATAGTTTATGGTCCCCACCCACACTTTAAGCACTCAAAAAAACTATAAATGAACCTCACACCCTCACTCCAAATCACTATCAAAGCTTGAAAACATTGAGCAAGGTTGCAAGTGCAAGAGTGAGAGCAAGCAAGGCTGCAAGAGTGAGAGGCGAAGAGCAACAACAAGAGGAAGAATAAGTGCCCAGTCTTCATTAATCAATTGTTCAAGTTTCAAAACATTTATCGGGTTGGAAGCCCTCAAGCCTTGAAGATAAGTCGGGCCCATGGCCCTTAATCTTTTGGCATTTAAAATTTTGCTATTTTCAATTTTTGGATTTGCATTTTAATATTTTATTTTATTATTTTAAATTAATTTATCATTCAAAATAAATTATTTATAGAATTGCATATGGTTATAAATTTATAAAATGTTGCTTTTACTGTTTTGGGTTGTTAAACAGAAGTTAGAGAACCCAAAATCGCTGACTAAAAATTTAAAACCATTATTTCATAAAGGTTGAAGATTCAAGAACAAGGATTCCTATTTTTGTGTATTCTTTTGTTTTGCGCTTCATGTGATCTGAAGTAAAAA
Organism: Taxus wallichiana var. yunnanensis; assembly: GCA_018340775.1. Lineage (NCBI taxonomy): Eukaryota > Viridiplantae > Streptophyta > Pinopsida > Cupressales > Taxaceae > Taxus > Taxus wallichiana. Next base: position 349,088,231 of record CM031240.1, on the reverse strand, counting down.
GCAAAAACAAAATCCTTGTCTTGGACTCTTGAGCCCTTGCATAATGTATTATTATTACTGCCATATGTATGAATAAATTTTATTTCTTGCAGTTTCACTTGACTTCTGATTGCATGAGTGACAATGAGGATCAACAAGAGCTTATAGGGGATGAATCTAAGACTCCGAGTATAGATGTGGTGGGGGGTGATGTAAATAGTTCCATTAGAGTGTAGCTGCCTATTTGAGCTGCCCTTCCAAATTATTGGAAGATTTTTCCTAGGGTCCCTTTGACAAAAAGTCCCCTTTAAGACAATTTGCAACCAAACTATAACTTCAAGCAAAAACTCACCCTGGAAGTGTAATTTTTGTCAACTTGAATTTCAAGGCAGCATTACAAGAGTTAATACACATTTCACATCCAAGGAAAAGGTGTGGAGGTATGTGGAAAATTGTCACTCAAACAAAGGGCTGAAATAAATAAATTGTGGGGTTGTGGTAAAGAAGAAACACTTGTAGCTGTTACTATGCCATCATGGGTCCAACTCCTAATACTCGAACTTCCCAAAAGGAACGATACCTGCTTGCCATCTAATTCGAGGGCAAGAAAGCTTACGAGGAAATGTAGAATGACTAAATACTAATACCGCAAACATGGTGGCAAAGTTATTCAATGTGCAATATAAGAATGAGGCAAATGATGCCATTGGAAAATTCTTCTTTGTCAACGGCTTATATTTTTAATGAAAACAATATATTTGAAAGGTTAAAAACCATGATTCCAACAATTACACACAAAATATGCAAAGTTTGCTCTTATATATATGTAAGAAAGGTGTTTATAGCAAAATGGCACGAACTCCAAGTCCAATACACAATACATATATCATATATGAGATTCCGAAACAAAATACATAAACAATGAGGCTCTAAATGGCCTCCATAGTTCGAGACTCCAAAAAACAACATGCTATGATCATTGATACATTACAAATACTACAAGTTACAAAACTCTAGAATAAACTAGATGACATCAATGATCAATCATCAAACTCTGCACCGCTACTGAAATGGGATCCTCAAGGTCATCCTCATCAATATCATCACCGGCCTCTGGCTCTGACTCGGACCCATCCAAATCCTCGGTACATCTGCAACAATAAATAAGATCGGCACGGGTCGGGAGTAGCATGAGTGCGACTAGTGCCTGTTATGTCTCTGACATGGATGGCGGGCGGTGGTGCTAAGCTTTTAATGCTCATCATCCTAATCCAAACCCATCCACCCCAAGTCATCGGGATCAAACTCTGTTGGTTGACTCTCCTCTACCCAATCTAAGGTTGGATCTATATCATCCAAGACAATGGATCGGTTTATCTCTTTTATTTCAAGTGTAAACCCTATCAAATCTCTTTAACCAAGGTCAGTACTACAAAAGACAAGATCATTCAACCGTTGTTTTAAAAACGGTTTCTTAGTTCTTTTTATTGAATCCGCTCAAAATAAAGTGCACATAGTGCACGCAGCATATTAAATGTTTTAAGTTTGGCTCAGGATCCTAATTGCAAACTTTTGCAATCGAGGACACTTAACTACCAAATGAATCCCACCAATGTGCTGCGATAAAAAGTGTAAATGTTTAATTAGTAAACAATGATGATAAAAAGTTAAAAACACAAAGTTAAAAATTAAAAGTAAAAACTTATAACTTAAAGCTAATTAATTAATTAGATTGTCTTTATGCTAAAAATTCATGATTATTCATTATAAAATTTTAATCAAATGAACTTCAAAAAACTTAGAATTGCTTACCTAGGTTGTGCACATCTCTCTCATCTTTGCAATTTTTCCCAAAGGTACCCATGGCTCTTCCTAAGAATCCATTTGTGTGAACCTCAAGTTGTTGTATCTCTCATCGTGGACCATGCGCTCTGTGCACTTGGGAAAGTGTTCCTTTACCATTCTCAAAAAATGTTACTTTTGATTTTCCAAGAGAAATTTAAGTTATTTTGCATGTTTTGATGGTTAGACATACCCAGTGAATTTCAGATTTGCCATGTGTTGCAATTATTTCATTAATTTTTGGATGATTTCCCTAAATGTGTAGGGCCCATACTTAGTTAGGGAAAAATTAGGGTTTCATGTGTTGTTATGTGATAAATAGCTAATTTTGGAATATAGTCCCATATTTTTGTTATTTGATTTTGTATCCAAAGTTTGAAGACTTTTGCTTTTGGTTAAGGCCAAAAAATAATTTTAGAAAAAAAAATAAAACTTATCATTATTAATTTTTTCACATTTTGATGCTTAAAAATTGTGATTTCAGTTTTGATCTTTATTGTTTTGGCATTTTCATCAAAAAAGCTCTTTTAAGGTGGGAAATAATTGAAGATGAAGTGTTGATTATTAAATTTTTAATAATTTATGCTAACCTAACAAATATCTTTTGAAGTTTAGATTTTCTTTTAAGGGGTTTTAATGCTCGAGTGATTGTAGATGTTTTGATAGTGCATTGGAAAGCCCTAAAATCTAAAATTATTATGCACTTTGTTTCTGGGGAGATGGATAATGATATTTTTTTCAAAATTCCTTTAGCTTTATCTTAAAATTTTTTATTTATTAATCAATTTTTCCCATACAAAATAGCTTTGAAAATTTCAAGATTTTGAAAAATTCATTTAATTTTCCCATCAACCCATTGATCACTACTATTAAATCGTTGTCAAGGGATTTTTAGGGTTCAAAAATCAGTGACATTGGGCATTATGAGGTTGAATTTTCCATCTTTTCTTGGTTCATATTTGGGTTGAAGTTGTTTAATTTCTATCTTTACAATTTATCGCATCTTATCATAATCTCCAATCATGGGAATCAAAACAAATTATTTGGATTGCATCATTCAGGAATTTATTGGCCATGATTTTAAGCCTTAAAAAATGTTGAGGAGTATGATTTCTGCTAAAGATTACTTCACAAAGACAAGATCATTCATTGTTGTTGTCAAATAGTTCCTCTTCTTCGTGTGAATCCACTCAAAACGACTTTTTTGCCCAAGCACCAAAAGCACTACAAGTTAATTTGGCTTCAGGATCATCAATATGAATTGCAAACTTTTTTGCATTAAGGACAGGACTTGACTACCAAATGAATCCCACCAATATGCTTTATGATAAAAAATGTAAATATTTTAATTAGTAAACAATGAATTAAAAAAAAACACAAAGTTAAAAATTAAAAATAAAACTTATAACTTAAAGGCTAAAGCTTAATTCAACAAATTAGATTGTCTTATGCTAAAAATTCATGATTATTCATTAAAAAGTTTAATCAAATGAACTTCAAAAAACTTAAAAAATAGTTTACATCCCTTGCATTTTAAAGGTTTTTATTGGGGAAAGGTACTTGGTTTTTTGAAAAACTGAATTTCAACCTCAAGTTTTATTCATGAATTGTGGCTCTGTTGAACTCGAAAAACCATCTTTTACTTCTCCTGTTTGATCTTCTCTAAGTTGAGCTTTTGTAATGATATTTCGGGTTCAAGAAATATCCACCATCCTATTGCATGTATAGGGTGATGGAGTTGATTGTTCCATCTATTATCTATAATCTCCCATATAGGCCCATACTTAGTTACCATGTCTTTGTATGCTTCCCTTATCTACTCCTTTGCTTGATCCATAGCCTCATAAATATAGCCCATGGCTAATTTTTCCCCATCCACCAACCGCAACACCTTAACAAGAGGCTCGACAACTTTCACAATCTCTGTTTTTTTTTCCAAAATAAATTGTCAAAAAGTTTCTTCTTTGTCTTTCCCATCTTGTTTGCGGCTCCACTTTGATGCATTCCATTCATCACTTGAAAACATCTTTTTCAAGTTTTGTTGTTGGGAAAGAAGAGATTGCAACGTGAGGAAGTTTGTTGCAAATCTCGTGATGGCTGGCCTAACAAGTTCTCTGCCCTCAATGTTCTTCCTCATTAGGTTCAATACCCATGAGTGATTGTAGATGTATTTGGTGATGCTTTTGCCATGCTCTACAATGTTCTTGATCCAATCTTTTTTCCCTATATCCTCAAGCATGAGGTCTATGCAATGTGCAACACATGGAGTCCAAAATATTGTTTGTGTTTTAGCCTCTAACATCTTACCAACAAGAACATAGTTAGAGGCATTATCTGTTATGATTTGTACAACATTTTCCACCCCACCTCTACAACAATCTCATCCAAAAGCTCAAACAACAAATTTGCATCTTTCACCCTATCAGATGCATCAACTGATTTCAAAAACATAGTACCTTGTGGACAAGAGGCAAGAAAATTTATTATGGTGTGGTTCTTGCCATCACTCCACCCATCTGACATAATAGTACATCCAGTTTTGGCCCATGATGCTTTACAACTCTTCAAATATTCATCTATGGATGCAACTTCTTTCTTCAAAAGTGATCCTCTCAAGTCATGCATACTAGGGCCTTTGAAGCCCTTACCAACAACAACAATGGAATCAAACATAGGCTTGGTAATAAGGTGAGTGGGCAGCAACATTGAAAGGGATATCTGCATCATACCACCATCTAGCAATGTATTCAAAAGTTGCTTCTTTGTATTGCTTCTTCCAATGGTTATCCAAGGTGGGCTGATTTTCTGTTGGCATGGAGGCACTAGCAGGTGTGGAAGATGGAAAAAAACTTTGAATGGTCTTTCTTTTTTGAGGCCGGTTTTCTTGACTATGAGTGGATGGGGGAGGCATATACCGAAAGGGGTCTCTAACATGGACAGAAGGGTCAGAGCAAGATCCTTCAACACTCAAGGCATGTTCCCTCCTCCCTATTTCAGCTTCCATCTCTTTTTGCCTAGCCTTCTCTTCTCTATGTTTTTCAAGCAAGTTTTTCATTTCCAACCTAATGGCATCAATATCAGGTGCATCACATGGGGAAACTTGGCCTCTTTGACCAGCCAAGTGTTGTTTCAACCTATGAATCCCCCCTTGATGTGTTTCTTACAATATTTACAAAAAACTTGATTATCAATTACGTCTGCATGGGTCCATGTAGGGTCTTTTGTTTTGGGGGCCATTGCAAATGCAAAGAAATCTGAAAATGCAAATAAAAACAAAATAAATTTCAGATTTCTTATTTAATAAAATTTACAAATAAGGGGCAAGTTTAAAATGTAACATACCTTTCAATGTGCACACAAATGAGGTGAAGAAACACTCCAAGCTTGTATATGGGCTGCACCCTCCAAATGTAGATGTGAAGACCACCACAAAGAGCCCACACTTGATGCCAAACAACCCCCAAACTCACTCCAAATGAACACTCTTCAATGCTGCCCCAATCCTCCAAATCCTTCCAAATAAGAGAGGTGCTCACAAATAGAGGTGAGGTGCTCACAAATGGATGCCAATATCACCACAAAGAGCCCACAAGCAATGCCAAACAAGCTCCAAGCCTCCAACTTCCAAGCTCACTCCAAAACTAAACTCTTCAATCTTATGCTCACAAATGCTCAATGAGAGAGGTGTGAAGAGGTGAATAAGGGGGGGTGTATTTATAACACCAAATTAGGTGCAGGAGGTCAAATCGGGCGGTTTGGCCTCAAACCGGTCAACCGATCCAATTCCACTACCGGTCCATGCAAAAAAGCGTTAAACCGATCGAACCGGCCGGTTCGGTTTGGTTCCGGTTTGACCGATTTTAAAACCTTGATTTGGGTCACTAGTAGATGCAACATAGTCATGGATGGATGGACAAACATTAAGCATCATCACTCATCATCATCATGGTCACATGTACAAATAACCCTTAATTCCTTAAGCTTGTTGTTTGTTTAAGGCACTATGAAGGATGCTGATTTTCAGTTCCAAATCCTTAGAGATTCTATTGAGGAGGTTGAGCGTGAGAATGTGGTGCACATAATGTAATGATGCGGCCCATGTGTGTAGAGCTATGGGGAAGTTGATTGAGGCGGCCTACACCACCACACTTCACATGCACTCTTTAGGACCTTCCGAGAAGGAATTTTTGAAACCTGTAGAGACTAGATATGTATCGTACTCCATTCTCTTGGAAAAGATGTTTGAGTTGCAAGAGGCGTTGCAAGTAATGGTCATGATAAGAGAGTGGAATTCATGGCCCGATTCTATGTCGAGCGGGGAAGAGGGTGAAGGAGGTGGTGAAGAGTGACATTTTTGGGCTAATGCAAAATACATTGTCTCCATCATTACTCCAATGTTCAAAGTCATTAGATATGGGGATGCTAATGCACCTACCCTTGGAGAGGTGTATGAGTGCATTGATAGTATGCTTGGCCAAATGAAGGTTGTTGTACAAAAGAAAGACCCCACATTGCAGTTCTACAATGAACATATTCAGCCAATCATTCACCAAAGATGGGAGAAGCTCAATACTCCCTTGCACATGGCTGCCTATGCATTGAACCCGAAGTGGTACATACAAAGGTCAGCAAAGTTACCCCCATACAAGATGCTGAGGTGAAGGTAGGGTTCATGAAGGCTATTCAAAAGATGTACAATTCTATAGATGTCAGCATCATTCATACTAAGTGGTCAAAAGTTTCGCTTGGGGGATATTTGGAAGAGGTCAAGTCAGATTGGGAGACTATGGCACAGGAGGACCCAATTTTGTGGTGGATTATGCATGGGCCTACTTCTTTGACAACCACACTAGCCATTCATCTATTGTCGGAGGTGTCTAGTTCTTTTGTTGTTGAGCGGAACTGATCTACTTATAGCTTCATCCAGTCTAGCAAGAGGAACAAGCTTACTTCTACAAGGGCTGAGAAGTTTGTAGTTGTACATAGCACCTTGTGTCTCATTAACCACAACGCTTACATCCAAGGAGAGTCCAATAGCCCAATGGGATAGAGAGCTAGAGGAGCCACTACAAGTTGATGATGATGTGGCACAGACAAAGTTGGTTGGTATTGGTTTGGAGGAGATTTACCTCGAGAAGTCCAGCAATTCGAGTGATGTGTAGTTTGGCGCAGAATTTGGGGATGATTATTCATTAAAGGCACTGGGCCATTAACCAATTGTATTTGAATTTTGAATGGATTCATCATTTTGCATTACATAAATATTAATATATTGATCTCCGGCATTTTCATTGTTTAATGCAATCACAATGTGTTTAGTATTTCAACATTTCATTTGTTATTCCTTATACATTTTTTTATAGCTAATTTTTCAATTACTATATATATTTGCACTGCGATTAGTGGTTCATACTATTGTTGGGTCTGAGTAGATGGAAAACAATAATTAGTATCAAGTAGAATCCTTCATGAATATTGTTAATGCCTTCTATGCATGATTATGAAATTGCTATAGCCTCCTACTTATGGGATATTAGCTGTTAGAAGTAGAGTATGAACTGAACAGCATGCTTGGTGGAAATATCATCCGATAGGTCCTCCCTTCATCCCAGCTATACTAGGCATATATGAAAATTGACCATAGGATCTTCAATCCCCCTCATGCTTGCTTAAACTGAACATTTCACATAAGAGATAATCATTTTGGAAATAAATAGAAGGTATGCAATTCTATGTAGATTCCTTGGGGGAAACTACGCATGCTGCCCAATGTGTTTGATAAGACTCTCATTTGAGAACAAGTGTGGAGGTCTCCAGACAAATTCATCCTTTGTTTGTACTCATATTCTTAAATAACCAATTTACACAATAAATTACTTTCAAGTCATAATGGATATATATAAATATGTGTGTGTATATATATACACACACACACATTTTGTCAAACAGTTTACATGCCTTCAGTATGTTTCCACATTTTGCATACGTGTCTAGCAGGGCTTTCTCGACCATGGCATCTGGCAAATATCCGTTTTTGAATATTGTTTTTGGCACAGGCTGGGAGGATGCTGGTAAAGGTTGTGGAGTTTAGCTTTAAACCTGTCAACTGTGTTTCCATAAATGTGTTTGAGGCTGCTTCAGCAAATCCATTTTGAGCATATCCTGCAACCCCGGTATTCAACAGGAGGATATCTAAGAACACCATGTATCCTGCACCCATCGTATTTCACAAGGCCATCTTCCTTGACGCATTTTATCAAGCAATCCATGTGCCTTGTGTATTATCCCAGATTTTAAAAGAATACATGTATACAAGTGCACTCGACTACAGTAGCGACAATGCCTGTCTTCTGTCAGCTGCAATCAGCATAGTCCATGTGAAGACATCTTGTTTATTCAGCCCTTTGTGATCATTCACTAATAATCTGCTCTTGTCAAGCATGTTTATAAGGCAATCGTGTATAAGTTTATTTGTAGCAAACCTAAATTCTCACATATTGATGCAAGAGTGCATTTGATTATCATTTATAAGCATAGTTACCAAGTTCGGCTGGATTTGTATGAAATCCGGTTCGAACCGTATTTTTTGAAGTAACCGAATAAATGCGGTTCGGTTCGGCCAATTTTTTTGCACAAAATAAAAAAATTTCCTTTTTTGGCAAAAAAAAAAAAATTTGGATTTTTTCACAAGGACAAATGTATCAACAAAAACTTGCATGTGCCATAACTTTCATTCTGTGGCTCCGTTTCAGGTGTCGTCTTCTCTAAAAGTGTATATTTTCTCGAGCTCTATGCATTGATGGCAATATTTTTCTTATTTTCATAAAATCCATTTTTGCACCTTTTTGGACCAAGCAACTTCTTGCAATCTTTTGAAAGAATCATTATGATGATGATGATTATGGTGGATGGATGCTTTTTTGTATGATTTGTCTATATATAATGATATAAGTATACAATAATATAAATTTATAATATATAAGTATATATATTCCGAACCGGATTTTTCCGTATTTTTCGAATTTTTTCGAGAACTCCGAATTTTCGGATTTTTTTGCCGTTCGAATTTAATCGGATTTCCGAACCTGGTAACTATGTTTATAAGGGCTTTCTTGGAACTACAGGTTTTGAATAGCTTTTTTAAAATGTAGAAGAGTTTATTGGGGAAGATTGAGGTTGGAAGCGAATGGCTTCGGCAGTGGCAATGGAATTGTCATTGGCATCGGCATTGAATGATTTCAACTGAGGCAATTGGAAACATGCATTGTTATTCAATCTAACTCTGAACTATTCTGAGCTGGCATGTTGGACTGGCAGTTGATGAGCATACATAGAAGTAGCAGGCATAGATGTAAACCTTAAAGTAATAATGAGATCTGCTCTGTAGCCCTCTTGGTGTTCTGATGAAAACTTAAAGGGAATTCACAAACATAATGCAGCACAGATTTCTGGGTCTATTAATAGGATATGGCTGAAAATCATTTAAATTATCTATGGTAAAACCATTCTCATACCCTTGTCTAGACTCTGCTTCCACTCCAAATCTAAGGCAGAGTTAAAGTAAATAGAGAAGATGCATTTTCTAAGTAATTCCTACCTCAGCTTCCTTAGTGGTTAAAGACCCAACCTACCCTGTTCCTTACCAACAGTACTAACACTTAGGCGTGATCTGAAACTTCAACCAAGTATTTGGAGACATGAAACATGTAAGACATAATTCAGAGGTATCAAAACAGTCCAGGAAACGCTTCAAGGGGTACGGGATACAACTGCAGAAGAGCACCAGAGTCTTGACAACTCTAAGTTACTCATTACAAAGGGGATGGGAGTAAATATGTGAGTCCAACGGATGGATGAAATCCATGTCTCTATGCACTGCCACTAAGCCTACCAAGTACATGATTGGATGCCTGTGGGTTGAAAACCTCGTGCTGCATTCAGCGAGGGAAGTCATCGAGATGGTCATCATCATTTGTAGCAGGGGTATGTAATTGCTCTATCAAGTTTCAGCGATCCTCGATAATATATATCTACAGGACAAAACAAAACTCAATATATCAATTTTGATTGTTTTCAATACAATACATGAACCTTGCAGGATGGTGTAAAGAGAAGAACCCATCAAATGGGATAGTTGTAAATGCTGAGGCACAGAGGTGGGAACCAGGTGATAATGCGTTACGAATGGGGAACTAGACTTTTGAGGTAACATTGGCTTCTTTTGGTTAATATGATGTGCTAAGAACCCAATAGACTAGAATCTACATTGGTTGACTCAAAAGCATAACTTATGATTTACACTTTCAATCCTTGGAAATGTACTGCATTGACCACTTATGCCTGACAGGGTGGCTTTCAGGCTTAAATAAGATGATCTACTACTAAACTGCGGCTATTCAGGTCTGAAGGTAGTTTCCTATCCCAGTTAGGCCTGGTCACAAGATCATGAACAATGTAAACCTCAAATCTTGATAGAAGACCTCCACATAACATGACAGATACTTGTTGAGTTATTTTCTCTTATATGATTGTAAAACAATGCATAGAGATCCTAATCGAGTGATTTTAACATAGGAAATAGCTCCTCTGCACCTGTATAATCTTGTATTGGCAAGCAAGTGTTGGATTTGAGAATTGTGACTGCAACCTACTTATTCACATGATTATTTCCTCTCTTGGGCTGTAACATCTTCCTGATCAGAAATCACTGCAATACTACGCAGAAGTTCCTGAATTAGTACTAATGGTAGTATTTGTTAGAGTTATTTTAGAAATAATACAAATATTTCTAATATTCATTTGCCATCAACTACAAGTGTTCTCCTGTAAGGGCTACACTGATCAGGGGTATCATTGACCACAAGCTGTTAGGAATGTTGATTGGTTCATGTGTATGCTTGCAACCCCTTAATGTTCTTATGATTGAAATCTGTTGTATGGCAGTAGTTAAGCCTGTAACTCCACTATTAGGCCTGTAAATAGCATTACTATTGTTATGGACTATTATGCTTCATGTTGACCATACAATTGTGAAAACCTCTAATATTACCATTACCATCACCAATTAAATGATCAAGGTGATATGTGGCTTAGCTAGGTTGTCAGAAATATGCACCCTGAACCCTAATGGGATTGGAACATATGGACAAGATGCTTAAGCATGGGAACCTGATGTAATAAATAAGGGCCTAACCATAACCCGCGAAGGAGCAAAACCCAGAATCAGTTAAGCTGATGAAAGGCTCTAGAGATAAACCTATAAGCTGATGGTTTGATTCTTAGGGACCATGAGTAAGAGTGTATCCTACTCAATAAGTCCCTACATAGCCAAACCTAGGAAGGGATGGGGACAAATAGGTTAGCAACTCAAAGCTTCCAAGCAATGAGCAAAGCTATGTAGTGAGAGGACTCAAGGTGGGTCCAACCTACAGGATTCTCAAAGATTCAAGAATTGACCAAATGAAAAGAGTAAACTAAAGTTAAGAGTTTGGTTAAGGTTGGATATGTGTTTAGTGACCATGTTTCTTCATTGAGATATTTGTCAGTGAATGAAAAAGAAATCCGACCCATTTTTCTGGTGTCTAGCGAAGAGGGTCGCTACATAGATTGCAATGGATGCAGTCTATTCAAGAGATCTGAAAATCAATAAAGTATTCAAGTGCTCCTTATATCACACAAATGGCACCCAGAAGAAGTTCCAAACTCCAAGCCTTGGCTATAAATCGAAGCAGAAAATTTTGCTAGTGCACTTGCTCTATCCACACACCTAAAAGGCTAAAACTATTCAATTCTACAGAATGAAGAAAAAAGACAAACCATGCAGGCTTATAACTCCACTTGGCAGCCAAAATTGAACAACAAGCCAACAAGGAACAACAACAAACAAAAAAAGATGATAAGGAAATTGCCATGGTCCCTCGGGTACACACTATCGTGCAACATCATCAAGTTACGTTACATGGCACTCAATTGACACTTTCACTTCCTCCACACTCACCAACGCTTGCCACTGTAGCTCATAATGCAACCCCCATTGTAATGGCAAACCTGCCTCCGATTTCCCTAATCCCATACATAGGTTCATTCATTGGTATATTTTTGAATCTAACACCTTATCTAAGAAGCCCCTTCACCTCCCATTGTAAACTACTATCAAATCTCTCCTCCGTCACCATACCCCTCAAGTAGTTCCTTGGCTCCTCAAATGGAATTTGAGAACATAGCTCAAATAGTCGTTGTAAGCACCCATTTTTGCAGGTTGCAATATTCTAAAATACCCAATGATTATAATGAGGACCTCCAAAAACATACCAAATGTTTCAAAATGCTCAGACCACTCATCCACTTTTACACTTGTTTATCTTTGCACATTTTGCTCAACTTTGCTCTTTCTAGTTTGTCTTGACTGTCAAGAAGAAATATTTGGCTTTCCTTTCCCCCTTTCTTCCACTCTTAAAAAGTGTGTCAAAACCGTTATGTTGGTCTCATTAACTGATACATCACCTTCACCCACTGCCGCAGTAGTCTTGTTAGCCCTTGCAGCGATTTCGTTAACTGCTACAATGGTTGCATAACCGCCTTCTGCAGACAATGGTGGTTCTGTCCCGATGCATGTTGTGTCCCCCTTTGTTGTATGACCCTGATTTTTGGACTTAATTTTCAAGTCACACCCGTGTTTTGCCTTGTTTTGACCTCAATTTATTACTCCCTTCCTCCACATCACTCCAATTCACCCACTTGTGATCTATTCTTGACCCTTGATCAAATTTTGATATAGAGTTTAGATTGGATTGATTGGAAGCTTTTCTTTTAAGAAAATTTATGCCATCATTTAGAAGCCACCCCAGAAGTTTTTATTCGAGAGCGCATATTATTGCAACCAAAGCTACTTTCTGCAACTTTTGAGCCAGAGAGAGAGAGAATCAAAGCCAAGGAAAATTATTTCCCATACAAAGCACTCTCGAAGACTTGCTTTCTTACTATCACCACAAGGAGAATGCAAAGTTTCAGACCAGTTTGTCTGGGCTCTTTGGGCTAGCCATTGTCTGTTGCAATTCTACCCTCAACCTACATCCAAGTCATTCAAACCTCCCCTTATTTCATTGTCGTTGTTATTCCTATTGATTGAGCATCATTGGAGATAGTTCTTTTGAGGGTATAGGCATCAAACTTCAACCCAGCTATCTCCACCATTGGAAAGAGGTTGGTCTCCATTTGTTTGTTTGTCTTTTGCTTATTAACTTTGTTAGATCTTGCTTGAATCATCTGTTGCAAATTTCAGAACAGAAATTGCAGAAATGGACAAATAAGTGGTTGTCAACAGGAGGAAGGATGACTCTCATCAAATCAGTTCTCCAAGCAATGCCGATTTATGTGGCTTCGGTGGTGAATATCCCTGGTATAATATTAAAAAAGATGGATTCTATTTGTCAAAGGTTTCTATGGAGTGGGACACAGGAAAAGAAAAAGTGGACATTGGTCAAATGGGCATCTCTTTGTAAACCAAAAAAAGAAGGGGATTGGGCTTTAGGTCTTCCATTCACCAGAATATAGCCTTAGCAGCTAAACTCTATTGGAGACTTATTGTTTATCCTAATGATCTTTGGGCTATTAATTTTCGTGGTAAATATGCGGAAAATAGCTGCCTAGAGAAGATTATTAGAACAGCCCTTCCAAATAAAGGCTCTCCAGCATTAATGTTTATCAAAAGTGGGGAAAATTTAATTAAAAAGCAGCTTTTCTGGATTGTTCACAATGGCCAATTAGCAAACTTTTGGACGGATTCATGGGATGGTAAACCCCCAATTATAACACTCTTTCCTCAACTTCAGCCAATAATGGAGCGCATGCAAGCCCAGGGATGGATTAAGATAGCACAGTATATTCAACCAAATATACAGCCTTGGGGAGTTGACAATCGTTGGATTCCTATTAGTGAATGGCCCACAGGGATTGCCCACGAACATCAGAATTTGTTAAACCAGATTCTGAGAGACCGACCTCTTCTTTTCTCCTCTGAGCCTGATGAAATAGGTTGTGGATGTAGCCCTTCAGGAAATATGAGGTGTCTTCCGGGTATACCTTTTTAATAAAAGCACAACCGCATCCAGATCAAACCTTGTTTAAGCATATTTGGCAGCCAGCGATATGGCCCAAGGTAAGTTTCTTCCTTTGGCTTCTCACTCAAAAAGGCTCTTAACAGGTGATAGGCTAAAAAAAGAGGACTTAAAGGCCCATTTAGATGTGAGCTTTGTACACAAGATGAGGAAACGATGGATCATCTCTTCTTTCTTTGCCCATGGGTTTCTCCTTTATGGCAACATCTGGCTTCGTTGTTTAAGCTTCAATGGAACAATTGTGAATCCCTAGCACATATTATAGGCACATGGAAGGAAGCCATTCCTAAAGGACAAAATCTGATCCCAGCTATGTGGAGTGGCATTTCCCTTCTATTATGGAATACGTGGAAAGAAAGAAACTATAGAATATTCCGTCAAACCAGCAGAGAAGCTATATATGTCTGGGAAAGAATCAAATCTAATTTCACGGAAAGCCTTAAACATAAGGTCTCACTTCCAACTCAGCCAACTCCACAATGGGACCATATATACAAACAACTCTCTTTAGACCCTAAGGAGGCCACTATGCCTCGCTTTCATGCTAAGAGCACAACACAAAATATAGTTTCAGCAAGGGATACAAAATATTATCATGGTATTCTCAATACTGATGGTGCTTCAAGGGGTAATCCCGGGAGAACAACTATGGGAGGGGTTGGGCGTAATGACAAGGAGAGGTATGTTTCATCTTTGCGGAAAATCTGGGTATTTCTACAAATAATTTGGCTGAAATTAGAGCCATTCGAAGAGGAATGCAAGAAGCTATCAAAATAGGATGGCAAAAGATAAAGGTTCAATCTGACTCAAGAATCATGATGAATTTACTAAGTGAATCTAATAATGGTTGTCCTCCTAATTGGCGGCTTGCAAAGGAAATTGATCAAATACAAAAGTTGCAGCAAAACTTCCAACAAATTCAATTCAAACATATTCCACAACAGAACAAGGTGGTGATGGATTAGCGAATTGGGCCCTTGACAACAATGATATCCTTTGCTATGGATCACCTCCCTTATGGTGGTCTACTAAGATTCAAGAAGATATTAGGACAATTCTCAATTTAGATTCTGTATAATGAATGTGAATATTGATAGTGTTGTTTATAAGGCTACTGATATGGCTAATAGCTTCCATGCGTGGCATGGTCGATATGTAATTGAATATTTCTGATTAATCTATGGCTGGAAGTTTTTCTTTTTAAAAAAAAAAAAAAAAAGCTGCTGCAAATTTCATTTTGGAAAACGTTGTGGAAAGGGAAAAAACAAAAATTTAGTTTAGATCTCATTTGTATCTTAATTGCTTGTAGCTTCAGATTTTAAGTCTCCTTGCTTTCTAGGAAAATCCCATGCACAGGATTTAACTCCAAATTTGTGTTCAATCTAATCGCATCATTGCATTTATAGTTCAAACTCATTATAGTTGCATTCACCTCATTCCATTTGTAAAAGAAGAAAGAAAAGATTTAGTTTTGCTTTGAAAAGGTCATTAGTTAGATCACCTTTCCTTCCGGGACTTGTCTCACATCAAGGATTTATTTCAAATCTACATGCTTTAAAGTTAATTCATCTCATTTTCATCCAAAGTTTCATATTTGTTTACTCCATTGTTTTAGAAAAGTATTTTAAAGGAAAAGACCCCAAAAAGAGAATTGCATATCACTTTTGCATGCATATAGTGTAGATCTCAAATTGTAATTGCATCTAAGGAATTGTAGATTTGTTTTGTTTCTATTGTCATACCATTTAGATCTTTAAAATCATTGTTAGTTGCAGCAAAGATGCGTTAGAACTACTTGTTGTCCCATACTTTGTAATGTCCCCTTTTCGGGACATTTTTAAAAGTGAAGAACTGAAGACCCTCAACCCATTTTCTCTCCTCGTGGGTTCGAGGATGAAGCTAGGGGATTGTTTTGAGATGTCTGTTGTCTATTATTTGCATTGTAACCCCTTGGCATGCCTAGCGCTACAAGTGGGAGTCTTATTTAGTCTTAGAATGTGCACATAGGTTAGTTACTTTTTATTATTTTAATTAGAAAATAATAAAGTGCACATAAAGTGAGTCTTTTAATATTTTAATTAAGTTTTATTAGTTTTCCCTCCAAAAGGGAAAAGGTCATCATTTGAATGTTGCACCCCTTATCTTATAAAAGGAGGTTGCATGGCCATTCTTTGGGATGTTGATTTGATCATTTGATATCACTCCATGCTTGGAGAAATGGGATGTATGCCCTAGCTCTTCATTGTGCTCTCTCTTTCTCATTCGATTTGGAATTGAAGTAAATCTGATTTTGCTAAGGATCCATTTGTGTGTATGTTGCATCTATTGTGTGGCGAATTGATTGGGAAAGTGTTCCTAACCCTAGCGAATTGATTGTTGAAGGAAATTTGAGTTTGTTTGCATGTTTTGATGGTTAAACAAGTGAATTTCAGATCTGTTGTGTTTTGCAATTAATTTTATAATTTTTGGAGATGATTTGATGCCCTAAATGTGTTGGGCGACCTACTTTTTAGGGAAAAATTAGGGTTTCGTGTTTGTTGTGCAAAAACTAATTTTGGAATATTATTCTTCATATTTTTGTGGCCCAAAATCCAAAGTTTGAAGGTTTTTGCTTGGTTGGTTAAGCGGGAAATAATTTTAGAAGTTGCAGCAGTCTGGGGTTGGTTTATTAATTGTTTGGGACACATTTTGATGCTTAAAAATTGTGATTTCAGTTCAGATCTGTTCTTGGCATTTTTGTGCATCAAAACAAGCTTTTGGAGGGTGAAAACAATTGAGGGAAGTGCTGGTTATTAATTTAATAATTTCTGCTAACCCTAGCGCCCAGATCTGGAATTTTAAGTGTTATTTTGAAGGGGTTTTAGTGCTCAGAAAAATCTGTTCTCTAGTTCATTGGAAAGGGAAAAATCTCAAGTTTATTGTGCACTTTGTTTCATGCAAAAAGACTGAGTATCAAGAGAGTTATGAATTTTAGAAGTTTTCAGCTGTCTGGAAGTCATATTTATTTAATTACTGCTGTTATAAAAAATCAGAATTAAGAGGATTTAAATTCCAATTGATCCGCCCATCTAGCCCACCACCTTGGCTACTTCCAACCCCATTTTGGGTTGTAATTAGCCGACATTGGGTTATTTGAGGTTGAATCAAAAGGATCTAATCCTTCTTGATTTGATTGGTGTGGAAGTTTGTTAAAATTCTCATTTGCCCAAAAAGGGGACATCACACATACAGTCTTAAATCATTTGAAATAAAAAACGATGCATTTGCATGTCGTTTAAGATTTGTGGGAAATTCATTTAATTGCTTGATTCTTATTGCATGCATCGAGTAGAGTAGAAGTAATCAACAAGCAATCTTTCAATTCCAACAAGAAGTTAGTTTAATTTAGTTTGTTTAATTCAACACAAGCTTAACAAAACACCACCATTCACTTCGATAACACTACAACACATTCCCATTCAACAATTACACCTCCACGAGCAAAACACGGCCATTAACACACTCCAAACACCACCAAACACAACACGTTGATCTAGAGGATAAGTGACACCCCATCTTCCAAACCCTTTAATTTGGACATCTCATACGGCTCTAGATCAAGCCAAGACACATATACAAAGCCCTTCTTAAGGCCACATCATCCAAACAGCCCCCAGATTCAAGCTACACTCGCACTACGCTCCAGATATAGCTAGTGCCACATAGTGGACAGTCCCTCACACTTTTGAATGACTTTGGACAGCCAACTCTTTCCTAGCAGGGTAAGACAATTCTGCATGTTCCCACTTCATTGGAGCTAGAAAACATCCAAGATGACATTATCGCTGAATTGAGATGCAAGGTGTTTCGTTCTACACCTTTGTCGGCCTCAATAGTCATACGGTTGTGTGTTCTAGATGACCAAGTACCACCACCACCACTAGTACTTCCACCCTTCCGCCTTCTTAGGAGGCTTCAACAGCCCTTGAGAATTTGATTCATCTTTATCCTTGGGTCTAGCCTTGTCTCTTTCATTTTCCCATCTCCCGCATGAACCTCTCGGAAGAAGAGTACCTCGAAAGGAACAAACACCTCCTAAGAGTTCTCCAATCTAATCATAGCCCATTCCAACCGAATGACATAGATCGAGAATTGCACTACATAATTATCCTTCACTTTGACATCTTTTGAGAAGTAGCTCGAAGGTTCGTTGTCATTGATGGGCAAGCTACACTCTCACGAGCCTTTGCCTCGCCCCCCATCATTAGCCATCCATATCATCAACATTTGTATCATGCTTTATCTACATCTTCATCATCCACATCCCCGATCTACACATCGGTTGCCTCTACCCAACCCACGAGGAGTTGAGTACACATGGAAGGCCACCATGCGCATTCGGCACATACGGTCACCTTAGTACCGACGTTAGGTTTTCCAATTATTAACCCATCTAAGGGAAACATAGCCACATGTGCTATATAATATAATTTTATTGCATATTCTTATTATTTGTACATATCTCTATGTATCTATCTTCCTCTAGAAGCTTATTGTACATGTGTCTTCTTCTAGAAGCTTCATTTTCTATTTCTTCTCTTAAGAGTTCCCTATTGTTTAGAAGTGGTGTCCCATTTCACCTCGAATCCGAGACTACCCCATGTTAAAAAAATTCGTTCTTTTAAAATAATGGGTCGTTTTGTGTGTTAATTGCCAGAAAGTGTCTGTATTGTGTCAAGATATTCCCAGAGAGTCATATTAGCCAATTTCGCCAAATACCCAGATGCCCAAAATCATTATATTCTGTCATTGGGGTTTGCCTGCAGAAATTTTTATTTAATTATTCTGAGCCCCGTTTGAGGCAAATTGTGCTCCAGTTTAACCCTATTGTGGTCTTACATGTCAATATTCCCATATACCAGTAGGGTTTTAACCAGGAATGAATCCTAGGCTTTATCTCAGAACTTCCGCAAACGTTTTGCGTTTTTAGTGTTTTCCCATTTTGTTTTCTGTGAAATTTCTCTAGGTCAATTCCTTTGTCGGTTTAGTCTGATTTCTTGCCTGGAGTATCTGGAGATCATCTATGGACGTTATGCCAGAAGGAATTTGCCACAGGAGGTCTGGTTCTCTCTGAAAAGACGAAGTCATGCACGAAAAAGCTTCTTTTGGGTAGGTCGCATTTTTGGGAAAAGAAGGTTTTAAGCTACAATGGGATTTTTGGTAGCAGCAGGCAGGTGGGAATTTTGTACCTACCTAGCAGGGTACTTTTTCCCATGGGGGCAAAGCCACTTAAGTCATGATGGGATTATTAGAGGCAGTAGGCAAGCGAGAATTTCTTACCTGCCTTGCAGGGTGAAAATTCCCATTGTGAAATAAAAGAAAATCACTTAAGGCATTGATGGGAATTTCTTACCTGCCTTGCAGGTAAAAATCCCATTATGAAAGTCAAACAACTTAAGTGGATCATGGGATTTTTGGAGCTGCGGTGCAGGGTGAATAATCCCATTAGAAATTGACTTTTAAAAATAGAATTCACCCTTGCCAAAAAGTGTGACCCACCTTGGGTGAATAATAATGCATTTAATAATATTTATTAATATTTATTCACCCAATTTTGGTGCCCAAGCATGAGGAAAAGTCAACGCATGATGAAAGGATAAAGAAGATTGGAAATAGAATTCTAAAATTAAATAAATTTAATTTATTTAATGCAGCCCCCTCTCATGCAAAAAAGTGCGACCCATATTGAAGAGAAATAATACTTTTTAAAGTATTAATTAATGGAATTAATTCCTATTTTTGGTGCATAAGGTCAAAGCACACTGTGAAGTCAATGTGGACTGAAGTAGAAAGCTAAAATTAAATAAATTTAATTTATTTAATGGCAGCCATGAGCATGCACAAAATAGGCACCCAAATTGAAGAGAAAAGCATGTTAATTAATTAATTAATTGTCAAGAATAGGAGAGGCAATTATTAATTATAGAATGGTGAAGGTTATATAAGAATGGGCTGCCATAATGATGAATTAATTAATTCTTCAACAAGGAAGTGCAGCCCAGGCAATTTTGGCACCCAATTAAGGAGGAATTTTGCACAGAAAAGGTGTTTTTACTGTTGGAAGGCTTCAAAGTTTGGCGCCTAGGTTTGAAGAAGCTTGAATTAAGTCTAATTAATTGTCTGCATAGTGGTACAGGTGCTCAGGTGAAGTTGACAAAATTCATGCTTGCTTTGCATGCAAACAAAACATCAAATTTTGGGGCAGCAGGCTTGATATATGCAGATTTTTATAATTAAAATCAAGTGTTCATGTTCCGGTTGTTATCTTTGTCTGAATTAATTGCAGGAATTCATTACAGGTGCTTTTATAAGAGAAAGGGAGCTTAAATCAATGTCCAATACATTGAACATATCCTCCGAATATGAAGAAATCTCCAGATCTGCACCGATTGTAAAGAATTCCGCCGAATAAAAAAAAAAAGAATTGCTCAAACAAAGATTGCTCTGGCCATGGCGAAGCATGATGAAAGAAAAGGATCAAAAAATCATGCATAGCTTCCAGATTCAGATCCAGATCCATAATTGCAAAGGCTTCATCCTCTTGTTTCGAATGCAGCTCATGAAGAAGTCAGTGCATGGAGAATTCCTTCCAGGACCTTGTGCATGTTCTCTCAATCTTCCAGTTGAAGCCTTCATTGAATTTGCATTCACCCGGAGTGCTTTCCAGAATTTTTAATTGCTCATATGCAATTAAAAATTAAAATGATGAGTTATTTACGGCAAACATTGCATTGATACATGTACTGGAGAAGAACTACAAAAGCTTCAAGGATAAGAAGCAAGACAAGTCAAAGGCAATACCTGCAAGCAAATCACAGTCACTTGCTTCTTCCGATCCAAATGCTTCCAAAATCAAAGGCAAAAGAATCAGCTACATGCAGAATATGAAAAAGGACAAGATTGCAGCTTTCCTCTTTCTTCTTCTTTCTCTTATTTCCTCCGACAAAGTAATTGAGTGATCAATTAAATTATAAAACTTAAGTGATTGGTTTAAAAGCCATTACTTGAAGAAGTCAACTACTTGGAAATAGGTGGCAGACATGCAAAATAAAAGGTTTTATCTTCAGTTGCAAATCATGCATGTCATGCAAAGAGGAATTCCAGAGGGAGATTGTCAGTTGTTTCCTTTACAACTTCCACATGTGTCAATTCACTAAGGACTTCCTATTTGTAATTTCCCCTCTACATGCTATAAGTAGAGGAAGAACCTACGGGTTAAAGAGCAAAATTTGTAAGCAACATTCTTGTGTTCTAGACTTTGTGCCGAAACCCCTGATAGCTATTTGAAGCAAAGGAATACAAAGAAGCAGATTTCCGGAGAACTTTGTGTCATGGTGCATTTTGTTTCTAGCTTTTGTCTTAGATCTACTTATAAACTTTGTGTTATTTTAGATCTAGATCTGAAAGTTTCCTTTGATTATAATTTTGTGTGTTAATATCTATTGGTTCCATCTATGTGCATGCAATCAACTCTGTAATCTATTGATTAGGTTGCACATCTTCCCCTGCTTTCTTTCTGTGTTTTTATTCTTTCCTTCTTCTTTAGATATTTTCTTTCTTTAACATTCTTGCTTACTTTGCAAAAACTATACACTATGGTTCATGAGCTGCATGGTTAAAGTAAAACCCCTAAATATATACTAGCATATTTTAATGACAAATCTTACAGGAGAGTCTCACCGGTAAATGAGGGAGATTTATCTCATGATCCGCCTAGGTTCTCAACTATGCGAAAATCTAGCCAACAAGAAATTTCCTAGTAAATCATTAGGGTAATGACTACTCATGGAGTTCATCTTGAGATAAACACGCACAAGTAAAATCCCACAAATTTAATAATGTAGTGATAAAATCCTACAAATTTAATAATCTAGTGATCAATACTGCCAAAGTACATATGGAAGATAACTCCCTAGGTTGGTGGCAAAATTATTAGAATATGCTAATAGTTGTTGAAGATGAGGATGGAGTTGATCATCAAATCACCACAAGGATTTGTTCAAAGATATTGTGAAGCGAGGCTCTAGATTGTTGGGTATGGTTACCATGTTTGGAAATCCAAAATTGTAAGGGAGGAGGAAAAAAGCTGATAAATCTAGAATTGTAAAAACAAATTGGAAAGTCCCGTCCAGAAAAAGGTGTACATGTATATGTATGTAAAAATAATTAAATTAAACATACGCTAAACTTATTCAAGATCGAACCTATTTGGCATAGGCTAATACTATTTTGCAGCAGGTTGAGAAAATTCTTTCAAGTTGGAACTTCCTTCTTAGCTCTGTATACAGATGTTGTGGATGTGAACCAACTTTAGTTGTATGCACCACCATATTTAGAGGATGAAGTTCCTATCTCTCATCCTAAGGATGTAATTCCACTTTTGAAGCTTCCTTTGGATGAAGATACTCTTCTTGATTCTCATACACGCACTACTGGCATGGATACACTACCACTTAATTAGTTTGTTGCAAAGGAGTCTATCCAAATCAAGCTAAGTGGCTGTCCCAGTCAGTATTTGAAGAGCGTTTTACACATCTACAGGAAAAATGGGAGAATTTCCTCCGAGCGAGGAAATGATGAGCCATAGTCACATAGGCTATATAGTATTTTCATTACATATTCTTGGTATTTGCACTACATATTCTTGGTATTTGCACATATCTCTATGAATCTATCTTCCTATAGAAGCTTTCTTGCTAGAAGCTTATCATGCTTGTGTCTTCTCCAAAAGTTCCCTTTCTCTAGAAGGTTCCTTTTAACTTTCTTATCTTAGAAGCTTCCTTTTGTCTAGAAGCTTCTTTATATAGCATTGTATGCTTAAATACCTAATACAGTACAGTGTACAGCATGTACAATTGTGGCTATAAATTCATGTCTCTCACATTGTTGTAATTGTGCTCGAATCAGTTTCTCAATGACTTGGCAAAAAAAAGAGTAGCAAGGATTATGCAGGAAAGAACGGTGAATCAACATGCCCCCAAACTCAACCGTTTCCAGCAGAAAGTTCAGGAATAGAAAATACATATGGATCAGAGCAGGAAGATCCCATTTATAGGCCCCAAGCTCATCAGGCCTCATCCAACTGGCCCTCATAGGACACTAAGCTGGAGAATACTCTAATCCAAATTACAAAGGTGAACAAGTTTCGAACGTTGGCCTTGAATGGACATAAAAACTGATTATGTTACTTTTGATGCTTGTTAATTTGCAGTACTTTCTTATCGGATGAGAAAACTCTTTTAAGTCAATTGACTCTTTAGATAATTATATACATAATACATATTATCACTGTGCTAATCCTAGTAGGAAGTTGTAAGTATGATAAAGCCCTTTTCTATGAATGTATCTATGGGCTTGATTTTGTAACTCTGAAAGATGCTCTGGAGGCGGAAGGTAGAATGTAAAGCTAGATGTTAAATTCCATGGGCTATGCTTCCAGATGCCCAATTTATTAATTTTCATAGGGATTTGGACTTTTGAAAAAAAAAAAAAAAGCATTATATATAAAATGACCTTAAATTTTATCAAAAATAAAATTTCATAGGCCTCCATCAACTTGTGATAATTCTATTTTGGAAAAATTTAAATAAGAAGCTTCCTACTGTCTCTATGTTCATGAAGCCTACATGAGGCTTGAGAAGCTAGAAGCTGCCTACCACCTCTAGGTCCATAATTTCTTTCTTTTGTTCCTTCTTTCTCATGGATGGATCCTCATAACAGAACATACTTTATAAGAGTCTTGTTTTAATTCATATATGGAAACACTAATCTCTT
Organism: Taxus wallichiana var. yunnanensis; assembly: GCA_018340775.1. NCBI lineage: Eukaryota > Viridiplantae > Streptophyta > Pinopsida > Cupressales > Taxaceae > Taxus > Taxus wallichiana. The sequence continues at coordinate 349,064,481 of CM031240.1, read as the reverse complement.
TGTATTAGACTCTTTGATTTTCCTAGTTCATGCGTATTTTAAACTTGAAATATGTTAATCCATGTTGTGATTCCCTTGCCTGTACGGATGGATTCTAAAAAGTTTATATTATTTCATGAAATTAATGACACGCATTGTATTTGTTCTGATGAATTGCAGCCTGTACCCTTCTAACATCATTTTCATCACTGTGCACTCTCATTACAGTTACCCAAAACAAGCTATTCCTAAATCATTATGGCATGGACATCAAGAGCAAGAGTACTCATATCAGGACTACAAGTTTTGAAACAGTTTTCTCAGTAAGACTTACAGTAATTGCATCTTTGAACTGTTGCTTCCAGACTGAGAACATATTCACTCTTTTAGAACCAATTGTACCATCAGGGCATCCATTTAAAGCGGAAAACCCCAAATTTTCTGTTTGAGGTACATTCTCAAAAATAGAATCTGCACAAATTTCAGAAGCCAAAACACATACTATGTCATAGTTTAGGACTATAATGGATATATCATAGAATCGTAGAAATAATAAAAAGCAAAATGCAAATATCTTTGAAGAAATGAAACAAGATGCAGAAAATCTGATTTGTTGGTTGCATTTTCAAGAAATCTTTAATAGAGAAAAGTATTTAACTCCAGCAGCCTATTAAGGTAAAAATCACCTGTCGCTTTGTGGTCCCTTGATTAAATTGATAGAATTTTAATGTTGCCCCAAATTTTCAACTAAAATTGCATACTGATGGGCAATGATAGCAGCATGCCTGAAGATAAACATCCAAGTGCAAGAGAAGATATATATTGACTTCAATATCAGAAATTGGTGAATAGAGTAGCATCCAGAAAGATCTGCTACTCTCAGTTTTTAGAACAGTCAAAATCCCTAGTGTGTAATCGAGTAGCTAGCATTTTTCTGGAGGCTTTTGAAAGAAAATGGTTATATGTCAAGATTCCTCTTTGTCCTGTAGAAATGAATAGACTGCACGTGAACTCGTGGCAAATCAGATATGGGTGAAGAATAACACTGTCTCTATTCACACCTGTGACGAATGAGAAGGTTCTAAAAGTTTACAGTTGGAATAGGAATTCAATATTATCTACTTTGAATCAACAGAAAGTCTTAAAATCTTGTCTTTCCAAGCACACCTGTAGTATGAAAGGGAATAATTATGATTGTATGCCCTTCTGAACAACTTTAGAAAATCTGAGAAAGAAAATAAGTTTTATCAAAATAAAATTATTTCCTTTTTAAGACGCCCAGGTGTTTGACTTTTTCCATAAAATTTAAAGTCTTGCTTGTTTTAGCTAGAGATATGTCCAACTCTTCTTAGACAGAATGTTTCGTCTTGGCAATAGATCTTCAGATAGAAAGAAAGACAGAAATAATATTACTGTCCAAAAATGACCAATAGTTGGTCAATGGGACTCGAGAATACACCTAAATACAATAGAAAGTGCTAGGGTAAAAGGACCCTAGGAACAGTGACAAACTAAATAAAATAAAGCAAACAAAAGCATTCAGAGATGAGGGTTTGTTATATCAAAGAATCCTTGAAAACAAGTTACTTCTATCATAACCAGTCTCACTAATGAATATTCCTCACAAAGAAAAGGTGGAGGAAGGGGAAAATCCCCAACAATAGTTATAAATCATGAATGTTGTGGAATTATTTGAAATCCACAAGGAAAATCAAGCAATAAGTGTTGTTTTAGAATCCTATGTTTAAAGAATCTTGCATTCAGATTAAGTCACATGTCATTCCTTGGATGTTAGCATCAACTGGGATGCAGCAAAAGAGACGTGGCATTTGCAACAATATTGCACCAATTTCCGCCAAACTGGTGATTAACAGATTTCTTGAAAATTCAGAACCTCACAAAGAATAAAATTGTGTGCATTTGGTCACATTTTGTGTATGTGAATGTAGGAAAGAAAAACAAAATTCTACCTTCTAAACTATGCTTACACATATAACACCAAATAGTATACAGTTTCAATTTTTGGGTGCTCAATGATTTGATATCATTGGGGTAATTGGATATGTTTTCAGAGATGTAGGCTATAAGATATGCTATTCTATGCCAAAAGATTCAGTCGTGGGGACAAACAAGAGGCTTTGATTAGTTGCATTATGCATGGCACTATGCAGGAAGAAAATGAGTTTTAGTATGTGATAGAATTGAGAGGCGTGATTATAAAGATGATGGAAGGTAATGGAAGAGAAAAAAATGATTTATTATGACATGCTAAGATGCTAAGCACATCTCATATGACATGCTTATCAAAATAGTCAAACTAGTAAGATTCTAGTAAGGTAAGTCACGCATATCCTTGGGAGTTTCTTATGGATAAAATATTGGAGAACACAGAATTTCTTTAGTTGTTTGTAGAACTTCTGCACAAGTTAACAAGAGACAGTTTAAGATGGCAAATATCAAAATTTCCTTAATTCTATCATCAAGTATGACTTGGGGCATGATGCAAACAAACTAATTTTTATTATTGCTTGATCCAAACAAACTTGAAACACATGTCCAAGAAACATTAGACATATCCAAGCAAGGGATCACATGTAACTCATTTGAGTAGCATCAAAGCTCATAAAAATAGTACACAGATTAAGGGGAAAAATGCATGTTTATTGCCACAATTTGAGTAGCTCGTGTTGCATGTTGGATGCATTAGGGCTTGATCCAATCAGTTAGCTTTCATATGTATCACAGATTACAGATTTAGAAATATGTTGCTTTCCATGCATATAAGGAGTAACCTTAATTTGTTCAACGGTGGTTTATATTTACCTAATTAGTTTTGTATGTGGTTGCTTGATATATGGAGTTTATGTGAGATCATGTGCTGCATTTAATCCTTCTAGTTATATCTTTATACATGTTTTCCATATATATATTTGTATCTGTTTACTTACTTTTATGTGTGTCTCATGCCAATGTAGATCACATAGAATTAGCTAACAAAATTGCCATGATAATTTGACGTGTGGATTCACATGTATTTACAATTAATTTTCACTCATTACCGGACTTGAATATAGAGTAGAACCAATCTACATAGTAAGAGTGCTATGTAAGAACCCACATTTGACATGTGTAACTATGTTAGGCATCAGATCTTAAATAAAGATATCATGCATTTTTCAGGAAAGGATATCAATTTCGTGAAATGCAAGTTTATACAATTATACCTAATGAAGTGATAAGGGATGTAATGAGCTCCTACGTGTATGGTTTCTATGGCTCCTTGAAGTGCTTTGACTGAAGGCCCAATGACTTGGAACAAAATGGGTGGTTGAAATAAGCAGTCAACTAAGGGCAGAATCCCATGTTGGTACTATGCAAAACAAAAAGGTGTTATATGGTGATATTGTGTATGAACACATCATGGTTATTCCTTGTTGGCAGGGTTATTCATTAAGGTTAAGATAAGCATTATAGTATACCACGGAAGCCCCAAACATACCACAGTGACAATAATGAAGATATAGAGACAAAAGAGAAATAATGCTCTAGGAGACGTGTGGTATCACAGAGCCTCGTAGAAGCACATGGATGAAGAAGAGATGGTTGTCAAGGTTAGAGAAATGTTCATGAGTACCCTTAGACTTGTGCAGCACCAGACGGATATGTGCGGCATATTCTAAGGACCTCGGTCGATGTATAGACATGTCGAAGAGACATAATCCTTCGTATTTCAGCATATTCAAATATCGTTGTAACATATAGGGTGGCATATTGCCATATACTATGGTTTATAGAAGGAAAATGTATCTATACTATGGTATATGGGTAAATATCCACTAATTGGTAGTTAAGAATGTAAATAAGTGTAAACTAATAGTTATTAAAGGTAACTAAGGTGTGAAAAGGTGTAACCTTAGCCTTTAAAGGTTATATAAGAATGTAAAGTAAGGGTGAGGGATATCCATCCATAAGAGAAGATGTGTGTAGCGAAGAAGAGTGTATAAGAGATATGTAGAAGAGTGGTATGTATGAGTGAATATATGTGTAATGATGTATGCAGATTAGCATATGTCATCGGTAGTATGAGATAGAGATTATATGAGAAAAATAATGTAATTGTGGAATTATATGAATAAAGAGGAGATATTTAGGGAAATATATGTGTTCTCTATGTTATTTTGATGTACTACAATAATAGGCCTACTTCAATTTCAATTGTTAAATGTTAAGTGTTATATTAAGTATATCTCTGCGTAATGTCAACTCTAGTCACGACTTTTACGAACTGAATAGCTAGCGATCCTATTGCTTAGTTAATGTCAACTTTTGGTGTTTGGGCTTAGGTCTTGACTAACTCATATCCAAAGGAGAGTAGCAGGAAAGAAGGAAGTGAAAAAGATAAGAAAGAGAGACATAAATTTTTTTAAAGCATGCATATATTGAGTAGAAACAAGAGTAACAAAGAGACCCATGCCACCCTCTTCTCAAGGGGATTAGGCACCTATAGGTTGACAGTGGAAAAGGGCAGAATCCGAAGGGATGTAACTTTTGGCAAAATTTGGTCCGACGGTTGGGGAATAAATAGGGAGGAAGTAGGTAGAAAATATGAATAATATTGACAGAGTATTAATGGAGAACATAGAGTTTAGTGAGGAGAAATTAGAGATTAAATAGTAAGGGAGATCACAAAGAGATAGTAGTTAACGTAAGAATTAAAAAGTAGAGTAATTCAAGTAGTTAAGTGAGCGTACCACGGATTACAAAAGTAAAGAAGTAAGAAAGAAAGAGATAAGGAAGTAGCCAAGTACAGTGAAAATGGGAGTAGAACAAGAGAAAATTATATTAATAGAAGAGAAAATGGAAAGGCAAAGATTGAAGGAGGAAAAGAAAAGAAAGTTAGTTGTTACACGTAAAAATGAGATCAAAGAAAAACATTATGGAAAAAGAGGAATAGTTAGTAGAAAACATAAAAGGAAGAAGTTGTTATTGGTGGGTAGTAATGAGATAGGAAGAGAAACCTTGCCCCCAAACCAAAAGAGACCATTTGAGGAAATAAACCCTTCAACCAAATGCCATCTTTCGTGCCATTTTTGAAATTTAGGAGACAACATTTGAAGAGGATCCATATATACAAGAAGAGTTAAGTAATAGTTATAGAAAGCAAAAAGAAGGGTGTAGAAGAGAGAGGAAATAGTAAAATACTTTAGTGAGATACTAGGTAGGAGTTATTTTGAGAGAGGGTTACAAAGAGATAAAGCAAGCATGAAACCAATTGTGAAACAATAGTAGAGAAAGAAAAGAAGAGAAAGTAGAAGTTACCAAAGAAAAGTGTCGCACTAAGTAAATCAAGTAGCATACCCACATGACAAGGGAAATACACAATGACACAAAGGATGAAGTTGCCTTTTTTGGAAAAGACACGAAAGATGCAGAGGAACACTTATTTGTAATAGATTCTTATTGGAGGAGCCACAATATAATAGATGAGCAAGTGAAATTGTTTGATTTTGTCGGAACTTTAAGAGAGGAAACCTTAAAATCATACATGAGGATCAACTCAACCATGCGAAGAAATAGGATGAAATACAAAAGGTTTTTTTATCTTTTTCTAAAATAAAACACGCGATCATATTAATATGAAATCAAAAATTACAAATTCGACTGTGTCAGCCTGAAAACTTTTTGACCAAGCCCGAGCCGAATACAACAAAAGCAAACTATGATCACTCATTGCATGTAGTCTAAACTAATAATTTGTCTCATGTCTGTCTGAAGCTGATTCGACCACCATAAAGGTGGCATACCATAACAAACAATATTATGGTTGTCAAGGGCCCAGTTGGCCAGACTGTCTGCAACTTCATTTCTTTCTCTAGGTATATGGCTATACTGAACTTCTTGAAATTGTTCCTCCAACCTTTTGATTCTCCAAACTTCTTTAGCGATCCTCCAATTAGGACTGTGATTTTCTTCAGGGTTAGATAACATGTTGACAACAATTTTAGAATCTGATTCAATCTAAATTTTAGTCCAACCGTTTTTCAGGGCTTCTTGCAATCCTTTATAGAAAGCCTTCAACTCGGCTAAGTTATTAGTAGTCATACCCAAGTTTTCAGCAAAAAGAATATAACCGACCGATTTGAGCTTCTACCTATACCCGCCATAGCTGCAGGACCCGGATTACCCCTTGAAGCTCCATCAATGTTTAACTTTAGATACCCCTACGGAGGAGCCTTCCATTGATCATCATGTTTCAATTTTTGTTTCTTTTGGAAAGGTGGCATAGTTGCACTCTTAGGTTGCAAAGAAAGTTGTACGCAAATATGCTCCCATTGAAGAGTAAGAATAAGAGGTAAGGAGATCTTATGTTTGATACTCTCTACAATATTTATTTTGGTTTTGTCCCAAACATAACCAACTTCTCTGCTAGCCTGTTGAAAAATTCGTCTATTCCGTTCTTTCCAGATATTCCAAAGGAGAAGAGAAATGGACATCCATAACAACGGTCGGAGATTTTGACCTTTGGGAAGGTGTCCTTGCCAATCTGTGATCAACTGCTCAAAAGAGCCAATACTGGACCAAGAGATATTGAACAATTGAGAAAGGAGCTTCCACAAAGGCACAACCCATACACATTGAAAAAATAGATGAGAGAGATTCTCTTCAGCCTCCAAACATAAAGAACATTTGTATGGGCCAAAAATCCAAATTTCATGAGGCGATGCCTATTAAAATTCTTCTATGTAATATTGATCAAAGAATCATAACCTGAAGAAATTGTATATTCTCCAGTGCTTGAATTCACCCATCCTAAAGTATCCGGCATAGGGGATGTAGAGAGAGGACGGTCTTTCAATATATTAGAAATCAGAATTTGACCCTCATGCCTGATGTGAATTGGCCAATCAGTAGGAGGAATCCAATGCTTTCCTATTTGCCAAGGTTGGCTAGGTGGCTGAATATAATGGGCAACCTTTTTCCATCCTATGTCATACAACCTTTCCATAAAAGGCTGTAATTGAGGGAATTGCATTAGAACAAGAGGATGTCCATCCCAAGAGTCTGTCCAAAAATTTTCCTTTTCCCCATTATTCACAATCCAAAATAGTTGTTTCTTAATAATAGCTTCGCCAACATTGAGAACAACAAGGGGTAATCTAATAATTTGATCTAGAGGATTGTTCTCCCCATATTTCACTCGAATATTAGCATCCCATAAAGCATCCGGATAAACTAACATTCTCCAATAAAGTTTGGCAGCAAGGGCTTTTTTCTATTTGATAAAAGATCTAAAGCCTAATCCTCCTTCCTTCTTGGGTTTACATAGAGATTCCCACTTGAGTAAAGACCACTTCCTTTTCTCTCACAAGCCACTCCATAAGAATTTTTGGCATATAGCGTCCAAATCTTTGAAAATATTTCTAGGAATGTGCAAAATATAAATGAAGCATATATAGGTATCCCCTGAAGGACCACCTTGATCAATGTGATTCTACCCCCTGAAGATAGCCATTTGTTCGTCCATTTTTGCATTTTTATGTGTACCTTATTTATGAGCTAGTTCCAGTCTTGTATTTGCTTGGAGGCAAACGAGACTCCTAAATATTTGATTGGAAGAGAACCCCTTTTAAAATGGAAGATGTTAAGAATTTGTTCCTCTTGTCTGTTAGAATAGTGAAAAAAGATAATACTAGATTTACCTTCATTTATTAGCTGACCAATAGCCAATGAGAAAACCTGAAGGATTTGCTGAAATTGTTGTGCTTCCATACAAGTAGCTCTTCCAACCAAAGTAGAGTCGTCCACAAACCAAATGAGATATTGGAGGGTTGTTTTTGCCAATTGGATACCATAAAATTTTCCATTGACAGGTTGTAGCAGCTAGTCTACCCAGGTATTCAGCTAAAATAATAAACAAAAAGGGGGAAAAGGAGTCACCTTGTCGAATCCCCCATAGAGGCCCCAAAAATGGAATTTGGAATACCATTCACCAAGACTGAAAAGGAGACCAAAGATAAGCAAACTTGGATCCAAAGTATCCAGTCATCAGAGAAACCAAATTGGGCTAGAACTTGATATAAAAATTTCCAGTCTACCCTATCATAAGCCTTAGAGAGGTCCAACCTGATAAACATGTGCAGTGACTTCCAGGATGTCCATAGAATGGAGGATTTCTTGGGCCAAAGCAATCTCATCATGTATTTGTCGTCCAGGAACAAAACCTCCTTGTTCAGGGGATATGATTTTGTGAAGAAGAGGTTTTAGTCTTTCAGCCATTACCTTAGTGATGATTTTATACAAAACATTACATAGTGCTATAGGTCGAAAACCAGAAATATCCTCCACCTCATTAGCCTTAGGAATAAGAGCTATAAAAGTTTTATTAATTTCTTTAAGCATAGTTTTGGCTGTTCTTACTTCCTCAAGTACCTAAAGGAGGTCGCTTTTAATTATATCCCAAAAAGCTTGATAGAACTCAATTGGAAAGCCATTCGGGCCTGGAGTTTTACCCTTTGCCATGCTAAACACTACCCCATATAATTCTTTCTCCGTGACTGGCTTAGTAAGATGCTCATTATCCTGTTGGGAGATAAGTCGAGGCAAAGTAGCCAAGACTTTTTGCTGGGAGGAAAATTGTAGAGATTCAGCTGTAAATAATTTTTCAAAAAACTAAGTAGCCATTTGTTTCATGCCATCCAGAGAATATTCTTTACTTCCATCCGCCTTAGTAAGGGAATTAATATGGTTGTGAACCCTTCTGGCTAGCAATGACTTATGAAAGAAAGTTGTATTTTTGTCTCCTTCTTTAAGCCACTGGATTCAAGATTTTTGCTGCCACATTATTTCCTCCCTTGTTTCCCATTCTTGTAAACTAGCTTTCAAAAGGAGTTCTTTTTGAAGAATTTCAGCATTGCTTCCCAAAGTGCGTATCTGACCATTAAGTTCTTCCAGCTGTTCTAAGATCTGGGTTTTCCTTACCTTTATGTCCCCAAACTCAGTCCAATTCCATGCTTTAAGTTTAGATTTGACGGATTTTGAGAATGAATTCCATTTCCCGAATATTCCAAGTTCCAACCAAAAGTGTTAGCAAGATGAAAGATTTGGTGCAAAGAGGAGATACTGCTCATGAATATGAACAAAGATTCAAGAATGTAGTGCGGAAACTAGACGAACAGCTAAATGAAAAACATAGAATATAATGGTTTATTTCGTGAGTTTTACCATATCTAAGATCATCAATGGATAGAAAAGAATTCAAAACATTCACTGAGGCATTAGAGATGGCGTTGAGACTAGAATCACAACCATAGAGGAGAGAGGATTAAATGGTGATAAAAACAAAATTGGAGAAGTTGCAAAATGAATTAGCCCAACTAAGACTAAAGCAAAAAATACAAATGAAGTCGAATATCAAGATGAATTCACTTCCGAAAGTTGCGAGAGGACAAAATATATTGTGCGGTGTGTTGTGAGGAAGGACATACGAAGACATAATGTCCCCATGCGAATGGTGCAAGAAGAGCAATGGCAACAAGACTAAACCCATTTGGAATTATGCCCCATGCACGACAACAATAAATGTCGCACCCCTAAGACTAGCATTTTCCACGTTAAATACTTACCTAGTACTGCCACATCTATCGAGAAAGTGCAAGATGCAAGGGACCATCCGTGCCACAATACAACACATATCAAGGGAGTTACAACAAAGGAGGCGGCTATAACAAAATGGAGGATTTCAACGAGGATATCAAAATAATCAAGGGGTATTCCAAGGGTACAATGGAGGGGGATATCATGGCAGTTATATAGGAAACAATTATAAAGGAGGTGGTACTGTGAAGGATATCAAGGAGATAGAGGATATGATCGAAGCCAATAACATTTTATAGGTGTGGAAAAGGACATGGTGCAAAACTTTGAAAAGGAGCGAGAAGACTCAATGTGGATTTTGTAATGAGAAAGGGGCACATGATTCCTTTAGTTGTCATAAAGCAGCTCAATTCTATAAAAATGGTGGAACAAAAATAAAGGAGTTAGGGGGGGCCATCTAGAGGCGCGTCACATGTGTGGAAGGTAAACAAGAGCCCCGAACCGTAGAAATAAGATGTCGCGAGATGCATAAGTCAAAATACATTGGGAACAAGCAAAATGTTTGAAGAAAGAACCTAAAATAGAACAAATATGAGAGATTGGGGAAATTTTGAAAAATAAAGAGGAGTGCAGAAAAATAAGACTTGCAATAATTTAGTATTAGAGGAAGAAGTGCCCAAATTTGTGGTAACTACAAGAAGTGGAAAAGGGAAAACATTGTTCAAGATGATGATTTAGATGAGGAGGAAAATGGTGATATCGATTATGCGAGATACTAAAATTCTTGATTATATAATAGAAGAGTAAAAAAATCATAGCGAGGACAACACAGGGTAAAGAGAAAATCACGACGTTGAGGAGGATGAAGTGATAGGACTCAAAACGATAATGCCATTAATAAAGTCCCAAGAACTACTTGATCTAACACTAAAATTAATAATAAGGGAATATTACTAATTAAAGGAATAATTGAGTTATCAAATAATATACATTAATATACAGATTTAGAAACTACGGCTTGCACTCACAAGCATTTGATCAAGCAAGCAAGAGACCGATTAGGTTAGAGTGACCATTTAGCTGATTCAGACAAGGATTTGGATGTTTCATCAATTGTCTAGGCTTTGTTGGAAACGGTACCCTAATGATAGAATTCAAAGGAAGAAGGGAAAGATCTTGTGGAACATAATGACATGAGACACCATGATATAGATGTAGAAGACGGTGAGCGGATGTTATTAGATACCCCAAAAAGAAAAACACAATACTTTTACAAACAATCAAGTGAGTGAAGGAAGCGGTGGAAAGGAATTGACTATTGAGATTGTTTGGAAGAGAAAGAAGCAAGGAGAATAGCAGAATTGTTAGTACATTAGAGGAATATAACAACCGGGAAAACTACATGAGCCTAAGGCCCTTTCGACATAGTGTTATGTAGGCAATGCTCAACCATATGGAATGTGTTGAGGTTAGTCCATCTCATCCGAACTAATCTCTTTTTAGGTCACAAGGCGAGGAACAAGGGTTTCAACACAAGGGAGAAGCCATTTGCAAATACAGAAGTATGATCGCTAGATTTCAAGTGCATATCCCACAGGCACATACACAAGCACATCCGGTGCTAGAGTTGAGTTGCAGATTACAATAACCAAGGAAAAAATCAGCCATCAAAGGATGCAATCGTCGGACGATTCTGTTTAGCAGAGGAAATTTTGTCTAGAACACAATTCCAGGTTCCCAAAATTCACAGTGTATCCTAACGACATTTTTCACAACTCACATGCCCATTTCAAATCACTATCACATCTCTAGACCTTGCAAAATGATGCAATATTTCTAAAACCCTAACTCTATTTGCTTGTAATCTACTTTCAAAAATTTTGTTGATCGAATATTATCTCATGACATGATCAAAGACTATGTACTTGTTGTATTTACCATTTTAAATCATAATACACACATTTTTAATAATATTCTTAATGCTTTTGGATATTACATTTTGGTGAACGTGCTTTATTTTACCCGATCTCGTCAATCTACGGTTTCGATTCGACCCCCTATGGCTTCGTAATTCTAAATCTAATATGTCGTAACATAGCTTTTCTCTAGGTTTTTCTCGAAAACCATAATCTACTTTTGGGTCTTTTACATCACTATGATGGTTTGATATTAACAATCCTCTTCCATAGACGCATTACTCTAGTCATAACACTCGTGATGAAGAAATAATAAAGGAATTAGAACATTGCATAATGGAAAATCCTTCTTAGAGACCTCAATTACCCTAAGTCGCTCAAAAACAAAAGGCACTCCTTAATAAAGTCAAGATAGGGAAACTCAAGTTGAACCCTCAAACAATACAAATCCACCTTCTAGAGGCTCTCCTCCCCCTTTAGGGGCTACTTTTAGTGTGTTTACCCGTGCTTTACCTACACCTAGTGCTCCCACTATAGGGACATCACACATGGTCCCCCAAGCCACCATGTCTATGCTTTCATAGAATGAGGCCTTTACTCATTGTTGGACCTACCACTACGCATATGGTCCAAAACCCTCTTCCTAATGTGTATATCCAACAACGCCAAACCATGCAAGCACAAATAGCTCATCTCACGCAAGGTAAATCACAAGGCACTACGAATTCCATTAGATTACTTAATAACCCATTAGTCTCGAGGTCCTTAGTTATCCATTACCACCTGGGTTTGCTCCACTCTATGATGGCACGATCAATCCACAACAACACCTTCGTGCTTTCATGGCCTCTTGTATGGACTACGTATCTAATAATATCTTGCTAACCAAGATTTTTCCACATAGTTTCAAGGAGTACGCACTAGATTGGTTTTATACACTTCCTTTGGACTCAATATAGTCATTCCACACTTTAGCCGATAATTTCCTTTCCCATTTCTCAATCAACATTGGTCATCACCTCTCCTTTGCCCAAATCACTTAAGTCAAGCAACAATCTAATGAAGGGTCGCGGATTATGTCTTGCATAACAAGACTATGCTTTCCTGAAGACCTAAACACATTGATGAGGGTGAATTAATCAAGGTATTCATTGCTAGCCTTATCCCAAAGCTAAAGGAAAAAGCCATGTTTGCTAACTTCACATCCTTTGAAGACATGCCAAACTATCAAGACCTATGCAACTAAGCTCTTGGTTACCAAGTTACCAACAAGTTAATATATGAAAGCACGCTTCATCTAGTAACAAACAAATTCCAAGCAAAGCCCTTATACAAAGGCAAACTAATTGATAACAAGAAAGTTGAAAAAATCAATGTTGCACAACAAGCACCCGCATAGTTCATGACAATACCTCGAAAGAGGCAATGGGCCTATTTAACACACCTCCTCGCACGATTCTATATAGACTCCTTGAATGCAATTTCCTTCAATTACCTCCACCCACTATCATTAATAGTACAAAACTACAGAGTGTGAGGTTTGACAATAAAGTGTCTTACAATTTCCATAATGTCCTAAACATTCCACGTTGTATTACGTCATAAGATCCAAGAGATCGTTGACAACAACGTCATCTCTTTCGCAGGCTTAGAGACACATGTCAACATGACAGGAGCCCAACCTAATGCTCAACTAAAACTTTTCACTAACCCATTACCACACCATGTGGAGACTCACAAGGCTGATGAAGTAAATGTGGCTTATCATGCAAAGTGCCTTCACTAACCTATGCGGTTAATCCACATCCCATTGATAGCATCATTGGTGTGACTCGAGGGTTATCGTAAGACACACCACCCATCGATTTTCTTATTCGAGAGACTCCTCCAGTTGATGAGGAAACATCTAGACCTATGTTCATTCACTCATATGTCGACTCTTAGCCAATCCAAATCGTCATGGTCGACAATGGATCTAGCCGAAATCTTTGCACTATGGCACTCCTTACATGTCTAGGTTATACCACACGAGACCTTTTAAGTACCATGGAGACAATTCAAGGCTTCTATAGCCAACGATAAAAGCCACTTGAGGGCATAGTAATACCCTTATAGGTAGCGACCAAGAGGATGGCCACTTGAGTCCTCAGTAGTCCCCTCAAATGACATAACCAACATGCTACTCAAATGCCCATGGATCCGTAAGATACACATGTTCCATCCACCTTACATAAATGCTTAAAATATGTACACAACATGGTGATGACCATTCCTAGTGATCCTTATAAGTACCCTATTTGGCCTTTCCTAATACTCGCTTCGGCCCGGCCCAATCGACAATGTCCCATCTTGGGCGCAGCTTTACTAACCTATGATATAGAGTCTTGACCATATTCCTATACATATCATGCAGCACACACCGATACAACATCGACATGAGTGCATTGTGACTCTTACTCCTCGGATACATCGTGTGCCATCTAGCCATGTGCAACACGCAATAGTTAGGCAACAACCTTGCAAGTGTGACCCCTTGGGACAACCATGCACTCTCCCCATATACATCGAGAGCCTAAGGTCACAACTATTTGTGACCCACAACATAGATTCACAAAGGCTACCAAGGACGATATCTCAAAATATTGTATTGCATATATACTACATCTCAAATTCAAGAAATCATTACACTATGACGAACATGGCTCCTTTGCATCCTATGCACACCATGCCCCTCGACACAAGACATCTATACAGTCCTCCCTTGACTCAATTATAGGATAGCCTCCAAGGATTTCCGTATTCACATTTTAAGCAAACTCTCTTGACATAGCTCCTCACAGGCACATATCTTTTGCCTATCCAACCACCAATGGCCTATGCTCTTAGACGATTATCGATAATTCCACATCTTCTCTCCTAGCCCATGAATAGGAGCTACCCGATGATGCAGCACATTTCAAGGGTTTGACGTGATTGTTGAGGAAACAACTACTATCAAAGACCCCGCCTCATCCCTTCTACCACTTACAACCTATGGCTTGAGGCCATTGGTATATATTCCAATTGGCCATTTCCTCTTTCTTAGTGTCCTATGGCAAAAATAGAAAAACAATATAATAAGATAAAAATTAGAAAAACAATATAGCACTACAAAAAGGACAAAAACAGAACTTGCATGTGACTTGCTCATTCAAAGCATAGGTGTAAGCATTGTGGTCACTCGAATTCAACACTCCACTTATATCATATCCTTTCACACTTGATCTCTACAAAGACAAATAAGACGGCCGCAAATACCTTAATCCATGGACATCATACATAAACCCCACGGCTTCTTAATCCTAGTACCACAGGTGCAACCACCACATTGGGGTATGCCTACACTAGGGGCATCTTACATATTGTGCCTAATTAGATCATATCTTTCATATTGTGTCTTCGTGTAGCCCTCATCCTAGAGGATACCCACCACATTAGGGGAATACTTACACCGGAGGCATCCTCCTGACTGGGCTTATATTGATCATATCCTTACACACACTCTATTGTTGGTAAAATGCTACTCTTGCTTATCTTGCACCACCTTATTTCTTACGATACATCCTATATTGTGCTTTATCTAATGATCACATTGTTTTTTTCTAGATATTGATCTGACCACTGTCCATGCTCCATGCTTACTCGTGTTGGTCATTTATTGCTAGTATTTACTTTCTGCATATTGTTATATTGGTTGACTGTTGCTGGCCATGGGCTCCTATTTTTGGCTATTTGACATTGCTTCATATATCACTCATCTCTTAAGCTATATTCATGTTTACTTCTATATGCTTTTAGGTGCATATTTGTTTCTATATTCATGTATGCTTCTAGGCTCATATTTGCTTCTAGGCTTTGTATGCTCTATGAACATGTTTGCTTCTATGCTCATGTTTGTTTCTAGGCTCATGTTTGCTTTTAGGCACTATATGCTCTATGACCGTGATTGCTTATATACTCTTGTATGCTTTTATGCCCGCATTTACTTATATGCCCGTACTTGCTTTTATGTTCCTATATGCTTCTAGGCTTATGTTTGCTTCTAGGCTTTGTATGCTTTAAGATCATATTTGCTTCTATGCTCCTATATGCTTTTGTGCTCATGTTTGCTTCTATGCTTGTATTTACTCCTACATCATGTTTGCTTTTATGTTCTTGTATGCTTCCAGGCTCATTTTTGCTTCTAGGCTCTATATGCTCTATGATCATGTTTTCTATGCTCTTGTCTACTTCTATGCTCCCGTTTTCTTCTATGCTCGTGTCTGCTCTATGCTCACGTTTGCTTCTATGTTTGTATATGCTCTATGCTCATGTTTGCTTCTAGGCTCTTGTATACTCTATGATCATGTTCACTACTATGCTTTTGTATGCTCTATGCTCACATTCGCTTCTAGGCTCCTGTATGCTCTATGATCATGTTCACTTTTTTTGCTTTTGTATGCTTTATGCTCATGTTTGCTTTTAGGCTGCTCTCTACTCTATGATCATGTTTGCTTTTTTGCTTTTGTGTCCTGCGCTCATGTCTTCTAATGTTGCATTGATTCGCACATATCTCGATTTATATCATGCTCATGACACATTGATGCTTGCTTTGCACACACAACTAACAACTACTAACACTGGTCAAGTTGTTATGTCTTGTCAATTATCTCTATTTTAAGGCAGGCCTGTCATGTCATGTTGTGTCATAGGTCACAATGGATCCATTAGGTGTTGAGTCGCATGTTATTGTCATATTACTCTATTTATCATTGTTATGCTCTTAGCTATGGATTGCTTTGAATTCCTGGATATACTCGTGATGTGCCTAATGATGAGATGACATCTATTACTTGTTTGAAATGCTCGTATTTGATGTTCATTGCTTATATTACCATGTTTAGTTGATATACTATATATGGTTCATATCCTTGATGTTATGGTTATGTACTCTATATAGCATACACTTTCTCTTTTGAGGTAAATGTTTTTTTGCAACATCCCTCATTTAAAAGGGGGAATATTGTAGGCTTTTCTAATAGTTCATGCAGATCACAGCCACAATGCTTCAATTGACAAAATGTGAGGACATTCACACAACTATTCAAGGCATATGACAAGCTTTTACACATATCACATCATTCCATATATATTAAGATCCAACACGAATTGGATTTTAGCAAGCTCAAGTGCTATAGATGGCTTCTAGCAGGCTTAAGTGATATTGATCACTACCTAGTAGGCCTAAATGCTACAAATGGCTTCAAGCAGGCTAAAGTGTTACAGATGACTAATAGCAGGCTCAAATGCTAAAGTTCTAAATATATAGTATTCATGCACACCCTATACGATGGCATTGGGGCAATTAGGTGTAGATGTTTCATGCTTTTAAATTTCAATTCTTTCTTATTTACTGATTTTTATAAGCATCTCTATCAAATACTAATACATGCTTTAGTATGTGATTTGTAGGTTCACATGTATGGTGTGGAGGGCACACTTTCTCAGTCCTGCATACGCCAGACCCACTGGGATGTTTGCATTTACTTTTCCTTCTGATTTAATCCAACAATTTCATTACTAGATTAAAATGAGGAAAATTGTAGTACCCAAAATTTGGTCCTAAGGCACTTGGCAATAACCATTTAGTGTTTATCTCAACATCAGCCCATTTACACATTGACTGACTTAATCCAAAGGCATCTCACTCAATTTTTACACTCGAGTCCACTAGGTCACCACTTTCTCTTCAACTTAGCACCTCTAAAACCAATGCAATTTATACAGAACATCTTTGGACTCTCAACTACTCGCCTCATGTCTCTGATCAGGTTTCATCCTAAGTCTAGACGAGATCGCAAACAAAGGATAGAATCAGCCAACAAGTATGTTTAAGACTAACGATTATGTTTGTTGTACTAGCAACGGTCATATTTTCAAATGCATAAGTTACCATAGTCAGCTTAAGCTCAATTGAGTGGGAAATCATTCGCACAAGTTAGCTATATAAGCATATGCGCCCTAACCTATTAGGGGCATCTAGGAATCTCATACTCAAGCACACTCCAAGAAGGAATTTTGGGCCCAAATCATTGAAGCATCAATTCCTTAGAGCACACTACAGCAAGCTACAAATCTAAATACATCCTCATTTGTTTCTCTAGATCACTCTCATGCAACACAAGTGAGGCAAAAGTTCATTGCCAAGTGTTGAAGGCCTTATTAGGGCTTGCCAATTTACATTGTTTATGCACATTCACACAAATCCACAAAGAGGGAGAACTACATGAGTCTATGGTCCTTTCAGGTAGTGCTATGTAGGCAATGCTCGGACTCATGGAATGTGTTGAGGTCTATCTATCTCAATCAACTAACCCCTTTTTAGGTCACAAGGTGAGAAGCAAGGGATTGACACAAGAGAAACCATTTTCATATACCAAAGTGTGATTGCTAGATTTCAAGTGCAGATCCCATATCCAGAGACACGGGTGCACCAAGTGTCAAAGTCGAGCTGCAAATCAAAAGTAACAAAGGACGAAATCAACCATCGAGGATGCAATCACCAGCAATTTTGTTCGACACGGACAATTTTGTCCGAGCCAAAATTTACAAGCATCATGAAGACACTACACAACTCACTTGCCCGGTGTCAAATCATTGGCACATCTCTAGACCTTGCAAAACAATGTAGTCTTTCAACCCCTAACCCCGATTGCTCGTATTCTACTTTCAGAAGTTATGTTGATGGAATATTATCTCGTGACATGATCTAGGACTTTGTACCGCATTTGCTATATTTACCATTTTAAATCATAATACACATTTTTAGTAATATTCTTAATTAGTAAACCTATTTTGATATTACATGGAGCATTATGACAATCTCATATACAATCAGCAAAGAGTAGGGGTACCATATATGCTCATACCAAATGCCTAAGTTGTGGGGTCGATGGTCTTCACGGCTCCTTGGAGCAAAAAGACACAATGGAAGGAAGATAGTATGCATTTTCAGAATTTTTGGAGCGAATGGCATGGTTATTCATCAAATTTGTCTCAAGGACAAGACCAATGTTTAAGTCTAGGGATAATGTTGGAAAGGTTATTCATCAAGGTTAAGATAAGCATTAAAGTATACCGTGGAAGCCTCAAAGATACCACAATGACAATAATGGAGTTATTGTTAGAAATTAGTCCTCACATGTGGGTCTTAGTGTGTCTAGCTTAGTGTTCCACATTATTATTTTTTAATTAGTGTCTATGTAAATAATACGTGGAGAGAATGATACATAATGTAAGTATTTGTTACTCATGTAACGATTACATTATAATATAAGTTGGTAGGGATTATGAGAGATTTAGGGAGTTACGTTGACAGATTGTGGGAGATTCTAGATGAAATTTGACTCCCTAATTTTAGGAGATCAACTCTTTATATATTGTACTATCTCTCATTGAATAATTTATGTTGATTGATGTTAATTGAGCCTTGGCTCTCTCGAATATGATAAAATCTACATTTGGTATTAAAGCAAGTTTCAAGACAGGCCTCTATGACCTTCACCCCACTTATTTTTGTTTTGTCGAGTAAAATAAGGCAACGAATGAGCTATGTAGGCCACATTCAACCCGTTACCTTGTCTATGCTCCATTCATTTGTTGTTTCTATCAAAACGAGCAAACAATGGATATACAATGTAGGTCACGTGTAAACTCTTTTGTTCATTCGTTCACCCTTCTTGCATTATGTAAACGATACTAACAGTGTAGGCCACATGTGAATCCAGAGGCATTCATCACTCGCTTGTGTCACCTACCTCTTTCCATTGTGTTCACCCTATCCGCAATTTTTGTTTTGTTTTGTTTACCGTGTCCATGCTTAGATTAGGTGTGTTTAGCCTTGTTTAGTGTTTAGTGTGTTTGTGGAAGCACTTGTGTCGGTCACCTTTTTCTTGCAGCATTTTGGAGTGAATCAGACCTTAGATTTGAGCTCAAAACGTCCAAAATGGTAGGAATCACTGTACACACGATATATTTTCATTACAATTGGATCTAGGCTTTTTGGGGGTTTTGCAGATCTGGTGAAAAAAAGAACAAAAAAATTATCTTCGGAGCAAAACCACAGACTTTGCCTTGCGGCAACTCCTTGTTTGCAGGTTTTCATATCTATGTTTGGACTTTGGAGGTTATGTGTTGCAAATCTCTGCGTGAGGAAGACAAATTTTGCATTGCGTGAGCTATTCCAGCTCAACCCCCAACTTCTTTTGGCGGGTTACATTGGAGGTTTTGACATCAAATTTGGAGGCGAGTTCCTACCAATCAAGCTCTTCAAAGCTCCCTACAACAAATTTGTCTTGGCCAAACTGTTTGCAACTATGGCGAGCTTCCTCGAAACATCCAAATTTGCTTTGTTCTTGATTTGCATTGAATCACACGAATTTGACTACATTCACATTGGTTCAAGTTTTGCATCTTGGGTTTCGGCATTGAAATGGTTATTCAATTGATTGCATTCATCCATCGCACCGTGGCTCAACATGGAAGCATTGGCATTTTACATTGGTTTATTTACCTTGGCGACAGTGTCTCGGCTTTTCTTGTCCACTGCGAGTTGATTCCCAATCTACACCTTTGCAGACCCCAAGGTGAGCCTGAGTCTCTCTATATCGATTCATCTCTCTTTGGCTCCAACTCGTGACAAAAATTGATTAGCGAACTTCGCCATTAAACTCGTTTCGGCCTTCATCCAATCCTTTCGACGCAGCTCTGTAGACATTGCAAGCAATCTTGATCTAGGTGCATCAACTCGATCTGGCATTATCCCATGAACTGCAATAGATTGATGAGGTGAACACATGCAAGCCAACTCACCTAGCTCCTCGCAACTCGCAATCTGGCCAAAACACTACTTGTAGACTCCTGGCGTCATTCAAACTCATCCCCACATTGTTGAAAGCCACTCACAACGAAGCCACTACCAATTCGATCTCCGTATTGTTTTGGTATCTCTACTCGGCTTAAGAGTCCATAATGGGCAAGATATTGTAATGTTCTCCCCTCAGCTTGAGATTCCAAATCTCTTCAACCAGTGGTTTTAGTCTTCATCCTCTCGGAAAAATTTGGTTTCCACACTAATGGTCGAAACTACAAACTCAATTAGCCTCAAAACCGTAATCGTGTAATGAAGCTTTTGTGTTTTATAAAAAGTCGGTTTATGAAAACATGAAACTAAATTCAAACATATATGGGTTTGAAATCTTAGCTAGACCGATTGGTAGTAGCATTTTGTTAAAGCACTTAGCTATGTGGAGGTTAAGGGTTTGACCCTCCAATGCATCCCTAAGTAATTTTTTGGTAAAAGTTCCTTTTAAAGGAATTTTTATTAGAATTTTTTATCAAAGGGGTGTTTATATTATTGGGCAATTTTTCAAAGGGTGTATATTTTATGTAATGGGGTGAATCATAATCAAAGGATAAATTGTTTCAAAAAGGGGGAAGAAAAAACTATAAGGGATATTTTCGAGAAAAATATAAAAAGGACAAAAATACATCTTTCAAAAGATTGTAAGGGCTCTGGATGCATTATCGATCGGAACTCGCATCCAAGAGATTTTACATTGGGGGAAGTTTTAAATCAGGTGCATCTCAAATGACAGCAGCAACCTAGAAGACATACGCAACAAGAACGTTGCAGCTCCAAAATGACATTCTCTCTCATGTTCGCACTAAGAGTGGTTATGTTAGGAATTAGTCCTCACATGTGGGTTTTAGTGTGTTTAGGTTAGTGCTCCACACTATTATTTGTTAATTTGTTTGTGTGTATAAATAATTTGGAGAGAATAATACATAATGTAACTATTATTCACGTAATAGTTATATCATAATAGCAGATTGGTAGAGATTAGGAGGGATTTAGGGAGTAGGTTAAGAGATTGTGGAAGATTCTAAATAATATTTGACTCCCTAATTTTAGGATATCAACTTTCAATATATTGTACCATCTCTCATTGAATAATCTATGTTAAGTGAATCTAATTGAGCCTTAGCTCTCTCTAAATATGGAATACAACCCACGAGATATAGAGACCAAAGAAAAAAGATACTAAATGAGACATGTGGTATCACATAGAGCTTAGCAGAAGCATATGAATGAAGAAGGGATGATTATTAAGGTTAGAGAAATCATTACAAGTACCAAAAGACTTGTGAAGAAGGGAAGAAGCACTCTTAGACTTGTGCGGCACCAAATGGATCCCTACGGCATATTCCAAGGACCTAATTGATGTATAGATAGGTCCAAGAGACATTCCTTTTATTTCAACATATTGAGATGTTGTCATAACATATAGGGTGGTATTATAGCTATATACTATGATTTATACGAGGAATATGCATATATATTATGGTATATAAATGAAATCCACTAATTGATGGTTAATAATGTAAATAAGTGTAAACTATTAGTTATGAAAGGTAACTAAGGTGTGAAAAGGTATAACCTTAGCCTTTGAAGGCTACATAAGAAGGTAAAGTAAGGGTCGAAATATCCAAAAATAAGAGAAGATGTGTGTATAGAAGAAGGTTGTATAAGAGATATATAAGAGAGTGGTGTGTATGAGTGTAACGATGTATGTGGATTAACATATGCCATTAGCCATATGAGATAGAGTATTGGTGTCTCCAAATTTTACCCTGAAATCTAAGACTACCCCATGTTTAAAAAAATTTGTTCTTTTAAAATAACGGGTCTTTTGTGTTTTTATTGCTAGAAGATGTTTGTATTATGTTAGGATATTCCCAGTGAATCATATGAGTCAATTTCGACAAATACCCAGATGCCCAAACTCATTTTATCCCTCCGCCAAGTTTTGTCTACGGGAAATTTTTATTTAATTATTTATTGAATAAATAATGCCCGTTTGAAGTAAATTGTGCTCGGTTGAATCTTGTTGAAGTTTTGCATGCCAGTATTCACTCATCTCAATAGGGTTTTCACCAGGAATGAATTCAGGGCATTATCTGCAACTTTTGGCAACATTTTTGCTTTTATTTATTTCTTTTACGTTTTTCTCCAGTTTTCTCCACAGTTTCTCTGTGAAATTCCCTAGGTCTGTTCTTTGTCCAATATAGTCTGTTTAATTGCTTGAAGCATGAAGAGATCATCTACCGACGCAGCACTAGAATGAATCAACCTCAAAATGCAAACTTCGACCAAAAAGATGAAGTCATGCACAAAAAACTTCTTCCGAGGCAAGTCACGATTTTAGAATTAATGAGTGTAAGCTGCGATAGGAAAATTAGAGGCGGCGGAAGACAGAATTTCTTACTCCGCCTTGCAGGTACTTTTTCCATGAAGTCAAAGTCACTTAAGCTGCGATGGGAAAATTAGAGGTGGCGGTAGGCTAGAATTTCTTATTTGTCTTGCAGGGTACTTTTTCCCATGAAGTCAAAGTCACTTAAGCTATGATGGGAATTTTGGTAGTGGCGAGGATGGGAATTTCTTATCCGCCTTGCAGGTAAAAATTCTCATTATAAAAGAAAATCGCTTAAAGCACCAAATAGAATTTCTTACCCGCTGCAGGTAAAAACTCTCATTATGAAAGTCAAACAACTTAAGTGACAGAGGGAATTTTGGAGCTGCAGTGCGGGGTAGAAATTCTCGTCAAAGTTGACTTCGCATTTTTGGAAATTACCCTTGCTAAAAATGCGACCCACCTTGGGTGAATAACAATGCATTTAATAATATTTATTAATGGTTTATTCACCCAATTTTGGCGCCATAAATAGAAGGAAAGTCAATGCAAGTGGAAGAGCTAAGGAGAAGTCAAGGATGCATGCTAAAAATAAATAAAATAAATTTATTTAAAAACAACCAGCAACATGCATAATTGGGTGCCCAATTTGGGTGAATAAACATGATTGTTTATTAATTAAATTGCCAAAAATAGGAAGGGCAATTATTAAAAATAGTATGTTGAGGATTATATAAGCATGGGCTGCCATAATGAAGAAGCAATTAATTCTTTTTGCAAAGGATTGCAGCCCGGACAGGTTTTGGCGCCAAAGGAAGGAGGTTTTTGCATTAAAGAGTGTTTTTCATTGCCAGGGAGCTTCAAGGTTTGGCGCCTAGGGTTGGAATGGCTTGATTCTTGCTATGATAATTATCTACATGTTGGTATAAGTGCTCTAGTGAATTAAATAATATTTTTGCTTGCTTTGCATGCAAGCAAAGCCTCAAATTTTAGGGCAGCAGGCTTTATATGCAGATTTTGGTGATAAAAATCAAGTATTCATGCCATGGACTCCATCTTTGTCTGAATAAAATTGTAGGTATTCAAACAGTGCTCAAATCATTATCGATACATTGAATATATCTTTTGAATCAAGAAGTTGTCGATCTCTGCACAAATTGATCCAATTGCAAGAGATTCCGAAATTAAAAGAAAAAGAGCTCAGACAAAGATTGTTCCAGCCATGATGAAGCATGATGAAAGAAAAGGATCAGCAGAATCATGCATAGCTTCCAGATTTGTTGAAGTCAATGATAATCTGAGACACAGGCCCCGAACTTGTCACCGATTTAATTGTGATGATCCAAGTCTCATAATTGCAAAGGCTTCCAACAAAAAATTCATCCTCTTGTTTCTAACGCAGCCTGTGTAGAAGTCATTGCATGGAGAATTCCTTTCAGAAGCTTGTGCATGTGCTCCCAATCTTCCAGTTGAAGCCTTCATTGAATTTACTTGTGTTTTCCTTCACTCAAGTGCTTTCCAATTTAAAATTGCATATTTAAAATTGCTCATATGCAATTTTAAATAAAAGATGATGAGTTTTGTCTGAATTATTTACGGCAAACATTGCACTAGTGCATGTACTGAAGAAGAACTGCAAAAGCTTCAAGGATAGAAGGGAAGACATGTCGAGGTAAAGCACCCAGCAAATCACAATCATGCATATTTGCTTCTAGATCCAATTTGGTGAGAATCAAAGGAAAGAATTCAACAACATATGGGAGTATCTCGATCCACAACAGAGATATCATTCAGATCATTCATTGCTAAAATAGATGAAGCGGAAGTACAATACAGGTTGGATCAACATGCAGAGTATGGAAGGAGAACAAGACTGGAAGGAGAACAAACTAATTGAGCAATCTTGAATTAAATTATAAAACGTAAGTGATTGGTTTAAAAGCCTTTACTTGAAGAATTCAATTACTTGGAAATAGGTGGCACATATACAAAATAGAAGGTTGTATTTTTCAATTATAAATCATGCATGTCATGCAAAGAGGAATTCCAAGAGGAAGATTGCCATTGTTTCTCTTTTATAGCTTCCACATGCGAGAATTCATTTAAAGTTTCCTATTTGTAATTGCCCTTTATACACTATAAATAGAGGAAGAACCTACGGGTTAAAGGGATCAGAATTTGTAATCAACATTCTTGTGTTCCAACTTTGAGCCGAAACCCGATTTACGCAAAGCAGGAGAATAAAAAGAGATTTTCCGGAGAACTTTGTGTCAACGGTGCATTTTGCTTCTTATTTTTCTTTCTAGATATATTCATAAACTTTGTGTTAATATAGATCTAGATCTAAAAGTTTCATTTGCTTTGAATTATGTGTTTAATGATCTATTTGTTTTAATCTATGTGCATGTGATCAACTCTGTAAACTATTGATTGGGTTGCACATCCTCTCTCCTTTCTCCCATTTCCTATTATTTTCCTCTTCTGCAGATTTTTCCTTTCTTTTACAAAGAGAGCTTACTTACTTTGCGAATCTGTCTAGCTATGGTTCATGAGCTATATAGTTAAAGTAATACCAACAAATAGATATTAGGACATATAACTAACAAAATCTTACACGGGAGCCTCACCAGTAAATGAGGGAGATTTATCTCATGATTGCCTAGGTTTTCAGCTGTGCAAAAAATCTAGCCAACAAGTATATCTAAGAATTGTAATGTATTTGCAAAATTATATGATTAACGAGTTACTTGAAGGAAATATATGTGTTCTATGTGTTGTTCTAATGTGCTAAAATAGTAGACCTACTTCAATTTCAATTGTTAAAGGTGTTAAATGTTTTATTAAGTAAATATATCTTTCTTAGCATAACGTCGGCTCTAGTTTATGAACTGAAGAATCTAACAATCTTGTTGCTTAGTTTATGTCAACACTACTCATGGTTACATATGCATATATGTTGAGGTTTATAGGTTGACATTATAGGTTACCATTACATGTTTAAAATCCTCTTAAACCTTGCACCTAGACTATAGGGAAACGTCCGATCTTGGATCTAAAATGTACTTGAGTACGGAAATCCGTCTTTGTACGGTGTGGGTATATTGTTGTCACCCAGAAGTGCACCCTAATAGAGAATGGTGTGTACTCTCTCTCCTGTTGACAAAATTGGAACACCTCAAGGTTGTGGGTAACCTAAGACTGAGGTGAACCTCCAAAGTGGGTTGGTTCCCTAGTGAATCACCGAAAACTAATAAAATTGACAAGGAAGCGGAGAAGTGCACTCGATAGAGAACGATGTGTACTATCTCCTGTTGACAAAATTGGAACACCTCAGGTTGTGGATAACCTAAGATTGAGGTGAACCTCCGAGTGGGTTGGTTCCCCTGTGAATCACGTAGAACTAATAAAATTCACAAGGAAAAGGGAGAAGGAATGCGGAAAATGTAAAATTGAGGTGATACACCAATGATTTGACACACACATGTACTACTGCATACAGAAAATATAGAGATCCACCCACATGCACAACTCTAGGCTAATCCGCAAAATTAATTCAAAGGTTTAGGTAAAGGACAGTAATATAGGGAAAAAATTCTACAACAAAGCAATACAATACCCCGATAAACATGATGAATACTCAAAAAACCAGCGTTATGAGAAGGCAAAAATGGAGCTTTTCTATTCAGAGATGCAAATACAAGCTAGAACTACCAAGGTAGAACAACTAAAAGAGTGTGTATCTCTGATTTTTTCACAAAAATCAGACTATAAGGACTGTTGCGTCCTATTTTCAGCCCCCTTTGCATGCAAAAATATTTTATTTTATTTAATTAATCCTCCTTGTGCCCTGGGAAGCATGCAAGAGGATTAAAAATAATAAAATTTGCCCATCTAGGCCTGTTGCGCCAATTCTGAGTCTGCTGCAATAAATTTATTAATTAATTTACAAAACCTCCTTCACCCATGGCGTATAACCCTTGGCAGCTGCATGCAATAAGTTGAATATTTAATTATCCAGACATGGCGTGCAAACTAGAAGTAATAGCAGCATGCTTTCTTTTTGTCTTTTTGCACCTTTTTGCTTTTCTATTTTTGGCTTCTTTTGCTTTTGTCTTTTCTACTTTTTCTATTTTGGCTTCTTCTGCTTTTTCCTTCTTATTTTGGCATCCAAACCTGGATTAAACAGCTGCTAAATTAATTAATTAAAAATATCAACACTGAGCTATTATTTTTAGCTCAAACATGTATGCTTTTTTGGCGCCATGTACTGCTTTAACTGCTGCTTTTATTAATTAAATAATAGCATAACTCAGCTGCTATTTTAAGCACCCTTTTCCCTTGCTTTGGCTTAGTTAGACTATATTTAGCTGCTGCTTTTAATATTAAAATTTACACAGTCAGCTGCTTTTCTGTGTCCAACCTTAGCCTTGACTTAACTCACTTCCACGCTGCCAATATAGACTCATTTCTTTGGCTAATCATGGCGTCTAAAACTGAAAACACCAACCTTTTGGCACAAATTCTAGCATGCATAATTTGTGGTAACAGGTATGTACCCACAGGCCCTGTGTACGTCCCGGGTATGTTTTTACATGCCCGGGGTCTTTCGGTATGTACCCATGCAGTTTTCTAAATTTAAATTGACTAAAAAAAATTCTCTAACAATTGGAAAGTTATATCTAGTCCTGAGTTTCAGGACTAAACCTTTAATTTCCCACTGCAGCCAGGAGCATGAAAGATCAAAGAACATATGAGAGAAACCTTTTGTTTTCTACTTTGTTGAAATCAGTGTTTACTATAACAGTGCAATTCCAAATGTTAAGACATGGGAAAGATATATTTCACCTACAGTCTAGAAGAAATCATGAAAACTG
Source organism: Taxus wallichiana var. yunnanensis (assembly GCA_018340775.1). Taxonomy (NCBI): domain Eukaryota; kingdom Viridiplantae; phylum Streptophyta; class Pinopsida; order Cupressales; family Taxaceae; genus Taxus; species Taxus wallichiana. Next base: position 349,036,848 of record CM031240.1, on the reverse strand, counting down.
TACAGGCATCACAACTTAAGGATGTGGTCCCATAGAAGGGCCGCAGCTCCTATTTATCCTCTGCATGTGGTTGCATGTTAAATTTTAAAATATGAAATACAATCAAACAGAATCATTTCCTTCTAAGAAACAATGGCATATGATATGTATTTTTCTTATATTTATTTCTCATTTAATTAAAACATTGTTGCCTATGGTAGGTAATGTTGTATGCCATGCACATTCGTAATACGTGAAATTTTCTCTTACAATTGTAAAGTTATATCTAGTCCTGAGTTTAGAGCTAAAACTTTGATTTCCCACTGCCAATATCTTGGCATATGGTTTCTTTTTAAAATGGTTGAATGTATTATGTTTTGAACTTTCATGAATTAATATGAAGTATTTGCAATCTGTTTTCCATGAATGATGAAATTATGAATCCATATGATTTATGAGTATTAAATTTTAATGAATATTCTTTTATATATATATATATATATATATATATATATATATATTTATATTTTTAAAAATATATTGTGCGAATGTACCTGCAGTGTATTGTACCCGGGGTTTTAAAAAATTGTCGTTTCAGCATGCCGAACCCGTACCCGTAACTGTACCCTGGCAGTCTAGCCTTGTACATAAAATATAAATGCTCAGTCAATACAGCAGATAAATTGTTATGGGACCCATTGATGACCCTTAGAACCTACCAGTATCAATGTATCGCTTCCTTATATCATAATAAAGAATCTTCTTATATGTTATTTATTTTATCTATTTGATGATAATAGAGAAATTTATCCATACTAAGTGATGCCCATTCAACATCAACATCGACATAACATCTTTGTAAAATCACAGTTGATGTCGCTTAATTGATTTTTATGTATTTAGCGTCTCCATCATTCAACTAAGTGGCAACAATAGTAAGCATATGGGATATCAGAAGCACGAAGCACTTTTCTATAAAAATTTATCAAGTTGTTCAGCAATAGAACATGGCTTGGTTTCCAGACATACTTGTTTAGAACCCCATACTCAGCACTGACAACCTTCCATTGCTAAATTCTACTTGAATGCATTACCGGTTTATGCGAAAAGAAAACCAAATAAAAGGGTACTTCAACAGATGGATGTCATACCCACAAAACCTAAGGAGAGTTACAGAAAGACTATGAAGTATGAACAATAAATTTTTATTTCCATCATTCCACATGATCATAAGATGATGTTTGTTATGTTGTACAGTGTACACTACAAGCTTTGAGCAATGTCATGGATTTATAGGTATTAATCACTCAAGAAAAGCAAATTCAAAACTTCAATCAAATTTGCACTAGAGGCGCTCTCAAGAAGATTGCTAAGGGTTCATGAAAATTTTGTATTTGTGATTGGATAGGATACCTTTAAGACGATGTCTGGACAAATATTGAATCAATGACGCCATATATGAATGTAAGGTTACCAATTTTGTTCTTGCTGCCACTGGCTTGATAACAAGAATTAATTAGTAAGCTACCATTGTGAACAAGGAATGCCACAACTATTGAATTTTCATAATCCTCAACATAAGAAAACTCAAAGAGAACAATATAAACCCATCAACTCATTGGTGTTGCAAGAAAACAATATCTAAAAGATATCCACCATAACCATCAATATTTTTCTTATGTATCATTGTGACAGTTGATATAATTTCTGCACCAAATAAATTCTTACATTCTTCAAAATCAAAAAGATAATATTGTAGACACAAAACTATGCATGTATCATCACTTTACTATGCCATCGGTATGTTGTTATATGCATGAATCCTAAGTAAGAAAAGTACACATTGGTGACACTTTCCCTTATCCCTTTACGTTCTTTGATTGATTTCTATTACGACTCTCTTCTACATCTCTCAATTTTGTATGCACTTCTGGTTAGGTCACGGGGTCCATGTATGTCTGTCTTGTCACATCTGTTGTTTTTGGTCTCGGGACACTAGCGCCCAAGTGCTCGTGTCCCTTCGAGCACTCGTGTCCTTGTTCTTTTTGCACATTTCGTCATTTTTGGTTGGTTTTGTTTCTTTTCTTATCCTTATCCCACATTCTTAGTCGGCCTTTGGTGTCACTAGTGTCAAAAACTCATGCAAGAGAACTCATATATACACAACATACTAACTATTATTTTGGCTCGAAAATCAAGAGGGACTATTACATCTACATATTACTACTACTACTCAAAAGGACTGCATTCTCGGGCTGCATAGGAAGGGCAGTGTTGAATTCCATATCACACATCTGCATTCTTAAATCAAAGCTAGCTATAGCCTCCTATCTTGGCGTCAAAGATAATATTGTAGACACAAAACTATGCATGTATCATCACTTTACTATGCCATCGGTATGTTGTTATATGCATGAATCCTAAGTAAGAAAAGTACACATTGGTGACATTTTCCCTTGTCCCTTTACGTTCTTTGATTGATTTCTATTGTGACTCTCTTCTACATCTCTCAATTTTGTATGCACTTCTGGTTAGGTCACGGGCTCCATGTCTATCTTGTCACATTTGTTGTTTTTGGTCTCTGAGACACTAGCGCCCACGTGCTCGTGTCCCTTCTGAGCGCTCATGTCCTTGTTCTTTTTGCACATTTTGTCATTTTTGGTTGGCCTTGTTTCTTTTCTTATCCTTATCCCACATTCTTAGTCAGCCTTTGGTGTCACTAGTGTCAAAATTCAAGCAAGGGACTCATATATATACACAACATATAACTATTATTTTGGCTGAAAAATCAAGAGGGACTATCACATCTACATATTACTACTACTACTCAAAGGGACTGCATTCTAGGCTGCATAGGAAGGGAAGTGTTGAATTCCATACCACACATCTGCATTCTTAAATCAAAGCTAGCTATAGCATGTTATCTTGGCGTCATTGGCGCAAGAGCAAACCTAGGCTATGGCGCAAGGGCAAACCTAGGCTAAGGCACACAAGCACAAAGAACTACATGGAATCTAAGATGTAGTGCAGCACTCGGTAATAAGTTCACTCATCAAGTGACCCCCGAGGTCAATCCGACTTCACATGTTGCATATTTTAATCAAATCTATGTTGGTGAACTTGCGCATGATACTGGCTAGGGTTTGTTTTGCGGAGTTACAAGTGTGGTCAAACCCTAACGCAAAATCGGAGCAACAAAGAACGAATAGAAGCGAAGACCTTCCAACCCAAAAAGACCAAATCCTAAATATTCGCGTAGTCACAAGTGCCCAAAAAGTCACCGGCGCACTGGGTGCTTCTATCCTCCAAATGGCGCGCTTCTGTCTGATCACCCGAATTCCCGAGCCCTCAACGAGCCATTTAGACATTGTTTCCAGCCAAATCTAACACTCAAACAGCCCCAATCACTTCCAAATCAGTTGAGATCAAGTAAGTCCCTATCTCCTTTGCATTTACCTAGGGTTAATCAATTTTAGAGACTTGTAAATTGAATATTGTTGTAAGTAATCACCTAAATATTATTTGTTACAATAGTTACTCTGAAATAAGATTTAATTCAAAATTAAATTAAATCAAATATTCCTTACTACAAAATCTTATTAACTCGGACTTTATGGCTCGACCTTTGAACATCACAACTTTAAATCACAATACACAAATTAATGAAGACCGAGTGATACGCATTACCCTTTTGACATCCTAACACATTATTGTGTCAAAGTTAAGTATAACTATGAGATCACTTATTTCAATTTATATACCACTACAAAGTAGTCGTTCTGAGGTAAATATGATTAACCACGTTGATTTGTTATTGGTAACTACTTAAAATTCTATTCTATTGTAAGAATTGGAAACCATGTCCTCATTTGATAACATTTTAATTGAAAAAGCACGACAAAGAAGACTACCAAAAACATATAGATCCTCAACAATTTCAAAGATTTCATTCTTAATATTGTGGTGGGTTCTTTATATGTTCTTAAGCTAGCCATATAAATCCAAGTTTGAAATTTTCCAATTGGCACCACTCCCAATGTTCTCACATCCACGCGCTTTGCTTATGTGACAAAAGGACAAAAAAGATTGCAAGTCTATATTAGTTCTCCACATTACAAGCACATACGATTATGTGTGTTTAATATCATATTTTCGCTTGAGTTTGTATAACTTCTCTCCCTCTTCACCCATAAATAGTTTTGGTTGGTTAGAAAGATACCAAGATGCCTTATAGTGACAAACTAAACCATTCTTCTTCCCTTCTTCCTTAGACATGGCTTTTCCTTGAACATCGTGTGGCATTTTACAATTCATCAACTATTCAAGTATTTTGCCTCCGATCAAAGTTGAATATTGTTTGTGTTTAATAAAAAGGATCGTCTTATATTTCATCCAACTTGGATGTGTCTTTGAGAGATCTTGCTTCTTAATTACGCAATGTATGTTATATTTGTGAAATTATTATTCTGTTTTTATATTTTTACCAACAATTTGCAGCAGTAAGAAACCAAAATAGAAGTAAAAAGCACAAATCTAAGTTCCCCTTATTTCTTAGTGTGTGCTATCTCTAACTTATTATTCTTAATTTTTACCGATCGGGAAAGCCAAACCTCAAAATTGTACGAGTTGAAACTTTCCACCTCCTTGTTGTAAATTGTCCAATTGGCAAAAGAATTGTAAGCAATTCTTTATTGAGCCTATCTTTCAATTTAATATGTGTTCTAAAAAGCCTTGTTTCTTGATCCTCCCTTTCTAATTAGTAATTACGTCTAAGGGTAGCATCATCACGGCATAGAGTTCTCTCCCGATATAATTTGAGCTTCCAAGATGGACATGTGAAAGAAATCATTTGATTTACTATTCTCGAATATATTTGATAATATGGTGTTTTCCTAACATATAAACTAGTACAGATATCTTAAATAATCTAATTGAAATATGGTGAGAAATATCAATCTCAAGGTTCTTATCTTGGATTTTTCACATACAACATTGATTAATAACTCTATTACCTTCTCTGCCAATTTTCCACTTCATTGGTGACAAATGGCATCCATCTAGCTATACCATGTGGCGAGCTCGAAAGTATTTCCTGGTGAAAAAATGGGCTCCAAACTCCACCGCATGGCAAAGATATTACAATTTTTTGATTCACATCTAAAAGCAAAAAGAGAAAACTTCTAAGTGACAGTTAAATGGATGTCAAATTCAAGGTCAACTTTTCATGTGACAATCAAATGAACGTCAAATTCAACAAAGCACATAAAAGTGAACAACTCACTGCATTACACTACACCCCACTACCATTATAGAACACCTACATGCATAATAATTATAGAGCGCCCATAGGCGTAATGACTTTAACACCCCTTGAAACTGGTTTGGCAAGCTGTTTGCCATAATCTTTATAAACGAACTCAAATAATAGAAGTCAAAATTAGATACAGGGCATGTCTTTCTTTCTTGATTGTGTAAATAATGCAACAGGTACCTGTTCTTGCATCCCATTTGAGATACCAGTACAGGGAAAGAATGGGTTCAATAGGCACACAATGATAAAATTCAAGCTGCACATGATCTCAACATAAAATAAGTAAATACTCCATCTTTTCATACCAGGATGATCATCAGAATGGATTGAGAAGATATCAACAGTATAATTCGGGGTACACAGTCAACTAGAGCACAATCAGAAGAACCTTCGTGGGTTCCATCTTGGCAGCTATTATACATAGTCTCAGCTGGTACCCATTCTTCTGGTCTATCTTCTCTTGGTCTGTAATAAAAAAAAAGAAACTAATTTACATATTAATGTAAGAAAAATCTGCTCAAATGTTCTGGCTAATTGACCGCGAGAATTTCCACAAGTTAACAGTAAGTCCTTAATAGAATCAAATCACTTTCTATTATGGGCTAATGTGGTAATGTTATATTCAAATGAAATATGGCTGTGACACATAAATCAGTCATGTCTTGGAAACACTAGAGTAAAAGTTTGTTTGGATTTTATATGCTTACAATGGAAGTGATAAATAACGCCACCCTTTATCTTGCGCATATGCATGCAATAAGAGCAAACCAAACTGCAATACAGTCAATCCAGCTTCCCAGATAGTCACCACATATGGAGTCCACACCTACAAAATTCCAAAGAGCCTTGCTTCAGCTAATTAATGAGCATCCAGACAATCCGTCTAAGAAATTAAATTTCCTATGGTTGCAAGGATCTCATCCTTTAAGAAACAATCTACAATATGGCACATAGAGCCAATATATTACTTGTTTTATCATTAATTCATAACTAAATTTGTTCTGCCTTCACAACTTAAACCTAACGAGGCCACAATCTGTTATATATATATAAAAGCAAGATCAGCAGACATGGGTTAGAACCTAGATGTCGAAAGAGATGAATGTATTAGAAGCTTAGCAATTAATACATCAGTTACTTTCAGGAGTTTGTACTATTGTTTATCACTGTGAAATAAGCCCTTGTGTTTTGTTCAGATCCTTATTCTTCATTAATTACTTACATTCAATTAACCGATTGCATCAATGGCCACCATATTTTTATTTTTATCATGTCCTATCCTTAAAATGCTTTTCCGTATATCCAGTGGGAAAATGAGAATTTCCTTTAGTGGTCACAGGGCCTTCCCATGGTCCATATACTTAAAAACTCTTATATTACATCACCTTAATCAAGCTAAATATATGTGCTGAAACCATAACTCAGTCTACTGAAACTCACCTTTCATTGTAGCTAAGGTGTAGTGCATGCCTGTCACTTGAATGATTTATTCCATCGAAAGAAATATGACTGAGCATTTGGTTTTTTCCTCAAAAACCCTATCCATAAACACTCTATGTGGAGTGGCTATTGTTGGCATAGAAATTGTTTTTAAAATAGCACGAACTCCTACCTTCAACTAGCTTATCTCTATTATGCAAGGGGCTAGCCAAAATGATTCATAAACAGAAACAGATCATGCCTGGCATGCCGACAATCCACAAGTGCGGGCAACAGGTTTCAAAACAGGAAGTGGCTACACCCTTGGTTCTTTTCAGGTCATCCTCAATACTGAAAGACTCGTGCCCTATAAGATATTTCAATTATTACCCCAGATTTTCATTCCTAGTTTACTCTGAATAATGTTTCAAATATCAGAACTCCTTCAACCCTTTGAGGTAAACCCTAGAAACGTTTTCAAGGGTATCCTTGAAAATAGTAAATAGTACTCATGTACACGCTATCCATCTATTTGTCAATTACCCTGGGAAGGGAAGGGAAGGGGGAAGTTTTACTACTAAACTTCTTCTTAAAAAGGTCATCTTATGCATCTTGTTAAAAAGGGAAAAAAATCTTAAACAGTCTTATATTAAGGCATGTGCAGCAGGTATCTCACAAGATTGTGTTGAACCCTGTTGCATTGGTGTTGTCATTGATGTCATATGGCATTGATGGCAAAGGTGTTGGTGAAGTGAAGACCAGTTAGGGGCATGAAGGTTGATTGGTAGTGTCACTCTTTGACCTTCAATTGTGTGTTTGGTGTGTTTGAAGTCCTCTTGTGGTGTATGTTTGGAGGTGTCTTGAAGAGTCTTGTTGCATACACAAGGTCTTGGTGCATGGACAATCTTATAGGTGCTTGGTATGAACCTAAAATGTGTCTCACATGTTCTAGGGAGTGTATCAGAGGTGTGCAAAGGTTCCCATAGTGAAGAACATGATAAAATTGATGACACTCGATGGAAACTAGCTCAATTTGGTCTAGGTCAAAGACCTATTCCTAGCAGGTCTTTGTGTATGGTGCAATGCAGGTCAAATCAGGGTAGTCCAAGCTGGTGGAGTGTGTAGTGGTAGTGTAGAGGCCATATAGAAGGTGTTACAGGTCAGTTTTCAAGCACAAGAAGCATGAAGGAGGTCATATGTAGCTCAGTTCTTGAGAACATGCCTAGTATGCATAGGAAAATGAGATGGGGCTGAATAGTGCAGGGTGGTGTATGGCCAAACAACCATTGGAGATCATTGAGATGGTCATTGTGAAGGTGTGGACCAAGTTTGAGGTCTGGAGGTTGAAGATAAAGAAAGAAAATGAAGTTTTTCTCCTACCGGGTTATGAAAATGGTCATTTCCCAGCTCGAGGTGAGAGAGTTCATCATGGTTGGCACGTGAAAAGGTTGCATGGTGTCCTAAGGCTTTCACCATAGTTGGGGCATGGAGTTAAGATATTCTCAGAGTTGGAATGAGTTTAAATGGTGCCCTATATTTTATGAACAATTGCTAAGAAACTAAGTCACTCTAAACCCTCTCTAAAACCCTAGGTTAGAGCGATAGGAGAAATATGCATGGTGTGGACATGAAATGGATTGGAAAATCTTTCCTGATGACTTGAGAATGCAAAGGACTCCTCAAGGCTCATATAGGTGCAATTGTGCAGCTCCAGGTGTGACTGTACGGTACAGAAAAATCTTTGTTTTGTAGAGATTTGTAGGTACAGGTGTGTGATGGGAGTCTCATGAAGGAAGGCTTAGTGTTCCAATTACCTTGGAAGGTGCTCTAGATGACTATGAAGAGTTTTAATGAGCTACAGTGGAAAATTTTGAAGGAACAAGTCTCACAAGATGACCTACTAGTTTAGGTCTACACAAGCCAAACCAGTCATGATGGTTTGAGAGGGGTTTTGTGTATAAGCCTATTGTTGAGGTGAAAAATGAGTATGGACATTTGCTACAAGTCCAATGTGACATGTTGGAGCTCATGGTTTGTTTTGGTGAAGTGGTTTGAAGTCTCAATCCCATTGGTCTACAACTACCCTATATGCCTAGTTAAGAAGGTTGAGAAACTAAGATGCTCTTGTGAATATCTCTTCACAACCCTTGCACACAAGCATTTGGAGATGGAGTAGGGATCTCATTTGAAGTATGTGGCATTGGTTGGTCCTGAAAGTAAAGTTATGAGAGTAAGGAGTCTCCAAGTCAAGATTGGTCTTTGGTGTCTTAAGAACCAGTACATACAGTCCCAGAATTGCTTGAATATCATGACCATATATCTTGAGTTGATGATTGCACTTGGTATGGTAAGTTGCACAGGGATAGGAGGTTCTCAGAAAAGTGACTTAGAAGCTATGAACAGAGGTTTACATAAGTAGACCAACTCACTTTTGAAGACTAGTCTTTGAATCTCAAAACCCTTCCTGAGTGTGTCTTGGAAATCATACAAACTTGAGCTATTTGCCATGGAATGAAACAAGGTATGGACCTGGTGTGTTGCATAACATCCATATTCTTCTTGAAATGTGTCTCTGAGTTCATGACTAGCTGGGTAAGTGTGTGGTTTTGCTCAATCTTGAAGAGGCCTCCCTGTGCATGCAAATCTGCAAGTACCCTGTTTTAGTTTGTATTGCAAGAATGAGATAAGGATGTTAATATCCCTCCTAGCAATGTGAAGGTGATCTAAAGATCACACACCATCTTCTCAAGCCTTGAGAAGTTCTGAAGAGCCATGCACTAAGTTGTTGAAGCATTTCTTTGATTGGTACATTTACCTCCATAACTATACATACAAAGAGAGTGATGAATAGTTGAAAAGGAGTCTTCAAGCCTTGATCTGATGAACTCCAAGCTCTTGTTAGTGGTGTAGACCTCCTGTAGACTTAATGCTCCTGAATGCATGACCAGATTTGAGCACATAAGTCTCCTCATTCATCAAGTTTCAAGACTGTGCTTACTAGTACTAGCACCTAGAGCTCACATGAGTGCTCTAATGAGGTTTGAAGGAAAAATGGCGAGGGATGAAGGATATAAAGAGGTTATAGAGCATATTATAGGTTCGTGTAACGGACCTGCATGTTGGTGACACTTGGCTTTGAGTCCTTCATGCTTTACAAGACAAGTTCACTCGCCAAAGAAAGGGATAAAACTGTGTTGACCATTACAAAACAGGTTGCAGGGGTCAGATGAAAGATTTGCGGGAGTTGTCAAAGGGCTAGAAAGTTCAAAACTCTTTATTGAGCATCATTTGTCTCAAAAGGACCTTGACAAGGTCAGACAAGTCTGCACAAGTAACTGACCTTATGACAGAGATATTCATTGCATGAGGACAGCTAGGTTTGAAGACATCTTCCTCTCTTTGTACGAGTTGTAAAGTGAGGTAGGTGAAAAGTTATTGAAGTTGAAGTGCAAGAGACTTTTGTGTGTATCTCCCTTGAGACACTATAAACTCATATTTGGGCATGAAGAGATGTTGTTGAAGAAAGAGAGAGTTGAGTGTGTATGAAGACGAGTGAATGTGTATGAAAAAGTGAGCTGAGAATGTATGAGCTAATTTTGAGATCACCATATGTTGTTTAAGCAACTATGTCAAAGAAGTGATCAAAATTTTGTCAAGTCTAAGTAGGAGCTTAGAAAATTGAGAAGTAGGTGTTTTTATGCAAGTTGTAGCTTGCAAAATTGTCAAGTAGGTGCTTGATCAGATCTTGGAGTGGGTGCTTCATGTTGAGTGGGTGCTCAACACTTGAAATCTTTGTAATCTCTCATTGGACAAATTGTCCATTTTAGTGCATTGGTTTCATTCAATGGATTTTTCTCCCTTCAAGGGTTTCCCACATTAAATCTTATCTTCCTATGTGTTTTTCTTGTTGATTGCATATGAATGGTGTTGTTGTTTCTTCATGACAAAGTAAAGTTGAATTTTCACCGATTCACCCCCTCTCAATGACTAGATTTCCAACAGATTGCCACAAATCCTTTTTTTTTCCTAATCTAAATGTCTCTCGCAAATCTTTTAATAATGAAGTAGAGGCGATACCTTTGGTGTTTGGGCTCCATTGTGCTCTTGAAAGGAATTCTAAAACCATTGTGGTAGAGGGATACTCCGAACTAATTACAAAGGCATTCCAATCTAGGCATATATCTTGTTGGTGACTTTGAGTGATTTATTCTCCTTGGAAAGCTAATTAATAGCCATTTGATTTTTCCAATGCTATCATGAGGCTAACCAGGCAGCAGATTTCCTAGTTTTCTCTAGGGTGGGTATCCTCCCTTTAGTCCTTAATGCGCAAACATATTGTGATCAAAATAAGTCGGAGGATTAGGTTCTATCCTAGAGAGGATTCTCTTCACCATGCCCCTAACAATTCAAAATTAGGATCATTTCTAGAGGGGTGTTTCTTTAAGTTCAAGGTCCAACATGGAAGCCAAAAGATGGAATTGTGTTCGACAACTAAAATGATAAAATGGTTATGTCAAAGGATAAAGCCATCTAAGAGAGAAGTGGTGGTGCCTTGTCAATTTAAGGGCTCACTCACTACCTTTGCTTCTTTTTATCTCGAGCTCCATCCTCCTCTCTACGCTCTTAAAATTATTTCTTTGTAATGCCATAGCAAACTTTGCAACTCATGTCGCTTGTGCTTGTGGAGGTCATTGGGATGGCCATTAAGGAGGGTGTAGCAATGGTGCAGGAGGAATTACTAACATCATAATCAGTATTGTGTTTGGTATAACCTCTGCCAAAGTTGTCAGATATGTTAAAAATGTCCTTTAGGCTACTAAAAAAATTCCTTCAACAAGGGTTAAAAGAGAATGTTAATATGCTAGAAAAATTAATTCTGGCAAGTCCATTCATAAATTGGCACTTGAGTGCATCTTGGAGGAGAAGGTTCTAAAGAAATTGTGCCCTCCTCAAATTGACATTGTTCTAATAAAAATTTGAATTACAACCTTTGCATTCATTAACACAAAATTGGAGAGTCTTAACTTCTGCCAAGCTGAAGCCGGTGCATTTATTAGGAGCAAAGAACAGTCATGATGGGTGGGTGGATGGCTTTAGTATTGGATTTTGGCAGTTAGTGTAGTCTTCAAGAGTCATGGAGGCTGGCATTTTCAGCCAAGGCACACCTTGTGTACTAGTTTAGATTCTTATTGCTTATATTTTAAAGCAAGCCACCCCAATAGAATTCATATTCATGTATCTACAAAACGAAAAATAGTTTCCAATAATAAGAATCAATCCAAGAAGCAATAGAAGAAAGATCAAGGCAAAAAAATATTGCCACCACTACAGTCACTACAGTCACTATGTCTAAATAGGCACATGAATGACAACCGTCATAAACTTCATTGACAAGATTGCATTATACAAAAATTCTCTAGAAAACCACTTAAGTCACAAATAATAAACTATAAACCCCATAAAACAACAAAACATCCACAAAGATCTCAAAAGAAAAGTTTTACCCAAAACTTCCCTTCATTAAATAGCAAGTTACACTTAGGTCTTGTTAAACAATTCCACCTCATACTCTTAAATAGGGTTTACAACCTTCTCTAAACATAGTTTCCCAAGAATAATTATGCCATTAATTATCTTATATTATCCTCTATCCCTATTTTTATATCTCTAAATGTAGAGATTCTACAAAAACATTATTCTAATTTAGGAAGCTCTTATATCAACTCCTCGCAATTTGAAAACTTTGAACCCCCTACTTCAAGATTCAATACAAAACTTATTCAATACAAGTCTCTCCTTTCTCGTACATTCAACATGTTCTTTGTAGAACAAGATTATCCCCATGTTTAGCTTTAACAAGTACTTCCTCTAGAGCGACATCCTTTCCACTTTCAACACATTAGCTTGTTCATCCTCTTGTTTCTTATATGTCCTTTTTCCCATTGTACACTCCCATAATTTATGGCCATCATCGTTATTGCATCAATAGCAAATTACTTGTCCACTTCTTCTACATCCTATAGATAATTTCCATGTATTCCACCACGTTCACGCTTTTGGATTTCATAACTATATCCATACTTCAAGATGGATTTGTTGCTTTATCTAGTTTGCTACACTAGATTTATCTTGAAGAAACAGAGAGCAACAAAGCCACAAGATTGCAATTTTAAATTTAAGAACTATCTCTAATGATTTATTTATGGGTTGTCATTTGCTCTTTAAGAAGTGGTGGAGCATACTCTTCTTGTAGAAAAGAAAGTCAAATAAAAAACAAATGCACGACTTGATATTATGGGAAGAAATCAAATGACATACCCTAGAGTTTACAAAATGGGAGCAGAATACTCACTCAAATGGAAAGAGAAGTAGATAGGCGAGAGCAATGTGAAGATGAAAAAAGGACAAAATCAATCTTTTAGCAAGAGATGTCACTTCATGTTCTAAGAAAGAGGGTGACAACAATGATGAAAAAATCACATCCTAATAGCTCTTGATAACTTCTAGATATAGGGTTAGGTTGTTCCATATAGATAGTTGTCTGGATGAGCGGGATCTTATCTCTGCGAGGAGAAGGACAAACGATGCGACCGCCATGATGTTGGAACTCTTATGTAGTGCCCACTTCCCTTTGACACCTTTTGATACGATCATGATACTTGTTGGTTATATTATAGACATGATTATGGACTTTATTATAGTATGATGTTAGATGGTAGATCATGGATTATTACCGACTTTGATGCATGTTGATTATTAGAGACATTTTGGATATTGATGTTTATATATTGTTTGACATGGTTATATCATGGATGTTGTTCGCAGATGTAATATTTGGATGTTGTGAGTAGACCTAGAAATGGAAACTATTTGATGATGATATAGTTGTTAAGTAAAATTGCAAATGATCTTGTTGGTTGCTTGGATGTTGTTGTGATTCATATATATAGATGATTTTGGAATTTTATTTATATCATTTTGGATGTTCGATATGGCCTGAAGGCCGAAGGAGGTAATTGTATTTTGCAGGTTTAAAATATCACAACATACGTTAGGGGATTGAAACCAACCACATTGGAATTCTAGATGAATTCGACAAGGTCACCATGACAACTTGTATTGTTTGTGTGTAGTTGTTTTGTTAGGGATCCCCAAGGGGGATCACCTTTAAATGTGACCAAGGGATTTTATGTATCTTCTTTTATTTGGACCCTTCGTTTATGTTTGCATGTGTTTATTTTGTGGTGCATTGACCCTTTCATTATTTGTTAAATGGTATGTAAATATTATGAGAAATCATGTTAAGTTAATTAATTAAAAGATATCATGAGAAGGTAATTAATATGGTTGTTGGTTATGATTTAAAGTGTTGTAAGAATGAGTTAGTAATAGGTAAGTAATGTGTAAGTTAACTTTTGAGTGTGAAACACTCCACCTTCTTGAAATTCGAATTTGTCCTTGGAGGCTGATTTTGGAGGCTTGTGGGACAAGTTACACTTGTCTCATACCTCTTAAATTTACCTACCAACCATACCTATGATTTGGGGATTAAAATTAGACTTTTATAATGTTTTTGAGAAGACAAATTGTAAGTTTTAATTGCACTTTTCTTACATGGTTCAATTTCAGTCCTTTGGGGTGTGGGTTGGATTTGAGTATATAAATAAGCTGTCATATTTTCACCTATTTATTTATTATGCATTGGAGAATGAAGTTGACTTTTGGGATGAGGTTGAGGATGTGTGATGTGGCATCCTACATGGATCCACCTCATCCTCTTCTCTTCCTTCTTCTATAAAATTTGAATTGTTTGCCTTGTTTTGGGTTGCTTCACTTTTGGGGAAACTCTTTGGGGGACGAATTCTTTTGTTGTTTTGGAGCTCTTGCTTTGGAGGAATTTTCTTTGAAGATTGTTGCATGCTTGTGCTTTGCGCTGATTTGGATTGCTTGCATTGGGATAAAGCTTATTGTTTGAAACTTGGAACAACTCCATCATGGAGAGGTAGGAGCTGGGCTCTTGTAATGCTTCTTTTCTGTTTATGTAATTGATATTGTTGTAAATGTTTTGGCATGTTTGTGGGATGTTGGGAAGATGGCCTAGGAATGGTGTAGGAGAAGACTATGGGGTTCATTTTGTGGGAGGCACAAGTGTTTTGGGAGGCATAAGTGTGGAGAGAGTTGGGATTTGGGTTCCACCTTACAAAGAAATAGCTTGCATTTCTTTACTTGTTATGGGTGCCATAAGAGGTTGGGGAGGCATAAGGAAAGGTGAGGAATAAGGGGTACTTGGGGGAGGCATAAGGGCATGTTAGGGCTTTGATATACTATATTTTGGCGGTTTGAAATCAGGTGGTGATACCCATTTCCCCTTTGGGAGGCATAAGTAGCACCCCCCATAGTTTCTGCTCCTTTGGCTTGCTTGATGAAGCCTCGGTGTTGTTTGTCATGCTTTAATGTAGTTGCAAACTACATTACTGTTTTGGACTATGTTTTAAATGTGAAAATGTTGCTTGTGTGTTGTGGAAGCCTTTGTTGCCATGAGTTGAAATACATCTCCTATTGCATTGTGGTTGGGGCTCGGGGGCCAATGAAGAAGGATGGCTTCTCCTTTTCATTGGATGTCTTGGTTGGGTGGAGAGCGTTGCCTTTCCCCTGCCTTTGTTGTGATCAAATTGAAATAAAGAAAATGGAGGATATTCAGGTTGTTCTGGAACTGAGAGAGGAGACAGAGTTTGGCAGTCCCTTGTGAAACTTCTTTTGTAAACCATTTTTCTTTCCCACTTCAAGTGGATGACAATGTAATATATCCTGTTTGGGAAATAAAGTCTCACGTGAATGTGAAAGAGATATATTCTGTATTTTGGATTGTAAAAGGGAATGTAAAGAGAAAGATCCATATCCTTGTAAATTGTATTTGATCATTGCAAAAGAGAAGTTGTAAAAGAAATCATTCTAATTTGAATAGAAGTTGTTCTACCTTAACCAAATGAAGTTATTATTGTTGGAATCGGCTTTGGAAATGTTGTGCAACTCTCTATTTGAATGTGGGAAATGTATCCAAAATTATTTCACCCTCTGTGCTTTTGAAGAGTACGTGTTTGAAAAGGAATTGAAACTGCATTCTTATTTTACTTTTGATTGAAGGAAGATAAATACGTTAAATTAGCAGGGAATGAATTCAAAAGTTGTTATAAGAAGGAAAATGAAAATAGGAAACACGTGTGAAGGAAATATATTGAAATGTCTGTTTAAATGGAAGAAATGCGTGTGAGGAAAACACAGAGATCTGTCTTTTGAAATGTGTAAAATTTGAAATCAGAATTGCATTTTGGTTTTGAATAGTTTGATTTGAATCAACTAAATGTATTGGACTAGAATTGGGACATATTCTTATACTTGGAAGTAGAAAATAGCAAATAGACCATTTAAAATTTGATCTCTGTTTGTATTTTTCAAACTGGCAAGTATTCAACCCAAAATGCACCGATCGAACCTGCAAATGAAAATAAAAAAAACATTAAGCTTGATAATAAGATCTAAACGAACTCATCTAGGCATTAACACTTAAGAAATTTCTTAGAAAACTTAACAAACTCAGGCTCAAACTCTTTCACTATCGTTTTGCTGTCAAAGTTGTAAATTTTCAAATTGGAACTCAAGCAAACAAACTCACCTTCCAAATCCACTCTGAATCCATCTAAGAACAATTCCCCATGCCTAATTGACTTGTTAAGAGAGAAAGAAGATCAAATTGAGTAAAATTTTATAAGTCAAAATTTGTCAGTCTACCTTTTAAAGCCTGCAGGTCATTTTCGTGAAATTGACCCCTTAAACATTATCAAAATGAAGGATTAATGATTCATGTGCAAAGAGGACGTCGAGAGCTTTCCAGAAAGTCCTCATTTGCTAAAAACCGAGTTCCCAATCAAAAGTTATGGCCTTCTGAAGTTTTCCTTCATTTGGCGTCAAAAAAATAATTCTAATTGTAAAAAAAAAAAAGGGAAAATTTTCTAAGTTTTCTCCACGGCTCCGCTGGCCTACAACCAATCGGTGTTGCCACATGGCTTAACAAGGCTCATCGGAGAGCGCGAGTCCCTTTTTGCCTTGGCACTTGCGAAATCAAAATTTGGAAAAAAATTCAATTTTTCACCATGGCCCCGCCAGCCCGCAACAATCAAGATCCACCATGTGGCATCACGAGGCGTCGACGGAGGTGCGGGTGATTTTTATCCTTTGTGCCCTTCTAGGCGTTCAAATTCTTCTCCTCACCGCCCGCTTCCCGCGTTGGTTTAAGAGGCGCCATGTGTCCCTTGCGGACTTGCGGGTGCGCGGGTGCAATGGTGGCATTTCGCCCCAAGCGGGAAAATATCCCATACATCTCCCTCACTCCATCGGCCCGCACCTGGGAAAAAATTTCCTCCCAAACCCGCCGACCCTACTCGGGAAAATTTTCTCCCCGCAGCCCATGCAAACCCGCCTGGAAAATTTTCTCCCCGCGGCCCGTAAACCCGCCCCTAGGGAAAATTTTCTCCCCTAGGCCCGCAAACCCGCTCTTGGGAAAATTTCCCTCCCAAGGTTCGCCGGCCCATAACTTGGGAAATTTGAGTTAGGAGGACTTCTTTATATCACCAGAAAGGTGAGGAAATTTCCTATCTAATGGGAAATTTTATGGGTAGTTTTGAGTGTGTTAATTTTGAGAAAAATCAAGTTGAATCTTGTAAGCCCGTTAGAGAGTGGTATAGTGAGAAATTACCTTCTTAACCTAATTAATTAATCCAACCCTAAGTTCGGATCTTGTGACCTTTTATAATTGTCGTATTAACAAAACTATAAGCTATTATTAGTGTTTGGCCTTGAAACTTGCTTGCGTCAATTGTTGTCTTGTAACCTGGTTGTAGACTCTTTTAAAACAACACAAAAAAAAATTATTCCAGAATTTTCCCTACCAATCTTAGGTTATTCTTGGGTCTTGTTGGTCCGAAAATCATTCGGGTGGGCGAGATCTAGGACAGATAAGCCAACAGTGTGCAAGGCATAGCCCCTCTTTGAATCAGCAAAGCGAAATTGGTTTATTGCTATTCTACCGGCAGGAATCTGTGCAAGTCTCACAATATTCCACCTTCAGGGGTTGGGATCTCATCCCAGTAGAGGTATTTCCAACTGTAAAAGAAGGGAAAGGAACAAGGTGGGGAAATAGGAAAGACTGAAGGGAGAAAAGAAATGAATTCCAAAGCAGAAAGGTCAGAAGGTCTATGATTTGGGTTGGTAGTAAATAGAGCCGAACCTACTTGCATAGACGAATAAAGCAATACTGATGAATAAATGACAAAAAAGTAGAGATAGTTTCAACAGAATAAACGCATTAATCTGACATAAGAGAGAATAAATGCTAAAACACGCATATTCGACACAAAGTCTCAATATTTGTATTACTATTTTCTTCTGTTACAAAAGCTCAAAGTCTTTTCTTCTTACTTCTATTTTTCATCTGAAAAGTATTCCCCCTTGAATACAACAAGTATTCAAGTATTTATAGAAGAAGAGAAGAAAAGAAGGCAAAAACAAACCAGCCACTTAATTACAAAATATCTTACAAAATATCTAAAAATCATTTGTTGACTTTTGGCAACTTGGTGGATGACATCATCCCATGGTGCAACATGGATGATGTCATCATTTGTGTCAACATACTTTTAGATATTTACAAAAAGAAGATTGAGAGGGAGGAGACTATTCATCGTCGTCCCACGGCTGAAAGGGGTATCTGTTTCTCTGCTTTGCTCAGGAGAGGTGATGTGGAACTGGGCCCGATATTCCATAAACTTGTTGATCATGGGCTGAAGTTGATCCTAGGAAGGATCCTTGTGACGATCACTGATAGCCTCGCAAGTTTCCCGCTCATCTGTGAGCTTTTCTGGGAGCTTGGAATATTCGTTTTCTGCCTCTATTAGGTACCCTATGAAGTCACGACAGGCCAGAAGGTTGTTGATGGATTCGGCGTCGAAAGTGACTTCTGGCCCCAACCCTTGCGAAACGATCTCCTTGAAGATCCGAATAGTCTCATCTGCCTTTCTCAAGGCGAAAGGAGTGAGCAAGCCGGAGACATTCTCAGGACAATTTGCTCCATTTGATGCATTGCATCCAGGGCTTCCTCCTTGACTTTGTCAATCTTTTCCAGGACAAACTCCAACTGATCAACCCGGTAGTCCAGAGTAGAAAGGATTTTGTTGAGGGCTCTAGGGTGACCGAAGACGCCGAACTTGACTAGATCTTGGACTGAACAGTCGAGCATTTTCTGGAAGGTCTCATGCTGCATCCTAGCATGGTCCAGCTCTTCGGAGATAGGTCCTGCAATCGCCTGGAGCTCTTTGTTCGCCCGACTGATATTCTGATACAATTTGGTGAACTTGACGATTACTCCCTCACTTTCTTTGAGGATTTGGCTTCTCCAGTGAAACTGCCATACCCTGCTCACCGATTTTGGCGTATTCATTTATCTTATCCCAGGCTCGAGAGCTTAGGAGTTTCGGCGGCAGTTGTAGGAGGTGCACTGCCCATTTTCTGCAAGGCGTGGAGAAGATGTTTATTTTGCTCCTTTAATAGCCTCTTTTCTTCCTTTGCTTCCTGGAGCTTCTTGCAAAGGGCGTCAACTGCAGATAGGGCCTCTCCCTAAAAGCTTTCTGAAGACGTCCCCATTGTGACTTGGGTCACTGTATAATCTGTCGAAGACAGATCCTTTTTATCCTTTAAAGGATTGGGATACGCTATCTCCATTACTCTCTCTCCTGACGCACTCTGAGAGAAGCGGGTTATAGGTTTTGCTTCTTGGCCCCCTTTGATGGGATGACGGAGAAGTCCATCGGTGCGATGGGAACTTTCCTCTTTTGTTGGCTCAGGTGCTGAGAGATCCATGCTGGACTTATGGGAGAGGGACCAGAAGTAGAAGAGGGAGCAGCTGCAGTAGTAGAGGGAAAGTGCGTTGAGACACTTGGTGGCGGCATTGAGAGGGAGGCCGAGAAAGTGCTCACGGGAGGAAGAGATACTGCAGGGGAGGTAGACATGGGAATGGAAGGGAGCTGAGAGATGAGGGAAGAAATGGTGGGGGATAGCTCCGCGAGAGAAGAGAAGATGGATGACGAGGAAGGGGAACAGTAGAAGATGGGGGAGAGGATACGACCAAAGGAATGGTCGCTTGGGTCACGCGAGGAGGGGAAGGAGGAGAGGGAGAAGGGATAGAAGGGACCTCAGCAGTTGTAGTAGTGGCAACATCCTGAGTGGATGTGCCCATCGAGAACATCTTCGGCCGCTTCTTTCTGCAGGGAAGCGGAGTTCTGACTTGTTCTCGTGCGGCGGAAGGGGACTCTCGGGAGCCTCTTCTTGGCGAGCTTTGACTCGCCCTCTTTGTCTTTGCCTCTGCCCTTTGGCAGATGTTTTGGCCTGGAAGGTGCGTTGCCCAATGGAGATGTGGTGAAATCTACCCCGAGGTAGATGAGGCCATTCATCCTGCACCAGTGCTCTTTCTCCGTAGTTTCTTTGACCCTTTCTTGATAGTGCAGGGCACTTTAGTTACATCGATTACAATGAAACGGCCGATTGTCCCCATCCATGTCAAGATATACCTGATCAACTTCTTGATCAGTAGTTTGATAACCTTTTGGGACAATGGCTACGCCGTACTGAATGATTTCGGCCAAAGCCAAGCGGGAGTGATCCTTTCTTCTGAGCTCGACCTCGTGATACAGGTCGATATAAATGTCCTCGATCTGCGGAATGTGGATTGGATCGAGTTTGGCCCTGGGAAGGCAATTTCTTGGATCGAAAGTGGGCCTCTTGGAAAGTTGTGCTTTAGATTGAGCAGTTCTAGCTCTGCAAACATCTCCCGGGCTTTGTGGTGGGAAAGACAAGTGTACACCTTGCTGTGAGGGGAAAGGAGTTCCACCCTTCTTTCTCTTGACACTTTTCGTGGTAGGTTATGAGTGTCTAGATAGCTCCAGCGGGGATCGGCTTAGGGCCGGCATATCTTGGCATTTGGTGGGTTCCCCAAGAAGTTGGCTGCCACGAGATAGGTGAAGGTGGGAAATTGCGTGAATAAGGCCCCCCACTTCTCCGTTCTTTGCAACAATGCTCTTGGTCGTTCGACCGTGAGTCATGTTTGGCCTCAAAAGGCAGACGATGCCGTAGAAGAAAGTGTCGTTAATCTTTGTAAACTGTGAAATACTGTTTTCCAGCTTCAGCTCTGGGTAGTATTCATATATTTTTACTTGGGGCCAAACCCCGCATCGGCTCAATGCTGGATAATCCCTCTCCGAGGCTGCAGCATAAACTACGTAGGAGTTCATGTAGAACCTCCCCGTTGTGGTGAGTTGTTGGAGCTGCTCGGATATAGTGCTGCTTATGATCTCCGCCCACTCGAAGCGTTGATCAGGCACGTTCTTGTTCATTGTCTCCAGGTACCTGAGCATCCATTTATGAAAGTAATGGGCGTCAGAAAGCCCAAATACTCTGCTTAGGAACGTGATGGTATCACTTAGTTCCTCGGAGAAATCGCTACGGTGAATAACCTATGGCCATCTGGTTACCACCTTCTTGTTCTTCAGGTACACCTCATTCATCAATTGCATGCACTAGTCTTCATTGTCCTCCCAAGCCTTGGTGCAGTCTTCTTGGCTTACGGCCACAAAGTGCGGTGGTGAGGAATGCCAAGCATAATTTCGAAGTGTCGGGCGGTGAGGTTGATCACGACTTCGCCCTTCTCATTTTGGACACACCTCGTGTCTTTGTTGTAGCAGCGGGCCACTACCATCATGAATTCGTTGTTTACTGCACTGATGGGGATCCCCCCAGCAAAATGCAAGCCACTTGCCTACCAGTTTGTCCATCCAGGGACTTCCTGTGACCCTCCTGGTTCTAGCCCAGAAATCTTCCATATCGATGTGACCAAGCTCAGAGTCTCTTATATCCAGGTCACATTCTACCTGGGATTCGGGCATCTGACCCTCTAATATTTGTACTTCATCTCTTCCTCTGTAAGCTTGGCTTTACCCTTAGACTTGGTTGGTCTCTTGCTTGATGTAGACATATGTAGTTTACGAACTCGATTGCTTTGATCTACTGAAGAAGAAGTGAAACCCAACGCAGAAGAGCCATGTTAGCTGTTAGATCTCCCATTAAAGCATTGACAGAAGGAAGAGTTAGCAATTTTAAGGCATCAGGGCGCAGGGCGCATGAACACTGCAGGCTGCAGGGTTAAATAGTATGGCGCACAGAAGAAGGGTGTTACAAGGGACAAATCAGCGCCAAAGGGCGCAAGGCGCATGGATGTTGCACATGACATTTTTGTTGTTGTAAGCAGAAGTGCGCCTGCGCCATTTATATGCGTTTTATACCGGGCGCAGATAATTTTCATGTTGCACGGGGACAGGATGCGCCAAAGGCGCATATATTTTTCATGTTACATGGAACTTTGGTGCGCCGAAGGGCGCAGGTTTAGTGTGTGTAACATCATCTTTACGTGCGCGAAAGGGGAACTTGGCGCGGCACAGGGAAGATTTGCATGACATTGTGTTGCTGTAATAGGGGATGCGCCTGCGCCGTTTAACGCAGTTTTATACTTGGCGCAAGTAATGCTGGTGTTGCATGGGTGCAGGGTGCGCCAATGGCGCAAATATTTGCAATGCAACATAGGAGTTCGGTGCGCGAGAGGCGCAGAGGGTTATTGGGTGTTGCAAGCAAGGAAAGTGTGCCTTCTGGGCGCAACTGTATTTTATGCAGCAAGCATGGCGAATGCGCCAAGAGGAAAATGCAGTCTAACACGAACTTCTAAGTCTTCTTTCTTTCTCTGGAGGGGTTTGCATATGTTTTAAGCCTCTTCTGCAGGGTTTTTTGGATGGTGAAGAGGGCACACTAAGGAGATCCAAGTGATTTTTTCGAGGCAGAGCCCACCTTACCAGCAGATCTGGAAAGAGGAGGAAGAGCATGGGGGAGAAGGACAGCAAGAACAGCAAAAGAGGGGTTTACAAATCCATGCCTCCTACTACACAAACAAACAACCAACAACAAAAACACAAGAGGAATAAGGACCACCTACCCGGAATATATATAACGTGAGAGACGAGGCGGGGTCCACGAACGCGATACGAGGACAACAGGCGTGCTGACAGGTGCAGAGGAATAAAATCTATCACGTGTTTTCTAATTGTGAAAGTGACAGGCGGATGCGCCTATATATAGGCAAAGGTGTAATAAATGCGCCAACCACCTTTTGAAGAGGCACATCAAAACACCTGTCGACACTTAAAACTTTGTGCCCTTTGGTGCACCAAAACGCGTGTTAACACGTGATTATGTGCGCCTTTGGCGCACAAAAATACTGTCAACACTAAATACGTGCGCCTTTGGCACACCAAAATGCGGCGCAACAATCATGTTGTTGACACGAAGGCGCATGCGCCTTGGCACATGCAAGAAAGGCGCATCACGGGGAGGCACACCAAAACATGTGTCGACACTTCAAAGGGTGCGCCAAAGGAAATGAAGGGGGCGCATACTTACTCAGTGTTGCACAGACAAAAGGTGCGCCCAACCAAAAAAGACCAAAAATGGCTAAGTTCGGAAAACTAGATTTCCCGGAAAGGGATTTTGCAACGTTCGAACGCAAGGGGTCCCTGACGAGGGACCAGAACAAAATTTTGATCGGGTTACCTATAAAATTGCCCTTGTCAATTTTACGGGATAACAGTCTCAATTGGGTTGTTTAGTTTGGCGTTACATCTTACGTCTAGAAATTATAACAGTGATGACATCTTGAATAGAACCAACTTGATGGAGCTTTGGTAGTTTGTACACGACCTAGAATAGAAGGGAAGAGCAAATGCCAAAGATTGAATATTTCAATAAATTTGGGGTATAAAAATCTGTCCAAGATTTGTCATATAGTTTTGTTTTCACGTTGGGTTACTAACAGTATGATGTACTTTCATGTTTAAGTTGGTGCCGGCATGGGAAGCAACTATGCCAATGGTTAGGTTACACAAGTTACATTTAGTGTTGGT
This sequence comes from Taxus wallichiana var. yunnanensis, assembly GCA_018340775.1. Classification (NCBI taxonomy): domain Eukaryota; kingdom Viridiplantae; phylum Streptophyta; class Pinopsida; order Cupressales; family Taxaceae; genus Taxus; species Taxus wallichiana. Next base: position 349,013,088 of record CM031240.1, on the reverse strand, counting down.
AAGCCAACAACAATGTTAGTAGTTAGAAATGTAGTGGTTACTATAATTGACTAATCATAAAATAGAATATATAATGTACATTTCAGCTATGCGCTCTCATTAATAGAAGACTACATTTCATCCTTTATTGTAACCTGCATTATATATTAGTAGTTAGACATGAAGTGATTATTATTGGCTAGTAATAAAATAAAACATGTAATGTACTTTTCAGCTATGCACTCTCATTAATAAAATATTACATTTCATCCTTTAATGTACCTATTGCCTACAATGATAATGTTAAGGACTATCACATGTTCAAACCATACACAAGGGGGTGATTTAGAGGAAAAATGTCTGTTGATTGATTGATTCTTGAATGGCGAGTCCTCTCTATCGACTTCGCCTCCTGAACCAATCGCTTTGTATCCTCTTATTGAAGGAAACCATTACTCTATGATGAATTTGAGGATGGTAAAATTGTTTAACCTCCCCCAATTGTTGTGCCTCCTCTTACGTTCCAAACACTACCGTATATGCAGCTCCTCGTCCTCCCGATTGAGTTTTCAAGACACATGAAGTTGTTGATAAATTTGTTGGAGATATTACCCACTCCCTTGAGACTCATTCACAACATAGACAAGTCAACCAGCCTCAAGAATGGGGACTTCAAATCCTCAAACTGATAAGGAAGCATGTGGTCAGAAAGAATATGCAAGACCAATAATGTTCCTTGATTAAGAACTATACATGGGACCTAGTCCCTCTCTAAAAAGGAGAAAACTAATCCTCAAGCTGATAAGGAAGCATGTGGTCAGAAATAATGTGCAAGAACAATAACATTCCTTGATTAAGAACTATGCATGGGACCTAGTTCCTCTCTAAAAAAGGGAGAAAACTGGTCCATTGCAAATGGATATACAAGTCATCGAAGGGTTCTCTCTATTCGAAGGTATTGACTAACACTAAAACCTTCACCCATGTAGCCAAGATGATCTCTATCTTTACTCTTCAATCTATAGCTGCTTCATTTCATTGGGAGACATATACAATGGATAATAAATCTTCCTTCTTGCACAAAGACTTGCAAGAATTCTACATGGCAGAACTTGACGAGTTTGTACAAAGTGACTCATCTTCCATGTTTTTCATATCAAGAAGGCTTTGTATAGTCTCAAGCAGACCCCACACGCCCGGTATGAGATGATGGAAGATTTTTCTTCATTATTTCTTTAAAAGGTATCAATCCAACCCAGCTATAAAAACCAAACGACTTTGTGATTAACCATATATTCTCATCTTGTATATGGATAAAATCATCACAAGGAATAGCAGTTTGATCAACAATGTGAAATCAAGTCTTATAAATCAGTTTGATCACAAGGAATAATGACAACTGGATCAACACTGCAAAATCAAGTTTCATAGATTAGTTTGATACCAATGGTTTGGGCCTTCTTCACTATTTCCTCAAACTCCAAGTTTGGAAACAAAGGAGGGAATCTTCACTTCATAGCCGAATTATTGTCTTGATCTTCAAGATTTCATATGAAAAAATTTAAACCAACCTCAACCCTCTTCCATTTCAGAGTCCAGTTTACTACCTAGAGCACCACTCCTAAGGTTGAGTCACTTGATCCTACTTTGTAAATGTAGTTAGTGGTTAGCCTTCTTTATTTCTCTCACACTCAGCCAACTATTTCTTTTGCTATTGTAGTGATCTCTTGCTCCATGCAAGATCCTCATGATTCCCATGAAAACAGCAAAATGTATCCTTCAATACATTCAAGGTGCCTATTAGTGTGGCATTTGGTACACAGTTTGGGGCTCCATTGTTTTGATGGGTTATACACAATCTGATTGCGTAGGAGATGTTGATGGTCAAAGATCTACTTCATATATACCTATAACCTTGATTCAAGTCCAATTAATTCGCCTACAAAGAAAACAAGTTGCCATTACTCTTTCTTCTATGGAATCATAGTACTACGATGTCGTCGATGCAAATAGGAAGTAGTTTGGGTTCAAGTAATTATTTTAGGGCTCACATTTGCAGGATCAACCCGAATACTCTATGGTAGGACAATCAGAGTGTCACACATATTGCTCCCAATCTAGTTGGGCACCAGCGCACCTAGCACATAGAGATTTGCATACAATTCATACAACATCGCATTTAAGATCAGATCATTGACTTAAGATATTGTCATACTAACTATTGGATTGATATCTTCCCTAAAGCCTTGACAAAGGATCGATTTACGTATTTGATATCTTTTTCAAGGACAAAAGGCATCGTCATTGAATGGTGATTACATGTAATCCTCCTCCTTTCTTCCGTTCTAGTAGTTAATCTTAAGGGGGATGTTAGTGTACATTATTTACCAATGTATATAACAATTAGGTTTGAGTTTAACTTGGGTCACTTTAGGCCAATAAATGACCTATAGATCAAGGGTGGTTGTGTTCCCAAAATAAGACGATCAACAGTGATCATTTAATTTCAAGTTCATCCATGTGACCACACTTGATATGACAGCCCATTTAATCCATTTTGATTAGATCATTCACCTACATGGTCATATATCCACCTATCAAATCTTATGTCTACCTACATGATCTTACATACTATACCACTTGGATCCTTGTCTTTATTCACCTAGGAAATGTTACAAATAATAAGTACATAAGGACGGCGATGAGGAAGTAATCCGTTAAACTTCAACAGATTTAGCATGTCTAATAATGAAGGAGAGAAGAAGCACAATTATCTTATTCATCTGTTAAGGTTGTTTGTGTGTAAACATTGATGTTGTGAGTCTTCTTTATGGAATAAAACACTACTATTGTTACCCCCAAAAATCTTGTGTGTGCTCCTTATCTTGTGATTTGGTCCATTTAGTTTGATTCTAGTACCTATGTTATCTTTTTAGCATCAAAATTTGTGTCAATTTCCTAGTGAATTGCCCTTGTTAACCCCATCCACTACCAAACATGCGAAGATTTTATGAATATATGTATTTAATAACGAGTAAACTTAAGAATACATAGGATCAACAAAAAAATCATTTCTTGTTGTGATATACCCCTCTTGTCATGTTTGCATTGCTTCAGCTCCTAGAGTTTAGTAACTTCTTATAACCTAGGCTCCTCTTTACCCTGATACTTGTTTAATGTAATTGAATGTAGTTTTGAGTCCCATTGATCTTCTTTTCATTTGTGGACATTAATATGTAGCAACCCTCTCCGCCGGACACCTAAAAAACAGGCGGAAAATTTTTCCAATTTATCAGCAAATGTCTCAATGAAGAAGAGCACCAATAAATCATGCAATCAGTAATCTTATCCAGCTTTAATTTAGTTGTGTGATTGATATCGAACTTTAATTTGGTTGTGTGATCAATGATCGACCTTAACTGATCGCTAGTTAATTGTCCTAAGGGTTATAGGCCCATGCTTCTGCTACATAGCTACTATGGTGCTTGATAGCTCAAACTCACCTGAGGTCCAATTTCACCTTTGCACCATTTACTCAAACTGGGTTCTTAGCTGTAGTTTTCACCAAACTACGAAGTTCGACCCAGTTCCTTTGTTGGATTGTGATCTCCAGGTCATGATCTTCTGCCCCAGATTGGTCTACTAATTAATCTCTAAAACCCATTGATCATAATGATTACGCCCCTGTTTCAAAGTCAGCGGTCAAATAGTGGTGGGAGTGTGTGTAGTATTCACTTATGCATTTATCCTTCATAGGAGACCTCTTACTATCTAGGCAGGTGATTGTCAAAACTAGGAGGAGTCTGTCATAGTTTCAAGCAAGCTTTAAACTATTTCCTTCATACGCGTGGACTCTCCAAAGAGGTAACCTGAAATGAGAAGTCCAACTCTCATCGATTATGAGAAACCAAGCATTGGGTGTACATCCTCTTCGTATAAAAGGGGTCAGAAATGCCAGCCTATCAATGATTTTTGGTTGAAGAACAGTCCAATCTTTCTACCATGATATCAAGATGTAGATAGCTTGAAGATTGTCCTTCCCAAGTAATTATATGTTAATTTGCTGGGATTAGTCCTTTCCAAGTAATTATATGTTAATTTGCTGGGATTGGTCCTTAAGGAAGCTATGCAGTAAGGTTGTTTCAGGCTCTTCCCTCACGTATGATAGTGTATGGAAGGGCTCCGAGTATGGGGTAGTCGTTACCTTATTATAGGACTCTGCCCTCCTTAGGACCCTCCTTAGGACTAGGTGGGTAACTTAAGGGAACGTTTTCCTAACCTTAAATCTGGAATGATTGTAAGGTTCACCATTCTCTTGATGGTTTCATTTTTGCAAGGTTTACAGACTTGGTCTATCTAAAGTTTGAACACAAGTTAATACTCCGTATTTCTTTGATATTTAAACCCTGTAACTGTCATGGCAGAACTGTGGGGTTAAAAGGACTTCCGAGGTATAACAATTTCTTATAGAAAAAGAGAGAAAGCATAGTATTATCAATGACTACTGTGAACAGCGTATACAGAATGGTAATTGTATAACATACCATAGCAGAACAGGCATCTGAAACAAGTAGTAGCTTGCATTCTTACAAGATGAGTCTCAATACCCTTCGTACAGTACAGGGAGGACCTGAGCGTTGTTTCCATACTTCTCTCATGGGACTACAGGGTTATAAGTACTCATTCCCATACGCATACATACTTTGCCAGAACAGTCCGTTCCTAACAAGTTCAGTTAATCGCATAACTCCCATTTGATCAATTTATATTTCCTCCCGCGACCAGCTGTATTGTTTTAGGCTGCAGTCCGCCACAAATTTAACTGACAATCTGATGGTAAAGTTTAGAGTTTCCTCAAGCTAATCAGCATGGCAAAGAAGGTCAACTATGCATATGTTCAACTGTAGGCATAGTGCGATAAGAGCAGACTCTGCCATTAAAGTATTTACAGCTCTCATCCATTAGACCTGCATAGTTGCATGCAGTTAAAACACAAACGAAGCTTACATTGTCAGGTTGCGTCCCTGAGTGCTTAATTAGTTCAAGAGTCTGAGAGCATGTTTGACGTAGCCATGATTTGCATATCCTGCTCTACTTGCATTCCATTGGTCTGTATCTCATTCAGACATTTTGACAAGCAGTTTATGTGCCTTCTGTATGCTTTCACATTTTGCATGCATTGTTATCAGATATTTGCAACTAAGACAACACAAAAATTGCTTTTGATTATTCTTTGATGAAACTTCAAAGTAGGATAGGGTATGTACACCCCGTGTCACAGAAGCACCAAATGTGTATACACCCTATGCACATCGTGGACCTCAAAAATTACTTAAACTTAAAGCTCACATCTTGACACAGACTGGGAGAACGCTGGTAAGAGTTGTGGAGTCTGGCATTACACCTGCCAATTGTATTTGTATAAAGTCTCCTATGCCTTTTCAATAATCCCATTTTGTGTCTACCATGCAATCATCATATTCCATGAGAAGCCATTTTCTTCAGGCATTTTGTCAAAGAGTTCCCATGCCTTCTTTATGTTTTGTGTGCGTCTATCAATGTACTCACACTTGCAACATCAAACAAAAATCCACTATCAATAATGCTTTGATAAATCTACATACTCCCTTAAACCCATTTTGACACAGGCTGCAAGAGAACTGGGAAAGGTAGTGGAGTGTGTGTGTGTGTGTATTGAGAATTGAAATGAAAACTAAAATAACAAAATTGATGTCCCTTGAAGTTAAGCCACTCCACCATATTCATCATCAATCTTAACACAAGGTTACATACGAGTTCTGAGTACAGGCTATACATTCAATAGAGAACGGGGACCTATTGAACGTCACCCGAAATTCTTGATCAAACGCCCATACAGCAACCCTAAACTTCCAAATATAGCTTGATCTTACTCTAATCTTGTAGGTCTAGTTCTAATCCCATGTTGCAAATATTCAGAAGTAGTGAAGTTCATAGGATCCCACATCGTTAAAGTTTGGCACTTTGGTTGAATAACAGTATACATCTCCATTACTTCATTTTCAATTTGCACAAGCCGCCCAAGTCTGAACCTGTGCAAAACACAGTCTTATAGTCTACTGCTAGTACAGTACACGCTCATATTTATCAAGGTATTCAAGGTAAGCTATTCCACAGTTAAATTTCTCATCTGAAGAGATGTATCCAATACTTCATTATCCTTGTTAGTTGATAGATAGTTGGATATCCTTCTTGGTTCAGGGTAAATCCTATTTCAGTCTGCCACGCCACTTAAGATGGTATACGCAAATCCCAAGGAAGATTAAAATATTGGACAACTCCAATCGTATCTTAACAATGCTCCATGAATATCAGCCTGATATCTATAAACAGAGTCCTCACAAAATGATCATGCCAGAGAAAAATATTCAAGAAAACCAACACCTCAATAGATACATAACGAAAAGTCAAGACCCTAGTTATCAAAATGAACCTGTCTAGGGTTTGATCTTCAATTCAGAATAAAGAAGCATTTGCTAACAGAATGATTGGTTGGAATCATAGTAATGTTTTCGTTATACTCCTGAATTCAGGGTTCAAGCACGCAACTTTTACATTTTATAGAATCTTTAACCTGTTTCCACACAATCGCAGAGGGTTAACATCACATGAAGCCCTAACATTATTGTCTTTCATTCTTTCAATCCATGCACACAGCCAGACCATAACCGTAAATTCCAGATATCTTATTAATAACTAGATTAAATAATAATGCAACTTTCCAATGCTCCAATCAAGTCATACTGTATCAATGAAAGGGAGAGCTAACTCGAGGTACTGTGTTATTAATGACTAGTACAACAGAAATTAATTAAGCATATCAGTCATTACCAAATAATAGAGACAGTATTGCTTTTCTATAATGCAAAGAGGCCGAAATCGGGCAACATTAAATCCTTAAACAGTGAGGCAAGAGTTTCAGAAAGGGTATTATGGCATATTATAAGTCGAATACATTCTATTACAGCCATCAAAGGCAACCCAAACATCTTTTACATTTTTCTATATGCAAATAAAGAATGCAATGAATCTTCACCCAATGAGTACATTTATACCATTTGCAGGCTTCAGTTAATCACAAGTTTTTATTTACTTTCTGCATATATTAATCAAATCTTAGATTATATCCTTCTAAACCAGTTTTCAGAACCATCGGAATGTTACATCTTGCCTTCTTTAAATCTACACCTGCAAAAACTGTTAAATATATTGTCAATGAAATGCTGGCATACCCTTTGTCCAAAATCCACCTGTCACAATGTTAGAGTCTTTAACAATCATTTCACATAAATCATTCATATAATTTTCCATGGTCCCAGTATGTAACAACCAAATCCATACGAAGCGCAAATCCAAATCATAATAGTTTTCCACTTGGGAGGACACTCACAAAAATCATAAGTCTCCTCTTGAGAGGACACCATAAAACATGTACTATGGAAGGAGTATAACCCATATGCATACAAGATTACAAAGCACAACATATCATTCATTCACTGGAAGAACAAGTCTCATATACCCCATCAGGGGATTAGCACCACACAGAACAGAAAACAGTATCCAAAGTGTCATTTTTGCAAATATGTGCATCCTTTTATGTGTGTTCTTGCATGCATCTAAGGATGTACACAGTAGTATGGGTATAACAGTCATACAATATTGCAAGATAACCAACTATAAGATCCTTAGCAGAGCTTAGAACATTATATGCTTACAACAGAGATGGTAAGAGGAGAGGGAGATAAAGAGCAAGTCTTTTAGTGAAGGAAAAATGCCGATCCTTTCAAAGCAATCACACCCTAGCTGAGATGCCATGTAAGAACCACAAGTTCCAAATCCAAACTCCAAAAATAAAATACCAAGGTATCCGCTACTGCCCTCTTTCTCAAGAGCAAGCATTCATTAAATAGTGTTTCCATCTTCAAATTTCAGGGGTTTCATTACTTTTTGAATTTGCAGCTGAAATCGCAACTTCTACTCAGTTAACCCTGGAATCCATCCTCAGATTTAGAGTTTGTTACATAACAGACTATCTGTGAACCAGGCTTCAAAGAATTCCCACAAACCTTACCATGCTTCTCGCGCTTATTATGAGCCCATCTGAGTGTATGCATGTTGTTCATCAAGATTAAACTTCACAATGATAACCCATAGTATAAGTTAGGGTTTCAACACCTCCAGCATCATGCGAAAATGATAATACAAAAAGGTCAACCACAGTTTATCCAGAACCAAAAACCTTTCTATGCTATACTGCATTGTGCCATCAGGTCCGTGACCTATTTTCTACCATGGTTGTTAATTTCCAAAACCACTTTATTTCCTTGCTCATGTAATTCAATTTCATATGTTGCCACTGAATGTATTTTAAACATGAAAATTTAGCTAAGTCAAACATTGGAGCCCATTCCCATAGCTTGTCGTGCCCACAGCCGAATCAAATGTGATAATAGCTAATGCCCACTCAAGTACCATCTCACCAAATGCCATGACATAAATCAACCTTGATCAAGAGTGGCCCAAGATCAAGTTATGCAAAGTCAAAGCTTTATATGCATTAGTCCACAACAATCTCTCAGCTGGATCTTACTCCACAGTTTGTAATAGTCTATCAATCATTCTTCTCGAGTCTATTAAAACCATAGTTACCATTTGTACTCATACCTTATCAAAATCAATTGTACCTAGTAACATAATACAACCAAAGGTTTATCAAGAGGTGATAACAATTTCCTAATACCGTGCAAAAGTCTCATACGTGGTTGCCACCTTGTATGCAACCCTTAACTAAGACCATACAATGCTTTGACTAGCCTCAATCACATTGATATTATAACAAGCAAGCAGCAACCAATATCATTTAAAGTGTTCTCTAGAAGATTGTACTAAAATAATAAGGCGACAAATGCAATTACTCTTAAAGGGTCAAATAACACCTTCAAAACCTAATAATTCGTGGTCACAAAGTCTCTATAATCAACATCACAGACCAAACAATGTCAATACCAATTCTCATAAGTACAAGTTCAATGACCTTTCAAGAGTTAACCAAGCCAAGGTTAATGCAAGATTTAAAATCAATCTTATCATTCAAGTGTTATCATGCCCAACTCAACTGCATAAGTATTGAGTCCATTAACCAATCATATAAGCCTTAGCGATCCATGAAGCAAAATAATAAAATGTGTGTCACCTTCTCCATGATGGTAAGGTAGGCTTAATGATGGTCTTACAACCGCCAAATTTAAGATGACTAAGGTGGGATGTGACATAATATTTCTTTCTTGTTGAGACTTAGTGACAAGTACTGCCCAGTGCAAAGCCTATTTCTACTCTTTGCCTTACCGAGTCCAAGCTCGGTGCCATGCGTGACATCAGTTTCTACTGTCTTTCCAAGTCTAGACTCTACGCTTAGTAACTATGATTAAAAGCAGTTAACACATCGCCATAGAATATTCCAAGAGTCTCCCCATTCTTATGGGCTCATCTTACACATTTCCAAGGGTCGTGGGGCACAAACCTTAATAATATTTTGTTTTCATTTTAAGCCAAGCTGACATGGTATTATTTATACAATTGTGAAAATACCCTTTTATTTATTGGTAAATTAAACCTACTATAATAGCTCCTCAATCAATTAGTTAGGATGGAACATGATGCATGACCTGTTTGCCTTCTAAATTTAGAAATTTATACTCTTTATGTGCAATCAGTTTTTCTAGAATGTTCTAAAAGGAATCAGTTTTTTGGTCTAATTATTTTTTAGACTAAATGTATTTCTTTTTTTTTCAGGGAATTACTCTTACAACAGTCCCTTAACCATTTGGTTAGGATGGAAGGAGGGTAGTGACTAATGACCTCTTTTGTATTCTAAATTTCTTTTATGTGCAACCAATTTCTAGAATGTTTTTCATTCTTGATAAATTTCTTTATAAGGAAAGTTTGTTTATCAAAACTTATGTTTTAGGTATTTGATCTTCATTCGATGCTAATTGTGTTAAAGATGAAGCTCACATTGCCAAAAGTTACAACTAAATGCTGAAGACGATCTATAATACATTTGACATTCTTCACTAAAAATTTTCGCGTGAAACACTAATTGACTGCAAAGCATTTCATTTAAGATTCATGTTATTTGACTAGAAAACAATTACCACCTACTTCAATTGTAGACCTGAACATCTTTTAAAATAGTCCATAGAGATACATTAAGATTAGGCCAGTAATATTTGGCCACCTGTAGCAACAAATTTACTGAAGGTGACTAAAATAACAATCTTTCATTCCATTTAAAATGTTATCCAGTTTTACCCACGTTGACCTATCTCCTTATACAACCAATCCTATAGTATATGAATATGCACCTAAATTATATCACTTGTGGAATCAAGAAGGAGAAATTAAAGCAAAGAATTCAAATAGTCAAAAAAAATAATCTGGCACGATGAGGTGTGTGCATGGTTTTACTTGGAATTTTTATGATAGCATAGAGTTAGCTTCAACAATAATACATGAAAATATAAATCAGCCAATTATTACATACAACTACAATATGGAACATCTCAAATACCTGTATTATTAGGTAAAGCCATATATATGCCCAAAAAGACCATGCAAGCTCCACCAACCACACTCCTAAATCTGAAATTTTTTTGACTGTGCCTGCTTTTGGGACTACCACACAAACAGCATGAATAGGATAGAGATCAAATGCAGCAGAACCCACAAGTGTTGCAGGGCCCAAACCTACAAAAAAAGATGAGTTATTATTCAGCCATGCCAGCATTTAAATCCATATAATATAGGACACAAAGACTCTTTTACTGAACTTCAAATTATTTAATTGTTTTACGTTTACAAATATCAAAGCTACACTCAAACTCATGCATACAAGCATGCCTAGGAAGCTTGTATCTATACATCCATGTCAAATTTACAATGCAGCACAAGAAAGAAACATGCATAGCAAACGTCAAAATAAAACGAAACACAAGAATTATATAAAGAGCACCAACAAAAAAAAAAAGTATTATCATACAATCAACAAAGCATGGCTATGGAAAAGGATGATATTATCACCTGTCAATTCTGTATCAATGCACTAGTAGCATTTACAGTCAAGTGTTGGATATTCTATTCACAGACTATTGTAGATGTTAAGCAAATATACCTTGGCAAATAAATACGATACCATAGCTCTAAACAAGTATATTACAAATGCTACAGATTTGTGCCAATTCCAGTATTAGCAATAGAATAAACTTATTCCCCTACTCATCATTGCACCCAAAAATTTCTACACAATCCCATGTAGAACATGCCTTCAGTGATTCGTTTCCAAAGTGTCAACAGTGAGCAAACATTGATGTACAAGCCTATAGCTTGTCGTTTTCCTTTTCAACTCATTGAATAGAACAAGTCGTGAACACTAGCTAGGCCTTATAGGATGCCGGCTGCTTGCTTAACCTATACCCATGATCTATTGGTGTGAATTTCAATCTATTGAAAATAGACCTAATGGCCATAAAGGTTGGACACTAGGAGATGAGAAGATCTAATAGAGACCAGTCATTGGTTCCTTTTATGATCACAAAACCATTGGTTGTATCAATTTCTATTTCTAATGATCTTTGTAAAGCCTCTTTCTCATTTTAGGATGTTATACTTCTAATGCCAAATTTCCAAATCCATATCCTTTACAATAAAACCGTGAAGAGATTATTTTGTTCAAAATCCATGTGTTTTTCCATTTACAGTAGAGATACAAGAATACGCAATAAACAAGTGCATTTACTCCTTTAGAATGGAAAGCGCCTACAATTCAACAAGACACTCTAGGAAGCATTTGCAAAGTCTGCAAGCAAAGGACGGAGAGTGTATTGATATATGAATGAAGAATGAGTCAATATATATAAGCAAGGGGAGAATGCCTTATTTTATATAAGGAAGTCGAGACAATCCTTTCATCCCATGCAAGCGGGATGAGGATTTCCAATTTACTTACTAATTTACCTTAGGCCTTATGCACAGTTAGCCTTTTGCAAATTAAAAATGTAATATCCCAAGGGCCTAGGGCTGTATCTTTATTTCAAAAACATGAACATATACGCAAAATAGTTCATTCACATATATTTATTTTGTGAATAATTATACTTATTATGATTTCAAATGCAAAATCCTGTAATTATTTCACCTACTCCTGCAAGATAGAGCTATGGGCTTCCCCGAGCTTGTGGGGGGTTGCATGGGGCTCCTTCGAGAATCAAATGTATACACAAAGAAGGAAGTCCAATCTTATATCGAAGGGAATGGAAATAATTCTTCCATCCTATGCATGTGGAATAAGAATTTACTTTACGAATCCACTTTATGCCTTATTTCACTAACCTTTTTACATATAAAATCGTATTATAATCTTAACTTTTAAGTTACCATGGACCATATATTTATTTCAAATACATGACTTATATACAAAAATAAATCCATTTACAAATACTTCACTAACAAAAATCAGCTCCAATATTATATATAAGGAAATGGAGAGAATTGTTTCATCCTATGCATGTGGGATAAGAATTTACTTTACTTATCCACTTTATGCCTTATTTCACTAAGTATCCTTTTGCACATATAAAATCTTATTAAGTTTTAACTTCTTAAATAAATTGTACCCTAACTTTATTTCAAATGCATGGCTTATACACAAAAACCCTTTTACCTATACATTATTTACAAAAAATAATGTTGCATTAGGCACAACAAGAAAATTATGAAAATTGTTTTGAATTTGGATTGAAGATGGACAATTTAGCTGGACTTTTAGCATAATTTTTCCATATACAAAGGTAAACACCTAAATATAAAACCTATCATATCCACTTGTTAACAAATAAATCCAGAGGATAGAGAGAGGGGAGGAACAAAAGCTCAACTTAGCATAGACATGCGACACAACCTTGTTAACAAGTCACATGTAAAATTCTAAAGTTGCATGGATACGGATACACGTGTGGATACGGATAAGGTATCAAATACGGATACGGCTAGTTTTTAAGGCCTCTGATATCAATATGGTTGGATACGAAGTATGTGTGTGTGTATAAACTAGATCATAAATAAAAATATATATTAAAATATTATCAATTTCAAATTATAAAAAAATTGTACGTTAAATTGCACATTCCCAGCCCACGGAAAGGTAGGATTAAAAAATGCACGTTGCGTAGGCCAATGGAAAATAGACGAAATGAAAAAAAAGAAGCAGAGGCAAAAGGAAAGAGGTCAAATGAATTGCAGGTTGAGCAGAGCCAATGTGAAAGTTTGAAGTAGAAGAGTGAATCAACATTCTCGCCTCCATATCCTCAATTGCTGATACTAAAATGTGTTATAGAAGGTCATTTGCAGATTTCTAGGATCTTTTTAGCCTTTTGATGGCGTTTTTTTGGTTCATTTTTTTAGCATTTAAATCAGATACGGCTATAGTTGGCCTACATATCATATCCAGCTATATCTGTTTTGGCCCAACCATGGATTCGTATCCAGATAAGGCTGAGTACAGTATTTGTACCGTATCCAAGCCCACCGTACCTGTATCCTTATCCGGAGCACAGATACGTGCGCCCTAGCAGTAGGGGTGCCGCATCCTACAACCCTAATTCTAACCATAAAAACCAATGTCATGTTAGAGAGAGCACACATGCATCGCACAAGGAAACTACAATATCATTACTTCTCTTGATGGAAACAAGAGCTAATTCATCAAAAGATTACCCAAAGTTGTAGGCACGTAGAACTCTATCTTTCTTATGTAAGATTGAGATACTAAATGAGTTTTAAGAAAATAATTTAAAGCAAGAACACCAAATTTGTATCACCTCTAAGTCATAGCACTCAGGAGATGAACACTCAGCCAAACTTCATTACAATTTACCAAGAGACAGATGGATATAGTAGTATACAAAGCATGTCAATTGAATAGTGCAGTACATGACTCATATGCATGTGACCAAACGGCCAATGTAATGACATTATTACCTCTGCTTAGCTCAATTTGAATAGAATAATACCTACCAAAGTTCACTACGTATGATGCCCATTTGAGGCATAGTTTGGGGAAAAATGTAATGTTCCAAGGCCTAGACAATATTTGTACTAGAAGAACAGGTGGTTGAATTTCATAAAGTTTAAAATTCAGAGGTTGCACATGCTCATCAAAAGAGCTATGTAGACACTCACAGATGTGACAAATCAAGTAGGAGGCCGTATATTTCTAATAGTGAGATAGTGGAGGAGTCTCCTTTAGCTTGGCAGGAATGTCAAATTAGCATCAAGCATGGTGGCATGACTTGAAACTGACCCAGACTCGACAAGGAAAGTGACTCAAAACTCAGTAAAACATGATACCAAAACACAGCAATAGACAAATCTCATTGGTGGAAAGGGAAGAAATTAAGAAGGTGTGATAGCAAAGGAGACAGAGATACCTCCAGCATATTGTTGACCAAGGTTTTGAAAGGCGTCAATGATAGCAAGTGATATCTGTGGAAAGCTTGTGCCAAATGCTAGTAGAGAAATATCTGCCAATGTGTAGTTCCATATCCTTTCTTTTGTGACTATTTTAGCTCCTGTGTCAGGATTCAAATGAACAACCTTCCTGGTCTGCTTCACAACATTCTCCATTGAGCGAAAAACGAGCAGTTATGGCAGACAATCCAATAAAGCAATAAAAAGGCCTAAAAATATATAAATGCTCGAACACCATTTCCCATGTTGGCCTCAGCATGAAACAAAAGGTACTTATTGCAGTTACGCTCCAATGAGCTTGTTGAATAGTTTGCAATAAGTTTGGAAGGGAGGCTAACTCGATAAAACCACCCTTTCCCATTTGAATTGTAAATTTGTGTAATCGAATCCATTGTGACCCCTACAAAAAAATTAGCAAATAAATTATAAGACAGGATACCATCATTATCAATCAACAAGGTATTACAAGAAATATCTACTGGTGTTTGCACCATTATCAGAATTATGTATAGTTGAGCATCCAAAACATTCAACATCTAAATGGATTATGGCTACAAGAATCCAAATTCAATCATGGATAATCAAACAAAACAAAACATGGTAAAGCATTTACAATAAGATATATGATTTTGAGTGTTTTCCTAGAGAGATTAAAAGATGACCCGAAGCTCCAACAAAAATTATGCATATTGGTTGAAGTCACTCCATTCATCATATAATCATCTCCACTTACAGTTTTTAACCTGTCATTTGCTGCCAATCACTTTGCCTCTGAACCTTTAATGCTCTTAAATGCTATAGTGTTGTCTCTTTTGCCTAAAAGAGAGAATACAAGGAAAGCAAAGTATATGCAAGATATCTAATACAGTAGTTCAGTGCCGATACAATCCCACTCAGAATTAAGGCTATGTAACTCACTATGCGCTAGTCTTGAACTTATGTTGTTAGGAGACGTAAGATAATCATTACAAACTTTTCAATGGAGGGGCCATGGGAATGAAATTACCCAATTCACTAAGACCCTCAATTTTCCATTGTATTTTATGAATCATCAACACTCCCAAAAGAGTGGCTCGAATTATGCTTCCACGACAGTTATTTTTTCAAGGAAAAACAAAAACTTTAACCTTTTCAAGGGAGAATAAAAACTTTACTTAGTACCACAAGGACTCGTGAATAAGGGTGGAGATCCAAAACCCACACCCTGCGATTCACGTTCCTTATTTGAAACTTTACCTTGTTTCCATGTGACTCCATGTACAACCACCATAAATCCAGAAAAAGAGGTCTTGGAGGGTTCACACCTTAAAACAAAAAAAAAAAAATACCAAAGGTTTGACCTTTCAAGGACACACTCAAGGTCAGATAGCAATTCATGTGAGCAATACGAACCATAAATCCATATGCCATCATGCAAGAATGCATGACATCCTGATGTCATACTACACTCTTAAAATAGTTAATTAGATAGTAGTTGGTCTCTAGGGATTATTCATGTATATCAGAAAATGGTGCTTCGTGAATGTATCATAAACATATCATATCATATTCCAACTCAAATTATATCCATTAATCTGTACCATAACAACCACTATAACACTTATGTTACAAGCATCAGATATCACTTTTGTAAATAGCAACATTTCACACATAAAACAACAAGAAATAAGGCGGCAGCATATGTAAGATATGATTTTGTCATTTAGAGTTATGGCAATGGCTTCATAGAGGTCAGGTGACTCATTTGGGGAGGTCCATAACAGTAGTTGCAAGTACTTCATTTCCACAACACTGGTTCTCAAAGTTTGAAGAGCCTTGGTTGGAAGAGCATAACCTTCCACTTGAAACTTACAATTAAGTAGTCTTTAATCAATTGGAAACAAAGACAAATGAGTTTCTTGTGAGTGGATGTGATCCATGCTTATGTTAGATATAAACAATCAAATTTGATGAGTTGAATCTGCCCCAATTTCAGCATATAACTGTAACACGCCCCAGTTCCACCTATCATAAAAGTACGTTGCAATTTTTTTAAAAAAAAGAGTACTTCAGGTTGAAAGGACTGTGCATGTTACAAGAACAGGCTACCCTTCTCCATAACTCAAGAGTCAAAACTATAATATAAGAGCCACATGCCTAGTGTGCAATTTTCAGGAACAAAAATCAGCCTTGAAATTATTGTACCGAAATTGCAAGCCAGAGTGATCTAAAGGCCTTCCAAATCTAACAGTTAATGCCCACACTCATCGCTAGAACTTTAGGAACATAAACTATTTAAGACATGTACCTGCACTGGTATACTGAATCAAAATAAATGTACTGATATGATGAACAAAATATGACGAGTGATTTTGGGGAAGTTTCAAAGCCTTTTCTGTACATGGATGCATCAAAGGGGTCCAATAACTAATCTAGGAATAACCACGTGGGCCATCATGCCCATTGCCAATTTTTCCACTTATTTAAAGAGGGCAAGCAGGTGATATTCTCCATCACGCATAGTAATGCCCACTTTCACGGCTTCCTAGCCCATTTGTGGGTTTTCTTTACAATTTGATTTAACAATTTCAAAGACCATCTAAGCAATGTGGGTTTCAATTTGACACTTAGTTACAATTTATGAAGCAGTGACATAGGCCAGAGTCATGAGCAATCTCAACATGTAATATACGAACTACAATGAATAGCCCCTATACCTGGTCAAATGCTTCCTGGATTTTGCTTAAGACTTTCAGTTATTTCGCTTTACCTCAAAGTAAATGATCGAGGAATCCAACCTTAAGGCAATTAGGTAAAAATTATCCCCTGGATACACTCCCCCGCTGTCCTAACTAGAAGAAATATTGGTATTGATATCTACTGTTATAGCTGACCGAATCCCATTTAATTCCACAGCCACCGACTGCAGCTTTTTGAAACTAATGTATCAAAATCGTCGCAGATTAACATAGATTGGGGCGTGGTCTGATACTCCATAGTGTAAAACTAGATTTCCTTATGGATGCCCTAAAGGTGTTAATTGCAGAGATGTGCGACAAACAGGGTTAGAAAACAAAATTGAAATATACATTAAATAAAAAACACAAAAAAGACTACAGAAATCCAGCGCAAACAAGTAATATCTTACCTTGCTGAAAATGATTCAAAAGCTCTACGAATTTGTTAGCTCAGGGCTAGAATTTCTAGAATTGTTGCAAATAAAAGTTCGAGTCCATTAAATACACGCCGAAACTGCTCAATTTTTAATTGTAATTCCGATATTGTATGCTGCTCTGAGATTTGAAAACTCAAAACCTCGACACTATTTTAGATTCGACGGACGCATGGTGTTCAAGAATCTCAAAACAAATAAATATCATTGCAGAACGCTTATTCCACTGAATTGTTCTTCACATAAGATACATAAGGAGAATTACCAGTACTTAAAAGGGATAATGTCCTCGAGTAGCGATGTCTAGGTTAACGAAATGATGTGTTTCGTTAATTTTCAGCAGTTTTATGGAACTTTCAGCATGTATGTAGAATTGAACCAAAGGCGAGAGTGTAAGTCGATCTGAGGATTGAACCTCCTTAGTACTTGGGAATCGAGATTATATTTGCTGTGTCCGTCTGATAATCCGAGGGGGGAAAGAGCATGCACCAGGCACTGGATTTAATTGCACCTCCAATTTTCTATTCAAACCATACGTTTTGCGCTACAGGCACGACACAGGGTTTTTCGTGCTTGGTTCAAATTGGCGACTTAATTTGACAGTTAAGTAGCGGATGAAATGCCTGACTAAATGTGGATCCCCGCGAGTGCCGTACATCATCCAACGGTAGGCCTGGGCTCCTTTGTTCGTGGAGAGAGCGCTGACCCCTGGATGTTATTGTCAGTAAACTTCTGACAATATCGCACTTGGGTACAGGAAAATATGTTTTTAATTTAGGTTCTTTTATTTTAACTATGGGGTCCACCAATAGCCCGATCCACTAGGTGAGGAGTAGGACCACCGCGGTCCGCACATGCCCTAATTTTGACACGTGTCACAAAGAGAAAAGGTCACGCAGGCTGACAAAAACTATGGAGCCGGTTCCTGTTTCTGCTTTG
This sequence comes from Taxus wallichiana var. yunnanensis, assembly GCA_018340775.1. Lineage (NCBI taxonomy): Eukaryota > Viridiplantae > Streptophyta > Pinopsida > Cupressales > Taxaceae > Taxus > Taxus wallichiana. The sequence goes on along the minus strand of CM031240.1, from coordinate 348,994,457 downwards.
AGGGTTTCATTACAGTTTATCACGTGCGGGCCGTTAGTATTTTATTCACTAAAATTCGGCCCGAGGAATTTTGTGGGCCCCGTGTGCATATTTGTATTTTTACCATAAAATTGGTGTGAATTGTGTTTTGTTGTGAATGTAGGTACCACAGTATTGTCAATCAAAAAAATGGTAGAAAGACTTAAACTGAAATTGCACGTGTGAATAGGTATACATTTCCCTCTATCCCAACTAGAATATTCATTATAGAAATAAATATTATTGCTTTTTTTTGGAGTAAATATGCTAATACAAGAATTATCAATAATAAACAATTGATTGTAGAAAAGACTAGAGGGAAAATGTACACGTGGCTATACATTTGTATAAGATTTTGACTGAACTCCTTGCTTCCACATCTACAAATTGAAAATGAGGATGGAGTTGTTCCAAAAACAACAAAAGAAGTTCTTTATAAAATGTTGCTAATGTGACTATGTTGATTTTATTTGGTTTAGAATAGCAAAATTCTATATTTTGTACTTCCATGATTTTCTTGTTTGTTGGAAAGTCAATTCTTCAAGAATCTCCAACAAAAGTACAAATTATAAAACGCATTTATTTATAACGTGGGTTATAGTTGTACAACATTTTTTTAGTGTTTTTGAATCAATATTCTTGTGCAAGTAGCAATCAACAATACTTCATTGATATGCCCTTAATCCTAGTTCATATATCAGGATATGGATAGCTAACATATGGCTAACATAATCTCTTATCATGTCATGTCACATTTATTTATGATTAGTACTCCAGTCTTGGTGCCTTGCATAACATAATAGGGTATATATAGGAGTTAGAGAATAGCAAATTATCATCATATTGAGCACTTGAGATTTATTGTATGGTTTAAAGGTTGCCCTCCAAAGTGGTTAAGTCATTCTACTTGCATATTGTGATCATTTCTCTATGTTTTGGTGTTCCTTGGTGTTATATTGCCACTGATATTCAAATCTATCTAAGTAATTTCATTACAAGTGGTATCAAAGCTTCGATCTGGCTAGAATTGGGTCAAAACCCTCATTTTATGAACTTGTTTGTATCTTGCTATTAATTCATATTTATCTATAAAAAATTGTTGGAGTTGTGACATCTAAGGATAAATCTACACCTCAAATTTCAGTTGATTTGAATTCATTTTGTGGAAGTTATTGCAATATTAGTGTTTTCTATGAATTTGCTCATTACGCCGCAAATTGTAGAATTTCTCTAAAAATCTTACATTTTCCAAATGCTCTCTAAAATTTAGTCGGGGTTTCTTCTTGGGGTTTTTGTTTATCTAGTCAAAAGCAACAAAAAAACTTAAACCCTAATCACCATGACAGGGGAGTCCAACTAAAGACTAAGAAAAAGGTTTTGCTACTCCCAAGGAAAACTCCCAACAAGGAGGAAGCCAAATCGGAGTTGGAAATGGGTGGAAATTATGATGTTATTCATTCCTTTGTGAATGAAAAAATCCAACCTCTTGTGGATAGCATGCAAAACTTGAAGGGAAATATGGAGGCGATGGATCATAACATACACAAAAAGGTGAAGACAATAAAAGGATATATATAAGACATCTGAAAATATTGAGTTTTTGTTAGCCTCTCACACAACTCAAGGTGGATCAAATGGAAATACAAATCGTGATTCACATACTACATCACATTCATCTGGAGTGAGCTTTAATTTGAGGCCAGGAACCTACTCCCAAAGGTGGACATGTATAAGTTTGATGGCAAGGACCCACTCAATTAGATCACCAAAATGGAGAATTTATTTGATCTACATCAAATCCCAAGTGGGCAAAAGGTTACTATGGCATCATTATATCTAGAACCAGAACAATTCACTTGGTATCGTTGGTTGTGTGCTCAAAAGAAGAAGGCTCTTAATGTCACTTAGTCAATTTTTACGGAGGAGCTGCAAATGCACTATAATAGTAGTGTGGTCGAGAACTACTTTAGCCAATTGGCAAATCTACGGAAAATAGGATCAGTAAAGGATTATATTTAATAGCTTCAAAGCCTATCATTGCATGTGGATACAATTATAGATGATAATTTGAATGATCAGTTCCTGGGCGGTCTTAAGGATCACGTCCAACACGAGGTATGAATGTTTAATCCATCCATTATTTTTTATTCTATTATCATGACACGTAGGGTAGAGGAAAACTCATCGCCATGAACTGGAATACCTTCACTTACATTAGATATTATAGCACCTCGATACCATCATTCCCTCAACCTATTTGATTGACTCTTCAACAAATTGAAGAGAAACGAGAAAAAATGATATGTTTCAGGTTGTGACAACAAATGGAGAAAAGGACATAAATGTGTTGAGAAGAAATTATTCTACATTGAAAGGCTTGATGAGGAAGAAGAATGGGATGAAGCTTCGGGTGATGAGGAAGAGGTTCCTAAGATCGAGACTAAAGAATCTCAACCATCTCTTGCCATGCAATTTCAAACAAGAAGAGCACCCATGAAACCCTTAAGGTGGTTGTTTTCTTGAATAAATAAAGGGTAGTTGTATTGATTGACTCTAGTAGTACTCACAAGTTGTTTTGTTTATCCAGCCCCGAGTTTCACGTCAAGGTGGTAGATGGTGGTAAAGTTATTTGTTCAAAAGTGCCATAAGATTAAGTTATCCATGGGAGATTACTTGCTAGAGGGGCCCCTTGTTTCCATTTCAATGGGGGTGCAAACATTGTGTTAAGGGTTTAATGGCTAACTACATTGAAATTATTGAGATGAATTTCCATAATTGTTCATGTGGTTCCCTTACGAAGGGAAGACTTTTGAGCTACGATGGATGAAGGCATAATCTCCATAGTTTGTAAGTTCTCATCCAAAGCATGAGATGTTTAAGAAGGGTGAAGATGGGTTTGTGGCATAACTATTTTCATTGGAAGCTCAACCATCAAAAGGTAATATACCATCGATCTACAAGCAATTATTGATGGGCATTCATTTATTTTTAGGGATATGCCAAAAGGTTTTCCTCCCAAAAGAGATTATGATAATATTATTTATCTAGTAACAGGAAGTCAACCACCCAATTTTCGACCTTATCGGTATCCTTATCTACAAAAAGAGTGAGATTGAAAATATGGTAAAGAAATGTTGGAAGTAGTTATTATTCACCATAGTTAGAGTGCCTACTATTTACCAAAAGAGTGATGGTGTGAATGAAGGATGGAGTTTGGAACATGTGTATAAACTATAGGGAGCTCGACAAATATATGGTTAATGATAAGTTTCATATTCTTGTCATTGAGGATTTGATGGATGAGCTACATGGAACTGATTATTTTACAAAATTAAATCTTCGATCCGGATATCATCAAATCCAAATTCACGATGAAGATATTCATAAAACCACACTAGGACATATGAATGCCATTATGAATTTATGGTAATGTCTTTTGGCCTTACGAACGTACCCTCTACATTCTGAAGTTTGATGGATTCCATCTTTCGGCCATTTTTGTTAGATTTTATCATGGTATTCTTAAATGATATATTAATCTACATCAATACCTAGGAGGACCATTTACACCATGTCAATAAGGTCTTGAACAACAACTTTATGCCGAGCCCTTCAACTATGCTTTTGGAGTTAGGGAGGTAGAATACTTGGGTCATGTCATTTGTCATGAAAGTGTAAAATTGGATCCTTATAAGATACAATCCAATGTGGACTAGTGTAGACACAAAATTATGCACTTATTATTATTACATTACTCCTCTAGTATGTTGTTATATACATGACTTTTAAGTGAGAATATATACCTTGTGTGCAAGATATACCATGACCATTACAAAATTATGCACTTATTATTACTACATTACGCCTCTAGAGTTTTATTAACCATATACCTTGTGTGAACGATGATGTAAGAGGTGCATATTCATCTTCAGTAAAGGATAAAACAAAGCTTGCTTCTTTGATGACCATGAAACCAACCCACTTCCCAATATGAAACTTTAACCTAAATTAGCCTTCTTGTCATCAAAATAACTTCCCCAATCTAAATATGTGTATTCACTTAAACATAATAAACTTACTCATTTGAAATTAATTCCATGTTTATAAGTATCTCTTACATATCAAAAAACTCTTTTCGCTCCTTGCAAATGCTTCAGTGATGGATTGTTCATAAATCTAGAAACTAATGAAACCCAATAACTATGAACTTTGGTCTTGTAGACCCACTTGGTTCCAATGAAATATTTATTAGATAGAGGTTGAATAATATTATGTGTATCATTCCTCCTAATTGAATCCATCTTATTTTTTATAGCATCAACCCTCTCTTTTCTTTGTTTTTCATAACATTTAGGTTCACTAGCCATAAATGACAATGTAACCATATTATTTTCATTATAAGCATCATCAAATAAATTACCTTATCGAGATTAAATCCTTGTGATGCTCTTCTCATAATTATGGTCCAACATTTTATTTGTTTGATGTGGATTCAATAAACACTTGTACTTGTTTGGTGTTGATGTAGATGGATGACTAGTCTCTTGGGAAGAGCTAGTATTGTTTCATGTTGAACTAGAAACTTGTGTAGGACTTTGTAAGACCTCCAAATATTCTTCAAATGGCTACACCCATTCACGCATGATCCTTTTAGAAATATTATCATGATTAACATACATATTATTTTCAAAAAAATTATAATCCCTAGAAAAAAAATATGGATTTACTACTACATTTATAAAACTTGTACATCTTCCTTTCATCACCGAATCTTGTGAAAATATGAGTCACACATTTAGGATCTAATTTTATCATCTTTGTTTCACCATGTATGCCTTAGTTCGATCACTTGCAAAGATAAGTTAGTTGATATAATATAAAAAACCACAAACAAATGTTACTTAAATAAATGATCTCATGTTGTTTCCTTCGAGAATGAGAGGGATAATCATGGGTTTTCTCACTTTGAATAAAGCAAGTTAAATATTCTAGACCTAAATCTAAAATCTACATGAAAACACTTGGAAAATATTTTTTTTTGTTAGGGGATCTACCTCGGACAAATCCCTAACCCCGTTAAGGTAATAAAATATAGTCATGAAATTAAACTGATAAGGAGAATCATAATCCAAATAACAACACACTAAATCTTACCATACATCTTGATCTAGTCTTTCACGTGGATTTTCTCATGGATGTTTTAGATATAGGTGCCCTAAAGTGTGCTCTATTGTTCAATATTGGTCCAACAATATTGCATTGCTTTGCCAAAGTGGAGAGAGAGGATTCAAGTGCAAAGGATTAAGATAAGGAACAAAGAGCATAATGGAGTTAGACTCATTAATTGTTATGTAAATTTGACGTTAGAGGTTGTATTTATAAGGTCCCGAGGTGTAATTAATGGAAGGAGCTAATTAATTTTTCTTAAGGATAATGGAAAATTAGGTAGGTGAATAGTGATGAATAGTTCATAAATAATGATGATTTTTGAAAGTGGGGAGAATGTAGGTGGTGAATAGTGAAAAGTATTTTAAAAATGGAGGGAAGGTGGGTGAAATAATGAAGCATATGTGAAAATGGAGGGAAGGTGGGTGAAATAATGAAGCATATGTGAAAATGGAGGGAAGGTAGGTGGAATAGTGGAGCATCTTTGAAAATCAAACAATTAATTGGATTATTTTATTAGGTAGTGGGGAACATGGTGATAATGAAAGGTTGATGTGGCTAATGATGTGGCAAGGATGATGTGGTTGGTGAGTAGGATGTGATTAGATTAGCTAATCATTTATTAACTTTTAATCACTTATGCGATTTTCATGGGATTTGAAATGGGATGAAGAAATTAATTGATGTTGTGGTAGAATTAGAGTTGTACATACCCTTATCTTGACTTAAGGTGAGCTGCATTATTCTCTTTCCTTCAACTTGGATGGACTTTCCACTTCCAATTACACTTGGCTTTTGAAGGAATCATCTAACTTGTTGAAACCATTTTTTTGACTTGTCATGTGATTTGAACAACCTGAATCAAGAAACCACATATTCTTTCCATCCTCTAATCCCACATTACATGAGAGACAATAATTTGAGTCATCTTGATCCTCACTTTGTTTAGCTTGAAATGATTTCTTCTCACCCTCTGGAAATTAGCTTAATTCTTTGTTGTTAATACCCTACTATATTTTATAAAGTGTCCTAGTTTTTGTAATAATGACAAGTAAGGTTTCTCTTGACTTTACTTGTGAAGTTAGCTTGATCTTTCCCTTTGAAATACTTTATTTGGTTGCAAGTGTTTGTTCTAAATCTCCTACATATAGTCTCATCTTATCCTCATGGGACAAGAGAGAACCCACTAATTCATCAACACTTATAGTGTTCGCCTCCTTACACTCCTCAAAAGTGATCACAATATGTAGCCATATTTTTGTTAAAGATATTAATTTTTTCCTCACTATAAACTTATGTCCTATGGTTTGTCCCTAAATCCTTATTCTATCCACTAAATTATTTCTTTATGCAATATCATCGCACTCCTTCATTGACTAACATTCTCAAATTTTCAAAATTCATTTTCAGATTTTGGAGTTTTGCTTCTCTTATCTTAACAGATCCCCGATATGAAATCTCTACGGTATTACATAGCTCATGGGTGTTCTTACTTTCAACAATTCTTGGATAAATGTTTGGGTCAATGAAACTTTGTGGATAGGAAAAAACTTATGCGTGTGCCTTTTCTTCTACCCTTTTTACTCTCTAGGTACTCCCAACTTAATATTTTAGTGTTTTGTTGTGGTTTAGTTAGCGAATGTAAATTTTGGGTATTACATAGAAGTAATTTCAAGATGCACTTAGATTACATATCGGACTTGGGGTAGTAAGGCATGTATTTTAGAGGCAATTGTACATGATATTTTCTTTTGGGATTGTTAAACCACAAATGAGGAGATGGGAGGAAAACTAAACAAACATATGATGAGGGTCATTACAATCCTCATCATTTAATCTTAAAGAATGTCAAAACCAGGTGGTGTCCAAGGCTATCTGCAAAAGAGGCTGAAGGAAACAATGATTTGCCAGTTCTTTGCTCTATAATTGAAAATGTTTGACAAAAATTTAATAATTGAAAGTGAATCTAATCTAACAAATTGAAATAAGTAACTGAAAGTAAATCTAATAGAACAAACTGAAATAAATAACTGAAAGAAAATCTAATCTAACAAACTGAAAACAAAGAAATGAAAGTGAAAATGAAGTTTTACAAAAATGCTAAATAAAAAAACACACAATGTTGATTTAAACAATCTAAGTAAACGATAATTATTATATTCTAAAAAAACAATAAAATATCCTCCTTGGGTAAGAGTGGGCCCTTGCTCTTCCCTTAAAGTTTGATTAAAAATCTAAACACGTGATGTTGCCAATACATTAGAACTATAGATTTTATTAATCAGAAATGATATTACAAAAATCATCCATTTTCTACCACCATTGCATTGAGTTATTTGGAGAGATATTTATAACTCATCCCTTGGTCAATACTCCAAGATTATAGAACTACTTACCTATAATATTGGGCAAGACTTGACTACATCTTCCACTTTACAATGAGATAAATGTGGAAGGAATTTATTCAAACACTACAACTCCAAGTTTAACAACTTCTTCCACTTGCCAAGGAGAAAATTGTGGAAGATTTATTCAAACACTACAACTCTATATTTAACTACCTCTTCCACTTGCATTTAACTACTTCTTCCACTTGCCAATGAGACAAATGTGGAAGAGATTTATTCAACACTACAACTCTAGATTGAACTACCTCTTCCACTTGACAAGTCCACTCTTGCATGATTGAATCTTTCAACATGACAGTTGTCCCATCATATTCTCATCCTTGATTTTCTGATCATTACCATGCATTCAATTTGAAGAATATTTTCAAACCTTTTATGGGTTTGGTGATCCTTGTTGTAAGATTTCTAAAACATTTTGAAATTATTATTTTCATTGAGAAATGAGGGAGATATCGCAATTCTATTGAACCTATGTTTTTTTTTTTCTTATTTGCTTTCTTTAACCTTATTCTATTGAAACTTCAAATCAAGATATCTCTTTAATTAAATTGTTGTATAAAAATGGAGATAGATTTTTCCTCCTAGCAATAAGAGGAACAAAAACTCTCTCATTTCGAGGTCTCCTGAACTTTAGTTAGAGAAAATCATGTGATAATTATGTTCAAGTCCTGCATTTGACAACCATCTTCTTTAAATGTGGACATTTTGGTAACCATTATTGTTGTGTAAAAACAAAGAGAGGTTCTTCCTCCTTGCAATAAGAGGAACAAATTATCTCTCATTTTCTCATTTGAATGTCTACAATTTCAGCTTAGAGAGAGTCATATGTTGATTGTATGAGTCATGCACTTGACAATGTTCTTCTTCAAATGTGGATATCTTCATAACCATTATTGTTATGTAAAAACGAAGAGAGGTTTTTCCTCCTAGCAATAAGAGGAATAAAAACCTCTCTCAATTTATCATTTTAAGAATTTACAAGTTCAACTCCACATTGGGCACAAAAATTGGATTTGTGGTCTTCCTTTTCATTCTCGATCACTCAATATTTTCCACAAGCAAAACTCCCTTTCTTAGGCCTTGAGGTCCGTAACTTCGCTTAGAGAGTCTTGTGCTAACTATGTGAGTCATGCGTTGGATGAGTTCTTCATTGGTTGAGTCATGAGTTTGCTTTTGAATACAAGATAAAGAATAGTCCAAAGTGTTCTAAAGTGATTTATCTTTCAAATATTTTCAAATGACATGCTCATACACAATACTGCACTCCAACTTACAAGAAATATTAGGAAATGAAAACATTCAGATTGCAATGGAATTTTCAAAAATAGATCAAATATATTCTACATTTTATCTTAAATAAGCTATCTAGTTCTTAAGACTACATCTAAATCCACTTTATAAGAGAAGGAATAATGTTATTTTGTGCATTATATGAGACTTAGTTTGGTCTCATCAATATACTCTCATGCAATCAATAAATCGTTATGTTAGTAAGAGGGCCAATTCCATTATGGTGTCACTAGTATTGGCATAAGGATCATGATATATTAGAGTTTATATGTTATCTCAAACAAAGCCAACCAACTAATGTGAGATTGATTTTTTGATTCAATGAGGATTTTTAGATTCATAAAAGCAATTCCAAATTGGGGTAGTAAGACATGTATTTTGTGACAATTATATTTTTATATTTTTATGGGATTATGAAACCAAGAAGGAGGAGATGGGGAGGCCAAGCAAGAAAACATACTCATCCATTTCTATTATGTTAGTAAGAGGACCACCTCTATTATGGTGTCACCCCTATTGGCATAAGGATAATGATATATTTGGGTTTATATGTTACAAAAACCAAGCCAACCAACCAATGTGGGATTAATATGATTCAATGAAGATTTTTAGATCCGTGGAAGCAATTCCAAGATGCATTGAATAAGCATGTCCATCTTGGGGTAGTAAGGTATGTATTTAGAGGCAATTGTACACAATGTGCAATTTTTCTTGATATTATTTGGTAGTTCAATGTTTTATGTCACATAATAATTATTAATAGAGATTGAGGTTTCATTTGGTGATATTTTTGTAATAATATAGGCTGATATATCATGTTGTATTTAAGTAGTTCAATGTTATATATTGCATTGTAATTATTGATAGAGGTTGAGGTGTCATTTGATTAAATTTTTGTTTTTAAACTATGGGTTGATATTTCGATGTAATAAATTGTATATAAATATAATGTTGTATGCTACATTATAATTATTAATCTATTGTAGTATCTTTTGGTAATATTAATAGGTGAATAAAAAAACTAAAATTAACATTGAAAGTAGTGATGATTACTTATTTAATTGAAGTGAACATTTTGCAATAAGGCTTGATAAAATATTTCCTTGTTAACTAATAGGGAAGAATATGAATACATCTTTATGTATTATTGAATTAAAAATGTAAGTTTGACTTGTAAGATATAAGAAATTCAACATAAAAAATGATACTAAAATTTAACATACAAAAATATATTAACTTCTAATTGGTTGAAAACATGAAGTAATAATAGCCAATTAAACCCAATTAAGAAAAACTAATTGGTATAGTACCTTCCTTCCTTCATAGAGGACTAATAATAATGATAAAGATGTTAGCATAAGACTAAATAAATTCTACAATATTATTTTACTTGTGTGTTTATATTATACAATTTTAACTATATAACTAAACATAATATAGAGATTTGACATTAGAAATTGAATGTTTTTGAATAAGAATTCAACAAATATTCTACTCCTTTCTTAATGTCAAATCTTTCAATTGCTTAAACATATAGAATAGAAGTATGTGAGATGTCAAAAACTTATAATTATTGCATTCAACGGATGCTATATATACATGCCTTCCGCAAGAATAAAAATAACAATGTAATAGTAAAGTAAAAATTTAGGGCATGAACTTTATTTATTTTTATTTTTGTGACACATGTGCATGCACACGCATACATTTATTTATGCAATTTTATCGATTATTATATAAAATGTTATTTTTAGACATGCATATTTTTGTTTGTTTCTTTTTAACACATCTATATTTAACTTTTTCTTTATTTAATTTTTTTTGACATGGATATTCAACAACCACTATCATTTTTAATTCATATTTAAAAAGTTCACATGTTCTAGAATGTACTTTACACCTTTAAAGCAATTACTAGTATAACACCCATTGAGTGCAATTAAACATGTTTCATTTCAACAACAATAAATTTAGCATGGATATTGTTATGCCCTTAACCTATTGCTTGTATTAGGACATGAGTAGTCAACTTGTGGCTTACCATATCATTTTATTATATCATTTATACTTTCTCATGCTTAATAGGTCGGCTGGTGATGGCCATAACATATGAATAGTTTATATAGGGGATTGTAGGTAGTAGTTCATTATCATTTGAGCATTTGAGTCTTATTATATGGTTTTGAGGTTGCCCCAAAGTGGCGAAGCTATTATATTTGCATATTGAGATCATTATTCAAATATTGTGTTATTTGGTGTTCTATTTCGCTCATAATCAATTATACTAGTAATTTCATTACAACCGGTATCAAAGTCATGTCCAGGCCAAAATTAGGGCAAAAGCCTAATTTTTGTTTTCGTAATATATTTCAACCAAAGCGAATTGGTGGGAGATATTTTTACCGAGTTGCGAAACATTTCAAGTTTGATATCATGGTGGGGCCTTCCACAAGAGCAAAAAGAATCCGTTACTCCAAGTAAAACCCTAAATAAAGATGGGATAGTGATTGAAGAGATGGATTCATAAGGGATAAATACAAGTTCCTCATCACTAGGGTTTACTTCACTTGATCATAAGGTGAGCCAACTTGAGTATGAGTCATGAAATGTACAATCTAAGATGAACTCTAAAGGAGACATAGCCCAAATCAATCATCGGTTGGATGATATCACGCAACATGTAAAGGGTAAACAATATGGTCCAAATCCATCCCATATCAACCAAGGAGGATCTTCATTTCAAAATTGTGGACAAAATAACTATGTTGGACCACTTTTCCAACCCAATCGAATCTAACTTATTCGCAACCACTAAACATGATGTCGAAAGTGGATATGCGCAAATTTGATGGTAAAGATCCCCGAATTGATAAATCAAATGTTGAACTTCTTTGAGCTACATCAAACACCATCAGACAAAAAAGGTGACATTGGCATCCCCGTATCTTGAACCCGACCAATTCGTTTGGTATCGATGGTTATGTGCTCGAGGCGTAAGAATGGTCTCGGTGTCACTGGACAGCTTTTACTAAGGAGTTGTCATTGCACTATAGTTCCGGTGTTTGAGGGAACTACTTTAGTCAATTAGGAAAGTTATGACAAATAGGATCAGTCAAAGATTATGTGCATCAATTCCGTAACCTTTCTTTAAGGGCAGAGAATATACCAAAAGAGAATCAATGACCTATTTCTTGGGGTCTTAAGGACCACATCGAGCATGAGGTACGTATGTTTAATCCACTCAAGCTTTCGATTCTATTATCATTGTACGCACGAGCGGAGGAAAAATTTCTTTGTAGTAGGAGGGCACCTTTCATTAACACCAAGCACCGTAGTATCTCTTCCTCTTCATTTTCTAGGCCAATTAGACTAACTCCTCAACAAATGGAAAAGAGAGCAAAAGGATTATGTTTTAATTATGATAGCAAATATGGACTGGGACACAAATGTTCGAGAAGAAGTTGTTCTATATTGACATATGTAATGAGGATGATAAGGACGTTGAAATTATAGGAGAGGTGAGGAACCAAAGAGAAGAGGAATAAGAGGATCACCAACCTACAATTTCTTGCCATGCATTTTCAATTATTAGTACTCCTCAAACACTCAAGCTTATTGGCTATCTCAAAAATAGAAGGTGATAGTTTTGATTGACTTGGGGAGTACTCATAACTTCATAAATAGTAAGTTAGTTGCTCGCCTCAATTGTTTTATTTACCCACTCCCAAAATGCAAGTTATGATTGTGGATGGTGGGACAGTCAAGTGCACAGAAAGTGTCATAGTATCAAGCTTTCCATGGGAGACTACATGTTAGACTCACCTATGTTTGCTATTTATATGGGAGGGGCAGATATTGTTTTGGGTGTCCAATGGCTCACAACCTTAGGTACTATAGAGCTGAATTTCCAAGAATTGTTCAAGTGATTTCATTTAGATGGAAGGACAATACAATTGAATGGGATGGCAGCTAAGTCTCCAGATTGTTACTCTCATCAAATGTAGAAGGTTCTCGAAAAGGAGTAGATGGATTTATAACAAAGTTATTTTCCGTAGAAGTACAAAATACAAAGTCTTCAATGCCACCCGATCTTCAGAAGATTGTTGATGCTCACTCATCTGTTTTTCATGCAATTCCAAAGGGACTACCACCAGTTAGGGATCATGATCATGTCATTCAGTTGATTCTAGAGAGCCAAACACCTAACATCGACCATACAGATACCCATATTTCCAAAAAGTGAGATCGAGAAAATGGTTCAGAAATGTTGAAGGCAGGCATCATTAGGCCAAGCCAGAGTGCATATTCTTCACCACTGGTCATGGTACGTAAGAAGGATGAAACATGGAGGATGTGTCTAGATTACTGAGAACTCAACAAGTACACCATCAAAGATAAGTTTCCTATTCCAATAATTGATGAATTGCATGGTGCTATTTATTTCACAAAATTAGATCTTTGTTCTGGGTACCATCAAATTAAAATAAAAGAGGAAGATGTTTATAAAACAGCTTTTCAGATTCATGATGGCCATTATAAGTTTTTGTAATGCCTTTTGGTCTTACAAATGCGCCTTCAACCTTTCAAAGCTTGATGAACACTATTTTCGCACCATTTTAAAGGAAATTTGTATTAGTTTTCTTTGATGACATATTGATTCACAAGAAGACATGGGAAGAACACTTACAACATGTAAATAAAGTGTTGGAAGTTTTGGAGAAACATACTCTCTATGCAAAGCCATCTAAATGTTCTTTTGGTGTACGAGAGGTAGAGTACTTGGGTCACATTGTATCCCATGAAGGCATCAAATTTGATCCTCGAACATCAAAGCTATGGTGGAATGGCCAAGGCCCAAAACTCTCAAAAATCTTCATGGGTTTCTAGGACTAACAGGTACTACATAAGATTTGTGCGGGGATATGGTAGAATAGAAACCCCACTCACCGCATTGATAAAGAAGGATGCCTTCCATTGGACAGACTTAGCCACTAAATCATTTGAGCAAATTTGAAGGGAAGCCTTGTGCAAAGACCCCAATTTTGGCTACTCCCAACTTCTCAAAACCTTCATTGTTGAATGTGATGCTTCAGGATCAAGATTGGGATCAGTTCTAATGTAAAAGGAAGACCAATTGCATTTGAGAGTCTCCAATTCAAAGGAAAACATCTGCTCAAACCTGTCTATGAGAAAGAAATGATGGCTATTCTTGATGCGGTCAAGCAATGAATGCCCTATCTCATGCGTAGACACTTCAAGGTAAAAATTGATCATGATAGTCTCAAATACTTTTTTGGAGCAAAGGTTATTATCTAAGGAACAAAAAAGTGGGTAACAAAAATGTTGGGTTATGATTTTGAAATCATATACAAAAAGGGTAAAGAAAATGTAGTAGCTAATGCGTAGTCCGTAAGGGATACATCCGCAAATGCCTTACTATGTGGAATGTCCATGTTGACGGCCGATTGGGTGGATGAAGCAAGATTGGAATGGGATCAAGACAAGGATACACAATCTCTAATACATAATATCAAGCATGGATCTATGACATTTAACAAATTTAAGTGGAAAGGCAATGCCCTATGGTACAAGGACAGTTATACTTGAGTAAATATTCTAAGTTGAAGCATAAGATTCTTGCAAAGCTACATGCCTCAACTATTGGAAGACACTCTGTGTTTTTGAAGACATATCATAGAATAAAAAGAGAATTCTTTTGGGAAGGACTCAAGGGGATGTACAAAAGTTTGTATCGAGTGTTTAGTGTGCTAATGAGAATAAAGGGGAAACAATTAAGACACCAAGTCTGTTGTAACCCTTACCAATTCCTAGCCGAGAGATGATGAGGAGGTCTCCATGGATTTTATCACCGGATTACCTTTTCGCAGGGTAAGAATGGTATTTTCATGATTGTGGATAGGCTCACAAATATGCCCATTTTTGTGCCCTATCACATCCATTTCAGCAGCTAGTAATCTGATCCTTTATTTTTTTGAGACAGGTTCAAAGGCTACATATAACCCCAAAGATAATTGTAAGTGATCATGATCCTATTTTCACAAGTAATTTTTGGACGGAATTATTTTCATGTTTGGGTACTCAACTAACTCATAGTTCATCTTATCATCCTCAAACTAATGGGCAAACGGAAGTGGTCAACAAATGCTTAGAGGGGTATCTACGTTGTTTTGTATCAAATAAGCAGGAAAGATGGATTAAATGGCTACCACTTGCAAAATGGTGGTATAGCACATCTTTTCATACCTCTTCTCAAATGACCCCATTTTTAGCATTATATGGTTACCATCCACCTTCTATCACTTCCTCCTTGAGGGTGAAAACTAAGGTCAGAGATGTTGAGGAACACATTCAACATCAACAATAGGTTTTGGCTAGTTTGAAGGAGAATTTAGCATTAGCACAAAACAGGATGAAACAACAAGTAGATCAACATCGTAGTGAAAGACATTTTGAAATTGGTGACTGGGTTTTTGTACGTCTCCAACCTTACAAACAGATGTCTCTAAAGCAACAGAAAAAGGACAACAAACTTGCTCCTAAATACTATGGCCCTTATCAGGTTCTACAGAAAATTGGTAGTGTTGCTTATAAACTAGAGTTGCCTCCATCTTCACACATACACCTAGTATTCCATGTTTCATGCCTGAAGAAGGTTATTGGACAGAAATTTGAAGCCCAGACAGAGTTACCAGAACTTGACAAGGAAGGAAGAATCATTTTGGAGCCAGAGAAGATTCTACAAACACGTACTAAGAGGTTGAGAACTAGATACATTAAGGAATATCTGATCAAGTGGAAGAATCTGAGCATAGAAGATGCAACCCGGGAGGATGAAGGTTTTCTTCAAGGCAACATCCAGATTATTCAACGTTGAGGACAACGTTGGTTTGAAGGGGAAGGGCATGCTACGCCCTTAACCTATTGCTTGTATTAGGATATGAGTAGCCAACTTGTAGCTTACCATATCATTTTATTATATCATTTATACTTTCTCATGCTTAATAGGTCATCCTGGGTGATGGCCATAACATATGAATAGTATATATAAGGGATTGTATGTAGTTGTTCATTATCATTTGAGCATTTGAGTCTTATTATATGGTTTGGAGGTTGCCCCCTCGAAAGTGGCGAAGCTATTATAATTGCATATTGAGATCATTATTCTCGAAATATTGTGTTATTTGGTGTTCTATTGTTGCTTATAATCAATTATACTAGTAATTTCATTACAATGGTATGCCACTAAAAGCACTTTTTTTCAAAAGAGTTACTTTTTGAAATATATGGAATGACCCCTTATATTAGAGGAGGGGTTAACAAGTAAACCATGAACACTATATTAGAGGCTAACACGTTGCCAACATATCATATACCAAGGGTTGGACCTATCGATAGAGTTAAACAATTTAGGTCTCCCATGTCTTAATTTTGGTTCCCAATTTACCCGCAATGTATGGAGTGGGAATTTACATGTTGACCAAAGGTTATAAGGGCGCTCACCTTTGTTAGAGCTTTGTAGCCAAGTCGCTTGGCATTTCTTGATTCCTCAAATTACCCAAAAAACACATCATATATTAAAATGTCTATTATTCATGTTGAATGAAGGTATATGCAATTTGTTGAATGTCATAATTGTAAATTTTTTATTTAACTTTGCTTCCAAACAATGGTGGAATAATATCGTGGGACCTGAAAAAAAATGATTCTCGTATATTTGTGATAATAAATTGTAACCATGAACAATCAATAAAAAACATAATGATATTCAAAACTATTCTTTGTTATATAAAAATATATTGGAGCATCTCGTCTTCCAGTTCTCGGAAAATATAACTATTTTTTTGTGTTCCCTCTGGAAAAGGAGTGCTACTTATCCTTTCAAGCTCACAATTAATTCTACCTCATAACCTTGGTATAGGCTTGTTGTAAATAAATCATTATTTTCTCACTATTTCGTCAATGTACAATCCACGTACTAATTGCACTAGATACATGACATTTTGTATTATTTGACATAATATTTTAGCTATGATTTACTTTTATATCACTCATACACTAATTTAGTTTAAATCATTATTTTCATTCATTCCTCCATCTAGTTATGTATCAAGTTTTATATAATGGTATTTATGCTTTAGTCCTTTTACAAAGGTTATCCCATTCAACCACTAAGTATCTAGCGTCAATAACAATATGGTTTATAAGTTCCTCAATGATGGGAAGCCTTAATAATAAAGTTAATCACGATATCACAATTATAAGGTGATATCTAATTACAATTGAAATCATAGCCCATTCTAATTAACTCACCTCTCATTTTATACTAGCACTATATGTATGCTTATTGAACCGCTTAGTTTAATCTTAATTTATTACTCAAGGTTACATGTTATCAACACATCTTTTAGTTCTTGTTACAAGGTTCATGTCTCAATTGCACCTACCATAATAGAAGATTGAAGAAACTACCATGCCAATGAGTCATGCATTTCCTTCCTACATATACAAATCCAAATAATCTCCATTCAACTCCTTTATAGCCAAGATTGATCTAGTCATCATTTAGTTATGGTTATGACCATAATTTTTATTCATCCGCCTATTAAATTTTGCTTAACAATTGATCATATTCTCTCAGATATTAATCCAAGAGTATTTACTCTATTGAAACCAAAATGTAGCTTTTAAGTTACATTGACTCACGATTATAAGTCCTTCTTTCATAATGATATCTTCATATGGATAAAGATGAAACAAGTTATATCTAAGGCCATATCTTTGCATACAGTTCATAACCAATATCATATATAATTTATTTTCTTTTGTTCCATCAAACTTAAGTCTCTAAACTTCTAATTAAGGATTTATATTAGTTGTAACCACTAGGACTCTTGTTCTTCTTTTTAATTAACTTTTGGTTTGTTAATTCCTTGAAGCAAGGAGAACACTATTTACTTTACCGAAGAGGATTTTTCCTCATTTTTGGGACTTGTTTAAGGAGATCCTTAAACTTTTGGACTATTGGTCAACATAAAAGGGAGGGTCAATCATAAATGTTATAATAACACAATACAAACTTTATTAACATGATTTTATTTTTACTAAAGTTCCTTCCTTCTTGAGGTTTCTTAAGAATAACCTTAATCTCATTGAATGTGCCTTTCAAGGATGTTATCGGAGAAGCAAACATAGATCTTCTAGTTCGAAGAATTCGTAGGTGAATGATGTGAGACGTGAATTATTCCAAGACAAAACAATACAAACATTCAAGACTGTAAATTACGAAAATACAAGAGAGATAATTGCAATAATACATAAATAGCTCCAACTCAATACTCCATAGGATAGATTGATGCAAGTCATGTACATATAGGAGGTGAATGTGTAACCTCCTCCAATATCAGTGGTGAATAAATCTCACTAACTAATAGTGGAAGTAGAGTTGACTCCACACAACTAGTAAGCTAACTTAACACAATTGGTAAGCTAACTCGACACAACTGGTACACCTAAGCAAACATATCCCATGAGTGTAGGAAAGCTCCTGGTAAATTAACAAATACAAGGAAAATGAATATCCTACACTAACATGATTCATACATGCTTAAACATATATTTCATATTTCTATCAGTTTTCATGATCTTTCCTTACGAATCCTTGACCATTTTATTTTTATAAGGTTTATTACAACCTCTTTAGAATTGTTAAGATAGAAATTCATTTAAATTGTTGTTAAAGTTATAAATAATGGTAACAATATAAGTTACAGCTTCTTGTTTTAATTAAATCTAAAACTTAAGAGTAAACATTTGATTCGGACTACATCGATAGAAAGATTTCATTATGCACCCATAAGGATACCAAGTCCTATGGTGGTTGTTTATAAGCCAATCTAAGATCTTGTTTGCTTACCAAATTATATACAAAGACTTATAATCACAAAATAAGCATTATCCATACTAGCACAATACATATTTGAAAATATTATATTATACTAACACTATTTGTTTGGAGTAGTTCAATGCACTAATGACGGGTCCACATTAGAGTGACAAGTTATGCATTAAGGAAATAGAAGTTAAAATATGATAGCTTTTACTTGATCAATAGTTCGAACGGAACATAGAGTAGAAAGTGGTTGATTCAACATAGGGCATTCAAAAATATCAATGTTATGTTGCAATTTCAAACCGACCCATCATGGTTGTGAGGCTATCATACAATAAACTCATGGTATATGAAAAACAACAAATACAAGACATTAGTGACATGTATACATTCAAGAAATATGTTTCCCAAAATCCCCATAAAGGAACATCTATTTACAACATCACAAGATAAAACCAAACTATTTTTAAAATCATTCCATTCTAGTTACAACATATTATTCTTCCAACTATATCTTGATTTTTCCTCCTATTCCAATTATGACTTGATGTAAACCACAATGAACTAATATAAACCCTTTTTAGATTCTTTCAACATTTTCCTTAAACTTATTTCATTGCAGCAAGGATAATTCTTCAAGGTAAATTAGAAAATATTATTTCTTCCATCTTTCTAACATGTACCTGCATTATATTGTGGGTCAGTTCAAAGAATTGGCATGATTATCCTTCTTATATACATGCATAAACTCTTATGTGCAAAGCATCCATCAACATCGAGAAATGAGAAATAATATTTTTCCATTCACTTCATTTCCTTCAAGTGCCATTATGGCCAATGAACCAAGTAGAGAGAAAGACATCATTATTCATTTCCCAAGCCATCATAGCAATATTTTCCAATCCCCTGCTATCATAAAAATATTTTCTAATCATTTTATTTCCTACAAGTGTCATCACAGGAAAACAAAACCAATCAGAAAGAAAGAGGGACCATATTATACTCTATGCAACATTTAAATATGTATCTGCATTTGTATATGTGTCTTGTATTCCCATTTCAAGCAAGAATATGAGTATATATACACATGCACATCATAAATGTATTTTTAGAAACGTGATACATATTCATGCATACAAATATACAAAACCGCATTCCATATTATAACCACATAACAAGTAAAGATAAAACCCCATACTTTTGCCCATAAAGTATATGCAAGAATAGAGAGAAAAACCATGCCTAAATAATCAACAATGGTGATTGTGTACTAGATGATTTGAGTTCCTGCTCAAAAAAATGTTGCATCCAAACTAGGGTTTTATAATATTTAAAACTTCCAGCTTTACAAATGCATACAACTAAGATAAACAAATATAACCATAACTAGCGTCACCACTAAACAACTTCCAATTAAAAATGCATGCAATGAAAAACAAACAATGTCACCCTTATGACAAAAAAATGCAGTTGGATCACGTAGAAATGCTACCTTTAATGGCTTAAGTAGCTCAAGTTATCCATACACCTTCCGTTATGCAGTGTCCACTACTAGAGCCATTTTTCATGCAACTAAGGAAACTAAGGTTTCTAGTATTTCCATAAACTCATCCAAGGAAAACAGAAATGATTTCTATACAAAGTCAAAAGGCCCTTTTAAATGGATTTCAAACTTTATAAACTCCTTTTAATATCATGGTCGAATCTGTGACCCTTGCTTTTCTATTGGAGGCGTTCAAGCCCCAAACAATAATCACTCTTTATTAGCAATTCAAATGACATAAAACAAAGTAATAATACATTTTTAATAATAATGTTCCTAATACAATAATCATAATTACATTCATAAGTCGACCAACACAATCAAGCTCATATTCCATAATTCCTTTTAAATCGAAAGCAAAAACATTTTTAATCATTGCATTAGAATAGGTCAAAATACCCAAATTCTAATTCAAAATCACCACATCGACAACCCATAATTCCTTTTTAATAATAATGTTCCTCAAGTTCCATTAGATAATCATGTCCAAAAGGTTCATAACCCACAAGGGTGAAAACCATAACACTTATTCTAACCTTAATTGCTGAAGTCAATTAATACATCATTTGCCAAAATAATGTCTCACAAGGCTTAAGGGTGAAAAACAAAGCTAAGGTCATAAACACCTGAAGAGAAACTCAAAGAGTGCAATGCAAAAAAGAATCACAATGAAATATTGTTTTACCATGTTACCAAAACAACAATAACACTTTTAAAGCCAATGTTGGTAAACATACAACACACCATTACCGTTACACGTCAATATCTCAAGTCTTCAAATGTTGAACAATACAATCAACTCCCAATAGACATTAATAAATCATGAAAACTTGATAAGATGCAAGCCAAAAGATAATGCTTGTAACATATAAAAGTTTCGTCCTTAGAAAGGATTTTAATTATAATTCACGAGGTTGATACTACTTAAAGAGGTGGTTATAGTGCAACAACTAAGTCAATCATGTACCTTAATAATAATGAAAATGATCTTGTAAACTTATATTACATATTCCCAATAGGTCATGTTATCATATATGTATCACACTAGGGCCATAATGACCATCATTTGTTCACAACAAATTTATCAATGTAATAAGAACTGCACCTCATACTACATAACCTTAGTATTTGGTTCATAGTCAAAGCAGTCCAACTATCAAACTAAAGTTGATATTATGGATACATGTCATATATATACCAAGCACCTAATGGTAGCATAAGAGATATGCATTTCAACACCAACACATACCGATTTGATCCCATGATTCCTTATGGGATGTGACATATTTTATATTGAAAAATAATATCTTTTAAATAAGAATGTTTATATTAAAAAATGAGATCCCCTACTACATATTTTACACCCTTGACAATATTATTATAACATTTATTGAATTCAATTTAATGTATTAATACTTTATTAGGTGATAGACTATAATATAAGGGAATTAAGCCCTCCCAAATAAAATATCAAAAAGGGCCTCACACTTCAATTTATTTTTGGATTTTGATTAAGTCGTTGACCTGAGAAATCAATTTTCAACTTCTTTCTTGGGAGGGCAGATGGAGGACATGGCATTGGTGCACATAAAAATCATGCCCCCACATGAACCATGGAAATCCCCAACTCTAAGTGTGAAAGGGGTTTCATATTTTAGGGCTGAGAATAACTCATTTCCAACGTTCGTCCTAGACATGCATATCATTGGTTAGCATGTGGCACCAATATTAATAAAATTTGGGGCTTTGGAGAGCTCAAATCCTTGACTTTTGCATTAGAGAGAGTTTAGCTTTAAAACAATTGAAAACAAATCACATAATTCAATAATTGGCACTTGCAAATTGTGATTATATACATTCCTTATAACTTCATTGACACTATTCCTCCTATAACTTCATTGACACGTGTTTTTGATAAACATGTTTCATTTTTTAGTTATATATAAAATTAATATAGCAATTTTAAATATGTATATTTAAATAAATTTATTGATAATGATGTTAATAAATATTATTATTGTTTAATGTTTCCCGTAAATACATAATTAGTGTATATGAGTAAGACAAGAAGATACAACTCCCGTGCCTCTATCTTCATCTTAGGGGATGTCATCAATATTGTTGGAGGCGGAGGCAACGAATATGCTTGGTGTTGAGGGCTCGGTGCATCTTAAGATTGTTTTTACACCTCTAAAAATTTGCATTCAATCAAAAAATCAATCTCGTCTTTATTGGCTAGCATGGTTTGCAGTAATATATTATTATCCTTATACCAATAGGGGTGAAACCATAGTTGGGGTGGCCTCGTCACTAATATAATGGTCGATTGGTTGCATAATACATATGTTTATTGCCCCGCTATCCGGTTGTATATGTCTCTTCAATACATCTTGGAATCACTTTACTCGGTTTCCAAACCTTATGTACCTAACCATCGTGTCAAGTATACCTCTTCCATACATCTTGAAATCACTCCAACAACTCTACAAACCCTCATATTTTTACTATCAACATAACATTACAGCTCTTTTTGATACAAATAACAGTATTTTATATTAAAAAAACTTAAAATTTATCAAAAAAACATTTACTAAAAACTTGTTAAAATTAAAATTTGAGTGGTTGAGGAAGCGGCCGACCAACTCTTACCACTTAAACAATGTGTGGGAAAGGTGGCTTAACAATGGAGAAAAAAACATGAATCAATCACTTTCATGTTATCCTCATCTATCATTTTTTCACATTAAATAAATGTAAATGCGGCTCATTGCAATATGGAAGCTCCACAAACAAACATTTTTAATATATTTAACGCAGGCTCAAAACGTGAAAACCAATGTTAGGCGAGATAAGTGGAATGCGCAATTAGCTCGATGGGGATTTCAGCAATCAATAAAATATTATTTGCGTCGCCTTCAAAACCAACTTAAAAAAACAATTACATAGTTTAAAAATACAGGAATGAAACGTGACCCATCTCTCTAACAACACGTGAAAATTAAATGATAAAGGATTGGATGCCTTACTTAAATATTATTATTATTTATCTTGTATAAATTTAAGTGAAAGATATTGAGAGATATCATTTTTGAGACGTCTTTGTTAAATTTGTGACTTATATGGGATATGTATCTCAAAAATGATATCTTACAATATTTTTAGGTAAATTTATCGAATATAACTATGTTAGTAGATATACATAAACTCGATATAGATTTTAGTAGATATACATAAATTCGAGGATTTTAGTATAATATAATATAATATAAGGACATTTCCATAGGCATGATAAATCAAGCATACTTAAATAAACTAACATAATAAATTAAATATTTAAATACACGTGTAATAAGAAAAATATACATTTTCTATTAAAATAGATATGATTTATAGATTTAACATTAACGCTTAGATTTTATAATAGATTAACTTAGATTTTAGATTCACCTAATAGGTACCTAAACAAGCAATCGCATGTGTACAATGCAATGTGAACGCCGAACGATATATTTTATTTGATTTAGAGCGATAGTTATTATTTTTGTAGTTGATGTTGATAAGGGGTGTGATTGATTTTGTAACAACATATTTTGTCAGGGGCATAACAGAGGCCAGATTTCCTATTTCTTCCGAGAACTTTGTTTTAAGGGATGAATATTTAATGAAAGGATAAAGAGTTCAACCAAAAACAAGAAAGAATTATTGAATCCTAAGTAGGGATGACTGAAACGGCTCAAGAAAAATAAACAACAAAAACAGGGGTAAAAATAAACAAAAAATACGCTCTTCGTGTAGAAATCACTGTAAAATGGGCATCTCGATGGAATACATACCTTTTAATGACAGATGATCAGATCCACTGGTTCTCTATTATCAATTCGTTGATGATTGTTTTGTTCCTTGCAAGATGGGGTTTGAGGGAGGTGCATATTTCTTGGTGTAAGCTTCCTTAATTGTTCTAACTTCATAGGTATATGGATATACCTCTTTCAATACCCCAAATATGATTATTGAATCTCCCTTTTAGTTGGATTTGCCAAAATTCTGCCATTGGTTAGCATCAAGAGCATGTCGAGTGTATGATCCATAAAAAGCATGCCATATTTCCTTAAATTCCAAATGTGTTTTCACCTAAGTTTTCCATGCAGATTAGTTGTCATCTCAAAGAATTTGTATATTTGGCAAAAATACTTTGGTCCATTGGAAACCATTGTAAAAATTATAGGAGATGGATTGGTTCTATATATTGTTAGTCTGATATATATGCACTATATATGTGACTTTCCTATATACTAATTGGTACATGGAAGAAAATTGTCATTTCAATATACCCAGTAGTACATGAAAGAGACATTAATGCATACGTGAAAAGAGTGGTATATGGTACCCAAAAATATGTGAAGAGGACTTGGTATAAAATTGAACATGTATGTTGAAAAGTGTTATTTTGTAAGTGTAGAAATATAGATGAACCACTTCATTTAAAGGTATCATCTCTTCAATTCAAACTTGTTACAAATTCGTACATATACAATTTCAAATCTTATTTCAGTAAACATGAATACATTTGATACCCCTTGAACGACAATGCCAAGATCAAATGTAGCACGTGATTCCTGTTTAACTAAGTCCAATTTCATAATTTTCTAGTAATTTTAGAAACCACAAGCAGTACTCTAAGTTTCTTCAATACACAATTCCTTGATATAATCCATAAATAAAAACAACTTCTTAAAAAAACTTTTCAGGGATGATGAACTCTTTTTGTTTTCTAACTGAATTAGAGAGAATTGAAGCGCAAATTGTTCCTGGTTTAACACAAAAATACATGCAGTGACTGTAGACAATAGCGCCAACATATTGATTCTTTGTTTTTAGCTCATGCAACTCAACTCTACTTATCTTCTTATAACAAGCAGATTCTGCAAAAGAAGCGATCAAGGATTTCATGCAGAATTGTTGGAGGTATTTTTAATTTCATAATCCTGCATATTGAGAATTGGGAGATAATTTTGTGGCAACTGAGATAACAACCACCTGAATCTATTGATTCAATTAGAACAAGACCTAGTCAACTCCTAACAAACAACAAAACTAAAAACAATAAACCCTGGAACATGAAAAACAGGAAAACAAAACTATAAAAAATACCTGAAAAAGCTTGTGTTTTATATTAATTTTTAAAATTGTTAAAAATAGTAGGAAAATGTCTACCGTCAAATTTAACATAGTCCCATGAATGTTCGCAAAGCCCTTTCCCATAGAGAGAACACCTTCGACGTAATAACTTAAATAGATAAAGGTATAACATATTATTTAATATAGGTAAATAGATACAATACACTTATAATAAATTTAAGGTAAATATAAGTACTTTACATTATACGATTTACCTCACCCTATTTAAATGTCAACTATCAAATTAAACTTACAATTCACAAAACCCTAAAATAATAAGTCATGTGTGATCTTATAAAAGTGTAGCAAGGAAGAAGATGCCCTATTTATTTGTGTTAATATTTCTTTCATATTCTCTTCACTTTATGTGGTTGTTTGTTTTTATATTAATATATAAAAATATGTTTTGTAATGATTTTCATTAATTGAGTCAACTAATACAAATCTATAATTTTACAAACTAAATTATATGTAAAATAATGTCAACCACAATTTTTCTTTCACAAACACAACATTACAGTCCTTCACTCCCTATTGCCATTGTAGAATGCATGTTGACATAATTATATAAATATACAATGTATGTCGTTGTTTAATGAAATGAACAAATGCATTAAAACGATGAGGATAATTCAAGATTTACCTAGAGGCTTCTCGGCACATTCACCTTCCTATTTAAGAGGGGCAACCATGTTTCGGGGTGAGATAGTTTTATTTGAAGCTAATGTGGATAGTAAATACCTAGTAGATTAGGTAGTATACACATAGATAGGCCTATAATTATAGACATCAAGAGATGGTATTTGACACTTTCACGGATTAGTGACACTCTTTGACACACTCAAATAATTTATATATTTGACTCTTGAGCACATTTTCCTTTAACAATTTACTCATCTATTATCTTAGTCACTTTCATATACCAATCATATTTATTCAAGATCAACTTATTTTATACAAGAATACCTTTAGATTCCTAAACATACAATTTCCAATCATCAAATTGTTATTTCCACCTTCTAGATAGTACTATCAAACTTAGATATTGTCATTTGCCTATGGTTTTCCACTTTGTTGGGAGTGTTCAAGAGCTTCCAACTGCTAGTTCTCAAATTTGGGCATCTACAATATGTCAGCCTAAACACTTTCATAGGTCATCTATGGTGAGAAATTAATGAAGGGCCACCTATATATACAAATAACCCCTAAAGTCATTCCTCGTCTCTCACTCTCTTGGAGCAATATCACATACATTGGAGATAATTACACAAAGGTGTAGACAAATCTGAAATCTTCAAAGAGTAGCCCTACAACAATCCACCAAGCCAAATTTGAATATAAATAGGTTAAAATTGTATGGTGCCAAATGTCAGAGTATAAAGAAAGGATCACATCTAGATTGTACATTGTTTTACACATTTACACATACACATGAGTGGGAGAGCTACATATGATTTGAGCCCACTTTAGAATGGTAGTACGTAGGCTACTCTTAACCATCACATGGGTGTGTGATGAGGTAAATTTAACCCAAAATGATAGCCACTTTTAAGCTCTCTTGTGATCAATTATGTTGATTGCACCCTAATTAAATAAATCGGTCAGTTGGGGGTTAATGTGTTCTTATTTAATCATAGGTGTAAGGGTTAACAACAAGTAATATATTTAGATTAATTAATAAACATTAACTCATAAATTAGAACGTACTATCATGAGCAATTTACAAGATAAAATACTAGAAACGATTGCTAAAAGGTGAAAATGCAAGAAAGAGGGTGTACTTAGATTATTACCGACTTGGAAAGTTGATTTGGCAAAGTGTTATATGACCGTGCGGGATGGAAATGATCTACAAGTGCTTTGTCTTTGAATTTGAACTATAAACTTGAGCAATTATGGAACCATTAGATGCATATGGGACCATTTGGCCTTTTCATATGTGTTTGGCATTTTCATATAGTTGTGAACGGGTCTTTATGCGAACATCAAAAATACACTTTGTTGTGAAACCATAAGTGTTGCACATATGCAAAACCGTGTGTATGTTGCGAAATAACTTCAAACCCTAATCACGAGATATGAGACCCTACAAAAAGGTTAATGGTCGGGTTAAAGTGTAATCATACACTCGATTACATTGGAAATACTTCAAATTATCCTCAAACCATGTGTAGCTCTCCACCTAAGATGTGATGTTTATATGGATGCAACTATTTTGACAATTTGATCACTTGATATTCCAATAATGGATTGGTGTGCTTATCTTGACCTATATTAGATGGTATCTAGCTTGGGAAGTGTGACTTTATAACCTGCGTGCATGTGCTTTAGACTATCCAAGGTCTACTCTTAGACCGTGTTGTTGCTTTTTACGAATTTGGGAGAGTTTGAAGTGATTTAAGAATGATGTTTACTATAGGTGCTCTTTGAAAGTGTTAGGTGAGGAAATGAGTGCATTTGACTTGCTTATATAGGGGTTCAAAGCTATAATTTCATATTAAGGCCAACCATAGAAAGATATGAAATTGAGAAAGTGATTGTTGGGTGACTGGAGAAGAAATTGTCTATTTCGGACATCAAATTGTTCGATGATTTGGTATTTGTCTAGATATCTCATACAAATAGGGAGTGAGTTGCTAGAAACTTCTGGGCACAATACTTGGAGGTGATAGACTACTATGGATTAATGCAAGTAATATTATGAGTGACCGAGCACTACTAGTGAGGAGATAAATTCATGCATGAGATTAAGGATAGAAAGTTAAGCTCAAGGTGTGTGCACAAGTCATGATTTAGGGATAAATCCAATATTATCATTGCCAAATTTATGTTTCTACATTTCGCCCTAATTAAGTATGAAATGAAATTATATGTTTAAAGGAAAAGATAAATGAGTGTGTGAAAACACTTTGTCTTCTTTCAAGGTATTTGATTCACTTGAGTATTGACAAAATCTCCATGGTGAAACCTAAAACATAGAGTGTATTCAATGTCCATAGAAATATTTGAATTTTAACTTCAATTTGAAAATGTAATTGAAACATCAGAATTGAAATTGTAAATTGTAAATTTGTAAAGTTAACAAGGCAAGGAAGGAGTACACATGTTTGTCTTATTGAATATAAATCTCTTTGATGACGAGGTTGGTGAGATGGATTAGAACCAAGTTGATAGAGGATTGAGGGCAATCAATCCTTAGTTTTATGATGGAGATGTCGAGTTATAAGGGAATTAGGTGTCACTCAACCCAACACCAAAAGAAGGGTGTTAAAGGGATTTTTAGTTGCCCCAATAATATTCTAAAATGAAGAGGGGTTCATAAGAATTTCTATTCACCCCAAGACCATATCTTAAAGCAAGGGAATAAGGGTATCACATGGATTATTGGTCACCCCAAAATAATCTTCCCACATAAGACACCACTATAGATGGATTTAAATTCCAAGTGTGCAAAATAGTGCAAATTTTAAAGGGAAAGAAGTAGACTCATGTCCCCACTATGTGATGTCTCATATATATCAAGTATGTAATGTTGAAATATAGGAGGAAGAGGCACATGCCCCTAATTTAACAAATATAGAATTTTTAAAACCTTAATTGCAGAGTCACATGCGATAAATAAAACACTAAAGTACATATATGATCCAAGTAATAAGCTAGATAAAAATGAAACCCTAGGTGCAAGAGAGGGAATATAAGACTTAGCTGATTTCATAATGAGTCTTGAAGTGTGCTTGGACTAGAAAATCGATAAACAAGAGGAGCAAAATGTCGTAATTGTGCCAAGTAAATTCTGGAATTGCTTGGATATGTCTGGACTGGGGCGTCTGGGTGTTGGAGACCTCTGTTGGGCACCCATGACTGCGAAAATGGTTAGAAAATGATTCTTCTTATGTCGCAAGGTGGTCACTAACCTTCGTTGTTAGTCGTTTGTGTGTCATTTGGATGATCTTTTTTTCCCTCGTAACTTGCAAAACAAATGATATCCTGCAAAACCCTAAAACATATCAAATCCTAAAAAGAAAGATGCAAATGGGGAGTCGAACTAACCTTGGCGGTCACATGACAAAGTGAACTTACGACCAACCATTGCACTACATCTCATACTCCATGTAGTTATTGTGAAGTGTGTGAATTCGTGCCCTAGGAAGCTCGTGTGCAAGATGCATTTGATAGTGAGCAATAACTAGATGTATCAATGTGAGTAGATATGTGGATGGAAAAATGAACTCCCCCTCCTATACATGTATACAAAACATGTAGTCCCTTGTCCCTTGAATGATTATAATTATTATGGTCACATAGCTTTGTATTTATATGATTCCCTTATTTGAATTTCATAATTGACAACTAAAAGGCCGACCCATAAGAAAACAAGATGCCCAAAATATAAAAAAGCCCAAAAGAGGTGAGTAAGATACATAGAGGTCGAGGCGCCCGGAGGAGATGAGGGCGCGTGGGCACCGGCATCCTAGTTGGGTGTTGGTGTCCAAAGTCAATAAAGATAAAATAATGAAGATCAGATGGGTCAGGGATATGCAAGACCAAAGAGGAAACAAGAAAGATAGAAAAATGGCAAAAGATAGATGTCAATTACTAGTTTTCTCGCTTAGGAATCATATGAATAGTAGTATGTGATTAGGACCTATAAATGGACCCAAGTGCGTGATTTTGTGTCTACATTTGTTTGGAAAACTACCTAGGCTCGCAGACTACCTTCCATGAAGGACCGTACACTTGCCGCTTAGATTCAAGTCGAAAAACGTGGGCATCGATTTTCCTCCGGAAAAATATGGACCCCGGCCACAACCTTCCATCCTTAAATCTTCAACCTAGGTGGAAGAAATGTTAATTACACGAATTAATCCAATTCTACAAGTTACCCAAGTCCATAGTGGGCAAACAAATATTTTGGTCACAAAGATAAGTTTCCCACAAAACATTTCATCCATTGTCAAATACCTTCCTTGCCACCTTGGAGATTTGGACCTCCCGCTCATCCAAAAGAAAGGATTGCAACAAACAAAGTACGACTTCTATGTAAGCAGATCTCGTGTTTGGGAAGCCCTTCAATATAAAATTTCCCATGACCCTTACTACAAAGATGTTCTTATCAACAATGATGCTCTTTCCTCTCTACCAACAGAATCAACAAATATTTCCTCCTCTCTTAACACAATTCCAATGGACCTTCCAATTTCTTAATGCAATCTATCACAAAATGGTGTTGACCCTCCTTTTCTGCGATGACGTGTCTCCAGAAACATCCTCCTTTGTGCCCTCTGTTCAAAACACAGGAACCGAAGAAGAAATGATTAAGCAGTTCTTGTTTTCACATGACCGTGAAACGCCCTTCACTTTGCCTTGGCCTGAAGTTGGCCTTTCACCAATTAATGAATACACTACCGAGGGTCTTTTCTCGATGGCTTTCCCAACTTTATTTCCAATAGGTAAAGCAATGTTTAGATAGCCATGCCTGAAAGAAATTCATATGCATGAATATGCCCTCCATTTGATATGGTACCATGATGATCACTTTGGTTCCCACCCAACGTTATGTTACTACTTACTTAACCTCATTATGCGACACAGAGCCAATCTACGGCCGCAGCTTCATGAAATGAACATCGAGCATGTAATCCCCCACTATATGGCAACTCCAACAAAGGCTTCAAGACACACAATTTGATGTGGTTCGAAGTAACCTTCGAGCCACACATACATTTTGGTCTAAAAGTAGATGTGAGGTCTCAGACATGGTTGAAGAATTGGGTGCACCTACGCTATTCTTTACTTTAAGTGCAATAAACACAAAATGGCCAACCCTACATAGTGTCATGCCTCGGTACGCCTGCTGATGCTCGCTTGCACACAACTGGCTTTAAGACCCTCAACATTGTTGCCCATCCTCACCGTGTTGCTGCTTACTTGCATCAAAGATTCACAATATTTCGTGAAGAGGTGTTGCGAAATACCTTGTGCCATCGACTATTAGTACAGTAACAATTTTACTTGTCTTCTACTTTTATTTACTTCAATTTACTTTTTTAACCTATCTTTCTCATAGGTATGAATGGCAACATAGAGGTTCAGCACATGTCCATGGTTTTTGGTGGCTTAAGGATGCTCCCAATATCGATGTGAATGATTGGGAAAATCATGCTTGAGTAGACGAAGCCAAACAATACTTTGATATGTACGTATCGCGATGGAATCCACGACCGCTTCGGGTCGAAATGCAAAATTTGTTCACCGTTCAATCCAAGATGACACGTGCATGTTATCTTCAATATAATGCTTGCTTCCGCTCCACTACAGGACCTCCAGATGAACTTATTAATCGTGTTCAACGTCACACAAAGTGTACTAAACACACTTCTCTATGCAAAAACAAAACCGCCTCTAGAGTCATTGTAATACACCCTGGGAAACTAGAGTCGTGTCTTCCTTGTTCATTGATGAGAATGGTGCGGTTAAATACCTTCCTTCAAGGAATGATGATAGATTGAACACTCGTAACCTAACAATGTTGTCTATATGGAGAGCTAACATCGATTGTCAACCCGTGCTTTCGACATGCGCTTGAAGTACATTGCAAAGTATGCTTCTAAAACATAACAACGTTCGAAACATACCACCGATGCTTTCCAGTGTTAACAAAAGATTTCATCCCCGATTTCTCTACACATTTTGTCGTCCATAAAATGTTGACAAAGACTATCATCGAAGCACGACACTACTACACAAGAAACATGCCACATGCTCCTAAAATTACCACTTGTTATGTGCAGTCTTTCTTTTGTTTCACTAAGTGTAAGGAAAAAGTTCTACGAGATCGATCAAAATGCAGAATGTGACGCTCCAGAAACATCCCTTCTTTTGGATGTGTACAAGGTACGTCCTTCTAACATGGAGTCCTTTCCCCCATCGAAGTTGCTAGGGACTAGACTTACAATAGAAATCACAACGAAAATAAGTGGAGGATTCAAACGGTCCCTACAATTGTTTGTGCCATTCCCAAATTTCCCATCATTCCCGTGCACAACTCACCATCCTTCGATCTTTTTGTTGGTTAGAACTCTTGTTGTACAAGCCTTTCCACAATATTTCTTCTGATATTGGCTCTACCCCTCAAGAGATCATTTCAAACTGGAACCTTTTCAAGAATAATTGCCATCAATGGCATGTTACCCACTTTGAATCGACAACACAAAATTCCAACAAAGGACTCGATTCTAACAACAACACCACTTCTCGCTCTTGAGCAATTGAATGAATGGCATCTTCTATCTCGTCTCCGCGAATTTGACAAATGTTACACAATTGGAGCGCTCATAATGTTCCCCCTACTTTACAAGCTCTTGGTCCAACTTTCATAAAGGATAATAAGGCAGCGCATGTTCTGCATACCATGCAAGAAAGGTCCTCCACACCTTCTCATTTATCTCCAAAACAACAATTGGCTTTTGATACTATTCTTCACCACTTCACCTGCAAAAACCGCCTTCCTTCGTTGAAGTTGATTAATCAAGGGACTGCAGGGACAGGAAAAACATACCTCATTAATACTATCAAGTCTTTCTTTGCCTCCGCGTCACCATCTGCTCTTTCACCTCTCCTTTTACTCGCCCCAATAGGAATTGCAACTTTCATCATTTATGCATCCATTATACACGCCAACGTGCACATTCCCATAAGAGAACTCAAGCCCTTGAAGGCTTAGGCTTTGTCATCTTTTCAAGACTCCCTTAAACATATCGAATATATTCTAATTGATGAAATGAGTTTCATTGGCCCTAAGTTACTCAGAAAAATGACTACCGCCTTCATAAAGCTTTCCCCCACTCCAAAACATCTCAATTCGGCAATAGATCTATGATCCTTGTTGGGGACCTTGGCCATCTACAACCTGTGATGGACATTCCTCTATATCCCAACAACTCCTTCGACGCTAACTTGTGGAAAGACTTCAACATTTCCATTACCTTAAATTCTATCTTCAGGCAACAGGGTTCAACTCTTGCTCAGGCTTCCTTTCGTCGATTGCTTCTCAACATTCATAACGTTATCTCTCTATTTGAGGATTGGGAGCTCTTGATGTCACGAATGATTCTTACCTTTATGAACAAGAAATCATAGATTTTCAAGAAGCCCCCCATCTTTTTGCTTAAAACAACCAAGTGGACAACCACAACCTTCAAATGTTGAAGGCCCTTAACTCTCCAATTGCTAGATCCATTGCTCAAACCACCGTGCATACTAGCTCGGGAGAGACCGATGATGATCAACTACAACACAAAGTTCTTCTCTACATTAACCAAAAAGTCGTGCTTTTCGCAAATTTGTGGGTTGATACAAGTCTTGTAAATGGTGCTATTGGCTCTATCGTTGACATTGTTTACAACAATTCATCTAACCCACCTAATTTGCCTTTATTTGTCATCATCAAATTTGATTGTTACACACGGCCTCAGTAAATGCCAACCACCCTTCTCATGTTCTAATTCTGCCAATTTCCAGAGGTAACTGAAAACAATTACCCATTAAAATAGCTTGGGCATTATCAATCCACAAATTTCAAGGGCTTACTTTGCACAAAGCCACTATTGACATTGGCAACACAAAAAGGTAAGGTTATACCTTCATAGCTATATCTAGAGTTCCCTATTTATCTACCCTTCGGATCTCCCCTCCTTTTCATTCAACCATTACGTTAAAATGTCCTCCACACCTCTTCTTAATTCCCGCATACATGAAGAATCCAATCTTCGATCCCTTTCTTCAACCTTCCCTCTTGATCCCCAACATTCCTTCCCCTTCGAGCACCTCCACCTCTTCTCGCATCCCTAACTTTTTACACTTCCACCCACCCTACCTCTATCTTTCCCTTTCCTTTCCTACATCTATCCTTTCTTTTGTATTTCATTTTCCAACTAGCTACATCCTCTTCCTTTCTTTTGTATTTCATTTTCCAATCTCCTCAAGTTTCTTTTTCGACATTAACATCACACACCTCACTTGCGATTGGCAGTTCACAATTTAATTAATATCCATCCATCAAACATTTAGAGTCTCACATATAACTTTATCCTCACTTTTACGTCCTGTGACCTTCATGTTTATATATAACTCACTATGGAAGGAACACAATTACTCTCCAAAATTTCATCTAACTAGGCTTGTAACCGTACCTTTGTTCTTCCTTTGCATTATTCAGCTACTTCAAAATCCGTGACTCTGCCAATCTAAAAGTCACGTGTAAAGGCAAAATCTATGACAACAGCTTCTTTGTTTTCATTCAGATAATTTCACAGCGCAAACAAGCAGACCATTTTGTATGTGTTTCGCACTTTGTAGACACTCAACCTTCAACCACCAGTTGGTAGTTGCAGCCCAATTAATATCTGGGTAAACCTAAACTAATACATCTGTTAATTACAGCTATTTGAAAAATGCTGAGATCTCAAGGCCCGTTTTGGATGTTTAGCATGCCATAATTATTAATAATTATATTTCCTTCACAATTTTTACTGAACAATCTAGGTGCACTGATGTGCAAGGCTTGAACATATATTTCTGGGGGAAAACAATTAAACTTGAAACACCACCATATGGCCAAGATATTAGAATTTTTCAACTGGCTTCTTCAAGAAAAAAATAAACTTCTTGGTGGCAGTCAAATGAACATTAAATTTATGGTCACAATTTAAGTGAATACACACGCACATTACAACCAACTGCCCCCTGGCTGCCATCGTAGAATGCCTCTCAGCATAATAATCTCCATATAAAAATTGCACACATTGTGCCAGGCTGCAAAATTATCTTGTAATAAAAAGCACCTGACCCAACCTTCAAATGGCAAATATCATGTCACGAGCACTTTCCTCCAAGTGTAAACAAAATCAGGACTATTAATTTGGACAGCTTTGAAGGCTAAATAATTTGCTCAACGATTACATTGGTATCAAATGAAAGTATCTTTACAAACAGGTAATGACACATCCCTACGCAAGCATTCAAATACAACCTTACAACTTACTCAGGTTCCAATCATCTAAATGGATTTTTGCAACTTCAATGCTATCAAGTCTAGTGCAACGCATATGATTCTAAGATTTTAACCTTCCGACTCCCTAAGTAAAAATGATATTTATTTGCTTATCCATTTTCTTCACAGCTTGAAATTTCAAGTTTTAACAATGGTAGCATTTGTGTGTTGAATATCTTACAACCTTAAAACTTAGCATAGTACCGGGGTTTCTGCTCACCATTTTGCTAGTGCTAAAGCTTCCTACATTTTTATACCTAAAGGTGAGATTCAAGAAAGATGATATGGCATAATTTAGCTCCTAAGTGGTTCACATTCTTAATTATCTACATAAGTATGGTCGATTTGTACATAAAGAAATCCTAATCCATGAAAAATAGTTTACTCAGAAAATTGTGTAACCTGCATGTATGGGGTACAGAACAGGAGGTTTGTCATACGAAGATATTTTGATGTTACAGAACACACAAAGGAAACAAGATTCACAGATGGGACTAATTTTTTTGAATTTGAAGGTCCTCCAAGCTCCAATAAGCAATATTCAGTCCAAGGAAAATACCACTACCTTTGAAATTCAATCCACCACTAAAAGTACCACAATCCTGATACTCATGGAATCAAGAATCAGAGGAATGGCAATACTAGTTAGTTCAAATGCATTTCTTGCAATGTGAGTTCAAATGCAAAATCATAAATATGTTTTTACCATCAGGATCAATATCAACAAATGATATTACTAAGTGTAATGTTCAACTGACATACAAAATCTAGCACTTAAAGGAAGCTATTATCAAAAACGCAATATTCCACACCGGATTAAACACAACCCATGAATAGTTCTCTACATGGTACTTTGAAAGTCCCCTGGCTTCCCATAAGCTTTTCTTAGAAAATTTCCGATTATTGAATATCACTATGCTGCCACAGGACCTGTACAAGCTGTGGCTGGAAAAGCACTTTGACTTTTCTTACCTGTGCTGTACTTCTTGGTAATGAACCTGAAATTCAACAGCATTTTAGTAATCAGTAAGGTCTATACGTAAATGAGATGAGAATTGAAAATTTGAATATCCAGATGGCAATTACTAATTCGGTTCACCTGAAGAAATCTCTCCATAAAAGCTCAAAGGTCAGCCAATTTAATCCACCATCATTAGAACCTGAACCGAAGCTTTTCCAAGAGAAGACATAACAGATCTGAAATTCAACAATGATGCAATGCCAGTTAACTTTGATTGGTTTGGGCATCTATTGCAATGGGTGTATGTATTATGAAAATAATAAGCCTTAAATGTTTTATTAATTTTGTCTCAACTTCTATGCATTTCATAATGGTCAACGCCAAAGGAAAAGAAGGCCTCACCTGTTCTTATTTTTATTCAGCTCTTCAAACATGTAACGTGGTGAAAGGCACCCCATTGCCAACCAGGGCGAGATTTTACAAGAGAAGTTTGCACCATACAAACTTTCTCCAGTGCCATCCTTGCCAACCTTATTGGGCTGCCCTGTACACTCTGTGGAAAATGTTTTTAGCCTCTGCAATGCTTCAGCTTCTCCTCCAATAAGTGATGCATTTGCAGTAGATTTGTCACCCTGCATGAAATTGTAATACCTTCTGTAAAATTGATGCACATGGTGAAACCAGTATCACACACATTCATGTGCAATCTTAGCTGGACCAAAATATCTTAACCCCACAAACTGGGAGATAATATAAGTTAAAATATTGATCCACACTTTGCATTACAATGAGATGGGTAGAATCCTTAGCTCAAAATTCAAATTAGACATAGTCAATGAACATAGTCAATGATTGAAAACCTGATGAACACTATGAAATGTGTAGTGAGATAGGTAAATTACTAAATTGCTTAAGGCTGAAGCCAGAAAGCAATACATGAGCCCAGGTTTGAATATTCAACAAAAAGTAAAGTCAGGTAGACCAATGATATAAAAGTAAAGCAATATACTGACCATTTATTTATTTGACTGTATCTTCAGATCTAATTCCCAGGATTTGAATGTGTTTATATTCAGCAAGGATACAATTCAAATAAAAATTCCCAAGTGAAGACTTCCAAAGAAAAAAATCACAATTGAGTTTGAATAATTAGAACTTTGTATTTTTTTAATTCTAAACCTAAGTAGCCGAAACATTTTGGATACGGGAGCGGGTACGGAGTATCTGATACGCAGAAATGGCAAAAAAATTTGACCCCGGACAAAGCGTAGGATACGGCAGTACAAAAACTATATATAAATTTCAGCCTTCTAAATAGGAATTTAATTATTAACCACATATTATGCATATGAAAGACAAGTTATAAGCTAAATAAGTGAATAACCACAACAAACAAGCTAGGATACCGATAAAACTTAGAAACTTAAAAGCTTAAAAGTTAAATTAAAATACTTAAATCGAACACAATGTGAATGTCATGAATCTCATGATATATTAAATTCAATCATAGATCAATATTCAAAGTTCAAACTATCTTTCATTGTCAATATTCATCATATTCCTCTTCATCAAGAGGATCAAGATCAGCTACATCATCATCATTACGTGGTTCATTAGAACCACATGGGCTCGAACCACTTGCACTAGGGCCACTGCCAGTTGCACCCCCTTGTGCATGTAGGTCTCGTGGTGCCACAAAACTCTCCTCATCATCATATGCTCCATGGTGGGAAATGGAAGCATCCAAGTCAACTATCTTTGGATCAATGTCCCAATGTCTTGTTGACCCTTCCTTGTACTCCGGCTGCTTGTGGGATAAAAGGCGCAAGTTGGAATGTATGTATACCAAATCTTTAGCCCTTTTAGCCCCCAACCTGTTGTGCTTCTATGAGTGGATGAAACTATATGTACTCCAGTTGCGCTCAGAGGAAGATGAACTTGCAACCTATTAAGGCAACCCAAACTTCAAAGTCAATGCAAAGTTCAACTTCAAACTTAAACACTCAAACTTAAATTTTAGAAAACTAAAAGTTATAACAAAAAAAGGAAAGAATAAAAATTAAAAACTTACTTGTGCCAAGACCTTGATTGCAAGAGGTTGCAAGTAAACCGATGCATGACCATGGAGGTACCACCACATATGAGCATCCATCTTGTATTTGCTTCGAAGAGCGAGAAGGCTATGACCCGTTTCTGCTATGAAATTGCCAAACTCTACCATAACCTGGTCTTGACCTTCAATATCGGGGAAGAGCCTAGCCAATGCCGCCATATATCCCTCACTGACTTCCACATCCCTGTATGGTGCTACTCTCCCTGGCAAGGAAAGGATCTTTGTGCTATAAAATCTAGGAGTCAACGCAAAAGCTAGTAGATGTAATGGGGTGGTCATTTTGTTCCACCGCTCAATGAGGATTGACTTCACTTGTTTGAAAAATATTTCCTCGGGATCTTGTTCTTTTGCATTTATGACGGCTTTTATCTTCTCAATCATTGAGTTGATGTCGTCATATATCTCTCCTAGACATGGTTGATTTGTGTCAGTAAACCAGATCATGCTCATAATGGGCTCCGTAAAACTCAACAAATATTCCACTCTATCCCATCAAGGTCCTCTAAAATCAAGTTCTTCACTTTTTGAGCCCATTGAGTGTTTGATTGCCTCCATACGCACCAAAGATTGGAGGTTACCATCTTCATGAGTGTCTGCGCACCTTCACAAGTCGTCTCAAGACGATTGTGTGATGCAAACCGAGTCTCAACTACCTAATAAGAATGAGGAACAAAAATTAAAAATAAAATTGAAAACTAAAAGAATACTAAAAACTTATATTTAAATTTTAAATTAAAAAAAAAAAGAAATAAAGCTTTCCTTACCTTCAAGAAGCTCTAACTAGGAGAATGATCTAAAAATGCCCCGTGACATGTGGTGGTTGGTGACAAACATTTTGATCTCTTCAGCTTCTGCATACACTTGTTGGATCCACTCTATTTTGTTTGCCATTTTCTTTAGCATTAAATTCAATGAATGCACGACACATGGTGTCCAAAAAATATGCCCATACCGTGCCTCAACTAACATCCCCGCAGCTTTGCAATTTTTGGTGTTGTCTGTTATGACTTGGACAACATTTTGAGGTCTCACTACCTCAATGGACTCAAAGAGGATGTTGGCTATGAATTGGGCATCCTTCACTTACCCCTCACAATCAACCGCTTTCAAAAACATTGCTCCCTTAGGGCATACTACAATCACATTGATTAAAGGGTGGTTTCTTGCATCTTTCCATCCATCAGAAACGATGGACACACCTTGTTTTGGCCCATGAGTCCCTAATTGGTTACAAGGAGGTTTCCACCATTTTTTTTGTTTATCCAAAGGGTGTGCGGATATTTTCATATCCTAGTGATTTATACCCTTTTGGTGCCTCATTGATGGCTTTCACCATCTCATGCCAATAAGGTGATCTCACAACATTAAAAGAAAACCCATCAGCATATACACACCTTGCAATGTGTTCATCTACAATTTCCTGCTCTCATTCTTGAAAGGCCTTTTCCAATGGCCCTCTTGTCTTATTTTTCTTTCATGCAAGGGAAGCATCCTCATCTGTGGAGGTAGAGCCACAAATGGATGTGCCATGGCCACAATTGGGGATCCACTAGGTGATGGCAACAAAAGGCCTTGTTGAACGAGATGAACCTCCTCTTTTGACCAATGGATGACCCACTCTCATAGCCACATTTGCATTTGCATCTTCCTACTCTTTGATATATGCCAAAACTTTTTCTTTTGGCACCCCAGCATTATTCCTCCCCTAGCATACTCTTATACCATTACCCGTTATGGCACACAAGTGGCTTTTCACCCTAGTGTAAGAGCCTTTGAATACTCCATCACAATCATTGCATTTCCATTCAAAACAATCACCACCTGCAAGTTGTTGAACTATTGTTACATGCCTCCATAATGGAGAATTTGGGTCAAATTCCCTGATCAAAGATGGCCCAGAAGAAGCAGAACTTGTTGCCATTGTAGAAGTACCTACAAGGTTCAAAAAAAAAAACAAAGAAAACAATGGCATGCATTGAAAATTAAAAAAATAAAATAGAAAGAACAAAAAAGCAATAAACATAAGCAAAAAAATGTAGTGTGTGAAAGATTAAATAACAAAAAAAAAAAAGAAACAAGGTTAGAAATTAAAAAAACTTAGCTTCACTTAGTAAACCACAAATCCTTCACAAATCTTCCTCCTTTACAGCTCCTCACACTCCTACAAGCTTAGCAGTAGCTCTTCAAACCCTAGATAAGCACAATGCAATTTTGGAGAGACAAAGGTAAGTTTCTTTGCTTTATGTTTTGTTTTTGTGTGTTGTTCTTTTGTTTTATTGTTTAGGTTAGCTTTTAGGTTTAGATTAAAAAAATTTTAATTTTTTAATGTTATTGGATTTTAAAACATGAAAAAAAAAAATTAAAAAAGCCATATTTTGGCTTGGGCGCCGAGCGGCCGGCACGGTGGAAATTCCCGGGTACGGCATGTGTCGTACCGGACGTTTCCACAGGTCCTTTCCCAGCCTCTCATCGCGCTCCCGCTCCCACACCGCTCTCCCGCTCCCGTTTCGAGCACCCAAAACAGGGGTGCCATATTAGTAACGTAGTAATCTAAACTGAAAAAAAATCAGGGCAAAACATCTTGAAATTATTAAATTTGTTAATTCGTTTTATTTTATTTTTTCATAGCATAGAAGACTTGAACCCAACCAAAGAAAATTTTACAAATTAGCTGCAGTCTATTTTTAATGAAGAAATGACCATCTATTTAAAAACTCTACTGCTATATCTAGTCAAAAATTCAGTTACAATGGACTTAGATATTTACTTGGTTCAGTAGTTAAATAATTGCAAATAGCCCCAGTGGGTATTTTCTTCAAATTTCAGCATATGTGAACGTGGAATCCCTCATTTGGAGAACATGTGGAGGAATGGTGGACAAAAGATGAAAAAGGTTCAAAGAGATTTTTATTACCCTAGAAGTTACAAGAATGTGAATGAGGGATGCAAACAAGGGGAACAACAAGTGATTTGACAATCTTTTCCAAAACAAAGAAAAAATTTAAGATGACATAAAGTAGAAAATTGCAAAAGGGCTTGGACCCAAATACCTTCAACTAAATCAGCTCTTCAGAATGGCAGAAACCTTCTGAAACAAAGGCCCAGTACAATGGTTGAAAGAAGGGGATTAAAACATAAGCTCTTTCATTCATCTAGAGGACAAGTAATCCTGGCCAATGGGACCATTATGAAAGAGGCAGTTCAGTTTTATGAAAAGTTGCTTTGGGAAAAGTTGTGAATAGACGGGAATGCAACTAAGGAACTTTCTCAGAGGAATCCCCATCTAGATCATGGAAAGAAACAATATCAGTTAATGGCCCCAGTAAACAATGAAGAGGTTAAAGCTGTTGTTTTTCAATAGGAGCAGACAAGGTTATCATTTAAAAAGGAAAAAGAAAGCTATTCTGAAATAGTGGAATCCAACCTTTCTTGCCCTTGTCACTGAGTTGGCCTATCTACGTTTAAGTGAAGAACTTGTGCTCTTGAAAGGGAGGTCACAAGTTCAAATTCTGAAGGGGGTAGAGAATGTACACCTTGTATTTGAAGCACAGTTAAGTGCCTCATACATACTGGGAGTACCTTGCAGACCTACAGCAAGGTGCTTGGCATCGTGGACCTTAAAAGGACCTTTCCTTTCCTTTCCCCAAAACGACAATGCAAAGTACTTTGATGTCTTTAGGCCAATAGCTTTAAGCAACACAAATTATAAGTTACAAAAGTAACATGCTAAAAGATTAACATTACACCTCCGGAAGCTGATCCCAGAAGAGCAAGGGAGGTTTGTGAGAAGCTAAATATTCGAATGGCAATCTCAAGACCCATTGAGCCTCTTCCATTATCTAAAGCACAAGAAAAAGGCAGGGATGCTTATGCAAGATGTAAGTGAATAAAGCATATCATGGAATAAATTGGGCATTCCTATATGTGGAGCAGCCAAAATTTGCTTTCTCAGATGACTGGAAACAATAAATACAAAGTTGTATTAGCACTCCCCACTTACCAATTCTGATCAATGACATACTAACAGGGTATTTCCCAGTATTACGAAGACAACTGCACAGGGATCCAATTCCCCTTACCTCCTCAGCATTGTGGCAGAGAAGCTTGAATTCTGAAAGTAAGGCAGGTTAGAAATAGTTCAAGTATTGTCATCTATTGAGAACATCCCACAACTTAAAATTGTGGTTGACACACTCCTTGTAAGCAGACCTGCTATATAAAACCCAGATGCTTTAAGGACAGAAGGTGAATATAAACATGTCCAACATAATACTTTATAGCAGATCATACCCAAAATAAGTTGAAACAAATTCTTCAATTCGATACTACCCCTCTGCCAAGTACGATCTGGGAATGTCTCTCTGATGAAAATTAAAGACCTGTGGAATCCAATCTTAGAAAGATTGCAGTCCACGCTCACTCTATCAGGAAGAATCCAACTAACTGGAACACCTCAAGCCCCAGGGAAAATTATGTAGGGAATAATCAAAATCCTGTAAAGTTTCCTTTGGAGTGGCACAGAGGAGAAGAAAATGCCCTCATGGCACCAAAAGGAATCTTTCTACCTAAAGAAAGGAGAGTGTATGTGCCTTATTTTTGCTTACGGGCACTTTTCTCTTGCATGACTTGTGCAATAATCTCCCTTGAGTGTACATCCT
The DNA here is from genome assembly GCA_018340775.1 of Taxus wallichiana var. yunnanensis. NCBI lineage: Eukaryota > Viridiplantae > Streptophyta > Pinopsida > Cupressales > Taxaceae > Taxus > Taxus wallichiana. The sequence goes on along the minus strand of CM031240.1, from coordinate 348,951,161 downwards.
ATAAGTACAATGGGATTGGGGTGGGCCGCCTCATAGCACTAGTGAGAGATCTGTCATGCATTATCCTTCTTACTGCCACCTTCAAATCATCATTACATCAACATATTTGTCCTAGGTTCCTGTTACCCCCTTCTAACCTTCTTTTTCCATTTGCAAGCACATGTCCAACATCATTGGCCCGGTGAATGACATCATGCAGACCCCTATTTTGGCCAATGTCAGCAGCCAAGCTGATGACATACTATTTTATACGAAAATTCTTTGAATGTCATAGGCCCACAAACGGACAGATGATGTCGACTAAAACTTAGTTTTGACTTTTTCATTTCTCAAAACAAAAAAGTATAACATTGAAAACAGAATGAGCAATCCACTCTGCCAATTCATTCATCATAAAGTATTGTGCCTACGGGCTCCATTACATGTCTTTGTCTTTTCGCAATATTTATTTCTTGTCTGAAGCTGAGCCTCTTCATTCTTAACGCGACCTATCTAAATATTCCTACATGGTATCAGAACAGGCACAGATTTCCTACAAGGCATCATTAATCCATTGTAGGCTAGACTGTCTGGAAACGCCTTAGGGCACCCCGTACCAGCCTTCTCCCCTGAAACGTACTCAGTGTCTTTGTGCAGTGGGGGAACCCTGTTCCTGCATCCATCATACCCACAGGAACAGGTACGGTCCGGTTCGACAATAGTTTTGCAATAACTGACCGCAATTATCCCCTATGGGTACGACTTCTAGCATACCCGCATTTTTTTCACAAAAGCGATTTTCATAAAAACTCAAAAAAAAGCATTTTTTTTTAATTTTAAGACTTTCTAAATCTAACCTAACCCTAACCGACCCCCCCAAACACTTATATAAACACCCAATCCCTCTACTTTATTCTCACACTCAATATTTCATTATATTTGATATTTTGCTTGAGCTTGAAGGAGAGAGAGAAAGAGAGGTTGAAGGAGTAAGGAAGAGCTTGGAGGAGAGAAAAAGAGCTTGGAGGAGAGAGTGATTGAGCTTGAAGGAGGAAGAGAGAAGGAGAAGCAAGTCTACAAACATCAAGGAGGATTTTTCCAGGTATTTTACATGCATTCTGGACATTTATTTTTTTAATTTTTTGAGGGGCAATGTTTTGTATAAATATGATCAATATCATGAATGATGTGTTTCAAACACATCATTCATGATTATTGATCATGATCTAAATTTTTTTAATATTTAATAATTTATTTATTTTGCTTTATTAAAATATAATATATTATTAATTTTCCGTATTTTTAAGTTTAATAGTGAAAGTTTTATTTAATTAAACGTACCCTCACCTATGCTCTCACCTCGCATCAATTTATGGCCTAGACCTACTTTCTGATCTTTAATCGAGATTACGTGTAGGACTAACTGCAGAATTTTTTTAGTTAGTTATGTTTCGTTTTTTTGAAATTTTAAAGTTTAAAATTGAATTTGTTAAAATTTTAAACGTCTCCCTTGTATGCTCTCACCTCGCACCATTTATTGGTGATCAATCTAGAATGACGTGTATGGGTCAAATTATTTTAATATTTATTATTTAGCAATGTTTTATTCTCTTATTGTTAGAGGTTATTGAATTAACCCCACACATCATGGCATACAAATCACATGCCTTTTGGGAGAAAAAGGGGAAAATGTTTGAGATAGAAAAATGGATCCGAAATTTTCCTTTATGGAGACAAAGTGTGAAAGATCCCAAGTTTTGCTTTGTCTCTTTTTTCATTATTTTATTTTAAAATATAGAATGGGTAATATCAAATAAACCCATGAAATAATATTCTCCAAATGCCAATAACAGTTAAAAGTTAACTAAAACCCTCCCTTATATAGAAATGGCGCCTAGGGTTTAAATGCTTGATTTCTTCATTAATAACGCAGCCATTCATTCAACATGTACTTTCTAATGATAAATAATTAGGGCAAACACATATAGAAATCTGCAGATGGAAGAATACAGAAACTACCCAAAAACTCAACCGTAATGAATCCTACCAAATCGATTTGGCATATATATATGGCTGAAATGTATAACAATTAACTATCATGGAAAATACCTCTAATAATGCATACATCAACTGTAGAACAAGTCGCCCCACTCCTGATGTTGCCTGAATGCCCACTGCTGCAATTTATTTCTCTATCTGACACTGCTGAAATGAAAATAACCTGTGTAAACAATGAAGATCCCTGGGTGGAATCTTCTCTCACTGCTCCTGGGGTTTCCGTCCGCAAGAGTAATAATCCAGAGGGTTTCCGTCCTTGGATTTTGTCTGCAAAAGCTCTGTGCTCACTGCTCTGTAAAAATGATAATAAACTGAATGCCCTTTCCCCAAGTCGCATTTTCTTCATATAGCCAAAAAACCCTCCAAATCTCCAAGTCGCACTTTTTTGGCCAAACCCAATAATTAATAATTAATTAATTATTTTCCTTTTCTAAGTGGGTCGCATTTTTGGGTTTAATCAAACATACCCAAGCAAGTCGCACTTTAGGCTAGGAATCGTGCATTTAAATAATTTATTACTTTTATTTAAATACATTCTCCTAAGCCAAAGTTACCTAAATGCTTTATTAATTCATTATATGTGCTTTAATGATATTTTATTTTAATTCGAGCACCATATAAAAGAATAATAAACCGAAGTCACCTCAAAAACACCCTTTTGGCCGCCGGGTAGACAAAAAGCAAAAGGTCTTCGACCAACTAATCGAGAAAGAGGGACATTACGCCTCCTTCCCGAGATTGCTTGTCCCCAAGCAATCAGAGAGCGATGTCAGTAATATAATCTCACCTTCCCATGTAGCATCCTCCTCCGCAATTCCTTCCACCTCACCAAGAACTCCCGAATGACCCTCGCTCTCGCCTCCTCTCTCTACCGCCCCAAGATCTCCTCCGCACTAGGTCTAACCTCCCTTCCTCATCCAAGGGTGGCAAATCTGTAGAAGAAATAATGTTCTGCCCCAAGGCCTTTTTCAAGCAAGACACATGAAAAACATTATGTATCTTACTCTCGGAAGGTAACTCCAGCTCATATGCCACTTCACCAACTCTCCTCAACACCCTGTATGGCCCATAAAATCTCGGTTTGAGCTTTTCACCCCCACTCTTCGAGAGTACTTTGCCTCGTAAGGTCAAGTCGTAGAAAACCATGTCCCCTATCTCAAATGATCTCTCCACTCTGCCTATCTCGCATATATTTTCACTGATTCTGGGGTCCCGGGCCGCATGTTTTCCTTAAGCACCTTAAGGATTTCCCCGAATATCCTCAAACTCTCCCCGAGCTTTGGGAGCTCTACTATCCCCAAATGCCATATCAACAAAGGATCTCGCATCATATCCATACAGAGCTCTAATGGAGTCATACCAATAGACATATGGTAAGTGGTGTTATAAAGCAATACTCGCATAAATACAACAACTTAACCCATGCCTTCGATGTCCCGCAACGTAGTCACAAGATAACCCTCTATCCATTTGTTCACAATCTCTGTCGCCCATCCGTCTCGAGGGTGATAACCGGTGCTCGAGTCGCCTGCAGTAGACCAAACGGAAAAGCTCCCGCCAAAATATGCTCATAAACCTCGCTATCCCGGTCACTAACTATGTTCTTCTGGTAGCCCATGCAACCCGAATATCTCGACGGAAGAACAAATCAGCCACATGAGGTGCCTTAAAGCTGGTAGGGACAGCGAAAAAGTGTGCATATTTTGTCAACCGATCCACTACGGCGTAAATGCGATCATTCCTCGCACCACGGGAAGACTCGTAATGAAATCCATGGAAATACTCTCCCATTTCTGCCCGAATCGCAAAGGTCAGAGCAAACCTGCTGGGAAAGTATGCTCGACTTGTTCTCACGGCAAGTCATACACTCACGGACATGGCGCAGACATCATCCTCGAGACCCTTCCAGAGAATCTCTCTAATCTACCTCGTATGTTTTAAAATACCCTGATGTCCCGCCAAAGGGTGTATCATGGAAAGCATGCATAATCTTCTCTTTAAGTTTAGATTCAGAACTAGGTAAATTCTGCCCTTATACAAAATCAAATCAGTCATTACCTTATACCGATCATCCTGAATTTTTTCATCCATAATATCACATGCCCACGTGTTTTTGGAATATTCAACTGACAGTTGAGATTTCCAATCTGCTGAAATCTCGCTTAATGAACATAGGACAGCGAGATGGGGTTTCCTGGAAAGTGCATCAGCCACTACATTCTTCGTCCCCTTGACATACTCAATGTCAAAATCATATGCCTGGATCCTGCTGACCCATTTTTGTTGCCTCTCATTGAGTTCTTTTTGTTCCAGGAAATATTTCAAACTGTTGTGGTCGGTTCTCACCACAAATTTTCCACCCACCAAATACTGTCTAAATTTTGCCAAGGCATGCATAATGGCAAGCATCTCCTTATCATAAGTGGAATACAGCTCTCATTATCTCTCACTTTCCGCTCTCAAAGGCAATAGGATGACGATCCCGCATAAGAACTCGCACTCAATTCCCAATCCCGAAGCATCACACTCTAAAATGAAGGGCCGTGAGAAATCTGGAAGAGCCAAAACTGGACAGGTGCTCATAATTACCTTAAGCTTCTCAAATACCACCTGTGCCTCATCTGACCAACTGAATGCACCCTTCCGTGTAAGATCTGTCAACGGAGCTACCAACTGGGAATAGCCCTTCACGAACCTCCTGTAATAACCACATAACCCTAAGAATCCTCGCAAGTCAGAGATATTCTTGGGTGGTGGCCAATCCTGCATTGCCTGTATCTTCTCCTGATGAACCTTGACCCCATTGGCCCCAATGACATGCCCAAGATACAATATCTCCGTAAGCCCAAATTCACATTTGGACATCTTAGCAAACAAAGACTGAGTCTCCATTATGCTAAGTACCTCATCAAGATGCCTCAAATGATCACCCCATGTCCTGCTATAAATCAGAATATCATCAAAAAACACCAATACAAACTGCCTCAACTGTTTGTTGAAGAGATGGTTCATACATGACTGAAATGTAGAAGCGCATTAGTGAGTCCGAATGGCATCACCAAGAACTCATAAGGCCCATAAGTGACATCTCAAGGCAGTCTTACGGATATCCTCATCCCGCACTCTAATGGGTGGTAGCCTCGATCAAGATCAATCTTCGAGAAGTAGATAGATCCATGCGCTTCATCCAACAACTCATCAATGCGGGAATGGGATACCTGCTTTTGATGGTTTTCTTGTTCAAAGCACGATATAGTCAATGCACATCCTCATGGTCCCGCCCTTCTTCTTTACCAAAGACCACTCAAGAAGCAAAGGGACTAGAGCTAGGACGGATGTGTCCCATCTCCAAGAGCTCTCTAATGGCCTTCTCTATCTCATCCTTGTATGTCTTAGGATGGCGATAAGGCGTAGTCATCACGGGCTTAGCACCCTCCTCAAGCTCTATAACATGCTCAAACCCTCTATCTGGTGGTCTACCTGGAGGAATGTCACCAAACACTGAACCGTGCTTATCCAGTATGGACTGGATGTCAATATGATAAGGCTGCTCATCGTCTGAAGAAGATTTGGACGAAATGAAACACTGGGCTGCCCATGCAATCTCTCCATGTCTCGCTATAGACTCCATCCTGCGTGCTGAAACAACTCTAGGCCCACCGTCAGAAAGAGCCCGAAGCACAATCTTCTTCTTATCCACCATAAACTCCAACTCCATCCTGCGGAAATCCTGCACATATCTGCCAAGGGACTGTAACCACTGAATACCCAATACTGTATCAATCTCACCAAGTCCAATAACATAGAAGTCATCGGTCAATGTATAGTCCCCCTATCTCGAATACTAAGTCGAGGAATCCTCTTAGTGCAACCGATAAAGAAATCCATCTCGCCACCCGTACACTAAACCCATCAAATTCCTCAACTCGTAATCCTCGCCGCCGCCAACCCTCATCAATGAAGTTGTGCGTAGCTCCACTGTCAACTGCATAAACAATCCGCTACCCTTAAGCACTCCCTTCGACGAAAGGGATGGTACCTAGAACGCCCGAAAGTGTGGCAATAGTAACATCGATGAATCCAATGCCTCGCCCTCACTAAGCTCTATTCTGGGGCTGCCCCCGTGCATCATGGTCACCGCCTCATCCTCTACATCCGTACTCTGCGAGTGGTCATCCTCTCCATCCGAAATCACCTCGATGAGATGCACCTTGCCTTTACCAAGGCAACGATGTCCAGGCTCCCAATGGTCTTTGCAATGAAAGCAAAGCTTCTTCCTCCTTAACTCGTTACGAGTCTCCTGATCCACCTTAGGAGGTGGTGCACTCTTCTCGTGGGACTCAGAGAGCGCTGAAATGGCCTCGGAGCTCGTGGGAAACTTCTTATCAACCGATAAGAAGTGGGCTGATAGGAAGTGGGAGATGTGTCCAAGTCCAATGCCGTCTGAATGGCATCATGCAATGTCCTAGGCTTAAGAGCCTTGACCAATCCTCTCATCCTGTCATGGAGGCCCTCGATGAATAACATCACTACCCTCTTCTCAGGCATCTCTGGAACCATAACGGCTATCCGCTGAAATTCGTTGATGTAAGAATCAACATGTCCACTGTCTCGAGCCGTGTAGCAACCTCGTAATATAACTCCACATCCTTGCGATCAAATCTCGCAATCAATCTATCACTAAAATCCCTGTATGAATGTAGAAGCTCATGACCCTGCGTAACTAACCCATGGTGCCACCAATCATAAGCCACCCCCTCAAGGTGCAATGTAGCAAACTGTATGGCCTCCTGCTCCCTCATGGGCTTGAGGGTAAGGTAGGTGTCGAGCTTGTGAATCCAAGCCCTGGCACTGATCTTTCCACTACCATCAAAAGTGGAAAGGGTTACCTTATTGGTAACCTGCTGCAAATCTCTGTTCTGCTGTGCTCTAGGTCTCCTATCCTGTCCAACCCTCATGCTGTCTCTCCTCTGAGCACAATACTGTGGGAGGGGAAATGCATCCCTCACATGCTGTGGCAAACTCCTCCACTCATCACTGACTGCCATGATAGTATCCGAAAGCTGCTTCTACCGGCCGTCCCTCAATCTCTGGTGGGTCACCTCTAGGCAAGAAGTTAGGCTGCATGGGCCTATCTGCCGTGCGTGTAGGTCTCCTCTCATCTGTATGGGTATGCCTCCGCCACGGCGTGGCGATCCCCTAACACTCCCAAGCTCAAGGTGATCTCGCATGACCCCGTAGTAGCTACTAGCAACGGATACGGATCTATCCCTCCTGCCATGCTTGTCCGCGCGCCTATCCAAAGGCCAACTCGTCCAAAGTAGTACCCATGCGCTCCATGGTCTGTAATAACTGCCTCTGTAGCTGCCATATCCCGAATAAAATCCCTATCTAGATCTGCATGCTCCTCTCGAGGACTCTCGTGTCTCGCCCAAATGTTCCATTCTGTCACCACTGCACATACTGCTTTCGAGCCGTGCTCGTCTCGCATGTGTAGTAGTATCTATGTGTACCGGCCCTCTCTGTGATGCATTCAAGGCTGATTTCTGTTTTAATGCCTCGGGTCTGTTCCTTCCCACACAGGCTGGGAGGATACACTGCTCTGATACCACTGAAAGATCCCAAACCCGTTTTGTCTGATTTTTTTTTTTTTTTTTATATATTGCTCAGGTATAGAGCTGAACTGGTAATATCAAATAAACCCATGAAATAATATTCTCACACTGCCTAACAATTAAAATACTGCAAATTCCCGCAAACCGGGTACATATAGAAATGGCGCCTAGGGTTTAAATGCTTGATTTCTTCATTAATAACGCAGCCATACATTCAACACTGATTTCTAATGATAAATAATTAGGGCAAACACATATAGAAATCTGCAGATGGAAAATACAAACTACCCAAAAACTCAACCTTAATGAATCCTACCAACTCGATTTGGCATATATATATGGCTGAAATGTATAACAATAAACTATCATGAAAAATACCTCTGATAATGCATACATCAACTGTAGAACAAGTCGCCCCACTCCTGGTGTTGCCTGAATGCCCACTGCTGCAATTTATTTCTCTATCTGACACTGCTGAAATGAAAATAACCTGTGTAAACAATGAAGATCCCTGGGTGGAAGCTTCTCTCACTGCTCCTGGGGTTTCCGTCCGCAAGAGTAATAATCCAGAGGGTTTCCGCCCTTGGATTTTGTCTGCAAAAGCTCTGTGCTCACTGCTCTGTAAAAATGATAATAATCTGAATGCCCTTCCCCAAGTCGCATTTTCCTTCATATAGCCAAAAACCCTCCAAATCTCCAAGTCGCACTTTTTGGCCAAAACCCAATAATTAATAATTAATTAATTATTTTTCTTTACTAAGTGGGTCGCATTTTTGGGTTTAATCAAACATACCCAAACAAGTCGCACTTTTGGCTAGGAATTGCATTTAAATAATTTATTAATTTTATTTAAATACATTTTCCTAAGTCAAAGTCACCCAAACAGTTTATTAATTCATTATATGTGCTTTAATGATATTTTACTTTAATTCGAGCACCATATAAAAGAATAATAAACCGAAGTCACCCTTGAAAACACCCTTTTGGCCGTCGGGTAGACAAAACAGGCCAAAAGGTCTTCGACCGAACTAACCGAGAAAGAGGGACATTACAAAGTGGTAGAGCTTGTCATTATGGTGGTGGTGTATGTGTTTGACGTGTCCCCATTGTGCCGCCTCATTTAAATCCTCATATACCCGCTTGAGAGCTCATTTGACTCGGGGTATCGGGGACGGGTATTAGACCATGTAAGAAGGTGGAAAAGAAAACCATAGCCACATACCTAAAAGAGCAAGAGGATGCAAACATCAAGCAAAGCAAGAGCTCGCTTCTGAACTCAAGCTTCTTTACAAGAGAGGTCCATGGGAAAACCACCAACATCAACACCATCATTTCATCCTTTTATCGAGACTCGTCTTAAACTATTCCAGCTTGATGACCCTTTTGATGCAGAAGATACTTCAGTGGCCATCAAACAAGAGAACAAAAGGCCCATTAGAAAAATCATTTAACATCGAGAAGAGGGATATCGCGAGATGAATTGGTGTCTCGGTGTATATTTGCATGTGGACTACCATTCAATATCTTGAGATCGCCTTATTGGGCACCATAGTACATTGTGTTCGAAATCCGATTAAATTCTAAGGGCAAAATAATCCCAAAATTCGAGTTCTCGAAAAAATCCGAAAAATACGGAAAAATCCGGTTCGGAATATATATACTTTTATTATTATAAAGTTATATTATTGTATACTTATATCATTATATATAGATAAATCATACAAAAAGCATTCATCTACCATAATCATCATCATCATAATGATTCTTTCAAAAGATCGCAAGAAGTTGCTTGGTCCAAAAAGGTACAAAAATAGATTTTACGAAAATAAGAAAAATATTGCCATCAATGCGTAGAGCTCGAGAAAATATTTACTTTTAGAGAAGACGACACCTAAAACGGAGCCACAGAATGAAAGTTATGGCACATGCAAGTTTTTGCTTTGCTACATCTTCCCTGACCCTTTCCAAAAATGACCCTTATTCGGTTGCTTCAAAAATACGGTCAACCGATTTCATACAAATCCGCCGAACCTTTGTAACTATGTTGTCACAAAAGATGGTGAGAGGCATTAATGAGGCACCACAGTGGGTATACAAGCCCTACCTATAATAAGGTTCGCACTTCTCTTTTGACAAAAGAAGTGCAACACATTCGTACATCTCTACGACCCAATTAGAGATTCTTGACTACTTCAAGAGTCTCTATTATATCGATGGATGGAAAGACGCTAAAAATAGACCTCATCAACATTATTGCAGATGCCCTAAAGGGCCAATGTTTCAAGGCAAATTTGTTGAGTGGGGAAGTAAAAGATGCCCAATTCATTGCAAATATTCTCATTGAGGCTATTGAGTCAGTGGGTCCGCAGAGGGTTGTCCAAGTCATCACGGACAACGCCAAAAATTGCAAGGCAGCGGGATTGATAGTTGAGGGTAGGTATGAGCACATATTTTGGACACCATGTGCAATACACTCCCTGAATCTAATGATGCAAAAGATTGGAAAAATTGCATGGATTGAGCAAATATACACGGAGGCAAACGAGATTCAGATGTTTGTCACCAACCATCACATGTCTCAAGCCATATTCAGAAGATTTTCAAAGTTGGAGCTGTTGAAGGTAAATGAACAATTCATTTTAAATTTAATATTTGATTTTAAATTTTAAATCAATTTCAAATTGTGTTGTTATTGAATTGTTTCCATTCTTTTTTAATAGGTTGCAGAGACTAGGTTTGCCTCTCACACACTCGTCTTGAGACGACTTGTGAAGGTGAGACGTGCTTTGGGCATAATGGTGATTGATAATGTTTGGACCGTCTGGAGGCAATCAAACACAGAAAGAGCTCAAAAAATAAAATCATGGATCCTTGATGAGCATTGGTGGGGAAGAGTTGAATATTTGTTGAGTTTCACAGAGCCTATTTTGAGTATGATACGATTTGTTGACAAAGATAATGCTTGCATTGGAGATATATATGATGGCATTGACTCCATGCTTGAAAAAATCCATGATGTCATACAGGCCAAAGAGCAGGACCCTGAGGAAAATTTTTATAATGAAGTTAAAAATGTGATCGTGAAAAGGTGGAACAAAATGACCACCCCATTGCATCTCCTTGCTTATGCTTTAAATCCCAAATATTACAGTAGTGAAATAGTTGGGAGAGCTGGTAGACAACGACCATATGATGACCACGAGGTTGCAAATGGGACGAGGGCAGCATTCAGGAGGTTGTTTCCAGATCCAACTACATCACTTGCAGTCCGCCAGAGATGTCAATGTTTGTAAATGGACAAGGTAGCATGGGAGAGGTAGAGGCTATTTGTGACAAACCCACCACGGATCCAATCACGTGGTGGACTTGTCATGGCCATGATGCCAAGTTCTTACGACACCGACCATTCGCATCAAATTGCTCTCACAGGTATAAAGTTTGTAACTTGTTATTTGATATTTTAATTACCAATTACGAATTAAAATTCAAGAATCAAAATGATATCATTCTTTTTTTAATTAATAATTTATAATATTAATACTTTGCTTTTTGTGACAAAAATAGTAATTCTTCTGCAGAGCGCAACTGGAGTACTTATGGCTTCATCCACTTAACCAAATGCGGCATGTTGGCATCGAAGAAGGCTGAAGATCTAGTATACGTTCATTCCAACTTGCGCCTCTTAACCCACAAGACGCAAGAGTATACTAGTGGTCCTAACAAGCTTTGGGACCTCCAACCTGAAAACACAGACTTTGAAGCTTCAACTGCTTGTTTAGCCAATGTTTCACTTCTTGGCATTGATGAGGAACTTCAGGAGCCCTTCAAAAGTGTTTGAAATTAGAGCTAGTGGGAGTGGAGCTGCAAGTGGCATCCATGAAGATGATTTTGACGATCATCTAGATGATATGCTCTAGAAGTTGAGAACTTGAATGTACTATCATGTTTTGATTCTTTGAACATTATGTCATTCTGAATCAATTATCAATACAAACTCAAGTCTCAATTCTCAAAGTATTGGAAATTTCAATTTTGTTTTCATGTTCTATGAATGATTTTAAGTTGTATAAATCTATGACTCATGAGTATTAAATTTCAATAAGTATGCTGCATGCAATGTATGAGAATTAAATTTCAATAAGTATGCAAATGCTTCTTTAAATTTATAATTTATATGCATATTTATATATTTATATACATGTATATATAAAAAAAATATATATATATAACATACCCAAAAACGTACTGTACTCCAAGATTTTTAAAAATTTGCCGATCGGCGTACTGCACTGCATTCGCATGCATCCGTATCCAGACTGCTAGATTGTAGGTATTTGGCTTCTTTCAACAAAATATTTTGGTAGAAACCTTAATTTTAAAGAATTGCACGTATCTTGCAAACCATTGCAAATTTTATGGTGATTTTTCAAGGAAGTTGGGGATTTGTGCTACGAAGATACATTCCAATTTTTTGCCTATTGTGACTTATTTCCCAGTTATTGTGATTATAGGGTTTCCAATAATTTCACTCCCGAAGCTGTGATTTTCGAATTTTTTCTGATTTCTTACAACTTCAAAAAACTTGGGAAAAATTATGGTGTGTTTGTTCTTTAATTTTTTTGGATTTGAGGCCGACCTCATTCTGAAATTGACTGGTCAAAACATATTCTACAGCAAAAACATGGGAGGCCCGCTCGATGGATATTAAGATTACTTTTCTTCGAGGAGATTTACATAGACCAACCTCCTGATTTATAGCAACAACCTGATACTCCTTTGGACTTGGGCAAGTCCTTAAAATGCAGTATGAAAATCCACAATTTCTTCATCTCAAAAGGTTTTGTTTGATGTAAGGGAAATTATGATCTCTATGTTCGTCATTGAAATAATCAAAACTTGATTGTTGTTCTTTATGTGGATGATATGCTCATACAAAGGATATGTCATATCTAATTCGGGATATGATGATCAAGCGTTGTGCATTCTTTGACATGTCCGACATGGGCCTTATTCGTTATTCCTTGGGGATTAAGTTTGCCCAAGATTTTTGGGTATCTTTATTTCTCAGTCACAATATATGATTTGGATCTTCTACAAAGATTTGGTATGCAAGATTGTAATCCTGCTCTTACTCCTTAGCCTACTGGGTCCTGAGTCTCCTTTTGTTGATCCCATCATCTATAGATCATTAGTGGGCAGTCTCATACATCTCACACATTCTCGGCCAGCTATTTCGTCTTGCTGTCAATATTGTTTCTTGATTCATGCAGACTTCCAGCAAGTGTCCTCTAAAGTCACAGATCAAATATCTTAACCAAGGCACGTTCTAAGGACACCTTTCTTCATCCTCGTGCATTAATTGGACTTCATGAACCTCCTTCCAAGGACGAGCAGTATCAGTCTTAATAATTCCACCCACTAATCAAGCTTGTGGGGGATGTTGGAACTTGTGTAATCTTCTTTGACCTTCTAACAATTCTCTCTTTTTCTGGTCCTCTCGGACCCTCTTTATAAATAGACCATGTGCCTTCTTTTATCTGGGACTGGTCGGCCCCCATTTCCAGATTCCAATGTATTGGTTAAGGTAGGCCGGTCCTCTCATTTGCAAATCCAATGCATTGGATGTGTTTATACACACATTTGATCTCACTGCCAATTCATTCATCATAAAAGATTGTGCCTACAAGCTCCATTACATGCGATCTTCTTTTCGCAATATTTGTTTCTGGTCTAAAGTTTAATCTCTTCGTTCCTAAGAGGACCTATCTAAATATTCCTACAAAAATTGCCCTTGCCGTAATAAGTTGGCCAATAACATGTGGCAAAGTTGTATTGAACGATTATGAAATACAATCAACAATGACCCAAGTTTACTGATCCTAAGGTTATCGCCCAAACTTACCCCAAACCATGTTAAAGGTGACCCATAAACTCACCCAAGATTTACCAGGAAAAGCAACAAATCAAGAATTAGACTTCTTTATCATTAGATGAATTTCACCTCATTCATTAGACCTTTGAAGCGATTAGAACTATTTAATGCTAAAATGCAATCATACCATTCTAGAAATCAAACAAGATGGTAGAATGTGGATTATTCCAAGGATTATGCATGAAGATCTTAGTCATCTTCGAATCAATAAAATTCTTATGAAATGCATTGCTCATTAGCTATAAAATTCCTTTGATTGAGTTCGATTAAAAGAAATCAAATAATGTCATATTTCTTATAAATAAACATTATAACCATAGTTACTGAGACGGGGATAGGGGGGATGGCGGGACGGGGTTTCCAATTCTAAATTTTGGGGACGGCGGGGACGGCTAATTAAAAAATATATAAATATTTAAAATATAAAGATGGTGACTAAATTATATAAATAAGCTGAAATAAAACCATTTGAGATTTAAATAAGGTGAAACTTGAACTCATAAACATCAAATACATTCCTTAATACTCATGATTCTTTCAGAAGTTTGCAAGAAGTTGCTTGGTCCAAAAAGGTGCAAAAATTGATTTTATGAAAATAAGAAAAATATTGCCATCAATGCATAGAGCTCAAGAAAATATGCACTTTTAGAGAAAACGACACCTAAATGGAGCCAAAATGAAAGTTATGGCACATGCAAGTTTTTGAGTCTTCCCTGACTTTCCAAAAATGGCAAATTTTTTTCTGCCAAAAAGGAAATAAATTTCATAACGCCTTTCTTTCTAAATAAACATTATAACTATCTACAATAACACGATTATATATATATATATATATATATATATATATATTAAACTATTAAAATTTAAAAATATTCAATTTTTAAAAAATGAACTATTATCTATAACCATATTAAAAACATAAAATTATAAAACCTTAAAAATTAAGATTCTTTAAAATTTAATAAAAATTCTGATTATAATATTATATAATAATCTAATAATAAACTATAAAGTAAATCGAACTCAATAAAATAAATTAAACCTAATAAAATAACGTAAATGGTAAAACTAAATAAGATAAAGTAAACTAAGCCAAAAGTATAATAAGATAACCTAAACTTAAAAATATAGACCTAATTGATAAGCTTCAACAAAGGTTCATTTTTTCACGGCGCTTTTTCTCCTTGCAGGTTCTCACGACCTCACGTGTTCTTCTCCTCACCTCACAGGCTTCTCCACGACACCAATAGACATTTCATAGCAACGTCTGGACTATTTTAATGCTGCAGTGCTGAAAATTACAGTCATGCTGCAGTGCCAAATGCTGAATGCTGAAAATAACAAAGCAAAAAATAAATTGAATGCATTTGCGAATTCAAACGATTTATTAGGGTTGCTTTGAAATTCGACGAGTTTCAATTTTTTCGCATATAATTCGCGAATGCAGCAACTAAGATGAAGATTAACAGGAGATATGTATATAGAAAAATTAGCAAAAGTAATGCAGAGAGTCTAGTTACAAGAAACTAGACTCTGCTCTGGAAAACTTGCTCCTATAATTCTTCAAAAAAATGAAGTGGCAAACCACATCTATACAAAGTTGCCCTCAAGATCCGGTGCAATAGCCATTATCTAGAATCCAAACAAATTAGCATTACATTGCTAGCTGAACAACAAAGGGTCGTAGAGAAAAAATTTCTATCTTATGAATAAAGCAATCTTTTTCGATATTTTCAATTTATTTCTGTTCCTGACTCCAGGTCTTTAATTTTAAACAATGACCTTCATATTAGCCTCGCTAGACTCAATAACATGCCAACTAAGACCTTTAGGACAAGATTATAACCATAGATTCAAAACTTGATGAGTACTCGCCGCTTGCAAAGCAAATAATAACTCTCGCACAATACTTGTGAGCCAAGTAAAAGTCCTGAAACTCGCATGTTTTGACCCTCAAAAAATCACCAAAACTCAAGTAGTCCACACAAAAACTTGGCTACCTCTACATAAGATTGTCTCATAGAAAAAAAAACATCATTTTTTTCCAAAATCTCTGTTTTTCTTCTCTACCAAGTGATTTTGTGAATATCACAGTTTATGCGAGGAGATTAGTAGTGGTTTCCATCAGCTCCGAAGGATTTACACATGGATTTGATCAGAGTCTTCATTTAGTTTTTTTGTTAAACTTGTTTTTGCCATTTTGGATTCCCTTGGCTTTTTTCCCATTTTATTCTATTTTTTTCCTTTGATAGAAATTAGCAGCTAGGGTATTAGTCCAACTTTATTTTCATGGGTTTATAGGGTGGTTTCAGTTTGAATTCAATTTGCAGCAGTATACATCCCCAACACCAAGAATGGCAATGGCATCTCGGTTCAATTGTCTATGTAATGTCCCCAATTCCGAGCAGATGGCCTAGGAGGTTTTTTATTCGTCTTAGCCTTGGTCATACCCGAGGGGCTAACGACACTAGAGGCTATTGGGTATGGATGACTATTACCACCTTGCTTATTTGTTATATTTTTGCGTTGACATGAGTATTAAGTGGCTTGGTGGGAACAAATGTTATGTTTTGTCGTTAAGGGGGGGACTCATGACACTTTAATGTTATAATCTTTCGTTGGGGGTCACTTAAGTCCCTATGGCGACTAGGAGGGAAAAGTAACTTAAGTTACTTTATGTTTTTGTGGTTCTCCCTAGAAGGGGTCGATTGGGGTCTTTTTGGGCCTCTTGTTGCATGGAGAAATTATATAAGGAGGTTTGGGGAGTGATAGAGCTCATTCTTACACACTCACACATTTTGGATATTGAGCAACTGTTGTTTGCATTGTTCTTGCTTGTGGAGTAAGATCCCACAGGAACCCTAGCTTCGGTGGTGAGAGATCCATTCCTAGCTAGTAGGGCACTCTTTGGTGGTGAAAGATCCACCCTAGTTTGTCATTTTGGAGTTGATTCAGGGCTGTTATTCAGAGATATTTTTCAGAGATTCCAAGGAAGAGTTTTGGAGGGTTTTAGAGGCTTTTTGTGGAGGAAAATTGAAGGGTTTCAGATCAGATTTATTGCAGCATTCAGAGCAAAGTTTGGCGCCATTTTTGGAGACATTTTCGTGGGTTTTTAGCCTCTCCCTTAGGGTGACGTCACCCCTAGGGTTTTGCAGCAATTTTTTGGAAGGGTTTCAAGCTGTTATTTCCAGATCTGGAGGTTGGGTTCTCATCTATATCATTTGTAGATGTTATTTCCAGATTTTCAGATTTTTATCAATTGTATTTGCAAAGTTATGAATTTTTGAAGTTTCCAGCAGTTTAGGGCTTTCTAAAAATTATTGGCATTCATAAACAATTCAGAAAATTCCAAAAATATTTTCCTAGTGTTTGTTATCATTATTGCAAGCTCCCTATATAATTCCGTGTGATTTGGGCAAGTATTTTGTGAGTTATCAATTAAAATCAGTTCGCTGCCCTAGCTGGTTTATTTCCTGCAAAAATCAGAATTTTTATTTGCTGCAATTTTATATATTTTGTGCAATTTCAAGTGGTATCCCACAAGGAATATTTCAGTCTGTAGTAAGCCTAACTTTGATTACCTTTCTTAGAAGCATTGTGAACGCATTGCATACACCAATAATGTCATGCAATTATTGTGAGTTTAAGATGGGTGGAGATGCCAATCGCCTCAAATACCACCTCACACAAATAGCAGGCAATTGTGCAAACAAGTGCCCCCCGAGGCTCAAAGAAAGATGGTTGTTTACCTTGTGAGTGATGCGATGAAAAACGAGGGAGGAAAAAGAAAAGTTGAAACAATTACAGCTATCGTGAATAGAAGGGCAGAAAGGGATGATTCTAATGACTAAGAGTATGACATGGGAGCCTCTTCCATTGCCCCAACCCCAAGGCAGCAAGAGCAAGGGCAAGGACAAGTATGGGGCTCATCTATTAGTGATATTTCAAGTACACATGGAGTTGGACAAGGGTTCTTTGTTCCTCAATATAGTTTAGGGTTACAACTTTCACTCAAAGACACCACTTGGAGGTTAGAACCATGAACACAATGAAGTAAGGGTATTGGCAACAAACCTTTGGTATTACAAAGCAACATTTCATTCAATTTGGCAAAAATCCCATATAGGAAGATTTAGTAAATGCATTGACCAATGTTGGGAAGAGTTCAAAACTCCTATTCCTCGTGAATGACCCATTGTTGAAGAATGTCATCCAAAATACGCAGCTAGAATTGATGAACGAAAATAAATATGGTGTAAAAAGGGATCCAAAATTTTGTGTGATGGGTGAACAAATGGGAAAAACCACACTTTGATTAATTTTCTACCAGCTTCAAGTGGGTTAAATTGGTGTTCCTAAAGTCAATTGATGCCTCCCACCAATTGAAAAATTCAAACACTTTGTGTGATATATTATGTGAGGTGATGATGGAAATGCATGTGGAGAATGTCATCCAAGTTGTTATAGACAATGCAGCAGCAAAGAGAGTTCTTGAGGAGAGTGCACCCTACACTTTTTGGACCCCTTGTGCAGCCCATTGCATTGATCTCCTACTTGAACACACAGGACAGATGATATGGGTGAAAAATGTGGTTAAAAAGGCAAAAAAATATCGCAAAGTTCATCTACAATCATCCTTGAGAGTTAAAGCTTGATGAGAGGGCAAGCCAATGGAAAGGAACTTGTGTGAACGGGAGTCACGTGTTTCACCACAAACTTCATCATATTGTAGCCTCACTAACATCTGTTAAGAATATGTTTGTGAGTAAACGGTGGATGGAGTCTCCTGTGCTTAGAAGGCCGAAGAAAAAAGGGTTGTCAGAAGACCATTTTTGATGATGTGTTTGTGAAACACGTGAAATCTTTATGGGAACCTCACTAATTTTTATTTATCATTCATTTTTAATAAATTCTCTTAATTTTGATTTCAAAATTACATATTATTTTGTTTCAAGTGTCAGAGCCTTTAGTTAGAGTTCTTTGTTTGGTAGATGGTGAAAAACACCCATGTGTTTTGTATGAGGCCATCGACATGGACAAAAAGGTCATAGCAATTGTTATGGGCAAAATAAAGGAATATGAGCCTATTTGGTGAATAGTTGATAGGAGATGTAACAAGCAGCTCCACTAACATATACATGCAATGGCCTAATACTTGAACCCCAAGTTTTTCTATTCCACTTCATTTAAGGCCAATGAGGAGGTTATAGATGGCCTCGACACGTGTGGAGAGAATGATCCCCAACAAAGATACTAGAGACGCAATACTTTATGAGCGTTTGATTTACAAGTCTCGCAAAGGAGGGATCTTCTCTTCGGCTTCATAGGTAGGTTCAAAGGAAAATACCATACAACCAAGTAAAAACAACTTGAGTCATTTGGTTTTAGTCTCATCACTCATAGATACTAGACTCTTTGTATTTATTCAAGCCTAGTTGACTTACAAAATTATAAATGTTTTAATGTTCTATTTACATATATGGTGAGAAGATTATGATGCAAGTACAACAAATCTTCGAGAGGCTAGCCATGTACATTTTGTGTCAATCATGTGTAGTTCTTCTAACATAATTGGAGTATGTTTAAAGTTGTTCACATAAAGAAGTGCTATGGATTGACAGCACAATGCAACAATTGTTCAATGACCTTGCTTTTATGCAATACAATCTTCGTCTTCACGTAGAACAAGTCAAAGGGCAAGAGAGTTGCAATGTAATTGACTTGGATGCTATCAATGCAAATGTCAACTGTTTTTTTGAGCTTGGGGGCCTGGAGGAGCAGCCATGTTTACCAAGCAGGATATTCCAGAGTTGCAGCGGTGGCGACAGCAGCAGTGATAGCATCAAGGGTAACAGATGCATTAGGAGAAGGACAGGGTGATGAGGATTCAAATGGCATCTTCCAAAGGACAGCAAAATAAGCATTGGAGATGAAATTCATATTTGATATTAGTATATTTCGGTGCATCAATGACTAGTCTATGACTCTATGAGCATTGTACTTTGTACTTTGAACTCTTTTGGTCTAGAACTGATCATTGTACTTTATTTTGGTTGAAAATTGATGGAAAATATACTTATGTGTTCTCTACATTCATTTCTTATGTCATTTAAGAATTTTTATATGTTATTTAAGCTTATTTTATGAATTTATATATTTTCCAAGTAGCAATGAAGTTACTGAGAAATTGCAAAGTAAGTCTGAGTCAAAAAATTTGGCTGTCGAGTTCGAGTTTTTGAACTATGATTATAACTTGCTTCTCAATTGCTAGAAAACAAAAAGGGAATAGGAATGAAATGCAGAAAATTGGAAACACAAATTTCTAGAAAAATCGTTTAATACAAAGCAACACAAAATGTTTGTACAATATATTATTAAATATATAAAAGCACAAAAATGTGTTGGTGTAGAATTTTTCCACTGTGTGGTTTTACCTACACGATCAAATTAGATTTCTTAGGTTAATATCAGGTCATTAGGGGAAATGCACTTTAAGTCATTTTCTAATTGTGAGTTGAGTTAATTACTTTTTTGGGTGACCTAATTCCTCATTATATAATGTGACTTTCTTATGCAGATTTTGCTAATTAATGAGCTAATGAGTTTATGAACAATTTCTTGATTGTTGAAGACAAGCTTCTTCCTTTGAGGTTTTTGGATTTCACTACTACACACAGGTTTTTGCTTTGTGCATTCAATCATATCCAGTCTCACTACTCGATTGTTGCCCACCCCGACATAGTATCAAAGCATTTGTTGTGAGATCTAGCATTCTAGCTCATTTGGTAGTTTTTCATTGATTTCAATTTTCAAGGGTTTGGTGGGGTTTCTAGAAAATCCATGTGAATTTGTTCCTCGTAGTCTCGAAATGAAAAACAAACAGCATCATTGAATTCAGAAGGGCTAAAACCCTAGGTTCAGCTGTAAACACGAACTAGTTCTTTGACAAGTGATTTCCACCATTTTTGGAGGGTTTGAAGGTTTTTAAATCTGCAAAATTCGCAGAGTCGCAGGCTCAAAAATAAAATTAAAACCATTTATGGGTTTTCAAAATATTTGGTGGGTATTTGCTGTTTTGCGTGGAAGACGTACAGATTTTTCAAGATCTGGGATTTTTCTTACACTTTCTCGCCATTTGCACTTGCTCTGCAAGGCGAAAAATGTGACACACGGTGCATTTCGAGATTTCCAGTTGTTCATCAAGTTGAAAACCCCTAAAACACACCTTCGTAGGAATTTCTAATTTTCAGAATCAAAACATCAGGACATCTCAACACATCAACACAACTCGCAACTTGCAGTCAAACCCTAGAGACCCCCAATCAACACCTAGTGTATTTCAGGTTTTCGGGGTTTTGGTGCATAGTGTCAAGTTTAGGTTTTCAGTGCCTTTGGTGCACGACAACACAACTTGCAACTTGCAACAAACCTTCGATCCTCAATCAACGCCCAGTGTATTTTGGGTTTTCGAGTGTTTGGTGCATGTAAAAACAATTTGTAACTTGAGGTCAAACCTCCGATGTTGGAACAAGAATGGCTCCTTTTGGTCCTCACTTGGTCTTATACTTGATGCTCTTAGTTCCACAAACATCCTCTTTAACACCGAGACTCGTGAGAGTCCAAAGTGAGGCCTTTCCTAATATCACAAGATATCTTTGGTACTCTACACACACGGGAAATTAGGAACCCGGGAGGTATCAAAGGTTCCGGAGGCGTAGCTCGCTTATATGAAGATCCGCTCCAACACAGGATCTCTTTGGTTGCCAAAGATGCGCTTGTCGGTTCTAACGGGTTCGATTTAGGTGTGAGCCCCCATGTAGAGATATCTACATTGCAGTTTGTTACTTCCCTCCGGCTTCCTCCCCCTATGCCATTCATAATGGTCCTGATGGTGATCCCTTTTCCAACTTATATGACAACATTGCATTGTCGGTATTCAGTGATCGGGGAAGTCATCCTTATGGGTGATTTCAATGCCCGCACCAATGCACTCCAAGTTCCTAGCATTGCCTTTCATAATGGTCTCGATGGTGATCCCTTTACCGACTTATATGACAACAATGCCTAGTATTCATGGTTGAGGAAGTCATCTTTGTGGGTTATTTCATGCCCGCACCAAAGCACTTCAAGTTCCTATTCATGACCGAGCAGAGGATATGTTTTGCACTCAGACAGTTGATCCAGAGACAGTGGGCTTACACAGGACTTCTGAGGATGATTCAGGGCCTCTCACTACTTATGGCCGACACCTCCTACAACTTGGAGAATCGCATGAGCTACTTATCCTCAATGGGGTTACCTGCTTTCGATTCACATCTCTTCACATGTCAACCGCATGGTGGTGGTGCGAGTGTGGTGGATTATGTCCCCTCCAAATGCAGCTCCTTGCAATGATCACCACTCTCCATTTCTTCCATTCCTCATCAATCATGCCCTTATCTTTGTGACCCTCTATGTCGACATTCCCCCTCCACCCACTACTCTCCCCCTTCATGCCCCCACACCATCTTCCAATTCTCCGATGGGGATCCTAATTCCTTTTTCTTCAATCTTCAACAACTTCCCCCCCTTATGTCCCAGTTTTCTTTGATGGGAAATGTGGCTGCCAAATACACCCTTCTCTCCTCCATCATCTGGGAGGCCTCCCTCATGTCTTTCCCTAGTTCCACCCGGCCTTCATCTGTCTCCCATCAACGAAATACTTGCCCCATGAACAAATGGTATGATGACGAGTGCAAAAACTTTCACAGACAGTTACAACATGCTTTTAACCAAGCCCTTCCCTCCTATCATACCTTGAAAGCCTCCTATCGTTGTCTCCTTCGCCGTAAAAAACGCCTCTTCATTTCCCAACGTAGACGAACTTTGTGTGAGTCCCTTTGGCACTCTCCTAAACATTTTTGCACACCATTTTTCCTTGCCACTCATCTCTTCCCCTCGAGCTTAACCCCAATTCCTTGTTTTCTCACACCTCCAAGCTTTATGACATCCCCGATAGCCTATTATCCAGGTGAACAACCCACCTTTCTTGTGCCACCTTTTCACCTACACTAAAGTCAAAGAGGCAATCAGGATGATGAACTGTTATAGGGACACAGAAATGACGAGGGGTTCCAAGCAAAGTTCTTCAAGCTTGGTCAAGGGGTTCTTTGTAGTTATTTGACTGACCTCTTCAATCATGTGGTTTGTTCGGGCTTTCCGCCATCTTGGGCACGCCATATCATTCACCCAATTCACAAATCAGTTCCAACTCTGACCCCAATAACTATAATTATGGTGGGTCATACATTCTCCAAGCTTTATGCTATAGTGTTACATATGCAGTTATGCGAAGAGCTCGAGAGGAGAAACATTAGAGCTAGGGGGCAAGCTGGCTTCCGACCTGATCACCAAACTACCGACCATATCTTCACTCTCCGGACCATCATTGAGGAGGCACGTCATCACTCTTCAAAGGTCTATTGTTGCTTTGTGGACCTTCAAAAGCCTTTGACTCGGTACCACGCGAGGCACTTTTCAAGCGGCTCCATGACATTGGCATTTCTGAGACCCTTCTCACATCCATCATGTGTCTGTATGAGACTGTCTTGGGCCGCTTCGGCACCTCTCAAGGTGACTCGGAGTTTATTAGGAGTACCATTGGGGTAAAGTAGGGATGCCCCTTATCCCCAACTCGATTGTGATCTACATTGACGAGCTTGAGTCTTTTCTCAATGAGCATATTCAGGAAAGTGATGGGTGCCTCCTGCACTGTGTCTAATATCCATTCTTCTTTTTGCAGATGATGACACGGCCAAGGGGCGGGATAGGTACCCGTATTTGGCATATTGTTCCTCTGAGGCTATTGCTCTTTCTAACTCCCCTCGTCCGCGTCGTTGTTGGTATACTCGAGGTCTTCAACCCTCGGGGGGTTGGTATTCAAATGGACCATCTTCCACCAATGTTATGCGGGGACACATCCCCTAGATTTTGGTGACGTCCCAAACGTTTCGGGGACTTGAGGACTTGGAGGGGACATCCCCTATTTTTAAAAATCTTTCAAAAACTTTTGATGTTTTTACTTTTAAAAGTTGTTATTTTTACGAAGACCATTAAATTATAATCTTGAAAGTACCTAAATAGAGTTTAAATCCCTAAATTTCATTGAATAAAGTTAAAATATTCAAATATTAATATTTAATATAATATTTTTAATAGTCGTCCCCTACTCGTCCCTAAAATTTGGGATTTTTCCCATCCCGAAAACCCCATCCCTTCGTCTCCCCGTCCCCTGTCCTTGAGACTTAGGTAACTATGTCTTCCACCCTTTCGGTACTCCTTGGACTCTCCAAGCCACCTTCTGCCTACGAAACAGAGATGAACAGGATCATTAGAGAGGATATCTACAGACAGTACATCCATACCACTTGGGTAAATCCTTAGGGGGTTTATGTCCCAAGATGGCCTTTTATGTTGAGCATTTTTTAGAGCTAGGGACGGTCTCATTATCCGTCCTCAATAATACACCCTTCGACACTTTGGATGCACGCCCTTCGCGTCCCCTTTGTCAATTGAGTTGAATCTCATAGACTTCGTTGTGAGATAGATCATCACCTTGACCGTTCAAACGGTACCTACTAGTTGTGTAACCTCCAAGAGACCGAGACGGAAACGCACTTTATCTTTCGGTGCCCCATCTACTATGAGATCAGAGGGAGGTTTCACTGTTTATTTAGGAGGACGCAAGATCTTTTTGACTTTTTCAGGTTCGAGGATCAAAGGTGTCTAGCTTTATATTTACAGGAGGCTTTGAAGCTTCGTGAGCACACTCTTCAGCCGCATCCTAGACCGGACCCCACCCAGCAGATCACTTCCTTCTTCACAGTGTTACTGGCGGAGAGAGGCGTCAAGCGCCCTGGTGAGACCGCCTCGCTTCCTCCTCTAGATTGGTTCGGCCCAGGGATACCATCCATGGTTCTCTCGAGTCATCACAGGCATGCCCGTACTAGGCCTGGCCTCAGGAGACAAACGAGATCCAGGCATCAGAGGGATAATATTATATCCAAGCAAAGTCATGTCAGGCAAACCCTCATTTCAATTGGTCAACATTCTATTCTCAGCTTCTTCCAGTCGACCTCGGATGTTAGGAGAGTTGGATCTTCCATCCCCTTATGGGCTTTCCTCCTTTCTCTTCCTTGATCGTCTTTCCCCCTCCTTCCTCTATCTTGTTTTTCCACCCCCATTTTGGGTGGTGTGATTTCTTTCTTCCGGTTGGCCACTTCTTTTAGCCTTTGTATTTCTTCTTGCTCGGCAACTCTTTGGTTTTCCCGCCTTGTATCGGTGCTCATTGTTATTTGCAATCCCTTTGACCTACTTTTGTGGTCATTTATTGGACATTAATATATTTATCTTATCTTATATGACCCTCGGTCAATGCATTGTACTTTGGTTTTTTACACTTGTTTGTCAAGTGTCAAGTTTCGACACTTGCTCGACAAGCTTTGGTTCCAACACATGTTTGACACGTGTCGGGTTCCAACACTTGCTCTACATGCTTCAGTTCCGACACTTGCTCTATACGCTTGAGTTCCAACACTTGCTTCGACAAGCTTCGAGTTCCGATACTTGCTCTACACGCTTCGGGTTCCAACATCTACTCAACAAGCTTCGAGTTCCGCCACTTGCTCATCACGTTTGGGTTCCGCAACTCGCTCGACAAGCTTCGAGTTCTGCGACCTGCTCAACACAGATTCGGGTTCCATAGCTTGTTTGACAAGGTCCGGGTTTCACCTCGTGCTTGTCAAGTGCAAAACCCCAACCTAGTGCAATTTGGGATTTTGAAGGTGTCAAACAAGTCCAAAACCCCAACCCAATCTATTTTGGGTTTTCCAAAGTGTTCAGCGAGGCAAAAACTCTGACAATGTGCATGTGCACATCAAATTTAAGCATGAAGGGTACAACACTATTCAATGGCAAAGATCAATGGCAAAGAAATGCCAATTTGGGAGTGACATCACCCACCCAGATCACATCACTATGTAAAGTGACATCATCAAAGGGAGGGTACTCATCCTAGCCCTTAGCCCCTGGTCACATGGGAATTAAACCCTTGATCATCTCAACCCAAGGGGGCTTAACTTTTCCATAATAATGTTGGACCAAATTTTTTTGCACACCAAAAATTTATGCAAAGTGGAGATTATTTTTTAGCAACCAAAAACTTCAAACTTCCATAACTTTCAACCGACAACTTCTTTTCAAACGCGTGCTTTTTTTTGGTGTGAGTTTTTTTGGGCTCTACGCATTGGCTATATTCTATTGTCTTGTAAAATTGAACCTCTATAGTTTCAATGGGGGTGAGTATTGCACTCTTTCAAGCACGCACAATTTGACACATATCCATTTACTATAATGGATCAGTCTCATGTTTTGCTTCTTACACCATTCAATTATCGAGTGGAAATTAAAAATACAAATCCTCTTGAGTAAAGGCTTACATCGTATCACCATGGGTACAAAAACAGAACCGACACCTAATGCAGAGAAGGTGAAGTGGTACAATGTAGTGACGAAGCCTACGATCTATTATTCTTTTAATGTCACCCGACTTGCTCTTTCACATTGAATTTGCAACTACTCCTAATGAAGTATGGATCACATCGAAGGACTCTTTGAGAAGCAGCCATAATGAGAGGTCATTAGTTGGAGAATGAACTCATCAATTTTGAGCCCAAGCAACTTTGACACGATACATGACTTCTACACCAAATTCAAATCACTCAGTTACGAATTGAAACGCTGGCAAAGACAAAACGAATGATCGATTGGTTCTTTCCATCCTTGCGATTAGGTTCCGACTATTTATCTTCGTTTCTACCTTCCACGCCACCATGAGCAGCATTGGAGCTACATGGACCATGTCATCCGTGGACAATTTTGTTGCTAACTTAACTCGAGAGCAAGACAAGCTTTACTCAAATGGGTGCAATGAAGTACTTTAAACCACATGCTCTATTTGTTGGACATGAGAAACAAAGGCTTCAAACAAAGAGAAGAAACAAAATAACAAGGATCATGAGAACAAGAAGGATCAAAATGATCCCACCTCAAAAACAAACTTTGGAACTTCCTCTTCCATTGTTAAGTCCAAGAAAGAGAGGTATCACAAGCAAGAATGATGAAAGCAAATGTTTGAAGAAGTAAATTGACCACCTCACGAGTCTTCTTAAGAAGAACAAAGGTGTCCCGAGTCTATCAAACCATCTTCATCAACCCATGAATCCTCCAAGGAAAATGACAATGGAAAAGGGAAAGAGAAAGAATCGAAGAAAGGGAAAACAAAGGGAGAGCCCTAGTTACAATTGTACCACCAACTCCTACATGGGTTATTGATTTTGGTGCATCACATCATATGGCCTCTTCACATGTGGAGTTCACTTCCTTGAGCCATGTGACATGTCCATTATACGATTAGGTGACGACACTTCTACATAGGTTTTTGGGAGAGGGTCTATTAAAGTGAGTGGAGGAACATTCAATAATGTTCTAAGTATTCCCTCACTATCAACTATCTCTTATCATTCTACTAGATTACTCACCTTGGTCGGGCATGCGAGTTGAGTTCACTCTAGATTCAGTGTATGTCAAAGAGTTACACAGTGACACTATCATTGCAATGGGTGTAGTTGATCATCAAACTCGGCTATATTCCTTCTCTCACTTTGTCCCTCCGTTTCTTCATCGAAATCCTATACTTGATGACATTTCATATCTTGAGCACATTTCTGATGATGAGGACTTCTCTTCTAGAATAGATGACTACGGTAGTGATGGGGACCCACCTCTACCATCTCCTTTGTCACCTTCCAAATTTTGAGGAGTTATCTCTTGATCCACCTACTTTTGGTCCACCGCAGACTTTTCAGGAGCAAGCACCTTGATTTAGGACTCATCACACATCGGGCAATCTAATACACATTCTGGCCTTCCACATTCCTTCTTTGTTGTTGCTTCGATACACCATCCCTTCATGGAGCAGTTGGCTCTTCTACTTTGCATGAGGAGCATAGTTCCTTGTATAGGAACCAAACCTTAGAAATTCATCAGCCACTTAGCGGATTCATTCACTTTTCAATGGTGATCCACAAATACACTAGGAGGCTCATTTGCAAAATATAGGGTGGCTACATGCACTGTAGCTTCAAGTGGGGCTTTCTAGTCCTATCTTCTCTTCTTTTCTCTCTTTTGGGGTGAATTTTCCCACTAGCTTTTCTCTTTTTCTATACTTTGTGAAAGATTTGCATTGTATCAGACGGGTACCTCATCGGGCTTGTTGCAGGACCCGCCTTTTCTACCCACCTAAGATACACTTAAGGGGGTATCGGTGGACTTTTTCCACTATGTGGTTTTACCTACACAATCTAATTAGCTTGCTTAGGTTAATAATAGGTCATTAGGGGAAATGCACTTTAAGTCATTTTTTAATTATGAGTTGAGCTAATTACCTTTTTGGGTGACCTAATTCCTCACTATATAATATACTTTCCTATGCACATTTTGCCTAATGAATGAGCTAATGAGTTTATGTCATATGAACAATTTCTTGATTGTTGAAGATGAGCTTCTCCTTTGAGCTTTTTGGATTTCACTACTACACGTGTTTTTGCTTTGTGCAATCGATCTTGTCTAGTCCCAATCCTCGATTGTGGCCCGCTCCGACAAAATGCCCAAAGAATATTGTTGTTCATATATAATCACAAAGAATATAACCAAAAGTATTTTCTCTTATACATAAAATGAACAAAATGTTGTGATATATAATTTTTGTACAGAAATAATGTCTTTACAAGATGCAACGTAAAGGACACAATAGTTAAAATTTTGTGATATAAAAAAAAATCTGTAGTTGGAAAACCTGAACAGGATGTTTTTTTGTGGACAAAATGCCTTCACAAGATGCAAGGTGATGATGAAAAGCCCAAATGGAATGCAATATCAGGGACTGCAATCATTGTTTTTTTGAGCTGTTTTAAAAATCCTGTGTTGCTGGAAATGCCTGGGCACGTGACAGAAACAGCACACCATTTCAGTGCATTTCCCATCGAGAATCATACCGAGCACGTTTCCATGCAGAGATGACAGGGGAGGATGTGTTTCAGTGCATCGTAGACATGTTTGGCTTATATCATGAAATAATTGGAAATCTGAAAATCAACACCAAACTGACAGAGTCTTTCAATACCCTGATGCAACATTATTCACTTGCATACCTGGAATTTCCCATGGTCAATTTACTTGGTGAGAGATATCTGATAACATAGTTATAGCACAAGACCTCTTACAAAAATTGGAATACAGTGAATCTCCTTGGGGTTACTAGAAAAATATAAAACTAGACATGTCAAGTAGATAGAAATAGAAGCAACTGGGAGTTGATTATATTACCATAACTCAAAGATTGGGATTCAACGAAAATACTCTGCCACAGATTTGCAACCAACTCTCTACAACAATGACCCTCATTATTACAACCAGGATCCTCATTATTATAACCAAGACCCTTATTGTTCCAGAAGAGGGCTTCAACATGGATCCTTATCATTATGGCACAGGTGTTAAGCGAATATCTTTACTACACCTAATGGATTCACTAAATTCATGAATCAAAAATAGTCAATCAACAAACCAGTAACACATGCATCAACAATTTTTAGATGATACACTGCTATCATTTACTTTTATTTCTATGTTTGTGAATACACTAAAGAAAATGCTAACTTTACATCAGGATGCAATTGAACTCAGATAAAAACAATAGTATTATGATTTATCTACTAATATTTCTATCACGATGTAAATGAAAACGCTAAAGTAAATGTTAACTTTACATCAGGATACACTTGAATCCTATTTCTTTTTCAAAGCACTTTATCTTGGAGATAAGCTCAATAATCAGAATCTTCAAGTTTAACTTTAGCTCTCTTCCAACCACAAACCTAAGACTCGAATTTATCACATTCAACAAACATTGTTTTAATATACAGAATGAATGACAAAATTGACACTTGGACAAGCATGTCTTACTTTAGCTGGAAGAATCCAATCTAAAAAATCAATCTCTGCCGATGCCTGCTTGTCTACTATCTCTCTTAACCATTTAAGTGACTGCAAATCTAGATCTCGTTTGAATGAAATGGAATTTCCTTGAACCAAAGGGGGATTAACATCAAAATTCAGAATTGCTTTAATCTCGTGGTCAAATATGAGGTGACAAACAACGTGGTATGAATTTCCTAACGTATCTGGATCAAAAGACCAGACCAAATTAAATTTACTTTAATCTCATAGTCAAACAAGAAAATGCGCTCTGAAAAACATATTTACATCAGTATAAACCATCTAAGAAGTTGAGTAAGAACACTAAATTTAAGAACTACGCGACACAAGAAAGGCCACTTTTGGACAAATAGATGGGTAATTATTAAACTAGCTACTGCACCTGTTGGTGCAATTGCCAGACCAATAGGCAATAACAAAGAATTGGAACACTTGAATAATGGCAGCAATAAATCTGCGCACATAATTTTAGGCCTTAGCAAGCAGCAACCCTTTATATGTCTCCTGGAGCTGTTTGTTTTTTATTTATTTATTATTATTATTTAACCCTTTTTTTATAATTAAATTTATTTATTACTCTTATTGACACCTGTCTGCTGCTGGATGGAAAAGGGCAGCAAACTAACTTCAATCCAATCTAGCAAATACTGTAGTCAAAGGGATTTATTAGGGTGCAAGAATACACACTTCAGTTACAACTCCACTCGTTCTAGATCACAAATAGGATGCCCATACACCTAGCATCAAAATCCACACCCAATAATATAGCAACTACCTAAATGTTGCAAAAACGCAAATGACTAGATACGATTGAAATTCTAAGTTATGAATTAATCTATGAAAATTCTATCAGACTAATCAAAAGAGGCCAAGGTCTTGCTCATCTCAAAATCGTGCACCCGAAATATTTCTCAACTCTGCCCAATGGATGGGAAAAAGAACTCGGACTAATGGAATGCCAGGAGTGGTAATCCCACAAGGAATTTCCTCCACCCTCCATATTTGAGAGGGGTAACTACCTTAAAACCAAATATTGTTTGGAAAATTTTGAATATATTTTAGAGAAAAGAAAAGGAAATAGAAAAGGGAACGCACTGGTGAGATGAGGTTTTGAATATTCTTGTTTCCAAATCAAGATTATCAGTCAAAAGTTCAAAACTCAAAATCCCAATGCTCCCATATGCTGGTGGCATGCTGTCTACAAGCAACTCCAAAAAATCAATGTTTCCTCGAGGGTGATTCTCAACCACTCAAAGAAGAATATTTTCGTTTGATCCCTTTAAATGGGTGACATTTAACTCACCGGGATGGCTTCAATTTACAGTTTACTAATAGCGATCTCAATGTAGAATTCTCCCCAACTTCAATCTTTTCTACTTACCCATCCTCTTCTTGTACGTCAATCTGAAATATTCATAACGTTATCTCAATCCTCTATCACGAGAAATTCCACCATCCTGAAAACCCAGCTCAATGATTATAATATAATATCCAGCACGATTATTACCAATGAGCTACAAAAATACTATATAATCACAATGGACTCAAGTAAAGAAGAAGTAGATGTTACGGTCATCAAATTATGGAAATAACCAAAACAAAATACCATGGGATTAACAAGAAATACCTTCTACAATTCCTCTCTCTAATGGCTTACAACATTCAGTGATGTAGACTTCATAATTGCATGATTTGCAGATTTCATATTTAGTTTAGTTCAACCTCTATTGCCAAAATGATAAATGAGGAATGTGAAAAACAATGTGTCAAATAATGGTGTGATTCTACTCAAAAGTCGTTGATATAATTGCAATAAATTTGAATCATGGTTGCAAGAAAGGAAACCAAGGGACGCATTTGTGTAAAAAAATGCATTTTCAGAGTAGTTTGAACTAGTTTAGAGGTCATTTCTTCAAATAAAAAACACCACGTTCGATGTTTTTCAATTTATTGTTTCTTAGCCATTTCGAAGACTTTCAGGCAGTTACAGGGTTGTTTCATGCCTCCAAACATCCAATGTATGGATTTACGTGTGATTGTTGTTTGCCCGTTTCTTGTATGCACACTTCCTAATCTCTCTCTGGCAACATAGTTTGAAAGAATTCTGCTTTAGTTCCTACTCACTTTTCCAGCTTTTAAGCATTCTTCTTACCTTACTATTTTTCTAATGGAATTGGATGTTTTAAGAAATGTTCAGTTGGGACATTATTATAAACTCTTTCTTTCTTTAGGAAAAAAATCTCTTCCCTTAAACAACAAAGGCATTGACTGTACCTGGCCTTTAGCGTTCTGAGGACTCAAGCCCAAATCCAACAAGGTGGGAATTTCACCAGGCTCCACGCTCCCCCGCACCGGCAACCCCTTAAGCTGCTTTGGAGCATCAATAACTTGCCTCACCGCCAAATTCTGCACTTTCTCTCTAAAAGTCCCATAATTGGAGGGCATTTCCTCCAATTGAAAGGGCAAATCCTCCAAATGATACAATGTACTTCCCCAAAAAAACTTCGCCTCGATTCCTTCCTCTTTTAACGCCGCAGTAATCTTATTCTCCGCCTTAATTTCATCGTGCGAGACTTCTTGATGAGCGTACAGCGCATCAGCCCCACGCTCTTCGCCAGCTCCACCAAAACCTCCTCCGGCCTCCCAATTCTAACGACCAAATCTGAGCCCTTTTCTCGCAAATTCTCCCTCAAATTGGCCACACATTGAAGCAAAAACGTTGCTCTGTATGGCCCGGTTTTGTCGAATCCGGAGGAGGATTTGCCGTAGTCGCGGGGTCGAAGCAGTAGACGGGAAGCACGCTGCTCGACTCCTTGTTGGCGGCATTTAGGGTTTCGTTGTCGTGGATGCGGAGGTCGTTTCTGAACCACACGATGGCGGCCTTGCGCACAGCCGCGCCGTTGGACGGGTCGGCGGGGTTTGGGGAATTGCTGCGGAGTCGGAAATAGTCCGGGAAAGCAGAGGTGCCGGACTTGGCTGCGCGTTTCGGTTCCGAAGGTTGGCAGGTGCTATGAACGGCATTTCTGACCATTTCTGAGAAGGTACGATATTTTCCAGCTGCTTCGTCGGGGTTGCAGGTTTCGACGGCGGCGGCTTCAGCCTAGCCGCCACGACGTTGGCCGCAGGGGCTTTCATGCGGATCCGTGAATGGCTGCCGCCCTTGGTCGCCGCGAAGCTGGAGTTCGCCATGGAACCGAGGGCTAGCGTAATGGAGGCCGCGCTCGCTAGGGGATTCGGTAGGGGTTTTGGCTGCGAGAAAGTATCAGTGGGTTTTTCTTGCTGTTGCTCTTTCTCTTGGGGTTTTTGAACAGCGGGAAAGGATGAGCATTGTGGTTGAGTGGGGAGAAAACTCTGCGGACATTGTTGTCCATGATGAGCTCGAGGTCTCTGAAATTGGAGGCATTGTTGCTCCGCACAGGCGCCATGATTTTTTTTTCCTCCTCCCTTCTGCTCTGTGGATATGAAGAAGAGTGATAGAATTAAGCGGTGGTTGGAATTCTTCTGTGTATAGGTGTGGATTTTTTCTTTTTTACTATTAAATTTTTAGCCTCCGATTAATGACATCAGCATCTCGAATAAATTAATAAATATGGCGTACCTAATGGCCTTATCGGATGGTTAACCGAACGTGATAAAAATTGGAATTATTCTGCCAACTCCAAGTTCCAACCAACCCACCACACCAACCACACCCTTTGATACAAATGGACTCTTTTCTACCAACCTGGTCAAGCAAGGCCCAACCCCACCTACCTCCCTTGAGTCCACACCATCCAACAACTACTTGTATTCTACCAAAACTCTATTCCTTTTCACTTAAAGTTCACCCAAATTGGGTTAATTTCTTAGTTGTAGAAATTCAATAGCTTAGGCACAATCATGATAATTAAAATGATAAAAAAATTGGGAGTTTGAATTGATACGTAGTTTTTGTAAAATCAAAAGCAAATCGATAGAAAGAATGCCCAAAACTTAGAACAAGTAATCACACATAAGCGGTGCAATAGCGAAACTTTGCAAGAGGAGGATGGGTGATGGAGAAGGGGATTGAGAGAGGAGAAGTCACGGCGAGGTGGAGTTGGGGGATGAACATAAGTAGAATTATTCTTTGTTCGACATGACACGTGAACGATGAGATACGAAATCCTTATTCCGTGCATGTGTCAAACAATCAATTCAAAAGATACGTGTTGTTCTTGGTGTAGACACCCTAAATCCACCACTCCTAAATTGCTCACATACCATTATAAAATCAAGTACATCTCGTTAATTACCCCCTTCATCAATTAATTAAATCCCCTTCTTCACATCCACTTCCCACAACATCCCATGGACAATTAATCCTATTTAATTGCTCCTAATCCTAATTAACAAGCTACTAATCATACATCTCCATTATCTCACATTCATCCAAATCAACCAACATTCTCAAACAAAAATCTATATATTGGACCTTCCAAAAGTACAATGACACACAAAATCTTATACAACCTTAATATTTTTAAAAACCTAGCTAAATTGAGAAACCCTCTTGATGTAAGAGCCTACCAAAGTTGGATATTGCTTCCAATTTGGGAAAACTCCTTGCATCATCATCCTTCCTACAATGACACTACCATAATCACACACAAATCGGCTTAAACATCTACACATCGAAAGCAAATCTACACAACAAGGGAGATTTGCATTCACTTTTATTTATGGATTGTATGGTTTCTCTTATGCATTATCTTGATGTCTTTGTTTGAGTTATAGACTAGGTTTTATGTGGTGTTCTTTCTTTATGGATAAACGCTTTTGACCGAGCTTTGAGCGGGAGTTCTTGGGTCCCCACCCTTACAAAATAGGTTTTATGTGGTTTAATTCATATGTCAAGTCTATGATTTAATGCATGTGTACACCTAATATATGAAGTGTTGAAGAATAATATCGAGAGTAAGTTGTTGCTCGAGTGATAAATGACTTGTAGTCAAAGAGGCAAATGAATAAGAGCTAGCATTCGTCCATCTGAACAACGTGATTGGATTCATAAGGGATCCAACATGCAAATTCATACCATGTAAATCGATAATCCTCAAGAGAATACATTTCCATGGAGGTATATGAACATGAGTTGGGAGGATGTGTAGACATAATTACACTAAATAATTAAAAACAATTTTCAAAGTATG
Organism: Taxus wallichiana var. yunnanensis; assembly: GCA_018340775.1. Lineage (NCBI taxonomy): Eukaryota > Viridiplantae > Streptophyta > Pinopsida > Cupressales > Taxaceae > Taxus > Taxus wallichiana. Next base: position 348,916,311 of record CM031240.1, on the reverse strand, counting down.
CAAACAAAATCAATTTGTTTGTATTCAATGTAAAATATTTCAAATTGTACAGAAAAAACACATTTTGTTTGAACATGCAACCTACCATCATTGTTAATTTTGTTTTCGTTTCTCAACGAAAAATGTGCATTGTTCCCCTTTCCCTTGGTCAAGATTTTTATATACGGACTTAAACCACCATTGAGAGACGAGAGAAAATGAGGATTTAGAAGAAAAATTACATTATTCTTTGATTTAACAAATCTTTTAGAAATGTTAAAGTATTAAGATGTTTTGTAATGGAGGGAGACAGGGAAGCGTTTTCTACAATAGTGGCAAATGATGTAGAGAAGCCAAACATGCCTCAAACTTTTTTATTTTAAGAAGAGCCATGTAAGAAATTTTAGAGCTCCTCTTTGTATCCTTCTCTATCTCTAATATTCATCCTTGTTTGTTGATTAGCGCAAGGTAACAACTTGGCATCAATCGCTCTACCTAGATTTAAAGAAAAAATGAATGGAAATGAAACAAGAAGACTGTCAACCTATCAAATCAAACATGAAGAGAGAGGGAAGAAATTCAATGGCTCATACCTATTCACAATCCATGCCAGCTTTCCATTGCCTAATTTCTTCCATTTGTATATTATCAATAATATTATCACCGCATAGCTACAAAATTAAAACGAGTCCCAAAATGTGTATCTGCAAATAATGTGTGTGTCACTCTTTCATGTGTTGTGTTGTTATATCTACAAATGGGATGCATTAACTTATGCTTAAATATGATATTAAATCCACTCTTTTTCATTGCATGTCATGTAAACGCCCAACTTGCAAATATCTAGAGAGATTACGCGGGTGTGGAGGACAAGGTCTGATGATTAGTGTATTTATATGTATACATTCATTAACTTTATTTATAATTTATACATAATCTAGGGGTAGTGTCCATCGAGGGGAAATTACGGAAGAGGAAGGAATTTAATTTTATTATATTCCACACATTTAAGTCCCCCAACCATTCTTCTCCATCCTACACAATTCAAACCTTGATTTAACTTACCACTATATTCACACGGACCTCGGGCTAACAACACGTATGTTACATATCTAATCGTGTGGATAAACGATAAACTTTTTTGAATTAAATTATGTTTCCCAAGTGTATATAAATATCATACAAATATAAACACTCGTTAAGTGTACATATGGTCAATGTAGGTGTAAACCCCATACAAATATAAACCTATGGTTTGGGTTTGCAAATCCACTCCTAAAAGGGTCGAGCTTGAAAATGTGGAATTCGCTCGTTGAACATACCTCAATGACGTTTATACACGTAATGATAAATTGATCCTCTAAATCAACAAATCATATTAATTCATGTGTTATTTTTAGTATTGCTTAAATCATCAAACTAAAACTACATATTAGATTAGGAATTGTTTGAAAATGTTGACAAATAGTTTCCTTAAATATTAGAAAAAAACAATGGATGAAAACCATAAACAATGTTAAGAAAAATTATTATAGATTATGATCAAAAAATTCATATATTATAGAATAAAATAATAGAGTATTTGGATGGATTTTTATAGGTGAGCTTGTTTACAAGTTCAAGATTGAGGATCTTGAAATTCTCTTTGTGTGTACAACACTCATCCATAATGAATTTAGAACTTCCGAGCCTCGAAAGATCCATAATCCCTTGACCTTGAAAGGGGGTCTCGACCAATAATGAATATATTCCAAAATGCATACTTGCATGCAAGATCTATGTATTGCAAAAATCATGTAACTTTATTCAACGTAACAAAATGGAACAAAGTTCTCATTATTGTATTTGTATTCACATAACCATAAAGAATATCCTTCTATATCATATATATCCCAAAAACCCGCATGACACAATAAGGACAAGAATGGCAATATGTAAGTATTATCTAAAACAATTGTGTACACAATTTGAACCCAAATCAGCCATACCCACAATTTTTGTATCATATGAAGACACCACCTTCATTGTATATTTATCATATTAGTTAAATGACTATAATGAAAATACTTAGATAGATCTCAATATCAACAATAATAGAACACAAAGAACATCCACTTGTAGAGAAATGATCACAATATGCAAGTATAATAGCTTAGCCACTTTGAGGGGAAACCTCCAAACCACACAATAAAACTCAAGTGCTCAATGGTGATCAACTAGTACCTACTAACTTCTCTATGTATATTATTCCTATGTTATGGCCATCAACAAGGCCGACCCACTAATTATAATATAACACATATGAAAGAGATACATCATACTAAGAAGTTATGATAGCCACAAGTCAAACATACACATCCAATGTAAGATATAGGATTAAGGGCGTAACATGCCCTTCCCCTTCAAAGCAACATTGTGCCCAATGTTGAGAAGCTCTAGATGTTTCTGCAAGAATGTTGCATCCTCCCATGTTGCGTCTTCATTGTCTAGCTTTTTCCACTTGATCAAATACCCGGTGAGGACCCTTTTCATCAATTGTTTAGTGCATGTCTGAAGGATGCATTCTAATTCCAATATGATTCTTCCCTCCTCATCGATCTCGGATAACACTGTTTGGGTGATAATTTCTCGTCGATTCGTTCTTCGAGAAAGAAACGGAAGAATGGGGATATTCTAGTGGTCGGAGAGAGTTCCATTTTGTATGTGACATTACCAATCTTCTGCAACACTTGATAGGGCCATAATACTTAGGTGAAAGCTTGTTATCCTTCTTTTGTTGTTTCAAAGACATTTGTTTATATGGTTGTAAACGCACAAAAACCCAATCACCGACTTCAAAATGTCTTTCACTGTGATGTTGATATGTTTGTTGCTTCATGTGGTTATGTGTCATGGCCAAGTTATCCCTGAGACTAGAAAGTACCTCTTGTTGGTGTTGAATATGATCTTCAACTACTCAAACCCTTGGTTAGACTCTCAAAGATGAGGTGATAGATGGTGGATGGTATCCATATAAGTCCAAAAAGGAGACATTTTAGATGAAGTGTGAAAGGAAATGTTATACCACCATTATGGAAGTGGTAACCATTGGACCCATCTCACTTGTTTATCTAAGGTAAAACAATGAAGATATCCCTCCAAACACTTGCTTACCACCTCATTTTTCCCATCAAACTGGGGATGATAAAAAGAACTACGAGCTAGTTGAGTGCCCAAATACGAGGATAAATCAATCCAAAAATTACTAGTAAATATAGGGTCTCAATCACTTACTATAATCTTTGGTGTCCCATGTAGCTTCTGAATTATATCCATGAAGGTTATTGTTATTATACTTATAACAAATGGGTGTGATAAGGCACAAAATTGGCATATTTGGTGAGTTTATCCACCACAATCATGATTACATTTTTCCCTTCTAATTTAGGAAATCCTGTGATGAAGTCCATAGAAACCTCTTCCCACCTCTGGCTAGGAATAGATAGAGGTTGTAAAATACTCTGGGACTTAATTGTTTCACCTTTATTTTGCTGACAAACCATGCATTCTGCTATGAATTTTTGACATCCTCTTTTAGCCCTTCCTAGAAGAAATCTTGTTTGATTTGATGATAAGTTTTCAAGAAGCAAGAATGCCCCCTACTAGAGAAGCATGGAGCTTAGATATAAACCTATTTTTAAGGTTTGAGTTCTTACATAGGTATAATCTATCTTTGTACCATAAAGCATCTCCTTTCCATATAATGTTTTTGACATGCTTGGATCATGTTGGAGATTTTGATTGATATTTTGTGTATCTAGGTCATTTTTCCATTCGAACCTTGTCTCCTCTACCCGAGTCTTCCTATAATATAGATATGGCACACTATAGCCACAAAATCCATCCACTTGGGTACATTTTTTAGGTCCTAAAGCTATACATGATTCCCAAGCAATAAAACTAGTGGTTGAAAACTCCTTTTGGCATTTTGGTTACTTTATCTCTTGCACTTTACTGGCTTTACACATCTTACAACTCTTTTGACACTTGACTAATTTATCTTTTTATGGCCTCGGACACTAGCACCTAGTTAGGACGAAGTGCCCAGCGCTCTTATCCCTCTTGGGTGCCCTTGTCCCTCTCCTTCTTCTTACTCTTTTGGGTAATTTTCACTTTTTGGTCACCTTTTAACACTTTGGGTCGAGTCTTTTCAGTTATCAATTACAAAATTTAGACAACGGGAATCATATATATATATATATATATATATATATATATATATATACTTAGTTACTTCTCTTAGATAGGGGGAAACATTATAAACATTATCTATCACCACCTAAGCTCGCACAAAGGCATAAGAGCACTACAAAGACATATCTTGCACATTCACACAAGGGACAAGGGTTGCATTGATTTGCATACACCGCAAAGGAGGGGGTTTAATCTATTTCATTAAACACATTTTACATATTTGGGATAATATAGATCTAGCCCACTATCATCATTGTGCAACTTGCACAAGGAAACCTAGGCACGGACACCGATACAAACACACAAAGAACTACATGGAGTCAAGATGTAGTGCAAGACTCGACCATAAGTTCACTCTTCCAATGACCGTCGGTACATAACAACATGATCTAAGAGACGAAATGGTGTTTTCCATGCAACTTGCCACATAGTCGATCAATTGTGGAAATATCGGGGTCAATCTAACTCCCCATTCTGCATCTTTTTTATTAGATATGATGTGGTTTGTGGGCATGTGCAAGTAGTCATCATTTTTTTGCAGTTACAATTATGACCTAACATGACATAAAATCAAAACTAGAGCGACTAACAAGATAAGAAGACCTTATGACCTAGAAAAGATCAAAACCTAAGCATCTGAGATAACACAAGTGCCCAAATCAGTCACTAGCACCTAGGGCACTCCTACCCTCCTGTGGGTGCTCTTTGTCTAACACATTCATGGGTTTATAAACCCTCATCAATCCATTATGACGTTGTTCCCGCTTGCTCCAAAGAAATACATAGTCCTGATCACCCCCAAGTTGTATAGACTTCAACTAAGTCACCTTCCTCTCTCATTTTCTTAGGGTTTTACATTGTTGAATGCTTATTATTGCTTACGTGTTACTATAATTAATTACCTGAATATAATTTGTTACAATAAGTTACTCTGAAATAAGGTTTAATATAATTTAGATTAAATCATTTGGTGAACCTCAACTCGTGATCAACCACTTGGATCCTTATTCGAACACTAGATCTTAGTCTTGTATATTACCTCCATCTTTCTTGTCACCCTAGATACCCTTGATCCTTCCATTCTCACTAACATGAGTGTCTCTCTCCCCACTTTCTTACAGGCCAATCCCGAATGTGAGTGCAAAATATAATTTTTTTTCTAACACTTACATTCATCCTAACACTTCACCCGAATGTGTTTAGATTCACTAATTATCTTTTAACAAAGAGCATATTACCTTTACATCTACTGAAATTTCTTCTCAATCTATTTTAGATAATGATCCACCCCTTTATATTCAAGTTCACATCCATAATATAGGGGTTAAATGAGCTTTAGTTGATAATGGATCTGGTCTTAACATTTGTAATCTATCATTCCTTCAACAAATTGGCCTTTCTGAAGCCTCCTTAACTCCCTCATCTATTTGTATTCGCGACTTTGATAATATTCCTAAAAAGTCTTAGGTACAATCACACTTCCCATTATTGTTGGGTCATGCACTTTTCCCGTCCCATGCCATGTAATGCCTAATAATCTTAATTATAATATTCTTCTTGATGACCTTGGATCCATGCCATGTCATGCATGTGTCCCTTCAACCCTTCATGTGCATCTTAAATTCCTATACCATGGTGTGGTCTATGAGGCCTTAGTAGATCCCTCCCCATTTTCCTTTTGCAACACTATTGATCATTCACCTAAAGCCCCTACTTTTGCCACATCTCCTCCTAATTTCACAAAGTATGGTCCTGGGTATCAATATATGCTTCATTACGATTTCACTGGCATCGACTTAGGAAAGATGGAAAGGGAATCATAAAGCCTCTTTCCATTCCCACATAATCCACCAAACTCGCATCAGATATCTCCCTCTATTTTCTCCTTTTATTCCCACCACATCTTCTCCTGAGGTTTACACTACTTCACATACTCATCATCTTCCTCTACTATACCCTGAGCTTATTGGTGATCCCACTTCTCCCACTTGGCTTGAATTAGATACATTTCTTACTGATGATTCTCTATTAGAATACATGGGAACTTACAACCATTTCCCCCTACCATCACAAAAAGTGTTTTCCATTTGTTCTCAATGCTACAACTTACTTTGGCAAATTTGATCCTCCTAACACCAATATCGATACTCCTAACCCATTTCCACATCCACCACCATGGCATGGTCTCTCTCCTCTCATCAGATAGATCTCCATCACTTACACACTTGGGGGCATCAAACTCCCCCATAGTCGCACGTTCTAATCAACAGTTACCTATCCATACTACTCACATACACACCTATACCTTACTTTTTCTTTGCACTTCAAGTCAATCTTTCTAGCAACACTTTCTCTTATCTACACTATGAGAACACCTTGCTACATCTATCTATGCTTATGGCTTCCCTTTCCGTCCTATCCTATACATGTTTTTCTCCTCATGCTTACTTATATTCATTCATGATACATACTACTTATATATATGACTATACATCCTTTCATTCATACTATACATACTTTGTATATTCTTGCTCACAATGATCACATCTATTTTCTAACTCTTGATATACACACTTGGGGGCATCAGACTTCCCCCATCCTCACTTTCTTTTTATACCATTACTTCTTCCTATCTATATAACACAATGTTGCCACTACATACTCTACCTCACTACCCAATGAAGCACTCTTATTTTACGGTTCATACTTGATTGTTGAGGACACAATTCCTAAATGAACCTCACATCACACACATCCACTGGGGGAAAAGTGACTTCCCTCATTTGCACATCTTACATATCACAACACACCATAACTTTCACACAACACCTACACATATTGGTTGTCTTTATCTTGTTAGCTTATATTATTTTCATGTTGCACTTTGTTTCATATGCTAGTTGGATACTTAGTATGTCATTATCTTTTCCTATACACACATGCACATTCACGTGGTATATTGAGGTGAATGCAATAATTTTATAGATTATTACATGATGCATGATGCTCAACACTTTCTCTTTACTAGTCCCATTGAGGCTCCTGGGGGCATATACCTTTGCTACTCTCATACTTCACATCATCATTGGTCCTATTGTTACAATATTTACTACTTATTGTCATTATCACTTATTTTTCACTATTTATACATGTTTTGACATACTATTTATCTTTCTAACATGTTAATGGGTGCTTCATGTGTAGCATTTTCCTTACGAGGATTCTATACAACCATGGTTATATGTTACTTCTTGTTTGTTATTATTTGTTATTGTTTGTGGGCTATGCCCTATGTCATGCTTGATCATTGTTTGTTTATGGTCACTTTGGCCTTGATTGTCTTGTGACATTATGAGCAATGTCCCATGTATGCAACCCACTTTTCATGTGGTCCCTCTTGTCTTCATAGTTGTTTGATACATTGTATTCTATTGCATGCTAGCTCTTTTACACTAACACTTGTTTCTAGCCTATATTATTTGCATGTGCCTTGGTTTCTACCATGCACATCCCCTACCCTCGCAAGCATCCAATCTACAACATACATATCGGTTTTAGTTCTCTCATTTGGGCCTGCCTCCTCTACATTTATCACATGCACCCCAAACGAGGGGGGCAACTATTGGGAAAAAATCACCCTTCCAATAGCACAAAACTTCATAACAAGAAAACAATACAAAATTGGCAAAGGCACACAATTACATAGTGGTCTAGAATCAGACTTGGATCACAAACACCACAAACACTAGCACCTAAAGATCGATACAGAATGGTGGGCTTGTGTCCTGGGGAAAAATCAAATAGTTTCTCAATTCAACATAATTGCCAACATGTTACAATACAAATCTATAGTATCAAACCTTTAGTTACAAAATTCAATCAATTCAATTACAATTTAGTTATAATTCGATTACAAATGTAGTTACAAATCAAGGACGTTGTAATCCTCTCTCTCTTGGTCAACACTTATCATTTGAGAAAAACGTCATGGAAGGAAAAAAAATAGATCTCTCTCTCCAACACTCTTTTATTGGCATGAGATCACCCAAAAAGCTCACCCTTGGTGACACGATGCTCAAATCCGCAACTTCTCCAAAGTAAACAAGACAAATTTCTATCCTATACTCTCTTATACATCAAGTGCACTCTTTCCTTAACTATTACTTTCTACACACTTTTACTTACTTATACATACATTACTATGATTTTTCACATACGGGACTTTGACTACTCTCTTGCTCTTCTTTTTATAGGTCCATCCTTATAAACAACAAGAAGCAACTCACATCAACAAGCACAAGCTCTAACAACACACTAGTATAAATACCATTCACCCCTAGGGTCTACCTCCATTTCCTAGTTTCCACACTTCACATTACGATCATTTCATGCTTCACATGGCTACTTGTCCACTCGACACATTATCGGTACACTCTCTCTCGTTTACAAGGTACGCATCTTCTATCTACTTTATGCTATTGAGTATTCACTCAAGAACATAAAGTGTGGGCATAAATGTAGACACAAAATCTATGCACTTGGGTACATTTCTAGGTTCTAAAGCATACTAATGTATTCCTAAGCAAGAAAATTAGTGGTTGAAAACTCCTTTTGGTATTGTGGTTACTTTATCTCTTTCACTTTACTAGAATTTCACATCTTACTCGTCTACACGTACTTGACTGATTTATCTTTTGATGGGCTTGAACACTAGTGCCCAGTTAGGACAGGAGTGCTAGGCGCTCTTGTCCCTCATGGGCACCCATGTCCATGTCCTTCATTTTCTTACTCTTTTGGGTCCTTTTCACTTCTCGGCCACATTTTAACACTTTGGGTCGGCATTTCAATTTGTCAATTACAAAATTCAAATAAGGAATCATATACATACTTAGTAACTTCTCTCAAATAAGGGGACAAACACTATAAGCATAATCTATCACCACCTAAGCTTGCACAAAGGTACAAGAGAACTACAAAGACATATCTAGCACATTCACACAATGGACAAGGGTTGCATTGATCTACATACACTGCATAGGAGGGGAGTTTATTCTATTTCATCACACACATTTTGCATATTTGGGACAGTCTAGATATAGTGTGTTATCATCATGTAACTTGCACAAGGAAAGCCTAGGCAGGAGACACTTATACACACACACACACAAAACTACATGGAGTCTCGAGATGTAGTGCAGGTCCTCGGTCATAAGTTCACTCTTTAAGTGACCACCGAGGTCAATCTGGTTCCCCATTCTTCATTTTTGTATTAGATTTGATGTGGTTTATGGACATGTGCATGTAGTTATTTGTTTTGTAGGTTACATGTACGACCGGTGACCTAACAAAGAAACCAGAGCGACAAAGAGTGAGTAACATAGAAGACCTTCCGACCCATAATAAATTAGAACCTAAGCATCGAGCGGACACAGGTGCCTAGATCGATCACTAGAGCCCGAGGTGCTCCTTCCCTCTTGCGGGCGCTCTTGTCCAACACATTCTTGGGTTTCGAACCCTCATCAATCCATTACGATGTTGTTCTCATCCTGCTCCAATAGATACACAAATCCGATCACTCCTAGGTTGCATAGAATTCAACTAAGTCACCTTCCTATCTCATCGATCGGGGTTTTACACTTTGTTAATTTCTTATTACTTGCGAACCACTTTGTACTTAATTACTTGAATATGATTCGTTCGATTACTCAAAATAAGGTTTAATATCAATTATATTAAATCACACACAACAATGCCTCAATTGATTCATCCTTCTGAGATAGAGCATCAATGACTACATTTTCCTTCCCTTTCTTGTAGATTATCTCAAAATCATACCCCAACATTTTTAGACCCATTTTTGTTGTTCTTCGATGATAAACATTTCTCTAAGAATTATTTCAAACTATCATGATTGTCTTTACTTTGAAATGTCTACCCATTAGATATGGTCTTCATTGCTTCACTACATGAAGTATGGCTAACATTTCCTTCTCATAAATTGGTTTTGATATATTCTTACCTTTGAATTGGTGGCTCTCAAAGGAAATGGGACAACCCTCTTGCATGAGTATTGCCCCATACCATACCCTAAAGCATCACATTCAACAATGAATGTTTTGGAAAAAACTAGGGTGGCTAGAACAGAGGCTGGTGCACGGGGCCTCCTTCAACTTCTCTAATGTAGTGATATCTTCCTAATTCCAATAGAAAGAGTCCTTCAATAAAGATGTGAGTGGTGTTGCTTTATGATGTCATAATCCCTTATAATTCTACGATAATAACTCCGTAAGCGCCAAAATCCTCGAGAGATTCTTTAGGGTTTTGGGAACCTTCTATTCAAGCATGGCTTTTATCTTGTTAGGATCCACTTTAACACCTTCACAAGAGACAATATGACCCAAATATTCAACCTATTTGACTCCAAAAGAACCCTTAGAGGGCTTTACATAAATTTGATGTTATTTAAGAGTTTCCAACACCTTTTTTACATGATGCTAGTGTTCCTCCCATGTTTTACCGTAGATTAATATATCATGAAAGAACACTAAAACAAACTTCCATAGAAATGGCTTGAAGATAGAATTAATCAAACTTTAAATATTTAGAGGGTGTATTTGTGAATCCAAAAGGCATTACTAAGAATTTATAATGGCCTTCATGTGTCTCTGAAGGATGTTTAATGAACATCCTCATCCTTGATTACAATTTAATGATATCAAAATTGAAGATCAAGTTTTGTAAAGTAAACAAGACCATGTAGCTCATATAACAAATCATCAATTATAGGAATATGAAACGTATATTTGATTGTGTACTTATTGAGTTCCATGTAATCACGACACATGCACCAATTGTTATCTTTTTCCACACCATCACTACAAGAGAATAGTAAGCACTCTTACTATGACAAATAATTCTTTCTTCTAGCATCTCTTATACTATCTTTGCAATCTCACTCTTTTGCACATAGGGGTACCTATAAGGTCTGATATTGGGAGGGTGGATCCTTAGTACTAGCTAGATGGCATGGTCTTGGTCTCTTTTTAGAGATAAACCTTTTGACATATCTCCAAAACAATTGAGTGATCATCTATAAATGTTTGCATATATCCGATGGTATAATTGCACGTGAATGATGTGTTTCAATGAAAATAGTTGTGCCACAAACCCCTCTACACCTTTTAAATAAATTTTTGCATCTCGGTGAGAGCTGGGAATTTGTTTTAATAATTTTAGTTCAAAAGTCTTCCCTTCTAATCAAAACACATGAACAACTCTTATAAGTTCATCTCAATGGTTCACAACGTGGTAAGTCATTAAACTCCTAACACAATGTTTGCTCTTCTCATGACAATGGCATACATAGGACTAGTTTGAAATTAATATCCCATGGTGAGTTTAATGCATGGAAATTTCCTGAACAACTAACAATGCCCCTATCGCCGATCATTACTTTACATTCTGGAGTTGGATAAACCAAACAATTTAAGCGCACCACCAACTTATGATTGATGAAGTTGTGATTACTTTCGAGTCAATCAACATTGTTACCCTCTATTTTTTTAAGAATCCAACCACTTTGAGGGTTTGGGGAGTGTTAATACCTGAAATTGCATGACATGATATTATTGGCTAGGGATCTCCTAACTCCTCTGGCTCGACCATGACCTCTACCTCTTCATCTTCATTAGGCCCCTCAATGTAGAACAACTTCTTTTCAACACATTTATGTCCTGGTCCATATTTGTTGTCACAGTTAAAACATAACCTTTTTTCTCTCTTTTCTTCAATTTGTTGAGGTGTCAGTCTAACTGGTCGAGGGAATGATGGTGTCAAGGTGCTATGATCTCTGATATTAGTAAAATCTTGCCTCCTATTGGAAAGAAATTTTTTCTTTGCCTGTGTGTGCCATGATAATAAAATCAAAAACCTTATGAGGATTAAACATATACACCTCATTCTCAATGTGTTCCTTAAGACCCCCAAGAAATAGGTCATTCATATTCTCTTCAGTAATATTTTCCACCCGCAAGGATAGGTTTTGGAATTGATGAATGTAATCCTTGACTGATCATGTTTGTCTTAACTTTGTTAATTGGCTAAAGTAATTCTCTAACACATTAGAACTATAGTACAATTGCAACTCTTTGGTAAAAATTGTCCATGTGACATTGAGACCAATCTTTTCCTATAAACACATAAAGGAATTGGGCAAAGTTAGAGATATAGGGATGTCATGGTCACATTTTCTTCAGATGGAATTTGATGTAGATGTAATAAATTCTCCATTTGGTTAATCCAATTGAGTGAATCCTTTCCATCAAACTTACACATTTCCACTTTTGGCATCATGTTTCGGGCCTGGAGAGTATTTGTATTTGGATTGGTTTGGCTAAGCAGATCCACCATGGCTAGTTTGTCCACCTTAGTTAATCAAATTTGATGATAAAAATTTGTATTTGCATTGATTTTTCATGATCTCGTCCAAGTGTTGATCAATATTTTCCACATCTTCTTTCCAGACCATTTTAGATTGTATGCTTTGCAGATCATACTCAAGTTGGTTAACCCTAGGTTCTACTATGGTGCACCCTAGTACTGAGGATATAGTAGTTACCCCTTCTGAATCTTAATCCTTAACTACTACCTCCTCCTTATTTGGGGTTTTACCTAGAGTGACGAGATTTTTTTATTTTTGTGGAAGGCCCCATCATTTTAGGAATCAAAGCTGAATTTTAGGGTTTAGGATTTCGAGAATAATTCACCAAATATGAAAAATTGCAAAGAAAAGACTCAATCTAATTTTTTATCATCTTTCCGAAAATGTAAAGAACTTGGAAAAATTCCATAATTTGTAGGCTATAGAACAAATTTAGGAAAAAAACTAAAATTAATATAACTTTTGCAAAACAAGTAAAAAAATGAAATTCAGAGAGGATCTTACTTGACTAATTTTGCAACAACACAAGAAAATTTTCCAAAAAAATCACTAATTTTGAGATATAGACGAATCTTCACAATTAGAGTTTTGATGCAATTCTAGCCGAGATCAAGCTTTGATACCATTTGTAATGAAATTACTTAGATAGATCTAAATAACAACAACAATAGAACACAAATAACATCCACTTATAGAGAAATGATCACAATATGCAAGTATAATAGCTTAGCCACTTCAAGGGGGCAACCTCTAAACCACACAATAAAACTCAAGTGTTGAATGATGATCAACTACTACCTATTAAATTCTATATATATTATTCTTATGTTATGGTCATCACCAAGGCCGACCCACTAATGATAATATAACACATATGAAAGAGATACATCATGATAAGAAGTAATGATAGCCACAAGTCGATCATACACATCCAATGTAATATATATAATTACGAGTGTAACAATGACAATTAACCCACCTTTGATTGCAACCTCATGGAAGTTAGAATTTGTGTTCGAGTGTAATCTCTTCCATTCATCAAGAATCATTTTACTAGGTGGAAAAAGATCTAAGGAGTTTTTGGGATTTAGATTGGGATCCTCCTACTCATCCTCCGCTAAAGTATCTTCAATCTAGAGCTTTACAAGTTTTTTTTTGGGCTCTTCATTAGCATTTTTTTCTCTCTTTAGCTTGAACAACCTTTTACTATCTTTCTTAATGGGAGGAACAACATCCACTTGTTTAACCCCACTTAGAATCTTACAAAGTTTTGGTTGATTGATCATAGTCCAAAATAACCTTTTAACATGAGGATAGTATTTCATGAAATCTTTTGGTAATACAACAATTAAAACCTCGGATGCGAGTTGTAGAATATAACAATGTTTGTCAAGGTCACATAATGGCCAATGAGGTATGATATTTTCATGAAACAAGTATTTAATGCACTTAAACTCTCTCTTAATTCTTATTTGGATTCCTTTACCTATAACGGTAAATAGCTAAAACAATAATTCCCCTATTTTGATTTGGATTCCTTTACCTATAACCATTGCATTATATTTATGTTAATAAAATAGCTAAAACAATAATGACTTGTGTAATTATTTTGAAAATTAAATGGTGTACATTTAAGATTAAAGGAAGAAAAACTAGTTGATGGAATATACACTCCAAATCCAATTAAAAAGAGGGTAATACCATTGCATTATATTTATGTTAATCTCTAAAGGAAAAAAGTTTAATCCATTGTTTGACATGTTGAAGTCTATGTGCCTCAAATACTTTTTGACTCAACTATGTAAGAAATAAATTATCATAATAAATATTTCCCAATTAGTATGTGTGAATAATAAGTTTTATGGATTAAAAAAAGTCCATAAGCATTGACTTAATCAATTAGGGAAGAACCAATAAGGATGTTATCCCCTTCAATCGTGCAACTAAAGAGAAATGAAAAAAAATAACCACATTTATTTTACAAATCTCTTCATTCTACATGATACGATAATAATAAATTGTGAAGCAAAATTAATCTCACCAAAATTATTTTCTCATTTTTAAGAGATATAAAAAGGAAATGACAATAGTTATAAAAATACAAACCAAAAATAGTTTCCCATTTAGTTCAAGAACACTTTAAAGATAGCTTAATGATTTTTTATTAATTAAAAAAATGAAAAAAGCTAATGCTCAACTAAAAAAAAAATTTATTATATATTATAACCATACCCAAAATAACCAAATTTTGTCTTTTGCTTTTACATTCTTATTAAAAGGAATAAGCATACACCATAGGACTCAAAACAAAAAGCATTCATTCCTCAAAATATAAAATACAACTTTGATAAAACATTAGAATGTAATCTTTGAACATGAAGATGAGGTGGTGCTTATCATTAGTAGGAAAAATATATCACATTCAATTATAGGATTTATGTCATATTAAAATAAATCATATGAAGCCTAAATATTATTACAGATCAATCGCCAACAAATGTTTGAAACATGAAAAGATAAAGTGGGAGCTAGAAAAATGTCAAAAAAAATGTCATAAAAGAGAGTGAAGAAGTGGATTAAATAGGAACTCAAACACAAAAGAGAAAAGGAAAAGTTAGCATTTGAATTCAAACAAGAGAAAATCAAAACAACAAAATAACTAGATACAAAAGTCAACATATATGACAATTTAGAACTCCTCAATAAATGGGCATGGATGTAAGTAAATTCAGGTTACAATGTAAACCAACTAGTTCTTACAAGTGCAAGACACTTGCTCAACTTACTAGTAGAAAAAATGGTGTCTTGGGGCACAAAAATCCAAGTTTATCCCCCTCTCTCTTAGTTTGTATCAATGGTGCACCCATTTCCCAACCTCCCATTCATAACAAGTTTTTTTTTTTTTAAGCCATGCGAAAATAGCTTCACGTTGTATACATCACTTCCATGGATCTTGGAGGGATCACACTTTCCATCTCATATGATGGATCTATCGACCCTTTCCTTCACATCAAGACTAGGAATTACCTTTACTTTATTGGTCCAAAGTCAACTCTTATGCCACCACCAAGATCTTGGACGAGAAAATTACAAGAGATGCTTTTGATTGGTACAATAACCTTTGAACCAACTCTATTTCGAACTTGAAATCTTTGTGACCACCTTATTCAATTAATTCCAATATCACAATCTCCCTAATATTAATTTCAACACTTACATCAACTGCCAATATGTTGATAATGAATCTTCCTAAGATTTGATCAAGCATTATAAGACCTTACTCACTAAGGATTAACACAACATGTGTGATTCAAGTCTATTTTATCTATTCCTTAGAGTCCCTCAACCCTCACCTTTTAATATGAGGTGATATCATTATCTCTTACCACATTGTAAGAAGCATTTGAGAAAGCTAAACACAAATACTACCTCATTAAGGAATTCAAGAAACCTACCCATAAGAAACAACAACCTAATCAAATCCAAGTTTTCATGAATCCTACAAACAAGAATGCCATTGAAAACAGAGTCAAATACACTCTTCCTTAAGGCACTTATTATAATATTACAATTCATAACATTGATCATTAAGTTGTTAAGTCATGAGGCAACTCTAAACACATTCTTCTTCCCATATTGATTATCACCAACTTTTTCCTAAGGATGAATTGAGATGTCATCTACCTTGACCATTCACCATCGTTGTAGGCCCCTCTTTCCCTCTTCCTCAATGGCATTATGATGAAAAAAATGTTGGTGGCATGTAATTAGGGGCATTAATATGAAAACAATAATTCCTTTTATCCTTTTCCTACACCTACCTCCTTGGAAACAAATTTGATTATGAATTCATTACTTTGGAGAGGTTAGATGAGGCTATCAAGGAATTTGATAAGGCCCAATAGTGTGATTAACATGATGTTATCCATCAAGAAAATGAACATCTTAAAATCGATAATGATCCCGACCATGATCTCTTTAAAAAATGAATATTGTAATATTAGTCCTCCTCAAAACACAAATGTTGTCAACACTTCCTACCCATCCACTAGAACATCTACATAATTAGTTGAATATGTAAGGTGTCAAACACATTATTACTTATATCAAACTACATATCCTACTTTTTCTCATACAAGAGCTTACAAAACTATTTATCGTTTATCCTTGTTTTACAAACTAAAAAACCCATGAAAAATCTTTAATCCATGATTCCACAATCTAGATAAATGCCATCATCCCCTATACATTTGTTCTTGTATGGTCAATCTCATTTTTGTTTCATCATATTCTTCATAATCCATATACTCTTATATTTTTACACAATCGATTCCATATGACCACTTATTTTGTTCCCTATGACATCAAACCTTCTAAAGACTCCTCTACCCTCGACCAATCCCATATAAATATCACAAAAAAATCAAAATCTACAACTCCCTACAAACCCCACTCCTTCAAAAATTGTTCAGGATGATGTCCCCAGGTTCAAATTGTTGCATAATATAACATTGAATATTAGGACCCCCTTACAAAACTTTCTATACTTCCAAGTCAATTTCCATTTTTATAACTAATGTAATTCACCTAAACATTGTGAGAATCTTATGTCAGCCCTCTTCACAATGAATATCCATCTTCCACACACTTTGGGGAAGGAACCTACCCTCATGGTATAAAAGGGAGCATATTAAGTCAATTTGAAGAGATATCCATTTATACTCACCTTTCCAACCATTCTTCTTACATTTATTTCCATATTAACTCCATGATTCTCGATGAGATCCTCTATCACCTAAATGACCCTCCCCTTTTTATTTCAACCCAAATTGGCCATACTACCATCAAGTGATCCCTCATGAATAAAGGTTCTAGTAATTTTTTCACTTCCCTCAATTTCATTTAGACTCTTGACTATTCTATTGAAAATCTCAAATCCACTAGAGCACACGTTATGGATATGATTGTTAACAAATACACCATATGGAATACATTTTTATCCCTATCATCATAACCCCTCATACCACTCATATTAAAATCATGATATTCAACTTTCCCTTGTCTTATAATATCCTCTTAGCTCAACCATGGACCCACCGCACATGGACAATCACATCATCTAGCCTACTAATGTGAAGTTCATACAACTAGGATATATATATAAAGTACAAGGAAACCCTAATCCTTAAAAATTTGACCTCTTTCAATAGTGTGGGAAATTCAAAATTCCCCCTTTGAAGAACTCCTATAATCCCATTTCATGAATATCAATGCTTTAACTATATTTTGGACTCTCTTTGTGGTTATAGTGGTCTTCCCAAGGTCACGGGCATACTTTTCCCAACCTTTTTAACTTTGATGATGACAATCCCGATGAAATCAACCATGGAATAATATTTTAGTCTTCCCGACACCATTATCTCACAATTAACTCCTCTCTATTATCTTTATTCTCACAGGGATGGATGTCGAATCGAGTCCTGTTCTATTATGTGTACCAAAATCCTCACATCGAGGGTCTAGCTCATCATAAGACTATTATCAAATCATGTGTTATCAACATTACTGCACTTGATTATGAAGATGACTACACCCTATATGAACCCTTTTTATCATGTTGTGTCAAAGCTAATAACGCAAAGATTTTATGGTATTAAGAATCTTTACAATCCCACTTTAGTAATAACATTAACATTATCGTTGTTTCTTTATGAAACAAGACTCTCGATTTTGACCTAGAACAAGATGACCTCATGGATAATGAGAATTATTGATCTAAATTTGAATCTAAGGATGATATCATAAACTACACCCCTTTGATAAGTGGTTTGATGCCTATGTATTAGATAGATTTTGGTTATTTTCTATTACATGCAGAAAGTACATAAAACTCAATACAAGGCAAGGTTTAACAATACTTGCACCGACAGTCACAATGTCGAGATTATGGATATAACAATGGAAAATCGATCCTCCTTTCTCCTAGTGAAGAGACCTACAATCAAAGATAACTAATATTAGATAAGATGGGTATAGACAAGTTACTCGACAAAGGTCGATTCCAGAATCGAAAGGGACTTCCTTGAGGATGTCAACTTATTTTTAAACAATTAAGTGAATTGATAAATTAATAAAAATGATAGATAGATAAACGATAGAAATGAATCTAGAACTCAAGATCAAAGGGAAATCTTGTTCATCTTCATATGTGGCCTAGGCTAATGTGGAGGCTATCTAATGGAAACTTCAAATAATCATACCAATAGTCTAATTGTTTCTTGTTGATCTCATGGAGGAACTCAAGCTGATCCTTGATATCTTTAATGTTGGTTGTGAATCGGATGGCACACAATGTGAGCTCATGAAGGATGTCATATTGTTCCCAAAAAAAGGTTTTGGAAAATTGGAAGGTCGTAAATGCTTGTAATGGGGTGTGATTGGCCTAGAACAATCATCTAAAGAAAAGACATACTTGAAAAGACATGTTAAATCCTAGATATATTGATAAAAATTTGATAAAATGCTATGATTAATTAAAAATATGTTGAAAGGAATCATAGGTGATTCAAAGAATCATAGGTGATTTAGCCAATCATGGGTGATTCAAAGGAATCACTGAAATTCAAACGAATCATCGACGATTCTTAAAATGCTTGTTTTCTCTAAAAATGATAATTTGATATAAAAAGAGATAAAACAATTGATTTTATAAAAGTTGATGTTATAAGAAACAATGATAAAGTAAATAGAGGTACCTTGAGTATTGGGAAGACATAAAACACTTGCAAATGATGATTTGAGATTGATATTGTTGATCATTGATTGTTGTTGTTTGTTGATTGCTTGGAAAGGTTGTTTGAGGCAATGCTACAAAATTGATGTATGTAGAGACTTTTGAAGAGACTTTTGATGTTGTTGTGTGGCTTGGAGATCACTGGAATGAAAAAGTTTTGATGTTTGCTTGAAAAAAAGGTGCACAAGAGTTTGAAATAATTTTGAAGATCCCTGAAACAAGAGTGAAAACTCCTATTTATAATCGTTGGTGATTTGTTAGAATCATTGATCTAGGAATTATGGGGAAAATGTTTAGAAGTGGTTGAAACCACTTCCTAAATGGGATTTTTGGGTAAATGGATGAGGAAAATGGTTGTAAAGAGGTTATATGAGTTGGGAGGTTAGGAGGTTGGGGTAAAATGGGTTAGGGATAGTTTGAAAATGGTTAGGTGGTTTTATAGGGGGTTAAGGTAATTAGATGGGTAAATAGTAATTTGTAAAGGAGTAAAAATTTGATTTTATGGGGTGAGGGAGATGACTTAGGAATGTGTTATAATGTTATGTTTTGATAAAATAATGTGTGTATCTGAGGGAATAGGTGGGTGATGAAAACCAATGTCTACATTTTCCCCTTTTTCGAGTAGTTTGTGACATGACTAAACTACTGGAAAAAAATTTTGATAGCTTGTTTTGTGTTTGGATGGGTGATCCCCCTCAAACTGGGGGTGATTGTGATGAAAAGTGCAAATGATCACTAGTTTGATTGAGTTGATTGGATAGTTTTGATGTGTGTTTCATTTTAAGTTTCCCCAAGATGAGGTATCAAAACAAGATGGATGTCACAATAAAAATCAAGTGATAGGGGAACCAAAGGGTTCATGTCCTATAGACGTATGATTCATAGGGAGAAAATATGGTATGCAAAAGACTAGAGAACCAAGTGATAGGGGAACCAAAGGGTTTGTGTCCTATAGACATATGGTTTACCAAAAGCTTGAAGTTGTAAAATGAAATCCATGAAGGATTGTTGGTTTGACTTGGGTTATGTAATCGAGTAGTTTTTGAAAATTGATTGGTTGAGTTATGAGGGTTTTGAGGCCCTCAAAATGAGGCACACTTTTGGATAAATGTGTTATGAAAGTGTGATAATGTTTTTGAAGTAGTTGTTGATGTTGAAAAATGTGTGTTTTTAATGATTAATGGGAATCATGTTATGATTATGGAGAATCGTGGGTGATTTAAGCCAATCATTGGATGATTATGGGAATCGTCGGTGATTATAGGAATCGTCTAGTGTTCTAGGGAGGAAGATCGACATCTTATAAATAGTTTGTTTTGATCATGGTAAATTTCATTTTACCATGTGATTTGTGAGATTTAGAGCTCTAATTGAGTGATTTTGAGTGATAATTGAGAGATGGAGGTTGTAGGAGGATCTAGGAAGGCATAGGAGGCCACCTAGGGGAGGTAAGTACCTTTTTTGAAGTTTTTGTGTTTTTTAGTTAGTTTTTTTTTTTTTTTTTTTGGGGGCCCTATATGAGGGCATGTTTGTTGAGTCATGAGTCAATCACCATGATTTTTCAAATCACTTGTGCAATTTGGATGAAATGTGATGATTGTGGTGAATCACTAGAAATTGGGTTTTTTTGTGTAATTTTGATAAAATTTTGATGAAATATTGTTCTAATGGATGTTTTTGTGTTTTGTGGATGCAGGTGAGGGATAAGTTGACTATCAAGACAAGATTCCTGTGATCTTAGAGGATGTGAGGGCTTGGTTGTTAATGAGGATTGGTTTCATTTGGAGGATGTAGGTTTGGGGGCGATGCATCATTATAGATGTATCCATAGGTAACGAGGGGATTATTATTGGCATTATTGGAGAGATGGGATCCCACTACTTGTACATTTTTTTGGCTGATAGGTGAGATGATGATCACCCTAGAGGATGTACACATGATTATGAGATTTCTATGCATGGAGAGGGGATATATTTGATTGATGAGACAGAGAGGGCTGAGGGTGATGAGGAGATTATATGGAGATGATGATTGAGGGTGTAGAGTTTTCATCGGGTGGATTTTCATACGGGGCCTTGTATGCTCTTGAGACAAAGGGTCATGCCTTTGATGACCCTTATGATGATGAGGATCACTTGTTATGATTTTCCCGACTCTTTTGGGGTTCAGATTTTTCCTTGGATGATGACATGTGTATTAGTGGATATGATGGAGCAAAGAGGACTATTTTGCATGGGGCCCCTTCATTATTACTAGCCTATACCTATACAGATAGAGTTATGGGCATGGAGGATCAAGAAGAGGTTTGGGATTGATGTTGGTTTTCTACTACAATGTTGGGCATATGAGCACATTGCAGTGGCTTGGCCTAGAGGTTTTCCATGGGGAGACCTAGATTGTTGGAGAGATCACTGGATTTGTTTGATGGTGGTTTGATAGGGAGATGGAGGGCTAATACGGAGTGAGAGAGGATATAGACAGACATCTTCTCAGGTTTATAGGTTGGTGATATTAGGTGGAGACCATATATCATGGGTTTCAGTGTGGGAGGGAGGAGGGTGAGCTTAGGGCCACCCAACAGGATCTATGGGTATAGGGCATGATGACTGGGAGAGTGGGAGTTGATCTAATTTAGTCATGTCAGGTGATAATTTGGGTTGATTCAGGATGTGTTGGAGGCAATGGTGGCATATAGGAATGATGATGGGGATGTAGAGATGCCATTTCCAGTGGTTATAGTGCCTCATTCCATGCCCGATGAGGAGGGGGGGTGATGGGTGTGGATGACTAGGGGGTACCCATGGGTGTATAGATGATGTTGGGTTATGGAGGATTTTCCATGCATGGTGGTGGGATCATCCTACTTTGAGAGGTGATAGATGGGTGTGGGCCCATGTGGAGGTGGGCACCAGGGGAGGTGATGGTGATGGTGAGGAGGTGGGGTGAGGAGGTTGGTGGCATGGTGGCGGTGATGACAAAGGGAGCTCTAGATGCCACTATTACATGTTTTTGAGGTGAGAAGGCCACATTATTGGTTGAGTGGACTACCTTAACCACTAGAGAGGATGGATGGATGAGAGGTGAGTGGGATAGTTTGAGTAAAAACTAGCTAGTACAAGTAGTGTATAGCTAGCTAGCATAGGTTATAGTATACCAGATCGATATAGATAAATAATGAGAGACCTTGAGAAAGGCTCTCAAGATTACATGTACTTACTACATTTAGTATCAAGGGATGAGCTGAGGAGCTAAAGCTCAGGTTAGTGGATAGATGGGTCCACCTGGTAGTGTTAGCTTGGCTAACTGTCATTATGTGAGGATTTAGGATATTATGAGGAGATTGTTTGATGAGGGGCTTCTCGATGAGCCTCGTTTTGTTGTTTATTAGGCTCGAGGATGAGAGGGACCTAGTGTTAGTGTTGTGAGTGTGGGTCAACCACCTCGAGGTCCAGATGGAGGTGATCCTAGTAGAGGACTTGATGGAGGTGGTCCTAGTAGAGGACCTAATGGAGGGAGGAGGGAGATGGGTGATGGGTGGCGATGAGTAGTGCTCGAGAGAGACATTCGTTTGATGAATGTCAATTTTACTAAGTAGATGTGATATTTTTTATGTATATGGATCTTTTTGAAGCCTATTTTTGATGTATATATATTTTGATATATGGATATTTTTGAGACTCCAGATGATGTATAGTGATGTGACATATGATTATATATATGATTATGATGATTTTTTTTTATTTATGATTCATGTGTTGATTTTACTTTAATGTGATGTGATGTTTTTTATGATGTTTTATGATTTTATTGATTGTATATTATATGTTATTGATATATAGATGATGTTATGTGATGTTATGATTGATGTTATGATAATGATGATGTTATGTGATGTTTGATGTGATGTGTTATGAATATTTGAATTTAATGTGATCTTATGTATATCAAAATGTGTTTTAATCTTGAATAAGAATAAAATGTGAAATGATTGCTTTATATTAGATTTGATACATATGTGATGGGAATTAATATAGTGAAGGCTCTTGCACTTTTTGCCTTTATAACAAATGTTAACATATGACTAACAATGGGTAGTCACATGTAGGATCTTGGATATAAGATGGAAGTGAAAAGTATACCTTCCTAGGACATGGGAAGGGTTGACATATGTAGGTTGTGTGGGAGAGTAGGTTCTCCTTTCAATGGTTTCATAGAGAGATGCCCCAACTATATATTTTTTTTTTACAAATAATCGATGCGGGAAGTTTTCTTTGATGGGAAAGTTGATCAATGTGGGAAGCTTTCTAGGATGCTTTTTTGATATTTTTTGAATTTTTTTTGAAGGTTGATTGATGTGGGAAGCCTTTTTACATGGGTAGCCATCCTTCGAGGGAGTGGTCTACAATTTTTGAATTTTTTTTTTTTTTTTGATAGCCATCCTTTGAGGGATCGGTCTATGATTTTGACAGTAGTTTCCTTCAAGGGATCAATCTACTTTTTTTTTTTTAATATGATTTTTTTTTTTTTTGATAGTTTTCTTTGAGGGATCATTCTATTTTATTTTTGATAAGATGCATCCATAGATATTTTTGACTTTATTTTATGTTGAGGGAAGTCCTAATAGACCATTTCGAGGAGGGGAAGAGATGTGTGCACAAACTACACATGTGTGCCCCATGACATGTCTTTGGTTAGTAGAAAAGGTAGATGGATGTAATGATTATGGGGTTCCTACTAAGGAGGAACTTTTCCATGTGAAAGATGTGATGAACAGAGACCATGGTGCTCATCTTTAAGGTTTTGAGGATAGTGATGGAAAACCACATGCTTTCAAATCATTACAATGATGATGAAATGAAGGGTTGATGGTGGATTAAGATCTTTGATGTGACTACTATCATGATGGTCATGATGTGTTAACAATAGAAAGGCTATAAGTGTAAGGCATTCAGAGGTTCCTTTTCAGGTGTACCATCAAGGGAGGCTAGATGATAAGCTCCCGACCCATACTTGTGAGTGATGACATATGGACCGATCCAGTTAGGGGAAAAATTTCCATGTTTACTCCTTTCCAGAGTAGTGACATTTTGATTTTCTTTGAGAATGAGATCACCTATATTAAATTCACATTCTTTTACATGTTTTTATATATGTGCTTGATGTGCTCTTGATAGACATGATGATGTTTGAGAGTTGTTAGACATCATTGTCATCTAGAAATTCTAATTGTGTTAGAGATTTCTTGATGATAATCCTCATCAGGATAAAATATCTGAGGGATACGCAGTGATGGGATTTGAACTTCAAGGGGTAAGACCACCTCAGAGCCATAGACTAGAGAAAAAGGTGTAGCACCTGTAGGAGTATGGATGCTAGTATGATAAGCCCAGAAGAGTGAATGAGATTTGGAGGTGCCAATTTCTACTTACTTGATCGATAATTTTCATGAGAATTTTGTTAAGTGTTTTGTTAGAAGCCTCAAATTTTCCATTTTCTTGTGGATAATATGGTGATGAGAAGCTTAGTTTGATGTTGAATGTGTCACATAATTTCTTAACTTATTTATTCTTGAAGGATTTTCCATTATCAGTGACTAGCTTATGAGGGATACCAAAGTGACATATGATATGTTGATAGATGAAATCAATGATTTTATTAGCTTTAGTAGAGATTAAAGGAATATCCTCTACCCATTTAGTGAAATATTCATAGTGTTGATGATAGAGTGATGTTGTTGTGATGAACGAGGGTTGATGAGACCTATGAGGTCAACCCCCATTGTGAAAAGGGCCATAGGTCTTGAGAGGGTTGTAAATATTGACTAGGGATGTGTGAGTGAGATTGAAATGTTGTTGACATTTAATACATTTCTTACATATACACAAAAATCTTGGTTGATAGTAGGCCAGTAATAGCCCATTCAAAGGACACACTTAGTGACATATTGTCTCCATTAAAATGTCCACCACATATGTCATCATGGACTTCTTGAATGGATTTAGTAGATTCATGAGATTTTAGGCATCTTAACAAGAGACCATCAAATCCATGTTTATATAAAACACCACCTATGATGACATATCGGGTAGCACATTGGAGAAAATATCATTTAGCATTTTTAGATAGGCGAAGGAATTTTGGATTCTAAAAGATAGTCAAATGTTTGAGTATACCAGAGGTCATTGTTGGATTGTTTTTGATGATGTTGATAGATGGAAGTTCATTGTTGTGGGATGGTTGATCAAGTTTATGTGAACAACAACAAAAAGTTTTAGAGTCATCGATTGATAAAGGGATGAGAGATGCTAGAGAAGCCATGGTGTCTATGAATTTGTTAGAGGATCATGGAACTATTTGGATAGTGTAACATCAAAAGGATTCTAAGAGGAATTCAACAATGGCTTTATATTTTTGTAGAATTTCATTTTTACATTGATAAATTCCTTTGATTTGATTGATGACAAGTTGTGAGTCTCCATAGATGTCCAATATTTGAACACCAAGCATGATGGTGGTTTGGAGACCCATGATTAGAGCTTTGTATTTCATGCCATGTTGTTAGTACATTTGAAAATTTAGTTTGAATGATAGAGGGATAGGATTCCCCAGGAGGTATAATGATGATGTTGACACTCCCCCTTGTTACTGACACTTAGATCCATCAAAGAAAAGTGTCATTTTGAGAGGGGTGTATTCGTGATCGATAATGTTGATAGATTCATTCAGGAAATTTTCATGAGGTGGTTGATTTTTAGGTAGAGGGCTTCATGAGTTGATCGGTGATAGCTTGTCCTTTGATAGATTTTTATGAGATGAATTCAAGGTCAAACTTAGTCATAAGCATAAGCCACCGAGTGATGTGGTCATTGTGATATGGTTTAGAGTGCATGGTTTTAAGAGGATTAAAATTAGTAATGACATAAGTCTTGTGATTGAGTAGATAATGACATAATTTGGAAGTTGTGAAGTACAAGGCACAACACAACTTTTTTACTTTAGTATAATGAGTCTCGTAGTCATGGAGAGTGTGGACTTATATAGTAAATGACATGTTCATCATGACCTTTCTCATCTTGATGAGCGAGCATGGACACCCAAGGCATGATTAGTAGTAGATATATAAAGGTAGAAAGGATCCCCCACGTGGAGGTATGAGCACAGGTGGTGATATAGGAGGTATTGTTTGAGGTCATCAAAGGCCTTTTGACAATTGTGATCCCATTTAAAGTTTACATCCTTTCAAAGAAGGAGGTGGTGAAAAGGTTGAAAATGATCTAAAATTTGTGAGATAAAGTGAGTGGATGATTGATTGAAGCTTACCTTGAAGGCTACAAAGTTGTTTGAGGTTTTGATGGAGGAGGCATTTCATGATGATGGATTTGATCTTAGCGGGGTCTACTTCAATGCCCCAATAGACACAATGAACCCTAAGAGCTTACCGGTGAGAACACCAAACACACACTTAAGAGTTAAGATGAAGAAAGTATTGAATAAGATGAGAAAATATTGTGTCGAGGATGGTGAGATGATCCTTACGTTTTTTTATTTCCCTAAAATATCATCAACATAGTCTTCTATGGTTTTGTGGATAAGATCATGGAAAATGTATGTCATAATGCATTGATAAGTAGCCCCCACATTTTTAAGTCTAAAGGGCATTACACGGTAAAAAAATCCCCCAAGGAGTGATGAAGGATGTTTTTTGTTGATCATCGGTGGTGATGAGGATTTGGTTATAATAGAGAATCCATCCATAAGGGAGAGAATTTTCATGGTGGCTGGTTAGATTAGATCTTGTCGATCGATGTTTGGAAGGGGAAAGTCATCTTTAGGACAAGTGAGATTGAGATCTCGGAAAGTTAGTGTAGATGCGTAACTTCTTGAGGCTTTGGTTACATGGTATGATATTAGAGACCCATTGTGGATATTCAATGGGTATGATAAAATTAGCGAGAGAGAGATGTTTGTAACTCTTCTTTGATGAGAAGAGCTATATGCGAGGGTGCATCCTATAATTTTTTTGTTTGACAAGTTTGGCATTAGGATAAGTGATGATATTGTGGATGATGATGTTGGGGTCGATACCTAGCATATCACTATATGACCATGTAAAGGCTTGACTATGTTTGGATAGGAAGGTGGTAAAGTCATTTAATTCTCTTGTGAATCTAAAGATTGACCAACTTTTAACTATGTGAGGTTCTCCTGTGAGTCCCTATATTAACATCGATAGTGGATTCATTGAGAAGTGTTGATGTGTCGGTGGTAAGGTTTTTTAAGGAATGATCCTCTTCTCCCATGTGTGAGAGGATGGCTTGGTCATCTTGGCATTGAAGAATGTCAATGGGATGAATCCTCTTCTATCATTTCAGGCCAAATGAGAGGAAGGGTTTAGTACCATGATTAGTTTGATAAGTCAATGGTCCTAATGTAATAGTATTGACTAAAAAAAAATTAGGTGGGATGGAAATGGTGTCATCAATATCCATGGGGTCATCATGTGTAGATGAGGAGGATGGTTTTGATTCTATGATGGGTTTGGATGTGATACTTGTTGAAGACTCGAGGCTTGGTTTTTTTGAAACCTAACCCATATTTTCATGTGGTTTGAGGGAATGTTCAATGATCAAATCATGAATTCCTTGTTCATAACATCCCAATCCAAATCCTTTCTAGGTGCAAATGATGGAGATACATTTGTGTGAAGACTTGGTTATACAAAAATTTAAGTTTGATATGAATGGTTTGGCATGATGTTGATAAGTAGGATGTGTAGAGGGGTGGTTGATCCCTCTATAGACAAATTTATTTTTTTGAGATGTGGTGGACCATAGGAGATGACATCTCCGATGTTAGGTTCATACATGGGTTTTTTTTTCAGGCCTTTCCATATGTCTTTGGCATAGGAAGTGAATTAAGCGTAAGGAGATGATACTCCCCTAGTGAAAGGTGTTACATAACATCATCGAAAGAAGTGTCATCTGGTAATTTTGATGATGGAATGGATGAAGTGGTGGAGGATTCATTAGAGGAGCTCAAGTTTGATTTAGGAATGAGCACATCATTTGGATGATATGTCATGTGACAAGCTTTGAAAGGATTTGGATCTATGGGACCATAAAAAGGTTTTACCTTCATGCTCATATTTGATACATCGATGGAGTGTAGATGGGATACAATGCATAACACATATCCAGGGTCATCCTAATAACATGTTATATTAAACTCTCCTTCTACTAGATAGAAGAGTTTTAGGGAGAGTTTTAACGCCAACTTTGACATGGTAAGTAAGATGATTGTACCCAATGTGGGGTGATGGTGTCATTGAAATCTCAAGCACAACTAGTGTTTGGGGTGATGAATGGTGTTAGGGTAATTGAAGTTTATTAAAGGCATGTGATGATATGATGTTAATATTGTGCATTTTTTCATCATGACCCTTTTAACAGGGTGTCATTGATTTGGGTGGTGATAAAGAGTGGGAGGTCATGGTCCTTTGTTGTAATGATGGTATTTTGAGTTGTCAAAAGAGATGGCAAGTGGATGTTTTGAGTGTGCCTACTAGGTTTGTAAAAGGTTGTGGATCATCTGAGGGCAATTGATATGGATTGGAGTGCTTTGATCATGGCTTGTTGATGTGAAGGTGAGGTTTGTACCAGCTCATAAAGGACATTTTTTACTGGAGCTTGGTGAAGTTGTTTGATGATGGTATTTTTTACTAGGTGGCTTGTGTGTGAGGAGTGAAAAGGATGGATACCTTAGCCTTAGCAGGAGGTGTTGGAGTAGATGACTCGAGAGTGAGTGGAATAGAGACTTTGGACTTGTTTTGATTGGTAGTGTTAGGGTCTTGGGTACGTGCTCTAGTGGTGATATACATTACATCAATTTGATGAGGAGGGGATTTTCTTAGAAGAGTCCCCACTTTTTAGTGGTCATGAGTGTAGATGATGATTTAGATGTAGTGATTTGTAGATGTTTTGTGAGGGATGTTTTTGATGTTTCTAGATCCGAGGAGGAGAAGGCCTTTGTTTGCAGGCTTTTGATAGCAACATGAAGGGATTTGTAATCCTCTATATATGTCTGTGTGTGATGATAATAACAAAAGGCTTCAAAGTTATACTAGGAAAGGTTTCCACCCTCGAGAGATAGATGGTTTAAGAGGAGGTAATGTTATGATGGATTGTTGAATAATCCTTTCAAGGATTAATGTATAATGTCCTTTCAAGGTGGAGGTTGAAGGAAGTGATGATTATTTGATGATATGTATAGGAGCATGTGTTGAAGGGGTCACTTTTTTGATGTGTGATTTTTGGATGTGTGTTTTGAGGAATGGTTTTGATTATGTGATAGTGATTGGTAATTTGATGAGGGTGTGGCCCTAAATGGAAGGAAGGGTTTTTTTTTTTTGTTGAAGAAGTTGATATGGTCATGTGATATGATTGTTACTTTTTTAGATGAAGGGGTGTGTGGTCATGTGATAGGATTTTTTTGAGGTTACATATATAATGTTGAGTGACATGATCATCATATGATATTTTCACAAATTGTAAGATGGGTTTCTTTTGTGGGGTCTTGTGAAGAGCTTGTAGATGGGTTTGAAGAGGATGAGAAAAGATGTGGATGAAAGTGCTATATTTTTCAATGGCAGGATCGGGGATGTGCCTTGATTTGATGGGTGTTTTTTTTTTTTTTTTTGATGAGAGCTATTGATGGATGATTTCATGATGGGATTCTATGATGGGAGTCTTAGATGATACATGATGATTGATCTTTGACTATATTGATAGTGTGATGGGAATGGATGAGATTAGATTGTGGTTGACTAGTAGATGGGGAGTGATTTGGAAAGGGTTGTTTAAAAACATCCAAATTTTGATTTTGAGGTGCATTTGGGTTATCTAGTTATAAGTCACCTTTGTCAATAAGATCTTGAAGGACATTTCGAATGAATGACACTTTTTGATGTCATGGCCTTTGACCTATGGTATTTATAATAATCATTATCTCTATACCAAGAGGGTTTTGAGATGGATGTATCGATGGGATGGATGGGAGGAAGAGGTGATCATATTGGCAGCCAAGAGTTTTTCAAAGACTTGCACTATAAGATTCACCAATAGGTGTGTAAGTGTGTTGAGGATGAGTGTGTTCGAAGGTCAAATGTTCTTTGGAAGAAGTCTTTACACAATGACCACTATGTTTGTTGATGTTTTTGATTTTTCATGGCTAGAGGATGGTTTGAACAAAGATTCAGGTTTAGGTTTCTTTGATCTAAGTTTAACCCTACCATCTTCGAGAGCACGAAGCTCAAGTTTGTGAGCCATAGTGAAGGCTTCATCAAACATTTGGAAAGATTGGATTTGTAATGTGGATGAAATGTGTTTGGCACAAGAGTGAGAAAATAATTCGATTAACTCGGTCTGTGGGAGGAAAATGATAATTGATTAATAACACCCCTCCAATGGGTGAAAAATTTGTGATAGATTCATCTTCAAATTTCTTGATGGCATATATAGTCGGTGATAGTGATTTTACATGCAATGTTGATCGAGAAGTGTTCTAGAAAAAATTACATGAGTTGAGTGAATGAGAAAAGTGAATATTGAGGGATGTTGTTGTACCAATCTAAGGTAGGGCCAACTAAGGACATGGGGAATGTCCTCAACATGAGGTCTTGGTCATGTGTTATGAGGTAACAAGCATGTCAAAGGCCCAGATGTGTTGTTGAGGGTCTTCTTTGTTATAGAATTTGAGGAACTTAGGAAGTTCCCAGTGTGGAGGATATGCTTTGTATGGTATTGATGGGTGGATGGGTTTGTTATATATTTTTTCATAGGATAATGTGTTTTTAGGACCCATAAAGAGCTTTTCAAGGCTAGATATTTTGTTCATTAATGCTTGTAAAGGGTCATTTTTAATGGTTGTTGTTGGGGATTGATGAGGATGAACTAGGTTGATTGTATGTAGATAGGTTTGATTGTTGATATGGTTGATATTGTGAAGGAATATTATGTTGGAGGGGATGTTCATGGGAATACTATATATGTAGGTTGTGAAGTTATGGTTGAAGATTGAATATATTGATATTGAATGGGCATGGATGTGTTTAAGAGGGTTGTGATTGTTGGGGTATGTGTTGAAAGGGATTGATGTGTGAATGAAAGGTTGAGATTGTTGTGGTATGTGTTGGAAAGGAGTAGAGGAGTGGATGAGTGGTTGGGATTGTTGAGGTATGTATTGGAAAGGAATGGAGGTGTGAATGAGAGGTTGAGATTGTTGAGGTATGTTGAGAGGAGGTAGGGATGGTGGATGATTGTTGTGAGGAGGGATGGACAATAGAAATAAACTTGTGTTAATGGGTGGTGTTGATGTCGGGATAGACATAACTACATTTTGGATAGATTGATGTGGGTTGTTGAGAGGAGATAGGTTGAGATATGTTTAATGGAATAGATATTGAACTTATAGGAGGGGTTTGGATGGTGGAGAAACTAAAGGGTTTGTGGATGAAGTTGTTGGTGTTGTTTTTTGGGATGAGGTGGAGCCGGATGAGGGGTCTTGGTGAAGATGATGATTGTTGATTAGTCGTATCTTATGAGGAGACCACATTAAGGTCAAAAGTGATGATAGGAGTTGAAGACATGACATTGGATGTTTTGATTCACTGGCAGTGGGATAAGGATGTACTTGTTGGATGACCAGCTCATGGTTAGGATCAACAAGTTAGGAGAAGTCATATGTGGTGTTAGATATAGGGGGTCATGGTTTTAGGTGTGATTTATTGAAGATGAACACCCTGGCAACTAGATAAGCATTGAGGGAAATGGGGTTTGAATCTAAGATCTCAGAAAATACTGGATCCCCACTATCAAAGAAAAAAGAATAGATGGATCGGGATTTTGGATGAGGAAGATTGACTACTAGGAGAATGTGGGGTTCTTGATTATGTGGTGGTGGTGATAAAGATGCTCGGTGTTGGTCGATTAGACGTGTAGGGTCATCGATGTGATTTTGAATGTTTTCTATAGATTGTTGGAAATTTTCCATCCATATTTTTAGTATTTTGTAGATAGGGATTGTTGTCATAAAGAACCATGAAAAAAAAATCACCAAAATAAAAAAAATAAATCTAGAGAGTTGATTATAAACAAATAAAAAGTCACACCAAAATTTTTTTATCTTGATTAATTAAAAAAGGTGAAATGTGAAAAATGGCTTTATAGGGGTCCTAGGAAATGGCAATCTATGGTTGGTTTCAGGTGATGTTAAAGGTTGAGTCCTCGATATACCCAAAGGTACACGTGAGGCCTTGATTTTGTGTTGGTGTTGGTATGAGGCGTGGTATTGGGGCCTACCCCTCACTTCACGATCCCGCAACGATAAGGGTGTCGGGTGCTTAGCCAATATACCACCCACTAGATTTTTTTATACTCGGCTCAACACCGAGTTGGCTTATCCTCTTGGTGATGAAATCCAAGTAGGTCCACATGGGTAGGAATGTTTTGATGCGAGTTTGTATTGAAAGTGGTTTGGTTTAAATGAATTGAATTGATACAACTTATAACCCTTTTGGCGTATAGGGTTGGTGGAGTTTGTGAATGTGGATTGAGTTTGTAAGAGAGTACTTGGAGATCCATGTGAAATGTAAGAATCATTAATGACAATGTAAGAGAGTTAGGTGTTGATCTATTTTGAACTCCATAGATTGCATGTTATTGACTTTACAAACACAAAATTATTGTTGATAAGAATAAAAATTTGTCTTTGCCTTCTCATCTTTATACTGCATTTTCATGCCCTTTCTCAAAACTTATTCACTTAAGGGTTCTTCCTTTTGATTTACTTTCTCTATTTTATCTCCAAATACATCATAGAATTCAGGTTCATCATTTATATCTTCCTTTTTGACTACATGCTTCTGTTAGTTTCTTCTTTGGATGTTCCCAATTGTACTTCTTCTTCTCGAGCTAATACAAGCTCTTTCATATCTTCTTCATCTTTCCTCGTGGGTTCTTTCCTTGACCCATTTCTTGTCCACTTCAAGGTCATGCTTTTGATCTTCTCAAGACCATATTTCATCCCTATATACACAAACTGAAATAAAGAGTTAGAAATCAAAACAAGATACCAAAATATATTCATGAGTGCCTCCATCATGGACACTCTCTCATTCTTCATGCTTTCTTTGTCAAGTGCCTCTTTAGACACTTCTTCCTTCATGTTCTCTACAATGAGAACTCTCTTCTCTTCATAAGGTAACTCATTCTTCATTCTTCTATGAGTACCTTTCTTCTTTTCTCTCTCCAAGGCAATCAACTTTTGCCTCTTCTTCTTCTCCATCAGTAGCTTGACTAGAAATTTCACCCTCTTTTTCATCCTCCATCCAACTTCTTGAATTTCATCTTATATCATGGTCTCTACTATGGCCTCTAACTCTTCAATCTTATCGTTTATCTCTTAAACTGAGATTCTTCTCCTATGGCATTTCTCTTCTTTTAAGCCCTTCACTCTTCTAATTCTCTCAATTCCTCTAGATATTCACCCAAGTCTCTTCCGCCTTGGTCCATGATCCTCTTAGTCTTCACCTAGGTCTTTTTCACCCCGGTCTTTTGGTCTTGTCTAACCCAATTTTTTTCACCTTGGTCTCTTGACTCCTTGAGCTTCAACCTACTCTTGGGCTTCTTTTTCTTGCCACACTATCCTCCTTTTAGCCACTCTAAGCCTTGACTACTTGTAGTCTTCTCATTCACCTATGATATGCACTGTACCATTTAACATTTCATCATTAGAAACAAATATGAATTAAAAAAATTATCCTTAGTCCCTACTCTGATACCAGAATCGTGTCATTCTTAGCTCAACAACTCTTGATCATGATATGGTTTCACACTAAAACCCACAATCCTTCTTATTTGTAACTCGATCCTAATGGCAAGGGTCACATTGGAATCATATGCTTGCATGGTTTGTAAGTTTTGAGAAGTTTTAAGAAGTTTCAAGGACTCTTTTGTACCTGATCTCTACAATGAGTCTTCATCAAGACATTCAAGACAAGATCCTACTAGTAGGACTAGATCCACAATATCAAGTTTGGGAAATTACAACAATATGGAGAGTGTAGTACAAGATGGAGTGTTTGATAGCTTAACTCCTATTTGATCATGTTCATTGATGAAAACCCTTGTCCTTTAGTGCATGTATCCATGTCATGTGCATTTAGTCAAGTATTTAAGACCTTGTTTTAGATTTAATATGAACCTTCATCATAATTCACTATACAATAATTATATGTATACCCTCAACTACCAAGACTGTTTTATGCATGATAAATCACTTATACAACTCTTATTCTAACCTTGGTCTATGCATTCAAGCTATGAAGAAGGGAGTATGATCATGTATTCAACTTGTAGGTGATAGAATCATCATGTCTTAACCCTATGAGCACCATTTCATACATATTTCTTCATGATCCCTATGATCTTTCTGTCCCCTATTCTAGGAGTCTTCTTGTCTAATAAGTCTTAGATTCAACTCTTGGTTCTTGATCTTTCCCTTGGACTGTGATAATGGGATCTCAACATCTAGCACAAGGACCTCCTATTGTACCTTAGAGCATGTAATAATTTGCATCTATGACTTCTTTGATAGGTATTTAGACAAAACACATAGTATGACAGTTCCATGGAGGTCTAGAGTAGGATTGTTAGGAAATAGTCGTTTCAAATAGAGTTCTCACTCCTAGAAAAACTTCATCAACACCTTATGATTGTCCCAAAACATCATTCTAACAAATATAGAGCCTTGAAATATGAAAATTACCAAAAGTAGCATCATTTACCCTAAGTCTTTACTCACTGTCACCAACTCATAGATATGCAAATTGTTTGTATCGATAACTTTACCTGTATGATTTTCCACAACTGGAAATTTTGTGGACTTGTTCTACCAGCTGAGACAAAGATCTCGTTAAAAATTCATGCAAATTGGTTGGTTATAAACATTTTTACACCTTGCCCTAGTTGATCTCGTGACCACAAAATTGTATATAAAACCCTCAAACTTCAAGTCAAGCACTCTAATAAATTTCACACAATTTGTAATTGATTTCTCCTTCTTTTCAAGGTAATAGTCAAGGATTTTTGTTCAATTTTAGCATATGGAGGGTTTTAAGATCACTTCCCTTTCTAAATCCTTATGTAAAGTCCTAGTCAACATGCAAGATACAAGAATAGAGACATATTCTTACTCAACCATCACACACATTTTAAACCATTGAAATACATACCATGAAGGAGGATTCAAAACCTTTAGGCTCGGAGATTCAAATCCACTTTATTCATAAGCAAAAATTTTCATACAACATTGGTTTCACACAATTCTTGCATTCCCATTCAAAACATCATCTCTTTCATGTAAATTCTCCTCTTCATTGTCTCTCCCGATGAGAATTCAACTTTTTCTACCCGATAATAGCTTGCTTGGTTGTTGTATATCTTATACTATTCTAGTTCCTAAATTTGGTGAGATTTCTCAACCATACATGCATAATACAGGAGTTAGTTTGCCAACTATGACCTTTGCAACCGAATGTTTATCAACACCGCATCTTAGGAAATATTAATCCTTTTTCCATAAAGCACACTCCCAAGAAATTTGCCAAAATACCTATTACACCCAGCTTTCCCACTTTTACCCTTATGGTGAGAACCTTTACATCACAATTTGAAATGTTCAAACGTGAAACTTAGAGGAATCTTGACAACACCTATTACATAGTCCTAATACCTTGAAAAGACTTCTTATAATTTGTTCTCGCTCTTCAAGCATATAAATAATGCTCTGCATCAATTGTTATACTTCAATTATTATTCTTGAAATAATTAAATGTCTTCTTAGTGAGCTTTAACCTAGTGCATATTAATCTCTAAAACCATACAATCTTGATTATAAATGTAAAACATCAATCATAGTATAAAATAACATAGACATAAGATGTGATATTGAAAAACTTGTTATGAGAAAAACCAATTGACAATGAAAATTGTCTAACTTCTCATTTTCCTTATGGACAAAACAAAGTTTACACAAATATCTTAAACAAGTATAAACTTATCCATCCCATTTATGAGTTTCTTTTATATGTTCCTCAATGTAATCTTCCTTCCTACAACCAATTACACTTTCCAATGGTTTTTTTGATCCCATATGCCCTCCTTCGATATGAAGCCTCGTGTTTATCATGTTTAGGATGTTTCTGTGTAGTAAGGAATACTTGAAATTTTAATGAGTTGGAATGGAAGTTATTTTGTAGTTGTTACTAACATTTTATTTATATATTGGTATCAACATATTGCAAACATTGTCACAACAATTACAAAACCAACACCGAAGATACCAATGGTTATGAAACCACCCCAACTATTATATAATGACTACTTTACTTTCAATTTGAAGATGAATAGTTTTTGGATTATTATGGATCATCCCTCTTCTTATAAAGGGATTTTAGTACCACAAAAGTTTTATGTGGGAGGAGATGCTCTCATCATTTCCTTGGCCAACCACTTACTTGCTCTATTGTCTTTCATTTCTCTATAACCTATCAAGTCTTTTATGATCCCTTTGTGTCTCTCTAGATTTTCATTGCAACACTACATCTTCCTTCAAATCCCACCGAGAATAAAAATAATGTATTCAAGTGGAAGGTATCAAATTTAATATTCCTCTTCTTCATCTTGTATGGATGGCTCATATGGGTTCAAATTATTATGGTTCACTATCAAGTACATCCTCATGGAAATGTGATAAACATTGAAATTGTTCTCTCTAATTTATTCCAAGATGGAAAAGTGTTTGTATCTCGTAGGTTTGAGGTTTCTTGTTTGTCCTCAAAGCCATTCTTGACTCAAGTATATCCATACTTTATCTCCTGCTATCAATTTATAATCCCCGCAAAGTTGTTCATGCATAGCCTTCTACGTGGCTTGAGACTTATCTAATTATTATTTCACCTTGAGATTGATTTGTCTAATCCTATACATTATTTTGATTATTCCAAAAATTATGAACTTTGTTCATCTTCTCATTTTTTGCTATCTTAACATTAATAATATTAGTAGATAGATAACCCCAACATGCTTGAAATGCATTTTTAGTGTTGATTATATGACAAAGACTCATCCCAAGTCCCTTAACACCTATTGTTATAACCTCTTATCAATTGTACCAAATTCTTATTTACGACTTCCATTTTCCCATCTGTTTGGGGATGAAATGTTGTGCTTCATTAGAGTTTGTGTTCTTATGCCACAAAGTGGTCCATGACTTTCCCCAAAAATATTGAATCTTTTCCCAGTAACAACATACCTAGGCAATCTAAAATGTATCCAAATGTTAGAAAATAAATTTTTTATGCTTCATGCCCTTTTATCGTGCTCTTCGCATGCAATTAAAATACCCATTTGACTAAATTTATCTATATAAACAAATAAATAGTCATTTTCATGTTTAGGCATATGTATTCTTCCTAAGAAATCCATAGAGATGTTTCCCGTAGTTTAATACTAATGATAGGGGTGTATAAAATTCTTCCTTTCTATTGGTGCCTTTTTTGAGCTTGCATCATGTTGCCCTAATTTTTCAAATCTATACTTGCTCATAAATGTTTTATCTCTCGAATTAATGGTCTGCAATCTTTCCCCTCTAGTCGAATGTCAGAAATGCTCACAAACTTGTATTTTACCCTAGTTTGAAAGAAAAATCCATGTGTTCCTTGTTTGTGCCCTAATTTTTCCAAATCGGCAGCTCGCCATTTTTTCCTTTTCGCTCGATCATGAAAAGTCAAAATTGATTTTATTCATACTTTTATGTATTTGAAAATCCAATCCCAAGATCGGGAATGCTTTAAAAACATGCTTCAGTTGATTCAAAATCAAAAAAATTGTCGTCCTTGGCGAAAAAATTGAATTCTACGGCATCCCTTGAATTTTCTGCGTTTTGGCCACTCGGCCGCCAAGGCGTCATTTGCCTGTCAAATTCTTCCTCGGCATGCATTGGTAACATGGCGTGTTCTAATTGGCCTAGAGCGGTGGAAAATTGTTCTAACTTGTCATTTTTTCTTTTTTGTCAAAATGGTGAATTCGGTTCCACGGCTTCACCTTTTCAAAATTGCCTACGTGGCATGTTCTCATTGGTCGTGGATTGGCGGGCGGTCGGATCTCCTTAGAATTTTTTTGTTTTATTTTGTAATTTTTTCAAAGTAAAAATTGGCTTGAAACCCCGCTGCAAATCAAAAGGAGGACACGTGGCAATTTTTTGAGCAGAGGGGATGCGGATGGCGGAAAAACTTAGTGAATTTTTGTGTTTTTGGGTAAAAATGTTAAAGTGAAATTTTGAAGCACGACCCGCTGCCAATCACAGGTGGACACATGTCCATGAAAATTCAAAATGGGGGCAAATTTTTGGTAACTTTGAAGTTTTAACTTCAAATGGATCAAATTCAAAAAATGGGCTGAAGTTTCGCAACCAATCAGGAGGGGACATGTGTCCAAAAATGCAAAAAATGGAGGAAGGGGCCGACGAAAAACTTAATGATTTTTGGCTTTGTTTTCTAAAGGTGAAAAATGGGATGCAACTCCACTCGATTAGATGCAGACACGTGTCTAAAATTTTGAAAAAGTCAAAGAAGACCGCGAGTCCGCCAGGGGAGGTTTTGTGCTAAGTGGAGAATCAAAGTTTTGGAGGTTTTGAGTTTTTTGCCTTTGAGGCAAAATCTCAAAGTGGTGAAAAAGTCTGCAAGGCCACTAAAGCTAAAGATTAATGCCTTGTGCGAATTTTTGATCAAAATGAAAGGGCGGAGGTTCGGACTTCGGGGGACACTTTGGAAATTTTGCCTTTTTGGTAAAATGGTTTAAGGTTAAAATTATATGTGTGGCCCCGACAAGGAGGATGTTTTTAGACTTGTGCGGGAACGTGGGCCTTCGGAGGTGTTGGCGAGAAAATTTGTTAGGTGGAAAACTTGTGGATTTCTTGCCAACGCTCTGGGAATCTAAGTCCCTCTACTTAACCGGTGCAACTGTCGTATGTGCATGCACATGAAAAGGTGGATTTATGTGGTGGCCTTTCGATCGAGGATCCAACAGGGGCACTCCACTGACCCTGCAGCAAATGCTTGCATATACCTGTAAGAGATGACTTTGCTAGGAAGGCGGGAAAGGGAATGAGAAAATTAGAAAAGAGAAAAACTAATGCTGCAAGTAGAAAATTAGAGACTTGCATACACCAACCAGAAGTTTCATTACATGCACTTGAATATAGAAGAAAACAAATCTACGTAATAGCTACAAGACTAAATGAAGCTTAATGGGCACAAAGTACCAACAAACTCCTCAATCAAAGAGGCTAAAATTCCTTCTTCCTTTATTGAAGCTCAAGCAGAATTTGTACATAGTGTGAGAAGTAGAAGACATTT
This sequence comes from Taxus wallichiana var. yunnanensis, assembly GCA_018340775.1. Taxonomy (NCBI): domain Eukaryota; kingdom Viridiplantae; phylum Streptophyta; class Pinopsida; order Cupressales; family Taxaceae; genus Taxus; species Taxus wallichiana. The sequence goes on along the minus strand of CM031240.1, from coordinate 348,876,393 downwards.
TTTAATAGGAGAAATGGAAGAAACTTGCTATCTCTTGCTCTCTTCACAAGGATAACTCTCTCATGAATTCACAAAAACAACTCCAACATCTAAGAAGCAAAAATTCGAAGACTTTTAGAAGACCTTCAAATGAGGAGCTTGTTACAATTTATAGAAGAGGAGGAAAACTTTTCATCTTCCTGGTGACTTTTCGAATACCTTAATGTGACTTAAGACTGTTCATATTCCACTTTAAATACTTAAGTCCCTTTTATAATAGCAAGGTGACTTAAATTTACATTATATTTCTGAAGTCACTTAAGTCATATCAAAAAGTGCAACTCTCAACGTAAAAATATAACATTAAGGAGAGAGGGTGTTGTATGAGAAGAGAAAAGAAAGAGAAAGAAGAGGAAGAAGAAGAAGGATTATGTTGAAGGATGAGCTGTTGTGGTGGACTTAGCTCCATTCTCTAACTGCTCTCCACTTTGTGATCTTGAGAAGGCTTTTGTCTTTCCAAACTCTGGTTGAAACGAGTCACCACTGGTTCTACTTTGTCGGCATGAGGGATACGAATGCAGCTCAAGGTTTCAGTCCATCCATCGGTCACACTTGTTGATGTCCTTGCACTTCCCGAACCATGATGAATGCTTTTCTGCGATAAGTGCAATGGAGGCTCGGATTTTTGAGAAGAAGTCGAGGGTATCCTTAGTGAAGGACAATGGGTTTCCCACCCCTTTCTTGACATATTCTTCGAAAGGGCCGATCAACTCATCAACAGTTGAATGTTCGCTCATTATGGGTACTCCAAGTTTCTGAATTTTCCGGTTTATACTATCCTGCAACTTGTATGTTTGTTCTTCTTTCTCCTCTAGCTCTGTGAATGCCCGATTGATTGCTTCAAATCTGATTGCAAGGCCCTCTCCCATACATGTGTCAAGTTTTCTGTAGGAGTTTCAAAAACCTTCTTATCAATCAATTCCTGACGATGGGTGTTGCTCATCTCACTCACTACTGGTCCCAGAGGTTCCCAGTAATCTCTTTCTTTCCCCACATCTTTTTGAGTGCTCACATTCTATTGGCAGTGGCACACATGTATGCAAAGAGCTTGACTGCCTCTTGAAGTGCTTGACTTCCCTTTTTCGGAGATTGAATCGATCCATTCCTTATTTTCTTGGCCCTGCATCATGAACTCGCATTTTTCTGATGGATTCCGGATCGAAGTTGCTGATGGGTACCACTTTCTCAATAGGAAGTGTTATAGTGCTTGGTTCCACCAAGTGTTGCACATAAGATGAAAGAGTTCACACTTGTTCCTCTAGTCTCTCGATCTTCTCTTTATATTCTTTATTCCTTGCCATCATACGAGCAGAAGATTGTTGGAATATGTGCAAATCTCCCTCGTGAGTAGCTGGTCCCAATTAGATCATGCTCATCTCATAGTCAGCTGGTGTCATCTCATCCACTGGCTTGATTACTTTTGGCCGAGCTACTTAAATGTATTGATTACTGTCTCCTCCTCACCGTAGAATCGTGATGTTGTCTGCGTGATCTTTCTTGACCTTTTTTCTTTAGCCAAAGAGACAATTGTTGATATATCGGGGGCTACTACTTGTTACACAATGCGAGTGTTGAGGATGATCGTTTCCCGCATCCACGGAAACATCTCGTCAGATTCAGGCTCAATGATGGGCGCATCAACCATTCTTTGTTCGATGGAGGAGGCAAATCCTGAATGAGAGGAGCATTGGAATCAACAACATGTGGGACCTCTTGTAGTGGCTCAAATATTAGATCATGAGTCATATACTCCTTGTTCACTTGTGCATTTGGTGTTGGATTTTCTGTCTGCATTACCGGGATCACGTCTTCCTCTTGCGGCAATGATGCCAATGAATCTTTTTCTTCCTTGAATTTCTTGGATGTCTTCTCGTGGGGAGAAATTTTCAATTCCGTGGCCTTCCTTTTTGAACTCACTCCAGAGTGTTTAGAGCTGGAGGTTACCTCTACCACTTTTGAAGATGAATGATGTGAAGCTTGCTTCTGGCTTGGGAAATTCCTCGTGATCGAATGATCATAGTCCTCTTCTTCTGAAACTAGTTCCTCGTTCTCCTCACCACCTTTTCAGTCTGCTCCAGTATATCTCCTGATTCACGAACATGCCAGTTGATTTGGGGCATTGGGGACATCTTGACTACTGCATACTCAGGATCATACATCTTTGTCCCATCATCATGTAAGATGTCTTCATACCAAGAGAACTTGAATTTCTTCATCTCATTGGTTGTCATCCTCATGTGATCTTTTTTACGTACTTCAAACTCATCAATACAATTGGCCCAGTAGTCCTCAACTTGTGGCTCATGTTGCAATTTTGGGATGTAGAAGGAGTCAGGATCTTCTCGGATGTCAAAGTTAGGCCTGATGATGTAGGAATGCAAAGTCAAGATGTGCGAAAAGTGGCCTCCAGTGGGATGCATCATTTGATCTTTTGCACGTGAACTCCCTAGAGATATAGGGAATGAAATCAATTTCTTTCTCCTACTTCTGAGCTTGTTATTTACTTGGGTGATCTACCTACAGAGTTTGAACAATACAATCTAGTCACTGAGGTACTTAGGTAGTTTTAATGGAGCTTGGTCGAAGCCAGCGACTCGTATGTAGGATAATGTTGAGAATTGTATGAAGTACGAGCCATATTCCTTAATCAGGGATGCCGCTTTTGGTGACATCCTAGCTTCAAGATCCCCTTCCAAGCTTCAGACCACATACATGGTGAATGCATCATTCACGTAGGTGAAATGCCTGTTGCTCTCCTCCATTATCAATCAGGAAGTTTCTCAAATGTAGGTACCTTGGAAGCAATGTTTTGTGTGAGAGCCAATCCCTTGAATGATCGTGAGCTTGTGAGGAGATAAACTAGATAAGAAGTCATGTGGAACTTCTTTGTCATGGTACTTGGAGAAGTTGTAGATGGAGATTGTCACTGATGATCTGCCCCAATCAATTCTCTGCTTCCCTTCTGTCAATGTCAGGATGTAAAGGCCCATCTAGTCCTGGAAGTCTCTCGTGTTTGCTTCGCCCATTACTCTACTGAGGAGAGTGATGACATCAAAATACCCTTCTCGGAACTCACACCTTGGCAGATTCTTGGGAATCCTGGAAGGCTTTCTTCCAGATTTTCAACCATGATCCGAGCTACCCTTGGACATATGAATCCATTGTCTCCCAATCATGCACGACTCTTTCCTTGGAAATGACGACCATGTTGGGGGATGTCGGTATCTGGAGAGAGATTGAAATGGTTCTAGGGTTAATGACCACCAACGTTGTACCATTGTCAGCTCGGATGGTTCACGTCTCGGGCTCGTAGTGGAAGGAGTAGGCTAGGACTAGCTCGAGACTTTGCATAGACACTGGGTGTCCTACAACAGTGAACAAGCCACTTGTGAATATCTGGTCTTTAATCCTCCTTCGGTCCTTGGAGGCCATGTGAGTTTTGAGGTCGTTCAGGTCCATGTACAAGACATCATTGTCTTCCACATCATACTCGTAGGCAAAGGGTTGTGTTGGCTTCTGACCCGTCCATTTCATCTTCATATCTCCCTTTGAAAAAGTAACTTACTATTTTTAGTAAGTGTGAAAAAGCAATTCCTCGATCTTCAACTGGATGTTGTGGCTTAGTTTTCCTCTTTCTCCCGTGTTCCTCGTTTCTTCGGATCAAATTTCTATTTTTAGCAGGTGCTCGAGGGCCCACTTACTATTTTTAGTAAGTGCCAAAAATGTCTGTTCTGGTGAATTTTCAGTTGTAGTGTACCTCCAATGTCTTCATCTCCTCTGCAGGTTCTTTTGTTGCTAACTTTCCCAAAATAGCAGTTCCTATGTAGTAGACCTGCTATTTTTAGAAAGTTGGCCTCTGGGAGTCGGATTGATGTGGAATGAAGTTTTTGATATGGGTTTTTGCCCAATATCCTCCCTCTGCAATTTCAGATCCGCCCGCTTAATAGTCCAGGAGATTTTAAAGTTTTAGTTTTCAGACCTGGCAGTGCCTCTGGGTATGGCAGCCATTAATGGACTTGAAAATTACAGGTTTGGTTTTCTCCTCCATTTACAAAGAAATTTATATTTTTGATGTGGGTTTTTTCTTCGGTGCTTCATGTGTGATCTTACTTCAATCCGACAACTAGTTTGACAGGAAATCCTACTTCTTTCTTCGTTGAGCCAAAAATGAGATTTCTTCATTGTGGATGCTTTGTCGCATGAGGGGGAGTTTGAAGGTGTATTTTTGATGGTCTTGGTTAGAGGAATGAACAAAAACAAATGGTTCTTTGATTCATGCACCGGCTTGCAATATTTCTTCAGATCTTCGTTTTTAGGTTATGGAGATTTTCACCATTTTCTTCCTCTTGTTCTTCGTTTCTCCTTCTTGTTTCTATGAAAAAATCCTTCTGAGACCTGCACATCACTGTGGGGAGTTTGTTTCAGTGCTTGGGTCAAGCTGGTCTGAGCATTTGCAATGGCGGAGTGATGGTAGAATGTTGCAGAGGAAGAATGGAGGAATGGAGTGCACATAAGTGTTAGAAGTTAGAAGTGAAGAAAGCGACACTTGGGAAATTTTTAAAAAGATATGCACAATTAGGGTTAGGGAAAAATTTCCAAGCTTGATGTCCCTAACCTCAGGGATGTGAGGGACATCAAATTCCATGGTGGTCAAGGGCATGACACGTGGCGTTTGATCCAACGACAGGGAATGAAGGAGGAAAAAATTGCTTTAAAGCACTTGGGAGCTGAAAGGAGGTCACATGGGTGTCCAGAAGACTCCCTATGGGGGATGGGTGCATTTTTCAAGGTCTGATATCCCCACCTTAGGTGCATAAGGGAGAAATCAAATTCAATGGTGGGCCCGGAGCTAACACGTGGCGATCGATCCGATGGCGGGAATGCATGCTCCAAATAAGCACCTGAGGGCTGAACTGCTAGGTCTGGAGGTCATATGAGGGTCCCAAGGGTCACATGAGGGCTGGGTGAATTTTTCCAAGCTTTATGTACCTAACCTTAGGGACGTTGGGGACATGAAATCCTATCAGCTCCTGGTGTTGACACGTGTCCTCTCGAAAAAATGACTAAGTCCTGAACTGCCTTTGAGAGGGTAACTTGGAATGCAGATAACTTGAGCTCCCGGTGGAATTTCTTGGTGAAATTTTATATGATCCTGACTGGAAATGGAATTTTGAATCTAATGATGTGGGTATCATGTCTTAATTAGACCATATGATCCCTGAAAAATCAGATTTTTGATCTGGGACTCCACTTGTGCCTGAGAAAAACTGCCTTCCAATCATATGCGCCAAGGTGTTGTGAAAAATATTATTTCACCATCATGTAGGTATTGGAATCCTCTTTCTGAAGATGTTTTGTTTTACTTCCAAATCCATTTGAGCTCTCGAAATCTTCTTCTTCGAAGCTCAACTATTTTTAGGCTCGTGTACTTATGCAGGCTTGTGAACCCTGTTTTTCACTCAGACTGCTCCAAGTCTTGAAAAACTTCTCTAAACCTTCCAAAATAATTTCTTTGATGTCATAAGGTATTCCATTCACCTCCATGTTGAATTTTTCCCTTCCGTTCGCTCTGGGGGTGATCTGTCCCCGGGAAGGCTAGCGATAGCCCTTCCCGTGACTGCCCAACATTTGCATTTTTAATGAACTCCTAAAATCACCTAGGGGGAATGAGTGGAATTTTCCTAAATCACCTAGGATAATATCATGGCATTGGTTGGGAAGTCATTTGGACTAACTGGATAGATCCAAGGTTTCTTAGGAATGATAAAACATGAAAATTTCGGCATAGGGGTATAGTTGTCATGCTTGGAAACTTCCAATTTACTTGTTGCAGACCGTTACATGACAACATGAGGTAAAAGGGAAATTTTTCCTTTATGGAAAATTGGTTAAAATTGTAAAAGGAAGCATGCCTCCATAGCCAATCCAAGTGAGACACGTGGCCAATTTTGAAGGTCAAAAGGAGCGCGGGCCATTGGTGGAAATTTTGAATTTTCAAAATTTTCATGAGGGAGGTATAGAGGAAGAAAGAAAGAGATGACCCCATGAAGCAGTGAATTAGCGAGCACCATGGCATGGATGAAATTGGGAGTGTGGGCCCACTGAGGTTTTTGGGAAAATTTTCCTTTTTCCAAAAAATGGGTTAAATGAGCAGAATTGTCCCATGGTTTCATTGGGACCCACATTTTGGACACGTGGTAGGCCCAGGAAGGAGGCGGGGAAAAGTGGAGAAATTTTCCAAATTTTCAAAAGGTTATAAAGTGAATATTTTTAACCCTGGGCCTGTTCCAATCATATTTTGCCACGTGTCCGGCCTTATCAAAAATTGAAAAGGTAACCCAAGCTTATTTTTAAGTCCACATTTTCCACGTGGAGGCCGGATTAAAAGTCGAAATATGATCAACGGTTGATGTGCATTCATTTGTTTTGCCGCCACGGGAGCTCCAAGAAACTTGGAATCATGAATTTTGCATCAAATTTCATCAAAATTTTGGTGATTCTGTGTCGTTTTGGCCTTCCAAGATCATTGGCATCACTTTCATGGCCTCGATTCTTTGATCTAAGGTGTTTTTGAAGAAGTTTTTACCCAGTGCCGGTAAAAATGTAAAAATCGAGATCTCGAAGTCAGCAGGAGCGAATTTGGAAAGGTAAAAAGGTGAAATGATGAGTGAAAAGGTGTTTGTATGCCCTAATGATGAAAAATGTGCCTCAGGAAGGATAATGATAAAAAAATCGTAATGATTCAACCTTTTGCACACCTAGCATCCTTCGAACGTTTTTCTGTTTGATGTCCCTTTCTGTAAATCATGAGGATTTTTGTAACAAACTTGATCCCTTGGCATATTCTTTTCTTAGGAAAGAAGGCTCCAATGTGGCAAGAGATATATAATGCATTTTTGAGAAATGCAAGAGGTCGAGATTGAAATTCATGAGAATTTTTTTAGAGAAGTCCATCTTCTGAGAAACCCTCCAAGAAACCTGGTTAATGTCTTCTATGTTAGTTCTTCATTATTGTGAGTTGGTTACAAGTGTATAGCCATCACACAACTCTGAGATTGTTCATGAAACTCTCCCCGCTGATGAATCTAACAAGCTTTTGAGTTAATCTATGTTTTTCTGGGCAATATGATGTTTGTTATCATTTTTAAATACCTGCAAATAGTTTTCATTGTTCTTGTTGCAATCTTGCATTGAAAGTCTTTAAAAATCACACAGATCTCATCCTTATTGATAGTTTAGTGGCACTTGCAGTTTTGTTTGTCAGAAGAGCTTTCATCTGGCATTGAAAATAAGCAGTTTAAAATCACTTCACCTTCATTTGTTAATTGAGATTGCTTGTAAGCCTTTGGGGGTACCTTAGGCGTGGTTTGATCAAGGATTTTTGTGTTTAATTGAGTTCTTTACTTCAAGATTTTGTGGTGAGGTCTCAAAGATTGTGTGAAGGATGCAAACCTGGGCTTCCATTTGTGCATCTCTTCTGGTTGAAAGAACATCTTGACTATTTTGAAGCATTTTATCTGATAGTTGTTCAAATATTGTAGAGGTTGTCAAAGATCTGACATAGTCAAGTTTGTCTTGTCAATATCCCACCACAAAATCACCTAAACAATAAATCCTACCCTGTATTACCCCTGATTTGCATTTGTGTACCCACAAAAGATCAAAATCCATTTGTAAAAGTATGTAGAATAGATCTGGATTTCAATGTCTCTAGTAACCTTTGCCTTGTCTTAAGAACATACCCATATTCTGGAAGTGACAACTCGTGAAAGTCATATCTAGGGTGTTGATCATGTTTTCATCAAGGTTTTCCTCATAGAATTCAAGAAAAAGGAAGGATATCTTCATCTCCTTCACCATTACAACCTTGGTCAGCAAGGCATAACCTAAAACAGCTTAGGACAAGATCAAGTCCTATTAGAGTGCTATCCATCTCTCCACAAATTTGAGTGCCAGTTAGATCATACCCCCGGCTACCAACGACATATAACATGGTCTAATTTGTCTTTAAGCTTCATGTCATTTCTTTGATGTTGCTCAACCTGGAAAAGGAGAACATATTTGGGTACCAACATGAGTGGCACTATTACGGGGGATACTTAGTTCAATCTGATCCATGTGCATGCATATTTGAGGTTTTTAGATGCATATCAAACCCTGGTAATGTTTCTTGCAAGTTCGCATATAAACACATTGTTGAAGCATCATTCTATACTCAGATCTGCAAGATTTAAGCAAAGGTTTCAAGCTTTGTCTCCTAGTTTTATCAGTTTCCAAGAAATTGTTGCACTTTGGTTCATTACATTTGATAGATTCAAGTAAGGGAAGATCTGATTTACAAAGTTTTACAAGTTTCCAGTACTGAACTGACATTTGATAGATTACTTTAGTGCATTCTTGCACAACTAAGGTGAAAGTCCTTGGTGGCGACTCCATGCTGATTTGATTTTAATAATACCAGTGTCTTAGCTTTCTATCATTTGAAATTTGGTGCTAACCTCTGCAAAAATGGAAGGAAGAAGATCTCTCTTCAGTAGAGACTCTGTTAGGAAGTTGTTTTCTGATTTAGGGAACACTGAGTTAGAAGGGAGAAGAGTTTGGAGAGTTATGGGAGAAAATAGCTCAAGGAAAGAGGTCCCCATTGTTGAACTTCAAACTGATCAGCATGTTATTGAGCACTGCAGTTCTTCTTCAAGTGAATCGGAATCAAATGGTCTAAGTGTAGAACTATATTCTCTAAGAGGTGGGGGACCTTCCTTTGTTTTTGAAAGGCTTGCTCCTAAATCTGCCCTTGTATTTTCCAAGACTGCTAGAGTTTATCAACAAGTTGATCCTATAAGAGAGATCCATTTTGAAGATTACATTCCCATTCCCCAAAGATCTCTCACTCCTCATTTTGTTTCTCCTCCAAGATCACCACCCCAAAATAACATGGCTCAACCTCCACCTAGACCTCCATTTATTTTTAACACCTTTAGTCCTATCAATTTTAGAGGGGTGGTGGGTATCTAGTGCGATCCCACAAGATGTGAGAAATAGATTACCAAAGTTTCAAGGTAATAATGTTATGACTGGTGATCAGTATCTCAAACTTTTTGTTAACAAGATGGAAGATTTTGAGATAGAGTTTGAGGATGTGTATGTAAAATTGTTTATCCACACCTTGGAAGAGGATGCAAGGGATTGGTACAAGGCTCTGCCTGATAATTCTATTGACTCACGGGTTGAGATGAACAATGCTTTTAGATTGCAATATGGAGACAAGACTGATCCTAGATTCCTCTTGTCTGAGTTTGAGAATATCAAGAAGAACCCAAATGAAATGGTTCATGATTTTAACACTAGGTTCAATAAGACATTGAGAAGACTGCCTGTTAATATGAGGCCTTGTGATGAGTCTTGTTTAATCAAATATGCAGATGCATTTGATAAAAAAGCACCTATTACTTGAGAGACAAAAACCCTACAAATTTGAGGCAGGCCTTTACCATGGCACTGCAGATTGAAAACAATATTAAAGCCATTGGTAAACCTCTCAAGAGGGATGGTGTGAAGTTAATAAACCCTGAAAAACCTCAAGTTAGCAAGGGTGCTGATTTGGAGGATGTTGTCAAAACTTTGCAGGGGTTGTCAAAGAAATTTCATACAAATTAGCCCGAGATGAGAAGGGAATTGGCCAAAGTTCACAAGGTCAACAAAGAGCACAAAATCATGATAGATTTGGCAATCATCCTAGGGGTGATCAAAGGCCAGATGATAGAGGTAAAGGACCTATGGGAGGGGGAAATAGACAACCCCAAGCACATGAAAATAGATTGGTTCTTAACCCTCGACCGATAGGGTTGTTGTTGTTGAGGAGGTTGCTGATATGGATTGGTGTGATAGATGTTTTCTTCCCCATCCTCCATGTGAAATGGACCAGCAAGTTGATGAAGCTGATAATGAGGATGGTACAGATGATGATATTTACATGGTGGGCTGTTCTTCAAGTTCACAAGAAGGAGCAACATCAACTGAGGTAATAAGTGCAAGGACTGCTGCAACCTTTTGGGATTGCATAAACCGGGTACCACTTCTTTCTCCTTCTCATACTTATGAAGCAGATGTAGTGCAAGATTTTGAAATTCCTAACAATGACTTTAAATATTTAAGATATTTGATGATCAAGAAATATGATGGTGGAATCCCTTCGGAGGAAGATAGACAATTATTAATGAATGTTGTTGTTGGTCAAGAGAAAGAGTATAACACTAGAAGCAAAGTTGTTAAGGGAGCTGGTCCTCAAGCCAAACCTAAGACACCCTTGCTCACAAGCATTCCCAAAGAATCTCCTAGAAGGGAAACACCTACCAAGAACTCTGTTGTCCCATGCAAAAATTTCAGTCCTCCTCATGCCCAAGCTGCCAAGAATCCCATGCCATCTAGTGAATCTACTTGTCTCCCTTCCAATGTTGTCTTGCCAAAGAATGTTCCCTATGACATAGCCCAAGTATTGAGCCAAATCAAAGTGAGTGTTCCAATCATTGAGTTGCTTAGAATACCTAAGCACAAGAAGAGAGCATTTGAATACTTGGGATTGAAGGAGGAAAAGAGTACCCCAAGCAGAAATGTGAACATTGTTGAAACTCCTCCTCTAATCATTGCAGACCTTGGAACACCACCAACATTGGAGGATCTTGGGGAAGCTCCTGAGGTATATTTGGGAACATCCTTGGTTGATTCCCAATTGAATGTTGATCCATTCTTTACAACTTTGGTCATAAAAGATAGGCTACTTCACAATTGTATGTTTGATTTCGGTGCATCATGTAATGTCATGCCTCTAGAAGTCATGAATGAGTTGGATATCAAAGTGAAAACAACCTATGGGAAGTGTACTACCATGGACTCAAGGGAGGTGCCGTAGTTGGTTGTGTGAAGGGTTTGGTGGTGCAACTTGCAGCCTATCCGGGTAAGAATTTGAAACTTGATGTTGTAATTGTTGACTGCCCTGCCAAATCGGGCATGATTTTGTCAAGAAAGTGGGCTACAAGTGTTGGTGGTAGTGTTCAGATGGATATGTCTTTTGCCACTATTCTCATTGAGGGCAGCCTTGTCAAACTTTATGGTGAAAAGAAGATGTTGCACCTAATTAAAGATCCCAACAATGCTTCCTATGAAGTGTTGTTTGTTGATGTAGATGCTAAGAATTTCATTGGTTTTGCTGATGGAAAAGAAAATAAGATGGAAAAATCAAAGTGCCTTGAGGTTATAGGTTCTCCATGGACCTTGCTATTTGATGGAGCTTGCTCCAAATTTAGAAATGGTGCTGGTATAGTTCTACTTTCTCCTAGTTTGGAAGAGTTTGCTTTTTCCTTCAAGCTTAATTTTGAATGTACCAACAACATTGTTGAGTACGAAGCCTTGTTGTTATGTATAAGGATTACATGGAAGTATGGTGTCAAGGAAATCATTGTCAAAGGGGATTCAGAGCTGGTTGTCGAACAAGTAAGGAAACTGTATGCTACAAAAAATCAGCGAATGAAACAGTACAAGCATGCAGTTTGGGATCTAATTGAAATGTTTGATTCCTTTAACATTGTGTATCATGACAGAGGTCTCAATGCTACTGCTGAAAAGTTGGTAGTGTTGGGTTCTAGATTTAGAAATTTCACCATTTCACCTTATTGTGAATACAATATTGAAGTGCTAACCAGTATGCTATCCCTGATAATGTGAAACATTGGCAAGTTTTTAATGATGATGCTCAAGTGCTAAGGTTCCTACAAAACCAAGGTGAGTTTGTAAATCATAATATTGATTGGGAGCCAATGGTATGTATGACTGAAGGAAGAGAAACTTTGTTTGAGAAGGATATCATCCAATTGAAAACAAACACCATTCCTAGAGGTCTTGTTGCACTTGAGTCAAATTTTAACAATGTTGATTGCATCATCAATAGGAACATGTATGCCTCAAGGGATGTGGAAGAGCATAACTTAGGCACTAATGATAAACCAAGGAATATTTGGTTGGGCAACAATCTAAGTAAAGAGGAAAAATAGTCCTATGCCCAACTCTTGAAAAAATATCAAGACTACCTGGCTTGGTCCTATTCTGAGCTAAAGGCATATAGAGAAGACTTGTTTCAACATGAGATCCCTCTTGAGGCCAAGACTAAACCATTCAGATAGAGGCAAATGCCAATTAATCCACTTTTCTCTATGAAAATGCAAGAGGAGTTAAAGAAGTTGAGAGATGGAGGTATTATTCAGCCCACTAGATATTCATCTTGGGTCAGCAAACCTTGTGCTAATCGAAAAAAAGAACGGAGACATCGGACTTTGTGTAGATTTCAAAATCTAAACAAAGCATCCATGAATGACAAATACCCTTTGCCAAATATGGAAAACATGTTGTAGCTAGTGACATGGTCTCGAGTTACTTTCCACATTGGATGGTTTCTTCGGATACAATCAAGTGGTTATCAAGGAATCGAAAAGACTTAAGACAACATTCACTACTCCTTGGGAACATATGTTTTTGTTAGGATGCCCTTTGGTTTGATGAATGCTAGTTTTCACTTTCAAAGAGCAATGGATGTTGCTTTTTCTTGGTTATATCAATGACTTTATTGCAGTTTACTAGATGATGTGATTTGTGTTTTCAAGGCAGAGAGGTGATCACTTACTACATTTGGAGAAGATGTTGATTAGATGTAGGGAGTATGGCATTTCTCTTAATCTAAAGAAGTGCCATTTTGGTGTGCAAAAGGCTAAGTCTGTGGGTCATATTGCATCAAAACATGGTGTCATGATTGACCCTAAGAGGGTAGAAGCAATCAACAAAGTACCTATCCCAAAAACTAAGAAAGGCATCTAATCTTTCTTTTGTCAAATTAATTTTATCAGAAGGTTTGTTTCCAACTTTGCTGAGTTAACTCTTCCAATTATATGCATGCTAAAGAAGGACCAAGTTATCAAATGGGAGGAGGCTTCATTCAGGCTTTTGAAGGAATTAAGGAAGCACTTAAACATGCACCTATTTTAGCAGCTCCAAACTACAAGAGGCCTTTCCAAATCTTTTCCTTTACTTCTGAGAATACCATTGCCTCTGTTTTGCTGCAGAAGGATGAGGATGGGGCTGAGAGGCCTATTGCCTTCTTTAGTAAGGCTTTACAAGCTAAGCTAAGCTAAGTATACAATCATGGAAAAACAAGCATTTGCCTTGGTGAAAGCAACAAAGGTTTTTAGGCCTTATATCTTAAGTTCAAAAGTTGTTGCTTATGTTCCCCACACCATGGTGAAAGACATCTTATTAGAGATGGAGATCTCAAGCAAAAGATGTAGATGGGTGAACAAACTGCAAGAGTATGATATGGACATCTAAACCACAAAGTTAGTATGAGGTTTGGGTCTTGCTAAGCTCATGGTTGAGAGCAACTTGCAGAATGTAGAAGTGAATCAAGTAGAGGAAGAAAGGGTAGATATTCTTGAGAAGTTGATAAGTTCTGAGTGGTACAAAGATGTGATCTTCTACCTCAGACACCTATGCTGCCCTGATCACTTAAATAAAAATTAGAAAAGAGCCCTCAAGTTGGCTTCTCAAAAATACATCATCACAGACCTTGGGCTGGCTTGGAAGAACCCTAAAGGTGTCCTCTTGAAATGCATAACTGAAGATGAAGCTCCCAGAATAGTTGTTGATTTCCATGGGGGAGTTTGTGGAGGACACTTTGCTGGAAGGGTAACAACACATAAGATCTTGAGAGCTGGTTATTGGTGGCCTACTCTCTTCAAGGATGCAACCCTGCTGGTTAGAAAATGTGATAGTTGCCAGCATTTCTCTGGAAGACTGAAAGCTTCAGGCTCCCTTCCTTTGCAACATGTATCAATTGAAGCCCCTTTCAAACAATGGGGAATGGACTTCATTGGTGAGATTTCAGATCCTTCTAGTGCTGGCCATAAGTGGATTCTTGTAGCCACTGATTATTTTACAAAGTGGGTAGAAGAAATCCCATCTAAGAAGGCAACACACCAAGTAGTTATGGACTTCTTGTTGAATCACATCATATGCAGATTTGGAGTCCCAATCAAGATTGTAGCTGATAATGCCATGTGCTTTAGAGCCAAACCTCTAATGGCAATGTGCAAAGAATATGGAATCAATCTGACTTATTCTTCAAACTATAATCCCCAAGGAATGGACAAGCTGAGTCCAGTAATAAGAACTTGTTGAAGATTATTAGAAGAACCTTGGAACAAAACAAGAAGAAGTGGGAGAACAACTAAAATTTGTAGTTTGGGCTGATAGGATAACTCCTAAAAGAGCTACTGGTAAAAGCCCATTTGAGTTGGTGTATGGAACTCAGGCTTTGCTTCCCTTACATCTACAATTGTCTTCATTTCAGTTTGTTCAACAGTTGGAAGATCAAGAGCTCAACCCATATGAATCAAGGATTAATCAGATTGTTGAGCTTGATGAGGAGAGAAGAGCATCCCACCAAAGGCATGTCAGATTTAGGGAAAATTTGAAGAGATTGTTTGACAAGAAGGTCACTCCTAGAGCCTTCAATGTTGGAGACTGGTTTTGTTATGGGATAACAAACATGAAGACAAGGGCAAGCATGGAAAATTTGATGCATTATGGATGGGCCCTTATGCCATTGATATTAGAATTGGTGAACATACCTTTTTTCTCAAAGACTTAGATGGGGATTTGCTTGAACTGCCTGTTAATGGCAGACATTTGAAGCATTTCTGGATTAATCCCCAAATTTGAGGTATGCACCAATTGTATAGTGTATAGTCTTTGTTTTTTGCTCTATTTTTGTTTTTTTGTTGGTTTGTGGTTTACCCTTGTTCTTGGCATTTTGTCAGTTTCTCAGTTTATTTTTGAAGGATGGTTCTAGTTTTTGCTGCCATGCATATTGACTCCTTTGCCCAATGGATATTTTGGCACTTGGTCTATGTTTTGTTCTTGTGGCACTCACTGGGAGTGCCCATCCCCGAGCAGGAGCTAATGTTGGTGCCATTTTTGAGCTTGCACCGTGTTGCCCTAATTTTTCAAATCTATACTTGCTCAGAAATGTTTTATCTTTCGAATTGATGGTCTACAATTCTTCCCCTCTAGTCGAATGCTTTAAAAATGCTCACAAACTTGTTGTTTTACCCTAGTTTGAAAGAAAAATCCATGTGTGCCTTGTTTGTGCCCTAATTTTTCCAAATCTACGGGCTCTGCTATTTTTTCCCTTTTGCCCGATCGTGAAAAATCAAAATTGATCGATTCATACTTGTATGTATTTGAAAATCCAATCCCAAGATCGAGAATGCTTTAAAAACATGTTTCAGTTGCTTCAAAATCAAAAAATTTGCCGTCCTTGGCAAAAAATTGAATTCTAGGGCATCCTCGAATTTTCTATGTTTTGATAGTCAGACGAGCGTCATTTACCTGTCAAATTCTTCCTCACCATGCATTGGCAATGTGGCGTGTTCTAATTGGCCGAGGAGCGCGAAAAATTGTTCTAACTTGTCATTTTTTTCTTTTTTGGCAAAATGGTGAATTTGGTTCCATGGCTCCACCTTTTCAAAATTGCCTATGTGGCATGTTCTCATTGATCAGGGATTGGTGGGTGGCCGGATCTCCTTAGAAATTTTGGTTTTATTTTGTAAAAATTTCAAAGTCAAAAATTGGCCCAAACCCGCGACAAATTAGAGGAGGACACATGGCAAAAAATTTGAAAAGAGGGATGCGAGATGGCGGAAAAATTTAGTGAATTATTGTGTTTTTGGGTCAAAAAGTTAAAGTGAAATTTTGAAGCTTCACGGCCAATCACAGTGGACACGTGTCCATGAAAAGTCAGAATAGGGGGTGGATTTTTTGGTAACTTTGAAGTTTTAACTTCAAATGGATCAAAGTCAAAAAATGGGCCGAAGTTCTGCAACCAATCAGGAGGGGACACATGTCCAAAAATGCAAAAATGGAGGAAGGGGCCGATGAAAAACTTAATGATTTTTTGGCTTTGTTTTCTAAAGGTGAAAAATGGGATGTAGCTCCGCTCCAATTAGATGGAGACACGTGTCCAAAATTTTGAAAAAGTCAAAGAAGACGCGGGTCCGCCAGGGAAGGTTTTTGTGCTAAGTGGAGAATCAGAGTTTTGGAGGTTTTTGGCCTTTGGAGGCAAAAATCTCAAAGTGGTGAAAAAGTCCGCAGGGCCGCTAAAGTTAAAATTAATGCCTTGTGTGAATTTTTGATCAAAATGAAAGGGCGAAGGTTTGGACTTCGGGGGACACTTTGGAAATTTTTCCTTTTTGGCAAAATGGTTTAAGGTTAAAATTATATGCGTGGACCCAATAAGGAGGATATTTTTAGACTTGTGCGGGAACGAGGGCCTTCGAGGTAAAAGGGAAATTTTGCCTTTTTGGCAAAATTGGTTAAAATTGTAAAAGGAAGCATGCCTCCGTAGCCAATCCAAGTGAGACACATGGCCAATTTTTGAAGGTCAATAGGGAGTGCGGGCCACCGATGGAAATTTTGAATTTTCAAAATTTTGCGAGGGAGGTATGAAAGAAGAAATAAAGAGACAACCTTGCGCAAATGAATCGGTGAGTGCCATGTGGCAGGGATGAAATCAGGAGTGCGGGCCCAGAGGTTTTTGAGAAAATTTTCCTTTTTCTAAAAAAGGGGTAAAATGAGCAGAATTGTCCCATGATTTCATTGGGACCCACATTATGGACACGTGGCAGGCCCAGAAGGAGGCGGGGAAAAGTGGAGAAATTTTCCAAATTTTCAAAAGGTTATAAAGTGAATATTTTTAACCCTGGGCCCGTTCCAATCATATTTTGCCACGTGTCCATTTTATCAAAAATTAAAAAGGTAACCCAAGCTTATTTTTAAGTCCACATTTTCCACGTGGAGGGCCAGGATTAAAAGTTGAAATATGATCAACGGTTGTTGTGCATTCATTTGTTTTGGCTGCCATGGGAGCTCCAAGAAGCTTGGAATCATGAATTTTGCATCAAATTTCATCAAATTTTTGGTGATTTTGTGTCATTTTGGCCTTCTAGGATCATTGGGATCACTTTCATGGCTTGATTCTTTGATCTAAGGTGTTTTTGAAGAAATTTTTTGCCTAGGCCCGTAAAAAACGTAAAAGTCAGATTTGGAAGTTGCAGGAGTGAATTTGGAAAGGTAAAAAGGTGAAATGATGAGTGAAAAGGTGTTTGCATGCCTTAATGATGAAAAACGTGCCTCTAGGAAGGATAATGATCTGAATTTTTGTAATGATTCAACCTTTTGGCACACCTGACATCCTTCGAATGTTTTTCTATTTGATGTCCCTTTCTGCAAATCATGAGGATTTTTGTAACAAACTTGATCCCTTGGCATATTATTTGCTTGGGAAAGAAGGCTCCAATGTGGCAAGAGGTATATAATGCATTTTTGAGAAATGCAAGAGGTCGAGAGATTGAAATTCATGAGATTTTTTTTTAGAGAAGTCCATCTTCTGAGAAACCCTCCAAAAAACCTGGTTAATGTCTTCTATGTTAGTTCTTCATTATTGTGAGTTGGTTACAAGTGTATAGCCATCACACAGATATGAGATTGTTCATGAAACTCTCCCCTACTGATGAATCTAACAAGCTTTTGAGTTAATCTGTGTTTTTTCTGGCAATATGATGTCTGTTATCATTTCTAAATACCTGCAAATAGTTTTCATTGTTCTTGTTGCAATCTTGCATTGAAAGTCTTTAAAAAATCACACATATCTCATCCTTATTGATAGTTTAGTGGCACTTGCAGTTTTGTTTGTCAGAAGAGCTTTCATCTGGCATTGAAAATAAGCAGTTTAAAATCACTTCACCTTCATTTGTCAATTGAGATTGCTTGTAAGCCTTTGGGGGTACCTTAGGCGTGGTTTGATCAAGGATTTTTGTGTTTAATTGAGTTCTTTACTTCAAGATTTTGTGGTGAGGTCTCAAATATTGTGTGAAGGATGCAAACTTAGGCTTCCATTTGTGCATCTCTTCTGGTTGAAAGAACATCTTGACTGTTTTGAAGCATTTTATCTGATAGTTGTTCAAATATTGTAGAGGTTGTCAAAGATCTGACATAGTCAAGTTTGTCTTGTCAATATCCCACCACAAAATCACCTAAACAATAGATCCTACCCTGTACTACCCCTGATTTGCATTTGTGTACCCACAGAAGATCAAAATCCATTTGCAAAAGTATGCGTAATGCATCATGATTTCAATGTCTCTAGTAACCTTTGCCTTGTCTTGAAGAACATACCATATTCGAAGTGACAACTCATTAAGTCATATCTCGGGTGTTGATCATGTTTTCATCGAAGGTTTTCCTCATAGAACTTAAAGAAAAGGAAGGATATCTTCATCTCCTTCACCATTACAAGGTTACAATATAGGTTCTCTTACCTTGGTTGCAAGGCACAACCTAAAACAGTTAGGACAAGATCAAGTCCTATTAGAGTGCTATCCATCTCTCCACAAACGAGTGCAAGTTAGATCATACCCCAAATTACCACCAACGACATACAACATGGTCTAATATGTCTTTAAGCTTCATTCCATTTCTTTGATGTTGCTCAACCTGAAAAGGAGAACAAATTTGGGTACCAACACTTTCTAATTTAACCCTAAAAGTAAATAAATAAGATGAGAGGGGTAAAGTGTTCTTATTTATTAAAGTGTTAAAGGGTTTGAAACATTATGTATATTTATAATATTCAACAAGTAGAAATGCATAAATAAGAATATATGTCATTAGAATTTTACAAGATTGAACATGTAAACCATTGTCGAAACATAAGGAAACAAATGCACTTAGCTAATTACGAGGTAAGAAGTTGAACTAGCAGATTGAGTGACTCACGTGAGTGAAAATGAACTAATAATGCTTTGAATTTATAATTGGAGTGTATAATATAGCTAGTATGTGTTGGTGTGAGTGGCATTTTCTTTGCCTTTTATTTATTTATTAGGTGTATTGCCACCTCACCAGGTGAGTCATCTCACTTAGGTGGAAACATAGATCTTAGGTGTCATATTAGTTATGGCATATTCCCTTACAAAAATCATGTCATATCTCAGTAAGTATACATCATAGGAGTTACATTCCCATTTGGGAAAGTAACTCCTCTTCTCCATCATGGAGGCATCTTTTTCTTACATGGGAGTTACTCACTCACTCCCCTATATGTACACCACCTCTCTTGATCTATGAGCATGGAGTATTGAGCCTAGTTTTTACCTTAATGCATGCACATTGCTTTCATGGTTGTGTTCTTGCTTGAATCTTGAAGCTACACCATTTCATGGTTGAGTGCAACTCTTTGATGCACACGGATTCCCTCTAGGTCTTTTTCCTTCCTCCTCCATCGTATCTAAATCATGTTGCTCACTTCAGTTTCCTACTACTCACCGCCTCGTAGTTTCATGTGCAAGATCTCAACTTGCCTTGTGCTCTACTTGCATTTTTCAAGGTACATATACTTGGTTTTTTTAACGGTGTGTTACCTCACCGGTGTTTGCAGTGTTCATTTTCATGCAAAAATTGTAAGTTTGAAGGTGTAGAGGTTTTGGTGATTGAAAGTTTTGAGGTCTATTTTGCAAAGGACTAACTCAGCCCCAACTCACCGAAATGGGAACTAAGTTGTCCCACAGCTAAATCACACATTACCTTGGTTGACAACTCATTGACCTTTGTCATTCGCCGCATTGAAAATTCTTCGTTTGCTTATTTGATGGGCTCGTGCCTCATCATGACTTGATTACTCAACTTGAGTTTTCACATTGGTTCACTTGCACTCATTGGTGACTCTTGCCGCTCACTGTGACCATATCTACATCTCTTACATTGCTCTTTACATTCACAACTTGGATTAGTTTAGGATCATCTACACCTTGTTGATAGCTCAACCTTCGTCATCAACACCCCTGACTCGTGGGCATGTTGAGTACTCATGATCTTTGCCCTTGCCATACTAGGCTTCACGCTCGTTCGTGCATTCAACCCGGGCTTATTTTTTCTATTTTAGCTCATTTCCTTATTCTTTAAAGTTTAATTTATTACCATCACATGAATGTGGTTTGCATTGACTCATGGGCTCCGTTTGCATTGAATTCTTGTTGCTATGTTTGTGGTCATCTTAGACTCATTTTACGGGCTTGCCTTGCAATGGTCCAAGTTGCCTTGGATCAACAATGTTTCTTGCTCGAGTCTTCACCGCTCATGCTCCACATTCATGGCCATTCGATCCTCTCGTGATTATATTTCCTTGGGATGCTTACACCCCGTCCTCGTGCCTCTAACGACACTACAACCCCTAGTGCACCTCTAAGAAGTGGAATCTCTGCTCAACAGCTTAAAATGGAGCTCTCCACAGCGCGTGGGATCTATTCTCAACCTTGCTCGATGTTTTTTTCAACTCTACAACATCCTCAACACTTTTAAATTCTCTCACATCGATGGTCATTTCCACATGGAGATCCGGTGGGGTTCCTTAACTATTTTGTTAACTCACCAATTTGAGTTTCACTTGTGGTTAGTTAAGCTTTAGGCTTGTTCCTCTGCATGATCATTTCATCTCTCGCTAACCGTGACCCCATATAAGCTTGGCTATATCTAGATAGCTCGATTTGCACTCAACGACCATTTCAACTCATGCCTAACGCCCCATCCGTTACCCTCCCCGTTAGTCAACTTAGTATGTGGCATCCACTCACCCATCTCTACAGACTCGCCGATAACGGCTCAACACATGGCACTCACCCTTGACATCAACGCCAACAACTCAACATTCTACGCTCGCTAACTCGGGCCTTGTCCACTCATTCAACTCACCCTAATAGTCCCTAAGCAGCTCGATCCATCAAGCCATCCCGAGTAACTTGGTGAATTGACACCACTCAAATCACACCCATTCCCTTTTTATTGTTTAGAGATAAAAACAATAGCCCATTCCTTTTAGAATTGTTTGAAGGTTAAAACAATCATGTTTTAAGATGAAAAACATTCATTTCTCGGCATTATAATATTTTGGGTTCCATTTTGCTTGTAATAAATGCCCTTCCTACATGTGTCAAAGACATAGGGCAAGGTACGAGGTTGGTAGGAGGCTAATCCCCCCTCATAAGCAAATCAAATCCTATATGAAATTTGATGTTGTTTCCAACGAGTACCCATATGACACCCTTTGCATGTGTTTTTTTGCACTTTTTAAATCAATTTGCAGAGTTTATTGACCTTTTTCAATCACCGTGGGAATCATTTTTTTGCTATAAATTTTGACTCGTTGCTGGTTTTGAGCACTTCTTTAGTCAAAGTTACTTAATTTATTACATGCTACGTGATGGGATTATTAGTTTTGTAAACACACTACTTTATAAAGTGCCACATTCAGGGGGTCACTATTACTCTTGGATGTTGTATTACACCTAGAACCATTATCGGTTGAGTCCGACGCCTTACATTCATGCACATTTCAATTCTTGCTTCCGCATCATGGAGGATGCTCTTTCCAGACTTGAGTGTCGTAGGATCACATTACAACCACCACCGCTTCTTATTGGTAGAAAGAACTATTCAAAGCATGACATGCTTCTATGGAACACTACTTCACCCATGAGGGTCTTTCACACTTCTTACGTGGGCCAATTCCTACACCCATTAATCATCGTCATTTTGAGGACTTCCTCGACACTTGCGACCATGTTTTTGGTTACTTGATGATGCATGTCTCCAGACCTCTTTGGTTTCATGTGGTAGACTCAGATCCACCCCACCACATCTAGAGCATCTTTCAAGTATTTCTATGGAGACCCTTCACATATTGTCCGCCATCATCGTCCGTCATCGATCCATTGTCTCCTCTTGTTCTTCGTGTGATGGCGCTTTTGTTGACGCAAAATTGCTTGGCTCTTCTTCTGATGACGAGGATTGTGCACCCAGTTCTGATGTTGAGAGTACTACATAGGACTCTTCTCCTCCTCTCCCTATTCCATAGAGTGTTATCACATCCCACTTCTCATCACTCATTTCCACTTCTAGTGTGTGAGGCCCCTTCCACTCCTCTACCTTCATTGGATGACTTATACTTATCCGACATCACTCTTCTCTTTGTCAAGCCCCCTCATTGGGATGAGTATTTGCCCGACCTTGGTCATCTTTTCACATAGCCCACTTGTGATGCACTACAAGTTTCTCATCCATCTACAGGTTCCTTGAAGATTTCATCATCTCCATTGTTGGGAGTGCCCCTTCTGGGACTCTTATCACTTCCACTTTTCTGGAGTTCATCATTGATCCGCCCTTGTTTGTGGATCCCTTCTCTTTGTGTGGGGTTATTTTTTTGCCTTCACATCACTTGGACATCCTTTCTCCCGGTGTTCTTCTCCTTCACTCTGACTATTCTATGCACATGACATTACCTTCAATTCCTTGGCACTCATTTTCTATACCTATGTCACACTTATGTGGACTAGACTCGAGTTCTTTTGCTGCCCTTCGGTTTCTTTTCGTGGAGTGGGCATACTTCCATCACATAATTTATATCCTTCCTAAGGGAAAGCACATATTTCAAAGTGTGGGTGGATCTTCTTCAGTCCATAGGTGAAGGACCACATCATCGACACTCTTCTGGAGACCTCCTAGAGTTGTAGAGTTTAGATCCGTCCATGGCATCTTCTGTGTTCCTCTCGTCTCCCTCTTTTTCTTCTTCTTCCTCTTTCTGAGAGATTGCCCCTTTGTACATGGGCACCTTTTCAAGCTTGGGCTAGGACCCATATTTGGCATCTTTCTTAGATTAGAGAGTGTGTTTTTCTCTTGTGGTGGATGTTTTTCCCATTGGGTTTTCTTTCACTGCGTTTGGGATTCTTTCTTGTACATGGGTACCTCATCGGGCTTGTGGCCGGGACCCATTTTTCATTCTCTATGTGTTTTGTTGACTTTACTTCACCTCATCCTAAGTTATGATGAATGGGGTATTGGTGTGAGTGGAATTTTTTTGCCTTTTATTTATTTATTAGGTGTATTGCTACCTCACCAGTGAGTCATCTCACTTAGGTGGGAGCATAGATCTTAGGTGTCATATTAGTTATGATAGATTCCCTTACAGAATCTGTCATATGTGTAAGTATGCGTCATAGGAGTTACATTCCCATTTGGGAAAGTAACTCCTCTTCTCCATCATGGAGGCATATTTTTCTTACATGGGAGTTACTCACTCACTCCCCTATATGTACACCACCTCTCTTGATCTATGAACATGGAGTATTGAGCCTAGTTTTTCCCTTAATGCATGCACATTGCTTTCATGGTTGTGTTCTTGCTTGAATCTTAAAGCTACACCATTTTGCGGTTGAGTACAACTCTTTGATGCACATGGATTCCCTCTAGGTCTTCATCCTCCCTCCCTCCGTCATTATGGAACCATCAAATAAACATGGAAGTATCAAACGACTTAGTCCCTTTCAAATGATTTCATCTGAATGATCCATTGCACCGTAAATTTTGTGTGTTTATGAATGAATGTGATGATATTTAAGATCTAAAACCATAGGTTCACACATTTACATAGCCATATGTGTGACATGAAATAAATTTAAGCCCTAGTTGTAACTAAGAGAACCTATAAAAATTTAGTGGTTAGTTGTAATGAAATTACTTACATAGATATGAATATCAACAACAATAGAACACCCAAATATAGAAAAATGATCACGATATGCAAGTAGAATGAATTATCCACTTTGAGGGGGAAACCTCCAAATAGAGTACTCAATATCTTGATAATATCCTACTCTCTAACTTTTATATACCCTAATATACTATCAATAGGCCTAAGGCCAACCAGTAAGCATTTGAAAGCATAAATAAATATGATATGACATGATAAGAAATTATGTTAGCCACAAGTCGACTATCCATATCCCAATATATGACCCAGGGGTTAAAGGCGTAGCATGTCCCTCCCCTTCAAAGAAACATTGTCCCTAGTGTTGACTAATTCGGATGTTGCTTCACATAAGTGCAATCCTCAATGTCGATGATAGTTGGATGTTGGCACAAGAAATATTCCTTCTCCCAAGTTTTTTTGCCTTTTCGTGAATCTTATCCTTGATTTGATACTCAAGGACTACCTTATTTTGTTGGTGTGCACTCTATTCCTTGAATACTTGAACCTTTAGGTGGATCTTTAAGGTTGATATGGTGGGCACCGGTTGGAAATTAGGAAAGATTTTAGAAAAATGTCTTGTTCAGTGTTTGGACTAATGGCATATCCTCAACAATAACTAAATATTTTTTCATCCTCTCATGAGAATATGGTGGTATGTAGGCCAAATGTTGTTTATCTTTCACTATAATCAATTGTGATTTAGGCCCCTTGATGATCTACATTTGATGAGATCTCACCCTTTGAGTAGAATTTCCATGCGAACCCTATCAACTCAAACAACTTTCTTTGTGAACATGATGCATGAGCATCATCTCCTTCTCTTGTAAATATGACATGATGTCATCAAGTTTTGGATTGAAGTTGATTTTGTAGGTCTAATAAGTGTTTGGGAGTCACTTAGGGTGTTAGTTTGGTCTTTGGCCTTTCAAAATTTGAAATGTGTATTTCCCTCCAAAAGGTAAGATTCAAAATTAAGACCATTTTTGGGTTTCCTAGGAGCTTGAAGCACTTTAGGGGTCATTTTTAATGTGTCAAAGTTGTAATGAGTGGTTTAGGTATAATAACATGTTTATTAGAGGTCAAGGTCTTGGAGTCAAGTAACTTTCATTGTTATGTATAAGGAAGCCATATGACCATGAGGTCTCAAAAATAATCCTATTTGAGTCAAAACCATTTTGTGAGGATATAAAAGCTAAATGTAACTAATTATTAGCCATCATTTGAATGGTCCTAGTTTGAGAGAGTTGAGGATCCAAGAATGGAAGAAAAGATTGAGTTTGCAAACCGATGGTTCTGTATGATTGTATATTCATTTGTTAATGTTGAATCTTATTCTAGATGGTGGATATAGTCGATAAGGGAGGAAACACTTGATCCTTTTCATTGCAATCTATACATATAAGTATATGTTTAGCTTTATTTTGTGAAATTAGTAGCAATCCCTTGATTAATTAATTTTGTGGTAGAGTGCACATACATAGTCAACCCAACAATCAAGAAGGAGTTCGAATAAGTACTATGAAGGATGGGATGTTCAAGACTAGTATAAACTCATGCATGAAATCTTAAGGAATTACATTCACTATTTGAGGGAATCAATGTTGTGTTCATTACCTTGTAAAGATTAACCCCATGTCAAGAAAGGATGCTTCTTTGTAGTATGTGAGTGTAAGTTAGCTATTCGGTCAAGTAGACTTGATCCAAGAAGACCTTCAACGTTGGGAAGAAGTAACTAGTTTAATTGAGACTTATGTCCATTCGAGACATTGAATGAAAGGTATTAGATGTTGATAATTCTACCATGTTCGAGCACTTTTATGAGATTGTGCACTTTGAGAAATCAGGTTACAATATGGGTTAATAGATTGATCACGAGTCTTTATGTATGAATAAAATTAGTGGAGATTGGTACAATGCTTGTGAATCTCGCAGAGAGAGGGAAAAGGAAATATAAGACCTGAAACACCCACATTTAACTCATCGGGATCTCACGGTCTTGTAAACCCCGAAACTAGGGTTAGCTTGAAGGAAACCTTATTTTCTTGAAATTGTACTAACCAAATATCTTGATATTTTGAAGGAGACTCGTGAGGCAACCAACTAGGGGTTAGAGAAGAAACTAGATGCAACATGCATGTGAAGTCTTCGAGGATCAAGGAAGAATTGAAAGTTAGAGGGCTTAGTGAAAAATTATAGGTATGAAATTTGACACCAATGATCTTAACGAAATCACCATAAGCTTATCATTAGAAGAATTAGCATTAAATTAAATTTAAAACCAAGATTATCAAAATGGTGTCAAGGTAAACTATGCATAGTCTAGTAGGGGATAGATATGAGTGAAGTAAGGAGGTTTAAAGGCTCAATCCAAACAAATATAAGGTAATATTACTTGACATTACGATCTTAAGGTTCTATCTAACATGTCTACCAAGATCTAAGTGCTAAAAATCATTTTAAGCTCTCCTGAGACAATATGTATTAGAAGAAACTATGTTGTATGATGACAGAGGCAAGAAGATAATGTTAGAAGATAGGAAGATCTAGTAGATGGGTGGAGTTGAGGGTTGTTGAGATAACAAGTATGGTGAACCAAGGAACTACAATGAAGAATTTGTTAGGACTGATAACACTATATATATAGGAGTCAATAGTTAAGGAGACTAAGCCTAAAAACTAAACCAACATTTTAGGGAGCAAGTTTCTGCATAGGAGAACAATTGGAATAAAAATTGGAGTTTGGAGGTCAGATTTGAAGGACTCCCAAGGGGTATTCTAAAGTCTTGCCTCTCAAAAAAACTTAGAACTAAGGTAAAAACCATATTACTCAAACTTATTAAAGGAACTCCTATATGATGATATAATCCCTCGTACATGGTGTCTCATTAAGTTGTGGACCGACATGAAAAAATGAAGGATGAAGATATTGTGTAGCATGTTCTAGTCTAGAAAATTTGATGACTAAGGTTCTCGGGGTAGAGATAAGGGAAGTAGTTACATGAACCTTATTAAAGAAGGAATGAATGATGGTTTCCTTGCATACTAGCTCCCATAATTGATCTTGTGATATAAGAGTTCATCTTGAGGAGTAAATTGAGAACTTGATTTGCGTCGAACAAAAACACATGAATAATTCCTGGAAGTTAATTTCAATTGTATACAAGATTATGAGACATTGGACTCCCGAAACAATATCTGCTCTAGCCATAGGAATAAAAACATAATTAAATCTAGCTTGTGATCTCGCATGTCAAGTTTGATACTATGACATTTCCCTCAACAATTAATCGTACCTCCATATGTAAATGTGACTTGAAATTCTAGGGATGGATAAATAAAACAATTCAAACATGCAACCAACTTATTATTGATAAAATTATGTGTGCTTCCAAGTTCAATCAATATTGTTACTCGATGTTCCTTTAAATTGATCCTCACCTTGAGGGTTCGTGGGGAGATAATACCTGGAAATGCATGACAAGAAATGGTAGGATGGGAATCTCTTAACCCTAGTTCATCCATAACCTTGACTTATTTTTCTTCATCTTTAACTTCATCATTAATGGCCTCCATGTAGAACAACTTATTTTTTAGCACATCGATGTCCTTTAGTATGTTTTCTATCACTATTAAAACACAATCCTTTTTCTCGTGTCTCTTCAAACTTGCACATTTCCACTTTTGGCATCATGTTCGAAGCCTGCAGAGTATTTAGATTTAGATTGGTTTGTCTAGCAGATCCACCTTAGCTAGTTTTCCCACCTTGGTTGATTAGAGGTTGATGATGAACCTTTAAATTTTATTGAGTTTTTGCATGATCTCATCCAACCATTGATTGATCTTTTCCACACCTTCTTTTTGGGCCATTTCAACTATAGGCTTCGTAGATCATACTCAAGTTGGCTTACCCTAAGATCCATTTTAGTACACCTTGGTACTAAGGATACCATAGTTACCCCTTTTGACTCCCAATCCTCAACTACTACCTCCTCATTATCTAGGGTTTTAATGGAGTGACATGATTATTTTTGTTTCTTGTGGAAGGCCCCACCATTTTAGGAATCAAAGTTGAATTTTAGGGTTTGGGATTTCGAGAATAATTTGGCTAAATATGAAAAATATCAAAGAACATCCTCGGGTTGAATTCCAACATTGAATAGATCACAAAGTATTTTTTTATCTTATTTTCGAAAATGTAAATAACTTAGAAAATTTCCAAAATTTGTAGTCTATAAAGAGAATTTTTAAAAAACCCTAAAATTGATATAACTTTGGCAAAGCAAGTCAAAAAATATTGAAGTTTAGATAAGATATTACTTGATTATTTTTCAACACCACCAAAAATGTGGAAATATTTGCTTTACCAATTTGGATATATAACCACATTTTCATAATTAGGGTTTTGATGTAGTTCTTGCCGAGATCAAGCTCAAACCACTTTTAATGAAATTGATTTATATCTAAATACCAACCATAATAAAATAAAGAAATGATCACAATATGCAAGTAGAATGACTTGGCAACTTCTAGGGAGCTATCTCCAAGCCATATAATAAGACTTAAGTGCTCAATATCCCGATAATACCCTACTCTCTAACTCTTGTATATACCTTAATATACTATCAAGATCCCTAAGGCTGACCCACTAAACATATGAAAGCATAAATAAATATGATATTGGATGATAAGAGAATATGTTATCCATTTATTAGCTATTCATATCCTGATATATGACATAGGGTGAAGGGCGTACCATTAGTTTTAAGTGTTATATGTACACTACTTAATTTAGCACTACTCCTAAGAGGGATCAAATCACACTTAGTTCTCTACCTATCATGTGATATCTATAGGGATGCAACATGTTTGGAAACTTGTGTTATAGTTTTCTTATTTGTTTCAAATTAATGATGTTAACTACTAAAGAAAACTAAACAACTCAGAAAATGGAGGGTTTATGGTACCTCAAATGCGTGATATGTATGAACGGACTGTAAAGGTGAATGATCCTTGTTGCGAGATCGATAAATCTATAAATAAGAACCACTAAAGAAAAATGGAGTATATGGTATATGTGGGGGCTTTCTAACAAAGACGGATCCTGAAGTGTTACCTTCCTTTTACGGATTTCAACCCTTGTTTGATAAAAGAAAACAATATAAAGGATAGATAAGTAGATAACGTGCATAAACAAAAATACTATTGAATCGAAAATGATAAAGATTGATCTAAGTATTGATTAAATAAAATGTAAATTGAATGGTACTTGACTAAGTCTAACATGACCTAGATTGTATAGAGGTAGGAGTCGACGGCGACTGAGTGAGTAGATGCGGACAACAATGTAAATATGCCGACTTGTAGAGATATGAATGTAAATTGGATGCAACGAAGCTCATGTAGATGCTAGAAGTGACCTATAAAAGGGAATATGAGGCAAAATAAACCAAAGGATGGTAGAAAATAGACGTTTAGATAAATTATTTGGTAAATAGGACCCAAGTCGATGACGATCGAGTGGGGCGACAACGACTCGTAGTGTAGATAGGATAATTTTGTTGCAAACAAAGAAATAAGATGATGGATCTGGAAAACTCTGAAGCAAAAATAAAAGAGATGGGAGAAAGCGGGAGCGACTATGCCGAGGTCTCGCAGAGGATAGATCTTGGTTATGTAGTTGGACTAGAGCTATGTGGATGTCAATCACGATAGATGGATGTAACTCTAGATGGAGTGATAATTGTGTATGATGCTAGGTACCTCATTATGGTCTCATAACTTTATTAATTAACCTCGAAAAGGTCGACCCAATGAAAGATAAATATGAAAAATGGTTATAAGAGACCCAAAAAGTGGCAGGAAGGTGCTAGAAGGATCGGGGCGCCCCAAAGTGGGACTAGGGCACCCATGGGTGCCCAAGTACTAAATTTGGGTGCCCCAACTAAGGCTAAAATAATGTGGGATGTATGGAAATGGCTGGGCATATGGGTGTAATAGGTCACAAATTACGGAATAAAATAAACAAGATGGTCAAAGGGATGGGAGTTAATTAGTACATTCTTCACTTAATAACCTTCTAAACAATAGTATTATGAGACCATGATAAATAAATGTCTAAAGTGCAAGATTTTGTGACTATATTTTTCCCCCACTTTATGTTGGTGAGCGGAAATCTTGGTAACATAAAGTAGATAGAGATGTGTACCTAATGCACATGAAGAGTGTAGTACAAATGCACGAAGGAATAGACAAAAACGTGAAATGATAAAAAGATGAAGCATGGAAACTATAGATGAAAAATGTGTAAAGAAAAAGTGATGAGAGTGAACTTAGTGCGAAATGCATGTGTGTAGTTATCGTAGTGTATAATGTACCTGCATAGTTAGTAAAGCATGTGTGTTATCACAAAATGTGTTGTTGTCATTGAATTGTTTCCCCATTTGATTGCTTGTTTCTCATACGGCCGGACCTACAAGGAGAAAACGATCAAGTAATCAAATATGTATGTATGTAAGAGTAAAAATGCTATATAAAGGACGCATGTGTATGAAAGTATGTAAAATACGTAAATGTAAATGTAAATGGAACATGTGCACCTGATCCATTTTGAGAAAGAGTGTAGAAGGATATCCTGTACTGTGATGAGTTTTTGGGTGATCTCACACCACCCTGGCTCGAGAAGTGTAGGGAGGAAATGCTTTGTGTCCTCCAAGCTCTAACTTCTCCATTGAATGTGTGTAGAAATATCTCAGATTATCCTAGTTTTTGGGTGATCCGATGCCACTGGATGAAGTAGTGTAGGGAGGCATACCCAATGTAACCCCTAAGCCTGTAACTACTTCCCATAAATGTTAAGGACACCATGTCCTGTAAAATCCACTGTGTATGGGGTTCGTAGACTGGTCTAAACCCACTCACTGAATATAACTGAACCGAAACAGTGTAGAATCTCTGTGTTAGTATGTAAACCCCCAAATGATGCCCCCCTATTTGGGGGCACATGTGACGTTGCTGATAGGAGACATATGACCCCAAAAGAGGGCCAACCACATGTACGCTAAAAAGTGCTTGGTAGAAACCAAGGCACAAAAACAAGAAGGCTATCCAAAGACAAGTGTAAACACGCATGCATGAAGAAAAAAATGTATAAGCTACGCAAAAATGTAAAAGCTACCAAACAATGTAATGTAAACACGCAAGAAGATAAGTATGCCACAAAAAGTGGGTTGCAAACATGGGACATCACTCACAATTTCATAAGACACATAAGGCCATCATGGCCGCAAACAAGAGACAAGTGTGCACACCAAACATAGGGCAAGGCCCACAAACAATAGCAAACAATAACAGATAATGTAACAAACAAGTATGGAAACCAATATCCTTGCATAAAAAATGTTGCACATAAAGCACTGTTAGCATGTTAGAAAGATAACTAGTATGTCAAAAGCATGTATAAGCAAGTAATGTAAAGTGCTAAGTACGAAATGAAACAATAACACCTGTAAGAGATGAATGTGTGGATACCCCAACAACCAATGTAGGAAGGGTAGAAGGCGAGCATCCATGTTGCATATAAGAGACCTGCATTTACGATCACAACTTAGAAGAAGGCATGAACGCGCATGTGTGGATGATATAGATAAATGACATACAAGTAAACTAACTAAAGACGTGTAATAAAGTGACCACTGAATAAGCAAAAGTATAAGTAACCATAATATGTAGTATGCTATGGATAGATGGAATGGAATGCAATATGGAATGATAGGAGTCACGTTCCCCTCAAGTGGATGGAAATGTATGTAGTGAGGTTCATTTTATTTCCCCCTTAGTAGTCAAGAATGAGTCATAAATGAGAGTGCATTGTTATGCAACGGTCAAGTAGTGTCTATCGTGTCTAGGGCACTTGTGATGAATGTGTATATGTGTAGTGGTGATGATATGCAACATGTAGAAGAAATGTGCGTGGACCTTATAGCCTAAGCGTATACCATGATGAGATGAAATGTGGAGTGATGATTTAGCCCTAAGTGTATATCACTATAAGATGAATGGATGAGTGATGATTTAGCACTAAGTGTATATCACTATAAGGTGTAAGGAGGGTGTGGTGATGTAACCTAAGGTGTATACCACTACAAGATGATAGAATAGGTGACAATTTAGCCTAAAGCATATGTCACTACAAGATGAATAATATGGAGTGGTGATGTAACCTAAGGTGTATACCACTACAAGATGATAGAATAGGTGACGATTTAGCCTAAAGTGTATGTCACTAAGCTAGTAATGTTGCATGATGAAAGGTAGAATAGTAAATGTGTGATGAGTGTAGGGTCCATTTGATTTATAAACCCTTGATAATCAAGAATGGACCGAGGAACTAAAGCACATCATCAGGTAATGAGTGCAGCGCGTAGAAGACAACATAGTATATGTAAGAATAATCGATAACTATGTGATGAGTGGAATGTGTAAATACACTATGTGGAAGAATGCAAATGCAAGATGTGTAGGATGTGTAAAATGTAAGATGAATAGAACGCATGACTATGTGTGGTGTAGAGTAATGTAATATATAGTGTAGTGTGCAATGGGTGTAGCATGTGTAAGAGCTTGTAGAATGCAATGCTAGATGTGTAAGATGTGTAAGGTGAAATGTGTAGAATGTGTAGACCGTAATGCATAAGGTGGTATGCAATGTATGCAAATATGCTTCTATTATGTCCCAGGTGATGTAATACTAGCCTCATACAGGATGAATCCTAGCACAATATGTAGAATAAAAATGCATGATACGGTATTCATGGTATGTATACGTAAGACGCATAGATAATGGTATATGCATAATGACAACTAACATGATGTATGATGTATAAATGCACAACCTTGTCAAAATGTGGTAGGCTAAATGTAGAATGTATGGTATGTAGTGTGTGATAAAATGCAATGTGTAGAATCTATATTGCGGTGTGTGGAGTTCAGTGTAGTAGTAATCCCTCAATAGTCAAGTGTGAACTAAAGCACAAGAGTGTGTCATCAGGTAATGACGCTAGAATGTATGAAAAGTAAGCCAAATGTGAGGGTATGAATGTATGAGAATGTTAAAGATGATGATTGTGACTATGTTAAGGATAGATAGGGGGAAGTAGAGTGTCATGCCCTCCCAAGTGTATGATAATGCATGTACAATGTGATAAATGATAGATTTCATTTAATTGTTGATGCGTAAGGAGCGTTAAAGTCTCATAGATGTGTGTATGTATAGGTGGTGATATAATGGAGGAATATGGTAATGTAATATGAAACGAGGTTCTTTATGGTAAAAGACCCCTCAACAGTCATATAAGAACCATAAGAATATGAGTGTGTCATCAAGAGGGTAGAGTGACAAGAGTCACCTACCAAAGACCAAGTTTACGTGCAGTGGGACCTTGTTAGAAAAGTTTATAGTAGAACTATGCGGTGGTGGTGAAAGTGAGGATATATTGTAAACATTAGTTGCTAAAATGGAATTAATCAGTTGGAGCTTAGATTTGAGAGGAGGCCAAGTCAGTAAGGAGTCTTAATATTTGTAACTAATATCACGTGCTCTACTTTATTTTCAAAACTAATATAACCTTTATTAAAGCATAGGTCAACATTATTTGTGTAACACCAAGGGCGCCAAAACAAGGCCGGAAACTATCTACTTCGGCAAGTGCCAAGACCTCAAAGGCCCCAATAAAATTGGCCCCTTGTATAGTAATAGTAGCATCCTTCAAGACTCCGATGGGTGTGGCTTTAATCCTCATAGCCATATACAACACGTTTGAGGACGACCCCATAATGGTGGTCTCCCCATCTGATTCCATGCGTCCAAGGTGAGTACATTCACTTCTACACCTGTATCAATCAGTTATATTACTCAACAACCATCTATCAACAATTGCATTAAGAGTGATCTCTTTTTCATAATCAAGATTGTGAGGAGGTAAGTTCGCATGTAATATCTGTCTCTCATGCTCAACTCCAACGCATAACATATTCCCCCTTAACCATTTCCTTAATAAAGGAATGATGTTTCCTGGTGTAGCATCTTATAAACCTCCTTTAAGTCATCAATGTCTTTTTGAGGAAGCTCAACTACCTTTACCTTCTCCACCTTCTACGACTGTTCCTTCAAGCATTGTATCTCACCCTACAAATTTTTAATAACCTCCATAGTTTCCTGATATACTTCCTTTTGATGAGTAGGATCTAGATACTTTGTATGCACCTGCACCATTCCCACACTCTTATCATGTTTGTGTTGTTTACTCATGTGCTCATACAAATCTGGGCATTCTTCAAACTTGTGATTCTTTCCGCACCGGGACCAAATAATGTTCTAAGGGCATTCACACTTATAATGATCAAGGGATCCGCATGTGAAACAAGTCCCACATGGGAATTCACTTCTTCCACTACCATGACCTTGGCCTTTGAATCCTCCATGGTAACCTCTACCTCTACCACCTCCATCAGAGCACCCTTCATTGTGATTATGATTATGATGTTCACCTTGTTCCTTAGAATTTTTTGCAACACTGGTCTGACGTACACCAGTTTTAATGACATCATGAATCTAATCAATCAATCTGTAATTCTCTGTATCATGAGTGGTAGACTTACAAATCTTACAATAACAAGACACGTTCTTCCTTATTGTGTGTTACAACAGGGGAACCTACTTGAATCATGATCCAAATGACATATATCACAATCCAACAACATGGCACACACTTGATTTATGAGGGAAACTATCCTTAGTATGTCCTTCTACCTCACAATCCATGCACCAAATACCACTACATGTCTCATGGGTTGAATTAGATGATAATTTTTCTAACTGTTTTTCCATAGATGCAATATGAGCTTCCAAAATGGGCTTATTCCAGTGTCTACACTTCCAACTGCCTCATCGTGTAGAGCTACCTCTAATACCTTGTGCAGATCTATAAATGTCTTATGAGAGAGTGCCCTTTTGAAAGGTGTGATCAGACCACCAATAAACCACTATGCATGCTAGCTAGGGTGAATGTCATAAGACAACTTTGATAGCAAAGTTTTAAAGTGTGCATCATACTCCCTTATGCTCTCATCCATGCCCTTCTTAATGTCCTTCAATGCGCTGATGTTTTTCTGTTCAAACTTTGGTATGTGGAACTCAACTAAGAAATCATCATGCAAAGCACAATATAGTCTACACAAGTCTGGTTCGAATCATACTTCATGTACCAACTATTCGCGCACCCCCATAAAAATAGTAGCAAATTAACTTGCCTTATGCTCAGGAGCTGCGATCCCTTTCACACGCCATATAATTTCACACATGTGTATATGCTCACCGCATCTTGAATTCCTCTGTATTCTAGC
Source organism: Taxus wallichiana var. yunnanensis (assembly GCA_018340775.1). Classification (NCBI taxonomy): domain Eukaryota; kingdom Viridiplantae; phylum Streptophyta; class Pinopsida; order Cupressales; family Taxaceae; genus Taxus; species Taxus wallichiana. The sequence continues at coordinate 348,841,277 of CM031240.1, read as the reverse complement.
AGTGAAATGACATCTCATAATATGCTTATTGGGGTAGGTGTGGATCGTGCCCACTAGATCCATAACCTGTGTTACCTCCAAGTATTCCCTCCACCTCCAGAACCACCAGATCCACTAGATCCCAAACCACCTGATCCTCCAGATCCTCCTCCTGTGGCAGAAACTGAACCGAGGGATGTGTTGCCTTATGTTCCAATAGTTGTACTAAATTGAACTCCCATGGTCGACAAAGTCATGTTGCTCTCGGACGATGTTACCAATGTTTTGTGTGCCCATGTTTTGTGTAGTAGACGACATGCTAAAAAATATACCTCCAAATGGACCCCTAAATAACACATATGACATATACACCGCCATAGATGAATATGTTATCTGATTAACTCCTAAATTTAATGGAAAATGAAATCTATCTGTCACTACTCTACCACCCACACTAGCTTTCTTATCAATGACTGTCTCAAAAAACTGGAAAACCAAACACAAGGGCTAGGTTTCTAGGAGGGATTAGATGTGCGCCCATGGTCCTTATAGTTTTAGCCAACGTGCTCTCATATTTCCATGCTTATCCAAATGGGGGAGTACCAAATGCTCCAGCTCCACATATTCCACGTGAGCTCAAAATCATCCATGATCCATCTCTCTCCGCAATACCATTCATTTTGTAACATTACATTGCTTCACGAAGTCCCTCTCGCACACCTTATTAAACTTAAGTCATTTTTCTTCTGTTTGTCTCTTTACCACCATGCATTCCATCTTTCACCACACCTTCTCCTACCCCCACACGTGGTGGGGTTTAGCTAGCCATGGATGTTGTTCTAGATCTAGAGTCATGATCAAGATCTTAATGGGATAATGTGTAAATAAGATCCTCTAGGTTCATGCAAGAACTGAAACTCGACAACTTCTCGGATAGGAATAAGTTGAAATAGTGTACTCTAAAGTGTAACTATATAAAACACCACTCCACCAATGATCGACATCACGTGTCCAAGTCAGATCAACATCATTTAAATTATGGTAATCTTCTTGATTCCAAACAAGTTATTTATACCTTCAATTTCTATTTGATGCATATGCTACCAACCACTCGTACAACTCTATAGGAAAACAAAAAAATAATGTCTCATAGAGCTCATGATACATATTCTCTTCAACCCACGTGCGTGCATCAAAATCAGGTCCAGTATTGTATCTGTGAGTAAAATCTTCCTCTAAATTCTCTACCCAACTCTCAATACTGGCCAAAGTCAACTGGTATGTCTTCATCATGTAACATCCTTGTAAATATCTTAAAAAGAGGTCCCATTAATGGAACCAAATGTAGTATTTTATTTTACCAAGAAGATCCCAAGGCACACCGACAAATCACTTAGACGAGATCTCGAGTGCTCACTCAAAGTGCACAAGGGTACCAGGTTCCTCTTTTATGGCAGCTTTATCAAGGAGTTAACATGAAAGACATAAAAATTAGATCTATAACAATTATTCCGGATAAAGCACAAATATATCTAGATCTCAACCATAGTGTATAAAGAATCAAACAAGAATCAAGATCAAGTGTACTATGCAAGATCTAGTTATAGGTAAGTCAATAACCAATATCTAACCACAAATATCCATCCTATTAATCACTATAAAACACAAAATCCAAACACAAACATAAAATTATTACCATAAGTCATGTGCACTCATAAACCAGCAACCTAACCTTACAAGCATTCATGGTATATCAAATCTATGCAAATCAATACATATTTATAGGTAGTGGGGACTTGCCCTTCACTACTCATGCACTTTCAAAAATAGCATGCATGCTAGAAATAACCATGTGTGTGTTACAAGCAAACTACAAGAACATGAAAGCTCACTAATAATAGATTATCTTCTAATATAAACTGTAGATCTAATCTTATTAATAGCCCAAAATTATGCATGTTGTTTGATCGTCCACTTGTCTAAAAATAGCCTTTGCTTAGTCTTCAAGTTGTCATGCTCTATTCTTATCTCTAAAACATTTCTTGACCACTACTCCAACTCTTTATCTTTCCAATCTTGCTCGTGGCTCAAAATGCGACTAAGTATGGAATCCAATATGTCGAGGCACTAGCCTCTGCGCATTGTCTATCTTACTTTAGCGCGCTTTTATGCCTAACTCCCACGCATCAAAACCCCTCATGCCACTTATAATTGGTATCTTACCTTAAATATGAATACATATGAATTTAGAATCCAATGAATCCATTTGGAGTTCTTGAATGTATCAGGGAAGGGTGCAAACCAGTTGCATTTGTAAAACTACTTTTTGGTCAACTTGTTTTGGTGAAGGAAAACGTTGATGTGGTTTGAACATATGATTATCTCATGAGATATAACTTGATTATAAGTGATTTACAGGTCTTGAGGATTTCATTTAGTGGTCACATACCATGGTTGAGGTGTTCTTTAGCGCTCTTAAAGCTAAAGGTGAATACATGTTGCTAGAAACATGTGTTTTGTGAAGGTAATGAGCCATTGGGCCCATTAAACAAAATAATTTGATTGGTTCATGTAAATTGTGACCATATATGATGTTTAAATTTCATTTTAAACATGTGTGGTGATTTTTAGAGATTTACTAAAAATACGTTTGGTGTTAGGATATTTTTTTCATTCCAATAATGGGGTTTTGAGGATTTTTGGTGCATGAATGAAGGGTTTTGGCTAGGCCAACCTATTTGGGTCATTTTAAATTGTTATGATAAAGTTTATGGGATTTTTATAAGTTAAGGGGTCTAGCTAAATTATGTAAACTGATATTTTTGAATTTGAATCAAGAAGAAGTTATAAAAGTGATGTTTTGGGTGCAAATTTGAACTAGTGGTGTGTGTGCAAGAAGTGTGACCTAGGTGTGATTGTTTTCCAAGAGTACAAGCGTGAATTGAGAGTTGATCAAGTGTGTGATAGTTTGAGGAATTTCATCAAGCATGTGTGCAAGGTTTTGAAGCTTTGAGAAGTGAAGAAAGAGCTAGTTTGTGAGATATTGAAGACCTATGGTTTGAACAAGGGTTTAAAGGTGTTATGAGCTGACTTTGTGATCTCTATTAGTCGTGGCAGCATAAATACATAAAAATCTTCTTAATAATGTGGTTGAGTGGGTTATTTATCATCTTGGGGGTTGTAGCCTCCTTTTGGAGTTGGTGCTTCACAAAATTAGGGGTTGGTGCTCCTTGTAGGGTTATAACTCTACTAAACTAGGGTTTGGTGCTCCTTATGGGGTTGGTGCCTCAATAAATTTGAAACATATCAATATAAAGATTTTGTTTCAATGGGTTTTCTTACCCTTGAGGTTTTCCCACTTATCTCATGTCTTTGTGTTGATTTTATTGTTCATGGTTTATAACATATATGGTATTTGATGTTGTGCACACATTAATGTTTGGATAAGTGGATTTGTGGTTTGCTTAAGTAATTTGAAATATGATTTAAATTTTGTAAGGAATGACTCACCCCCTTAATCCATTGTGCTTCCAATAGGGTGTTGGAAAACAAAAACATAGAGTTGAAGTGTATTTGATATAAGACCGTGAGCCATATCAATATCACTAAAATTAATAACTAGTTTGGAAGGCAAGTGTAGTAATAACAATATAAATCATAATGTAAAATGGATGATCATAAGGATGAAGGGGTATCACTGATGAACATGGTATTCTTTCAATTTATAATTAGTAACCTTGGATTGGGAAGTGGGTCATTAATTTTTTTAGCTTTGTAATGTCATTAGTGGGCTTAGATAGTTAGTTGGCATATCACATTTAATAACATTTGCATCAATAAGTTCTTGTAGATAATGTAAAAAGAAAAAGTTTAACACAACGATTAGTAGTATAATGACCAACACACCTATGATAATCACAACATGCATTAACATTACAAATATTACTATGAGGCTTGTTTCCATCAATCTCAAGCGATCGATATATAATGTTTCCCTCAAGTAATTATTTAAGCACTAGATGAGGTGAGCAAGGTAATCATGTGAATTACTAGTGAGGAGCTTATAACTGAAGATTTATAGGTTGTGATACAAATTTAACAATAGATTTATTATTAGACTTATTTTCATTGGGTTTATCTTTCAAAGTAGGCTTGCCTTAAAACACATAATCAAATATGTTGAGAACATTAGTAACATACTCGAGTTTATTTATGATCATCAACTTAGCTTCATATTTTTTTAATGTATGACATAGATGATCAAATGAGAGAAAATTGTCAAAGATAGTTGATTCTTGTAAAGGGGTGAGTGAATCTAATGACCTTTACTTCAAAAAATTAGGTGTCATACATTTGTGAAACCATCTAGATGATGTGATCAAAACTCAAACTCTAACCATGGGTGAGAGACCCTATAAAAATCTTACTATTTGGTTTGAATTGTGATTCATGCATAAAATGCATTGGTAATAATCTCAAGAGACCTTAAACAAGGTGTAGTTCTCCACCTAACTTGTGATATCTATGTAGATGCAACTATTTTTGCAACTTGATTATTTAATAATGTTTGGAATGAATTTGACCTTGTTAAGACATAGATCTTTTCTCTTTGGATGTTTGATAATGGAGGAAGATATAATATTTGACTAGGTTGAGTGTTTTAGACCTATTGTAGTGGTTTCTCTAATTTATGAGCAACTACTTTGGGAAGATTTGGGAGAGACTTGATAACTTTAGTGGTTATATTTGTAATAGGATCTCACAAGAGTACTAAATGAATTATGAAGTGAAATTGACTTACTTATATATGATTTATTAGGTTAGATATCCACTTTAAAGAATACTTAGGAAGATGAAACCACATACAATATATATTCAAATTCAAAATTATGTCGGGATGGGTCTATGTGGAAACATTTGTAACTATAGAATATCAAATCCAAAACATGCAAATACGGATCTAACAATCCCCACAAAATCTACAACAATGGAAGTATAAACAAGAATAATCCAAATCACACAAAAGTACACACACATAACACAACATGTACTTTGGTTCACCCAATGTGGTTTACATCCATCAAAGATAGAGATCTCATATATATAATATGTTGGTGTCCATTTTGATCTTACACCGCCTTTGCCATAATTTTCCTTTCACTCTGCATTTCTTGAAACATTTTCTATAGTTTGAATGGGTGAAATGAAGTTTATGCCTCTGTTCCATGCCTTAATCCATTGAAAATCATTTGCCATGCCCCATTTGTGAAGAAATACCCAAGTTTTCCCTAAAAATCTTCAAATATGCGAAATATCTGGGTTTTCCATTTTCTTGATCGTGAAAGCTTAAAAATGATCATTTTATACCTATATGCCTTTGAAAATATATCCCCATGGTCGAGAAATGCTCGAAATCATGTTTCATCTGATTCTATTTCAAAAAATTTCCATCCTTGGTGAAAAAATTGGATTCTAGGCACAACTAGAAAAATTCTGTGTTTTTGACAGTCAGACGGGCGTATTTTGGCCATTAAAATTATTGTTGAGAAGTCGGAGGGTACATGGTGACTTCTCATTGGTCGAGGATTGGTGGGTAGATGTTATAACTTATCATTTTTGCCTTTTTGGAAAATGGGGCATTTTCGGGCCCAGGCTTCGTTTTTTCCAAAGTGCCTACGTGGTGTGTTTTGATTGGCTGAGGGATGGCGGGTGGTCGGATTTCCTTAAAGTTTTTAGACTTTATTTTGTAAAAAAATTTAAAGTCACAAAATGGTCTGAAGCTCCACATCCAATCAGGAGTGGACATGTGTCCTCAAAAAACCAAAAAAGGAGGAGTGGGCCGATGGAGGACTTAGATATTTTTAGCTCTATTTTCTAAGGTTAAAAATGAGATGCAGACCGCTCCAATCAAAGGAGGACACATGGCAGAAATAAAGGGCAGAGGGGATGCGGATGGCGGAGGACTTAGTGAATTTTTGCCTTTTGGGTGAAAAGAAGATAAATTTTTAAAAAGGATCGCATTTCTGCCAGGGAAGAAATTTTTGTGTTAAGTGGAGGTTCGAGTTTCAACAAAAAAATTGGAATTTTTGTCTTTTTAGGTCAAAAGGTTAAGGTAAAATTTTGAAGCACGGCCCCCGTGGCCAATCACGAGTGGACACGTAGCCTTGAAAAGGTATAATGGGGGCGGATTTTTGTTTTACTTTGAAGTTTTAACTTCAAATGGATTAAAGTTAAAAAATGGGCCAAAGATCCACACAAATCGGGAGTGGACACATGTGTCCTAAAAAACCAAAAATGGAGAAGTGGGCCGATGGGAAACTTAATGAATTTTTAACTTTGTTTTCTAAAGTTAAAAAAATGGGATACAACTCTGCTCCAATCAAAGTGATGACACGTGGCCAAATTTTGAAAAGTCAAAGGGGAGCGCGTGCCACTGGTGGAGTTTTAAAATTTTCAATTTTGCGAAGGAGGTATGAAGAAAAATGGAGAGTCATGGCCTGCAACGAATCAACGACATGTGGTAGGAAATGGAATCGGAGGTGCGAGCCTATGGGGGTTACTTGGAAAATTTTCTTTTTCCATAAAAGAGGTAAATGTGCAGAATTGTCCCATGGTTTCACTGGGACCCACTTTGGGACACGTGTCAAGCCCATTTTCAAGGGGCAGAGATGTGGAGCAAGAATGTCAAAATTTCCTTTTTCTCCCAAATAGTTTAAAAGGTAAAATGGAGCTCCCGATCCCTCTCTAATGGAATGGTGCCATGTGGCCATTTCTTATAAAAAGTGTAAAAGGGGAAAAAGAAACCTCTAAGTCTGTCTCCAATAATATTCCTCCACGTGGAGAACTCAGATTAAGAGATAAAGGTAAGATCGATGGTTCTTGTGCATTGCACCATTTCAACCACCATTTGAGCTCTAAGAAGCTTGGAGATGCATTTTTGCATCAATTTTCATCAGATTTTTGGTGAATTCATGTTGTTGTTGCCTTCAGGGATCAATGGAATCGAGTTTTGAAGCTCAATTTGTAGATTAGAGATGTTTTTGAAATGAAATTTGGCCCTAATCCATCCAAACACATGAAATGCCAAATCTAAAAGTTGCAGAGGTAGTTTTGGAAGGAGAAAAGGTGAAATGATGAATGGAAAGGTGTCTTGTATGCCTTGATGATGAAAAACATGCCTCTAGATAGGATAATGATTTGAATATTTGTAATGATTCAACCTTTTTAAACACCTGGCATTTTTGGTTATGAGTCAGTTAAATGTCATTTTTTGTGAATCATGAGGATTTTTTGTAATAAACTTGATCCTTAGCATATTCTTTGCTTTGGAAAGAAGGCTCGAATGTAGCAAGAGATATATAATGCATTTTTGGAGAAATGCAAGAGGTCGGGAAGTTGAAAATCATGAGTAAATTTTGAGAGAAGCTCATCTTATGAGAAACGCACCAAAAACTTGGTTAATGTCTTTTGTGTTGGATCTTCATTCATGTGAGTTGGTTACAAGTGTATAGCCATCACACAACTCTGAGATTGTTCCTGAAACTCTCCCTTGCTGATGAATCTAACAAGCTTTTGAGTTAAATCTATGTTATTTTGGGCAATATGATGTCTGTTATCATTTTTAAATGTCTGCAAATAGTTTTCCTTGTTCTCGTTGCAATCTTGCATGGAAATATTTAAGAATCACACATATCTCATCCTTGTTGATAGTTTAGTGGCACTTGCAATTTTGTTTGTCAGAAGAGCTTTCATCTGGCATTGAAAATAAGTAATTTAAAATCACTTCACCTACATTTATCAATTGAGATTGCTTGTAAGCCTTTGGGGTACCTTAGGCATGGTTTGATGAAGGATTTTTGTGTTTAATTGAGTTCTTTACTTCAAGATTTTGTGGTGAGGTCTCAAATATTGTGTGAAGGATGTAAACCTAGGCTTCCATTTGTGCATCTCTTCTGGTTGAAAGAACATCATGACTGTTTTGAAGCATTTTATCTTATAGTTGTTCAAATGTTGTAGAGGTTGTCAAAGATTTGATATAGTCAAGTTTGTCTTGTCAATATCCCACAACAAAATCATCTAAATAATAGATCCTACCCTGTACTACCCCTGATTTGCATTGTATACCCATAAAAGATCAAAATCCATTTTCCAAAGTATGTAGAAACAGATCAGGATTTCAATGTCTCTAGTAACCTTTGCCTTGTGTTGAAAACATACCCATATTTTGGAAGTGACAACTCGTGAGAGTCAGATATGGGGTGTTGATCATGTTTTCCTCAAGGTCTTCCTCATAGAATTCAAGCAAAAGAAGGATATCTTCATCTCCTTCACCATCAGAAGGTTACAAAATAGGTTCTCTTGCCTTGGTTGAAAGGCACAACCTAAAATAGTTAGTACAAGATCAAGTCCTATTAGAGTGTTATCCATCTCTCCACAAATTTGAGTGTCAGTTAGATCACATCCCTGGCTACAAAACGACATACATTGATCTATCTATCTTCAAGCTTCATGTCATATCTTTGATGCTGCTCAACTTGAAAAGGAGAACAAATTTGGGTACCAACATGAGTGGCGCCACTGCCGGGGAAGATTTGGTTTAGTTTGATCCATGTGCATGCATATTTGAGGTTTTTAGATGCATATCAAACCCTGGTAATGTTTCTTGTAAGTTCTGCATATAAACACATTGTTGAAATATCATTCTATACTCAGATTTGCAAGATTTAAGCAAAGGTTTCAAGCTTGTCTTCTAGTTTCCTAGTTTCCAGCAGTTGTTGCACTTTGGTTGCATTGTGATTGATAGATTCAAGTAAAGGGAAGATCTGATTTACAAAGTTTTGCAAGATTTTAGTGCTAACTGACATTTGATAGATTACTTTAGTGCATTCTTGCACAACTAAGGTGAAAGTCCTTGGTGGCAACTCCATGCTGATTTGATTTTAATAATACCAGTGTCTTAGCTTTCTATCATTTGAAATTTGGTGCTAACCTCTGCAAAACTAGAAGGAAGAAGATCTCTCTTCAGTAGAGACTCTACTAGGAAGTTGTTTTCTGATTCAAGGAACATTGAGTTAGAAGGAAGAAGAGTTTGGAAAGTTGTTGGAGAACAGAGCTCAAGGAAAGAGGTCCCCATTATTGAACTTCAAATTGATCAGCCTGTTATTGAGGACTGCAGTTCCTCTTCAAGTAAATCTGAATCAAAAAATCCTCTTGTAGATTTGCATTCTCCATCTGGAGAGGGACCTTCTTTTGTTTTTGAGAGGCTTGCTCCTAAATCTACCCCTGTATTTTCCAAAACTGCTAGAGTTTATCAAGAAGTTGATCCTATAAGGGATATTCATTTTGAGAATCATATACCTATTCCAAACAGACCTCTCACTCCTCATCATTCTGTTTCTCCTCCAAGATCACCACCACAAAACAACATGGCTCAACCCCCACCTAGACCTCCATTTGTTGTTAACACTTTTGGTCCTATCAACTTTAGAGGGATGGTGGGTATCCTAATGCTGTTCCACAAGATGTGAGGAATAGATTACCAAAGTTTCAAGGTAACAATGCTATGACTGGTGATCAACATCTCAAACTTTTTGTTAACATGATGGAGGATTTTGAAATAGAGTTTGAAGATGTGTATGTCAAATTGTTCATCCACACATTAGAAGAGGATGCAAGGGATTGGTACAAGGATCTGCCTGATAATTCTATTGACTCATGGGCTGAGATGAACAATGCATTTAGGTTACAATATGGTGACAAGACTGATCCTAGATTTCTCTTGTCTAAGTTTGAAAATATCAAGAAGAACCCCAATGAAATGGTTCATGACTTTAACACAAGGTTTAATAAAACATTGAGAAGGTTTCCTGTTAATCTGAGGCCTTGTGATGAGTCTTGTTTAATCAAATATGCAGATGCATTTGATAAGAAAGAAACCTATTACTTAAGAGACAAAAACCCTACTAATTTAAGGCAGGCCTTTACCATGGCACTGCAGATTGAAAACAACATTAAAGCCATTGGTAAACCCCTCAAGAGAGATGGTGTAAAGTTGATAAACCCTGAAAAACCTCAAGCTAGCAAGGGTGCTGATTTGGAGGATGTTGTCAAAACTTTGGCAGGTGTTGTCAAAGAAATTTCATACAAATTAGCCCGAGCTGAAAAAGGAATTGGCAAAGTTCACAAGGTCAACAAAGAGCACAAAATCATGACAGATTTGGAAATCATCCTAGGGGTGATCAAAGGCCAGATGACAGAGGTAAAGGACCTATGGGAGGGGGAAATAGATAACCCCAAGCACGTGAAAATAGATTGGTGCTTGACCCTCTGACTGCCGGGTTGCTGCTGTTGAGGAGGTTGTTGATATTGATTGGTGTGATAAATGTTTTCTTCCCCATCCTCCATGTGAAGTGGACCAACAAGTTGATGAAGCTGATAATGAAGATGGTACTGATGATGATATCTACATGGTGGGATGCTCTTCAAGTTCACAAGAAGGAGCAACATCAACTGAGGTAATAAGTGCAAGGACTACTATAACCTTTTGGGATTGCATCAACCAGGTACCACTTCTTTATCCTTATCATATTTATGAAGTAGATGTAGTGCAAGCTTTTGAAATACCTAATAATGACTTTGAATACTTAAAAAATTTTATGATAAAAATTATGATGGTGGTATCCCTTCGGAGGAAGATAGACATCTATTAATGAATGTTGTTGTAGGTCAAGAAAAAGAGTATAACACTAGGAGCAAAGTTGTTAAGGAGCTGGGCCTCAAGCCAAACCTAAAACACCCTTGCTTACAAGCATTCCCAAAGAAGCTCCTAGAGGGAAACACCTGCCAAGAACTCTGTTGTCCCATGCAAAAATTATAGTCCTCCTCATGCCCAAGCTACCAAGAGTCCCATGCCATCTAGTGAATCTGCTTGTCTCCCTTCCAATGTTGCCTTGCCAAAGAATGTTCCCTATGACATAGCCCAAGTATTGAGCCAAATCAAAGTGAGTGTTCCAATCATTGAGTTTCTTAGAATACCTGAGCATAAGAAGAGAGCATTTGAGTACTTGGGATTGAAGGAGGAGAAGAGTACCCCAAGCATAAACATGAACATTGTTGAAACTCCTCATCCAATCATTGCAGACCTTGGAACACCACCAACATTAGAGGATCTTGGGGAAAATCCCGAGGTATACTTGGGAACATCCTTGGTTGATTCCTAATTAAATGTTGATCCATTCTTTACCACTTTGATCATAAAGGATAGGCTACTTCACAATTGTATGTTTGATTCCAGTGCATCATGTAATGTCATGCCTCTAGAAGTCATGAATGAGTTGGATATCAAAGTGACAACAGTCTATGGGAAGTGCACTGCCATGGACTCAAGGGAAGTGCCGGTAGTTGGTTGTGTGAAGGGTTTGGTGGTGTAACTTGCAGCCTATTCGGGTAATAATTTGAAACTTGATGTTGTAATTGTTGACTGCCCTGCCAAATGGAGCATGATTTTTTCAAGAAAGTGGGTTGTAAGTGTTGGTGGTAGCATTCAGATGGACATGTCTTTTTCCACTATTCCCATTGATGGCAACCTTTTCAAGCTTTATGGTGAAAAGAAGATGTTGCATCTAATTGAGGATCCCAACAATGCTTCCTATGAAGTGTTGTTTGCTGATGTTGATGCTGATAATTTCATTGGATTTGCTGATGGAAAAGAAAACAAGATGGATCAGTCAAAGTGCCTTGAGGTGGTAGGTTCTCCACGGACCTTGTTTTTTGATGGAGCTTGCTCCAAGTTTGGAAATGGTGCTGGTATAGTTCTGATTTCTCCTAGCTTGGAAGAGTTTGCTTTTTCCTTCAAGCTTAATTTTGAATGTACCAATAACATTGCTGAATATAAAGCCTTGTTGTTGGGTTTGAGAATTGCATGGAAGTATGGAGTGAAAGACATTACTGTAAAAGGAGATTGAGATCTAGTTGTCAAAGAAATAAGAAAACTATATGCTATAAAAAATCAGCGGATGAAACAATACAAACATGTAGTTTGGGATTTGATTGAGATGTTTGAATCCTTTAACATTATGCATCATGACATAAGTCTCAATTTATTCTTTGACAAGTTGTCGATCTTGGGGTATAGATTTGGAAATTACACGTTTCACCTTATTATAAGTACAATATTGAAGTGTTAACCAGGCCAGCTGTCCTTGACAATATCAAGCATTGGCAAGTTTTTAATGATGATGCCCAAGTGAAAAGGTTCTTACAAAACCAAGGTGAGTTTGTAGATCAAAATATTGATTGGGAGCCAATGGTATGTATGACTGAAGGAAGAGAAAATTTGTTTGGGAAGGATGTCATCCAATTAAAAACCAACACCATTCCTAGAGGTCTTGTTGCACTTGAATCAAATTTTAACAATGCTGATTGTATTGTCAATAGAAACATGTTTGCATCTAGGGATGTTGAAGAGCATGATTTGGGAACAAAGGAGAAACCAAGGAAGATTTGGTTGGGAAGCAATCTAAGTAAAGAAGAAAAATAGTCCTATGTTCAATTATTGAAGAAATATCAGAATGTTTTTAGCTTGGTCCTATTCTAAGTTAAAGGCATATAGAGAAGATTTGTTTCAACATGAGATCCCTCTTGAGCCTAAGGCCAAACCATTCAGACAGAGTAGAGACCAATCAATCCACTCCTCTCCATGAAGATGCAAGAGGAATTAAAGAAATTGAGAGATGGAGGGATCATTCAGCCCACAAGGTATTCCTCTTGGGTTGCAAACCTTGTCCCAGTCAGAAAGAAGAATGGAGATATTAGACTTTGTGTAGATTTCATAAATCTAAACAAAGCATCCATGAAGGAAAAATATCCCTTACCAAATATGGAAAACATACTGCAGTTAGTGACAGGTTCTGAGTTACTTTCTACATTTGATGGCTTCTCTGGATATAATCAAGTGGTTGTCAAAGAATCAGAAAGACTTAAGACAACATTTACTACTCCTTGGGGGACATCTGTTTTTGTTAGGATGCCCTTTGGTTTGATGAATGCTGGTGCCACTTTTCAAAGAGCAATGGATGTTGCTTTTGCTGGTTACATCAATGATTTTATTACTGTTTACCAAGATGATGTGATCGTGTTTTCTAGGGACATAATTGATCACTTGCAAGACTTGGAAAATATGCGATCATATCTAGGAATATGGCATTTCTCTCAATCCCAAGAAGTGTCACTTTGGGGTGCAAAAGGCCAAGCTGCTTGGTCATATAGTATCAAAGAATGGCATCATGATTGACCCTAAGAGGGTGGAAGCAATCAACAAGGTTCCAATTCCAAGAACAAAGAAAGGCATCTAATATTTCTTTGGGAAGATTAACTTTATTAGAAGGTTTGTGTCCAATTTTGCTGAGTTGACTCTTCCTATTACATGCATGCTAAAGAAGGACCAGTCATCAAGTGGGAGGAGGCTGTCATTCAGGCTTTTGAAGGAATTAAGGAAGCACTTAAACACGCACCTATCTTGGCAGTTCCGAATTACAAGAAGCCTCTCCAAATCTTCTCATTTACTTCTGAAAATACCATTACATCAGTTTTGCTGCAGAAAGATGAAGATGGGGCTGAGAGGCCTATTTCCTTCTTTAGTAAGGCTTTACAAGCTACTGAGTTAAAGTACACAATCATGGAAAAACAAGCATTTTCCTTGGTGAAAGAAACAAAGGTTTTTAGGCCTTATATCTTAAGTTCAAAAGTTGTTGCTTATGTTCCCCACACCATGGTAAAGGACATCTTATCAGAGATCGAGATCTCAAGCAAAATATGTAGATGTGTGAACAAACTGTAGGAGTATGACATGGACATCCAAACCACAAAGTTGGTAAGAGGTTTGGGTCTTGCTAAGCTCATGGCTGAGAGAAACTTGCAGAATGTAGAAGTGAATCAAGTAGAGGAAGAAAGGGCATATGTTCTTGAGAAGTTGGTAAGTTCTAAGTGGTACAAGGATGTAATATTTTACCTTAGACACCTATGCTACCCTAATCACTTAAATAAAAATGAGAAAAGAGCCCTCAAGCTGGCTTCTCAAAAATACATCATCACTGACTTTGGTTGGCTTGGAAGAACCCTAAAGGTGTCCTCTTGAAATGTATAACTGAAGATGAAGCTCCCAAAATAGTTTCTGATTTCCATGGGGGACTTTGTGGAGGACACTTTGCTGGAAGAGTTATAAGACATAAGATCTTGAGAGCTGGTTATTAGTGGCCTACTCTCTTCAAAGATGCAACCCTGCTAGTTAGAAAATGTGAGAGTGCCAACATTTATCCGGAAGAATGAAAGCTTTAGGCTCCCTTCCTTTGTAGCATGTATCAATTGAAGCTCCTTTTCAAACAATGGGGATGGACTTCATTGGTGAGATTTCAAACCCTTCTAGTGTTGGACATAAGTGGATTCTTATAGCCACAGATTACTTCACCAAGTGGGTAGAGGCAATCCCCACCAAGAAAGCAACACACCAAGTTATGTAATTCTTGTTGAATAATATCATATGTAGATTTGGTGTGCAATCAAGATTGTGACTGATAATTCCATGTGTTTCAGAGCTAAACCCTTGATGGCAATGTGCAAGGAATATGGAACCAATCTGACTTATTCTTCAAACTATAATCCCCAAGGAATGGACAAGTTGAGTCCAACAATAAGAACTTGTTGAAGATTATCAGAAGAACCTTGGAACAAAACAAGAAGAAGTGGGGTGAACAACTAAAATTTATAGTTTGGGCTGATAGGATAACTCCTAAAAGAGCTACGGGTATGAGCCCATTTGAGTTGGTGTATGGAACTCAAGATCTCTTTGCCCTTACATCTGTAATTATCTTCATTTTATTTTTTTCAACAATTTGAAGATCAAGAGCTCAATCCATATGAAGCAAGGATTAATCAGATTGTTGAGCTTGATGAAGAGAGAAGAGCATCCCACCAAAGGCATGTCAGATTTAGAGAGAAATTGAAGAGGTTGTTTGACAAGAAGGTCACTCCTAGGGCCTTCAATGTTGGAGACTTGGTTTTGTTATGGGATAGCAGGCATGAAGATAAGGGCAAACATGGTAAATTTGATGCATTGTGGATGGGCCCTTACTCCATTGATATCAAAATTGGTGAAAATACCTTTTTTCTCAAGGACTTAGATGGGGAATTGCTTGAACTGTTTGTTAATGGTAGACATATGAAGCATTTCTTGGATTAATCCCCAAATTTGAGGTATGCACCACTTGTATAGTGTATAGTTTTTGTTTTTGGCTCTATTTTTGCTGTTTTGTCAGGTTTGTGGTTTGCCTTGATTCTTAAGCAGACCATTTATGTCGATTTCTAGTTCATTTTGGAGGATGGATCTAGTTTTTGTCTACCTTGCATATTGAATCCATTTCCCAATGGATATTCTTGGCACTTGGTCTACTTTTGTTCTTGTGGCACTCACAAGGAGTGCCCATCCCCGAGCTGGAGCCGATGTTGGTGTCCATTTTGATCTTACATTGCCTTTGCCCTAATTTTCCTTTCACTCTGCATTTCTGAAACATTTTATATGGTTTGAATGGGTGAAATTAAGTTTATACCTCTGTTTCCATGCCTTAATCCATTAAAAATCTTTTTCATGCCCCATTTGTGAAGAAATACCCAAGTTTGCCCTAGTTTTTGCCATAAAATCTTCAAATCTGTGGGCTATACCATTTTTCCATTTTCTCGATCGTGAAATCTTAAAAATGATCATTTTATACCTATATGCCTTTGAAAATCTATCCCCATGGTCGAGAAATGCTCGAATCATGTTTCATCTGATTCTATTTCAAAAAAATTCCATCCTTGGTGAAAAAATTGGATTCTGGGCACAACTGGAAAAATTCTGTGTTTTTGATGGTCAGACGGGCATATTTTAGCCGTCAAATTATTGCTGAGAAGTTAGAGGGTACATGGTGGCTTCTAATTGGTCAAGGAGTGGCGGGGAGATGTTATAACTTATCATTTTTTGCCTTTTTGGCAAATGGGGCATTTTTGGGCCCAGGGCTCCACTTTTTCCAAATTGCCTATGTGGCGTGTTTTGATTGGTTGAGGGATGGCGGGTGGTCGATTTCCTTAGAGTTTTTAGACTTTATTTTGCAAAATTTTTAAAGTCAAAAATGGTCCAAAGCTCCGCAGCCAATCGGGAGTGGACACGTGTCCTCAAAAACCAAAAAGGAGGAGTGTGCCGATGGAGGACTTAGAGATTTTTAGCTCTATTTTCTAAGGTTAAAAAATGAGATGCAACCCCACTCCAATCAAAGGAGGACACGTGGAAAAAATCAAGGGCAGAGGGGATGAGGATGATAGAGGACTTAGTGAATTTTTGCCTTTTGGGTGAAAAGGAGATAAAGTTGTAAAAGGCCCACATTTCCGCTAGGAAGAAATTTTTGTGTTAAGTGGAGGTTTAGAGTTTCGGTGAAAACTTGGAAATTTTCATCTTTTTGGGTTAAAAGGTTAAGGTGAAATTTTGAAGCGCATCCACAGGAATCACAGGTGGACACGTGGCCTTGAAAAGGTAGAATGGGGGGTGGATTTTTGGGTCAATTTGAAGTTTTAACTTCAAATGGATCAAAGTTAAAAAATGGGCTGAAGCTCCGTAACCAATCAGGAGTGGACACATGTCCTAAAAAACCAAAAATGGAGAAGCGGGCCGATGGGAAACTTAATGATTTTTTAGCTTTGTTTTCTAAAGTTAAAAAATGGGATGCAGCTCCGCTCCAATCAACGACATACACATGGCAAAATTTTGAAAAGTCAAAGGGGAGTGCGGGCCACCGGTGGATTTTTAAATTTTCAATTTTTGTGAAGGAGGTATGAAGAAAAAAGGAGAGTCATGGCTCCACAGTGAATCAGTGATCGTCACATGGCAGGAAATGGAATCAGAGGTACGGTCCCACGGGGGTTATTTGGAAAAATTTCTTTTTCCATAAAAGAGGTAAATGTGCAGAATTGTCCCGTGGTTTCACTGGGATCCACTTTGGGACACGTGCCAAGCCCATTTTCAAGGGGCGAGATGCGGAGAAAGAATGTCAAAATTTCCTTTTTCTACCAAAGTGTTTAAAAGGTAAAATGGAGCTCCCAGATCCCTCTCCAATAGAATGGTGCCACGTGGCCATTTCTTATAAAAAGTGCAAAAGGGGAAAAAGAAACCTCCAAGGCCCGTCTCCAATAATATTCCTCCATGTGGAGAGCTCAGATTAAGAGATGAAGGTCGAGATGGTTCTGAGCGTTGCACCATTTCGACCGCCATTTGAGCTCCAGGAAGCTTGGAGATGCATTTTTGCATCAATTTTCATCGATTTTTGGTGAATTCATGTCGTTGTTGCCTTCAGGGATCAATGGAATTGGTTTTGAAGCTCAATTTGTAGATCAGAGATGTTTTTGAAATGAAAATTTTCCTAATCCATCCAAACACGTGAAATGCCAAATCTAAAAGTTGCAGAGGTAGTTTTGGAAGGAGAAAAGGTGAAATGATGAATGGAAAGGCATCTGCATGCCTTGATGATGAAAAACGTGCCTCCAGATAGGATAATGATCCAATATTTACAATGATTCAACCTTTTTAAACACCTGGCATTTTTGGTTGCATGAGTCATTAAATGCCATTTTCTCGTGAATCATGAGGACTTTTTATAACAAACTTTATCCTTAGCATATTCTTTGCTCGGAAAGAAGGATCGAATGTAATAAGAGATATATAATGCATTTTGGAGAAATATAAGAGGTCGGAAGCTGAAAATCATTAGAAAATTTTGAGAGAAGCTCATCTTAGAAAACCCACCAAAAACTGTTAATGTCTTTTGTGTTGGATCTTCATTCATGTGAGTTGGTTCTGAAGTGTATAACCATCACATAGCTACGAGATTGTTTCAAACTCTCCCATGCGGATGAATCTAACAAGATTTTGAGTTAAATCTATGTTATTTTGGGCAATATGATGTCTGTTATCATTTTTAAATGTCTGCAAATAGTTTTCCTTGTTCTCGTTGTAATCTTGCAATTTCACCCGATTTCTTAGAAAATGATGAAACAAATAAGGTAATCGGCATAGGAGGAATACATGTTATAGACGGTTGAAGGTTTTGTGTGCGTGCTTGACTCCTCGATCCAAAGCTGATCATGAGAGCTTCCTTTTGGTTGGGAGAAACTACGAAAGATAAAGCAAGACCACAAAATAGAAGTTAAATGATATATGACAGGTGGAATGCCTAGCATATGCTAGTTCTGGGAAGTGTGATACTTCTTAGATGACTGTCAGTCCACTGTTACTTCCTATATGGGAAGTGTTATACTTCCTAGATGCCGATTCTTGAGGGTACTAGAAATACGGCGATGAAATGGTTTTGGGTCTCCTTTGTGACTACACAAAGGACTTGGATTGATCGGGGTAAGGTCCTAAGTGGTTTGGATAGGCTTTGGTATGGTTTTTGTAGGGATGAGGGGGTGTAGGTATGAGAGGTGGTCTATGGAAGACTTAGATATAAAAATACATGTAAACATAAAGAAATACAATGCAAAAATAAGGAAACACAAAGGTCAAAAAAGGAAAGAAAACAAAAGAGTAAAGGTGTTCTACTTACCTTCAAACTGGTGTATATGACTGTGAATGAGGAATGGGGGTGCTTGGTATGGAACTAACTGGTAAGGAAGAATCACCAAGTGTTGCAGAGCTCTTACATGGACTTCTGGGCTCCTCCTTGCTGGTTCCAATCAAATCATGGCTAGGATGCATCTTTGATGGCCTATGGATGGATGATGGATGTCTCTGTGTGAGAGAATGTCATTTTGCTTGCTTGCATGCGAGATTGTGTGTTCTGGAATTTCCAACCTCGAGAATGAGGTAGAAAGAGGAATTAATAGTAGCCGAAGCGGTGGTTACGGGTGACCGAGCATCGATTTAGGGGTGACCAGCATCGGTTAAGGTGAGATTCCCTAGGCATGCTAAAAATAGGATATCATGGCTATAACGGATACCAGATCTCACTATTCTTTCGGACAGGGGCGAGAGTGACCGTTGTGTCTCGAGAATGAGGTGTAGACATTCAATTTTAGGGTGTTAGTTAGGTTTTAGTTGGTTATGGAAACCTGCTAATAATAGGCTTAGGGTGAGGTGGCTAGGTGAGGTGGAGGGGTGTTTATTAAGTGAGTTAAGGTAATTAAATAATAGTTATAATGAGGATAAAGGATTAATTTAATTAAAGTAATTAAATTAATATTAGTGTGGGGTGAAAGGGGGCCATGGTTAGATGAATTAGTTTGAGTTGATTAATTGAAAAGGGGCTAAGGGGAGCGTGACTTGATTTTGATGTCTAAATTTTGCCCCTTTTTGTTGTGTAGCTTGTATTGGTAAGCGACGCCCGACAAAAATAAGATGTGGTTGCCCCATGTGAGGGTGAAGGTGACCCCCCTCAAACTAGGAATGGATGAGGTGATAGAGCGAGTCGGCGAGTGGTTTGATAAAAGTGGATGCGAAGAAGGATGTTGAAAATGGGGTAATGGGGTAAAGGTCAAAGCGGGAAAGGTAAGTGGGCCAAGGTCAAAGGTAGTGGCGATTGAACACACACACACACACAAACCTGCAACAGCAAGGTACCTAGTTGAAGAGCTTGCAAAATCTACATCGTCTAAGGTCGATAGGGATATCCAAACAAGGTTGAAGTGATTTTGGTATCTAGGTATAGGATAGGGTCAGGAAACACAACGTGGGTCAGGTGTAGGAATGTTTAGGTATGTTCCGGTACACCAAGGTTGGGTTAGGATATACATCATGGCAATAGGCAAGGTAAGGTCATGAGGTCAAATAACACGGGTAATGGTGTCGCAAGGTATAGCGAGCACATTGGTTCAAAGGTCACAAACATGTTATCGGGTTCAAGTATATAGGTCACAACACGGGTAAGGCCAAGGTATGGTTAAAATAATGAGGCCTCAGATGATGATGAGGTGATGCGGAAAAGGTTGAGGGCAAGAAGAGAAGGTAAAGTGGTCAAGTGAGGTGCGGGGAGGTTTAAAGGGAGTGAGGCAAGCAAATTTGGTATAAATGTGAAGAAGAAGGTTATGCAAGGTAACCAACATTGGTCGGTATGAACTGATGTCGGTCAAGGGGAACCGATGGTAGTTAGTGAGGGCACTTGACTATCATTGGTCAAGGGAAACCATCGTTGGTCAAGTCGGGCATGGTATACAAAGTGAAAAACCCATGTTTTGAAATTCATTAGTGAATTGTAAAAAGAGAGAAAATGACAAGAGAGTAGGAAAGAGGAGGAAAACAACCAAGTACATTAGAGAGCTGAGTTGGTGAGCCATGTAGGCGGTGATTGTGGATTGAGAGGTGGGGCCATGAGATCGGGGCGGGGTATTCGATTGGTTGGAGATCCAATGAGTAGTTGGTGATGGTGGAGGCGGAGAGGATCGGGAGGATCGGCATGGCGACTTGAGATTCCTCCATGATGACAGGTAGTGGGATGAGGTAGGATCTTAAGTCTTGTAATTGTTTTGTTGATTAATTTGGGTAAAATGTGTGGAGGGAGGAAAAAAGGGGGTTTTGGGGGGATTTTTTTTTTTGAAAACGGGATTAAAGGAGGAAATGGGAATGGGGAAGGGTAGGAGGTAGGTAAAAGGGGAGTTAGGGAAGGATTAGAAGGTTAAGGGGAAGAGTGGGTGGGTAAAATGAGTAGGGGGAAAAATAGGGTTTGGGAGTTGCGGTGATCGGCGCGACAAAGTGACGGATGTCGGTCGCCTTGTGGCCAACGTCGGCAGCGAGTAGGGACAGATATCGATCACAAGTAAAGTGACCAATGCCAGTCATAGGGAGATCGTGGTCGGTCATGGGTAGAACAGATCGATCAATGATGACCACACACCGGTTGGCATGAGGTTAAACATGGGTTAAAAAAAAGGAATAAGGTAGTGGGTAGGGAGAGAGTTAGGGTAGAGAGGGAAGGGTGAGGGTAGATAGGTAAGGGTTAAGGTAGATGGGAGAGAGAGGAAGGGATAAGGTAGATAGGTAAGGGTTAGGGTAGATCGGTAAGGGTTAGGGTAGATTGGAAAGGGTTAGGGTAGATAGGGAAGCTATGAGGTCAAAGGGAAAGGTTGGGGTATGGGTAGATAGGTGTGGTGAAATTTGGGGTCAATAGGAAAGGTAAATGGTGTAGATATGGATAAGTGGTGTAATAATATGATTGTTTTGTTGGATGCAGGCGAGAGACTAGCTTTGGATGAGAGGCAGGTGCTTTGCCACTACTAGTGGAGGTATGAGCTAGCACGACGCGGGAGGAGTGGCATCATGTGGCCGAGGTTGGGCTGATTAGGAGTGAGATGAAATGCTGAATGCGATCAGGAGGCTAGTCGATGGTTGCCCTCATGATAGATGGGATTTGGCAACCAATACGTTTCATCTACCGATGGGTGAGCTCAATATCACCACAGGAGGACATATACTGAGATCCTGCGATTGCCCATATTGGGGCCCAGTGTTTATTCGATCTCCTCGAAGGCATCCAAGGAGTTCTTGCACCGGTGTTTGGTGAGGGTGTGGCGATCTTGGGTTCCATAGTGTGAGCATGAGCTATGGAGTGATGTACGAGCCCATCCTAAGGAGATGAGGCTAGTGCTTCTTTGATGGAGCGCAAAGTGTGCTATTTCACACTTTGTTAGATACGAGAGGGTGGAGATTCCCACAGTCATTGATGGGTTTCCTACATGATATGATGATAGATAGGACTCGATTTTCATGGGCACTTGCATTGCTGACACATGTATGTAGGGAGTTGTGGGCATATGAGAGGCTACAATGGTTCAACATATGTTGTACCTTATTGTTACACTACTGGGCCTATGAGCACATTTATTTGTGTGCGGCCAGTGGGGATGCCCCAAGCAAATGCAATCCCAGAGAGATTGCTACGGGTTGGATACAGGTGGTGCATACTGTCCATGGGAGAGTGCTGAGGCACAAGAGCTACACATGATGTAGCATATTACAGGAGACTACTAGAGGGCTTGTTCGGAGTGGACATTATTTTGAGACCGTATGTGGGCTTCCCTGCATACAGACAGATGGCCACGGAGCTAGATGGGCTCTAGATTTACAGATGGATAGAGGGGAGGAGGGCCGAAGAGCACGAGATGATACCCGTAGATCAAGTTAGACGTCGATTCGGGTTGGTATAGGGCGTATCACCACCCTTCCCACGATCTTGGAGGGATGAGCGTGGAGAGGCGTATGTCTCCACCTCGACCCATAAGTGCCGACCCAGTGTAGGAGGAGTAGCAGTGGGACATACTGATCGATGATGCTTGAGTGGCGAGATAGAGTACGAGGTAGTGGTGGGTGGCGCAACTGAGAGAAGTACCACCTAGGCCGGGGAAGCTAGATCCGCTACCATTACAGGTGTAGAGGACACCCTACGAGGGGAGTAGCTACTTTGTGATGTAACTAGTTATCATGTAAGGGTAGTTGTTGTGCAGTACGAGAGGCACATGTTACCACATTACAGCCCAGGTAGCAGCCGTCTTTGAGCAGCACATGCGAGCTAGGGTAGTACCTGCATAGGTGGGCGATGGAGGGTGGAGATGGAGAGAGGGGAAGGTAACCACCCTATAAAGCGCAGTCTTTGATTTATAGGCGATTAGCCTGGCGTAAAGGCGTTACTGGTCTGCGAGGTTAGGTGACAATGAAGCGAGCACAAATTACTACTCTGCGAGCCCGTATAGGCACATGTACGATTCGAGGCCAAGTCGAGCTATGGTACCAGCACATGGATCAATGTAGGCTTTGGGATAGGGTCCCATTGTACAAGCACCTACTTAGGCAGGGAGACCCATGACACCTCCACGAACAGTGCCCATGGCCAGATTCAGGGATGCCTTAGGAGAGGCACGGTACTATCAAGATCAGTTGGTGGCTACCGGGATAGATGTCCCATCCTATGTAGAGTATAGAGCACATCAGCCTCAATGTGAGGACCGAGATCCCATAATCACGGTGTGGAGAGCACACGAGGGGCTAGCGAGCCCATAGGTAGGAGCATGGCGAGGCTACCGTGTCGGAGGCTAGATCAGCGGCGGCCCTCGGCTAGCTAGGCCCGAGGCCGTCGGCGAGTGGAGGAGTCAAGAGAGAAATCCACGAGATCCGATGGCATGATTGATGATTGACATTAGGGCATTATAATTTTGGATGATATTTATATAGACGCTCGCGTGCGATGATAGTTTGTATCGGGTGATTGTACATGATACCGCACTTTGTGTTGATGATGACATTTTTGTATTGGATATCGGCTTTGTGTGCAGCGATTATGAGAGACATATTTTTTGGATATGAGTGTATATTGTATTAATACACACATTTGTTATATATGATGAGATAGATGGGATTCAGATGATGTATGGTGTTATGAGCATTTTGTTTTTGGTTGTGATATGGATGGAAACTAGGTGAATTAGACATGATGGATTTAGGTCATAGGAATGGATCGAGTCGAGTCGGTTTAGGTATGGTGGAGTAAGGTCGGTTTAGGCATGCATCAAGTCGAGTTAGTTTAGGCATGGTGGAGTCAGTCGGTTTAGGTATAGATCAAATCGGTTTAGGCATGGATGTTAATTTCAATGTTTTGGTTATAAATGTTAATGTAAAGTCATGTGATGGTGTAAAATGTTTAAATATTGGTTATGTATGAAAAATGTAAAATAATGTAAGTGGTAAAGGGTATGTGATGCATGGTAGGTATATATAGTTTAAATGATGTGAACATGGTTTGAATTGTTAGTTTTTGATATATATATGGGAAATTATGGTAAAATGGGGAAAAATGGTGAGGGTAAAGAGTGGTGAGCTAACCTTCAAGGGCCGCATGCCTTGAAGTGCTTTAACTTACATAGTCCCGGTGAAAAGGGACCTCGGGCGATGTAGTTCTCCCATAAGCTAGGGAAGAATATGAGAAGGTAGAAGAATAAGTCGGTAGGATGTAGGTATGTTGGATTCTAGGTCATAGGTATGATTAGGTTAAGGTCATCGAGGTTTTGGGTGTAGTGTAAGTAGATAGGTATGGGTGATTTTAAGTTGATTGTGGTGAGAAAATAAAATCCCAAAAAAGAAGCATCGAGGGTCTAGTCCTATATGGGATAATCAAAAGGTAATGAAGAAGTGGAAAGATAAGAGACAAGAAAGCTACCGATTGGCAAGGATCAAAATGTGTGAATCATATCGTAGAGAGATTTGGTGAACGTAAGACCCTAAAGACATTACATGATTGATTATTTGAAAGGTGACAAATAGTCACATGATCACCAAATGTCATAGGTTCGATGGTCCCTTGAGGCGGTATGGAGTGAAGAGACAACGGGTAAGGAGGTGACGGTGATTAGGTCATATGGTAGGATGTAGAATGCCTTTGGGGAAAGAGGTCCAAGATCATAATAGGTGAGTCCATGACGAAAAAGCTTTTTTTTTTTTTTTAGATAGGCCGATCAATGCGGGAAGTCCATACGGGATGACTATATGTATCCTTGAGGTCTTTGCAAAACTAATCGATACGGGAAGCTTCGAATATTTATTTGAGAAAATAGTCCTTTTTGTAGGATGGACTATAAATAGTGTTGCATGAGCTGTTTATAGGCTGTCCTTCGAGGAGCAGATCCATTTATAGTGGAGATTTAGAGAAGAAGATGTCCTTTTGAGGGAGTCATCTTTGTATTGGAAGTTTGACTCAAGGAGTTGATCCCTTTATTTTGGAAATTATTTTGGGATTTTAAGTCATGGACAAGACTATAGTGAAGCATTTGGTTCTTGTTTAGAAGGCAAGGGTGAACGACCATGGGATCTCATCTAAAAGAAGATGAAAAGTATCCATGAGAATCATGCCATGTGTAGAGCCATGGTACACATATTTAAGATAAGGCAAAAAGGTGATGGGTAATCACATGATTCTTGTTTAATCATTGGAGATGAAGTGCGGAAAAGAGAAGGGTAAATGGCACTCAAGGGATGAGCATGAAATAGATAAATAGTGATGTAGGACAAGAAATCAGTAGTAGAATGGTCGAAGATGTAAGGCATTGAGGGGCTCAGGTTTGGGCTTACCGTCAAGTGAAGACAAGTGATAAGCACCTGATCCATAGTTATGGGTCACGATGTATGGTCCAAGCCAATTAGGAGAAAACTTGCCCCATTTTCTTTTCTTTGCTTTAGTTTTGTGTTGATTTTCCTTGAAGGCGAGATCATCGACCTTGAAGGTGCGTTCATGGACACATTTGTCACGGTGCACGCTTGATACATTTTTGATAGACTTGGAGATGGTCGAGAGCATTAAGATGATGTTTGTCCAATAACTCAAGTTGTGCTAAATGGTCTTGGTGAAAGTCATCATCAGTGAGCATGTCTTGAAGAGAAATACGAAGAGATGGGATCTAGACTTTGAGAGGTAGAACAACCTCTATACCATAAACTAGAGAAAAGGGAGTGGTAATAGTGGAAGTGCGAATACTAGTACGGTATGCCCATAGGGTGAAAGGAATGTGTGTATGCCAATCCTTCCCAGTATCGTTAACCACTTTCATGAGAATTTTGTTCAAGGTTTTATTGGTGGATTCTGCTTGCCGTTGGTTTGTGGGTAATATGGTGAAGAGAAACTTAGCTGAATGCCGAAGGTGTCGTAAAGTTTCTATAAGGTTTTGTTTTTGAATTGTTTTCCGTTATCAGTGATGAGGCGATGTGGAACACCAAAGTGACAAATAATGTGATGATTGATGAACTCACATATTTTCTCAGCTTTCGTGGAGATGAGGGGTATGGATTCGACCCATTTGGTGTAGTATTTAGTTGCGGTGATGATCCATTGATGTCTTAGGGAAGAATGGGGATTGATCTCTCCAACAAGATCCAAACCCCATTGAGAGAAAGGCCAAAGCTCACGAGTGAAATGTAAGGCATGACTAGGTGTGTGATGAAGATTGGCATGTTGTTGACATTTTACACAACGCATAATGTAATCGCAACAATCATGGTTAAGGGTCGACAAGTAGTAGCCTAGGCGAAGAATGCGTTTAGCAACAACAAGGCCACTGAAGTGACCTCCACAGATACCATCGTGAACTTCTTTAATGGTATAAGGGATTTCAGAACTCATAAGGCATCGTAAGAGAATACTTTGTCAAAGCCGTGCTTATAGAGGAGGCCACCCATGATGACATAACGAGAGGCCTTTTTGAGAAAGGCACATTGTCCATTACGGTGAGGTCAGGAGGTAATATAGAAAGGGAAAGGTAGTTCACAAGCTGCTTGTACCAAAGGTCTTGTGTGTTTAGTGAGGTGGTTCAAACAGGTTAATACTACAAGGTGCATAAGAAGGTCTCTGTAGGCATTTCACGGTGATGAAAATGTCGAATCTGCAGGTGAAGTAGGTATTTAGGAAGCAAGGCGGGCCATGGTATCCGTAAATTTATTGGTGGACCGTAAAAGGGTTTGAATTTTATAAGCGGTCAAAGGTAGTCAACATTATACCGATGTAACATTTATACTCTTGAAGTGTGTCATTACAACATTGATATATACCATTGACTTGGTTTACGAATAGTTGAGAATCACCAAAGATATTAATGGACTTAACATCTAAGGCATAAGTTGTGAGGAGATCCAATAGGAGTGCTTCATATTCGGTGATATTGTTAGTGCACTCGAAGTCAAGTTTGAATGATAAAGGCATGTGTTCACCATTAAGAGGAATGAGGATAACATTTGCACCACCCCCACGTTGCATTTGGAACGATTGAAGAATAAGGTCATCAGTAAGGGTCATCATCCAAAGAGAGTGTTGATAAGAGAAAATACTTAGAAGAATTCACACAAAGAGTTCGCGCAAAAGAGTAGGCCAAATTCAAAGGCACGAAAAGACAGGGAATAACTTTTGTGCGGAAGGACAAGTTTAGTACTTAGACATTTTTGAGCATGAGGTCTATTTTTGGGAGCTGGCATGCGGAGCACACAATCAACACCGAAAATTGCGTGCCACGCATATTCTATCTTTAGAAGATAGAATCAAAGCACTTTACATGAAGATGATCTAAGAATAGAATTAACACTGTAGTTTACTATCAGTGATCTATAGATAGCACACTTGCATGTGTGGCTATGGTTGTAAAAGGCATGTGGCTATTCTTAGCATGTGACCTATTTTTGGTATAGTTAAGTGGTGAAGGGAAAGTCCCCACCCTATATATATGAGTTGAAATACTTAGTTTAAGGCCCCGTTGAAGAGTTAGAGGTTCATGAGTGCGTGTGACTGGATAATTGTAACATATCCATGCGCGCATGACTATTATTGTACAAAGCTTCTGTACTGTTGTTATGTTTAATATATGAAGAATATTGGATGAACCAAAGTGTCTTGTATGTTTTATTATTGCATGCTATTGATTTCTTGATGATTAATACTTAAGTGCATGCCTTTATAGATCTAGTTCTGTATAACTGTGTAATGATGGATTAGTTTCTAAGTATATGTCCTTATTACTTCATCATGCTACCATCCTTCTACAACAACCCTAAAGAGGGACCTGATACCTTTGTGCACTTTGGGTGAGTGCTCAGCTTATGCTGAGTGATGTGCCAATGTGACTAGGGGTTATTTGAGAATTCTAGGCTGCATCATTGGTTTCGTTATCGAGACCTCTTTTTCAGTTGTTTCCAGGATGGTTCGCGATGAAGACATACCGGTTAACTTTGGCAAGCGTTGAAGAGTGGATTCACGATATGGAGGAAGAATACACACGAAGGTTTAACACTAGATCTGGATTTAGTGCATGCACTTGGGTAGAGCAGAATTTGTATGATAGTTTGTACGAGAGCTTCTTTGCTATCTTTCTAGTAGAATTATATGAGTGGTTACTGCATATGCGTTTAAGTGGAATAGGATATATTGCACACTTGTTTGGACATAGGAGGAATTTCAAAAACTATATGATGCTTGGCTTGATCTGGAATCGTGTGGTAGATACTTGGTTTCATGGTGTTCTAAACAACTATATTACGGAGTATTCAATTTTGACTTATTCGTGCCCGAAGGTAGGCGAGTTCAGTTCCTATAGTATCCTGAGAGGGACATATTTACAAGGTATTCTGTTGCAATCAAGATATTGATGGTAACGTTGAACTTGGAAGAGAAGTCCATGGCGGATAAAAACATCCACGCACATGGGCAAGAACAAGATTGGTGAAAGATTTTAGAACCTAGTGGTAGCATGACGAGAGGAAGAGAGGTGGCTGAAGTATGATGAGGCACGTGAGATGATTTATGGAATAAGTAAGAGGTTGTGGAATGGATGGTGTTGTGGAGAGAGATGGCTCGTGAAGGATTTGAGGCTCATGAAGATGACGAAGAGCTAGAGCATAAAAACTCCCCATATAGGAAATCATGAAGAACCCCCTTCGAGGCTCACATGGAAGTGTGCCAACAGATATGACTGGGCCATGGGCACATGTCTAAGCCAACCTCTTGGACCTAGCCCTTGCACTTGGTTTTCTAATATCTAGTACAATAGGTAAGTAGAGTTTTCATTTACGAAGTGAAAGAGTGGGAGCAAGTCGGTAAGCAAGTACATCAATGGCAGCACTGAGAAACTTTGTTATTCTTTGGGGGTATGTTTTCAAGATCATAATCTACACAAAATATGAGTGCGCCGGATGTGGGATTCCCCTCTAAAACTGGGACTACTTCATGGCTGTAGGGGTCTAGTATAGCACCACCGTCGGAACATAGGGGAGTGCATCTACATGCCCTATTCCAACTTCAGGTGGAGGATTGAGAGGTATGGGTAGTTCTATTTCTGGTGGAACTAGGTGGTTACGGAGGTAGAGGAAACTAAGAGGTTCTAGATTGGGTGGGCACGACCCACAGTAACCCCAGAACATTTATATGGAGATGTCTTTTCATCTCCCGAGTACTGAGGTATCGAGGATGTTGTTGTACATGTTCATGTGTGAAATATTATGGCTCACGAAAGGTATCACGGCTTAAGTGCAAGGCAAATCAATTTTCTACTACTATTACGGGCATGCATGCACACTGATATATAGGAAGTTTGATCCCAATCAAACTTGTATTGATTATGTAGCATTGAAAGATGCTTTTCTAAAAGAGTTCCATATCCCAGAGTTTGAGCGAGAAGAGTATAAGCACACTTAAAGATATTATAAGTACTACCGAAAGTGTACGTGAGTATGATGCCCACTTTAAACACTTTTATCCAAATCTCTTATGATATACATGCAAGTTAGCATGCACAATGGTTTTTTTGGGGATTGATTACTCCATTTCAAAGAGTGCTATCACATAAGAATTATACTTGAACTCGTGCGAAGCATTGGAAGAAGCTCTACGCTGGCCGAGGCAATTGGGAGTATTGAAACTAGGGTTAGTCCATTCTTGGAGGTTTAGATAGCAGCTATGGCTAAACAGTTAGAGAAATTATCAGCAAACTCAACTCATGAGACACACTTAGGAATCTAGTGTACCTATTGTGAAGTAAAATGTCACACCAAGGATAGTTTCCCTTGCAAATCTGTACATTCATTGTTGTTGGACTATGAGATTTTCCATTTGAACCATGATGCTAGTCACTGTCCTTTGCTACAATGCGTGATCAGGAAGAATGTATCTTCTTTTTGTAAAATTTGTAGGTCCATGATCCATGATACTAATGATTGTAGATTGATTGGCTAGATCCATGATGCCATTGATATTGGGGTTCAACAGAGAGTGTGGATGATAATTCTAAAGGAAAGAATGAGCACCAAGATAGGGATTATAATCAAGCGTGCTATGACATGAATGATGGAAGATTTGAAGGAGGCCATGGAAGAGGACGGGGATATCGAGGCAGATATGGAGGATGAAGCCAAGGTGGGGGAAGAGGTGAATTCCCTCATGGAACTTGTTATACATGCGGCTCACACGACCACTATAGGCGTGAATGCCCACAAAATATCTCCTATTCATTTTATGGAAAGGGTCATAGTTATGAAGAGTGCCCAGGACTTATATGAGAATCTCATTAAGCGGCACAAGCAAGAGAACAAGGGCACATGGATGGTTAGAATCCAGTGCGTGCAAGTAGAGAATCAGTGGATGCCCAAGTTAACACCAGAACCCAAGGTAGTAATAGTAAAGATTACCACATGAGTTGAAGCGGCACACGCGAAAGAGGCATCGCACCAGAAACCGACAATCACTAGGGAGGAGGTTTTGCATGCGAGGTATCTATATCCAACTCATTAGAAGGAAGTTTATCAAGAGACCATGTAGGTTCTTAAGAATCTTCGAGGAGAGATACAATGCTTAAAAGAGTAGTCTCGAACATTAGAGAATAAGAAGGATACAAAAAAGCCCATTCGATATTAATGACAACAGGAGGTATGTAAAAATGCTATGCCAGGGAGAATATTATTCCTTTATTGGGGAATTGGTTGAAGGGGAATACTCTGCGTGCAGGAGCTGAGACTGGAAGACAAATACTCCATGCAAATCTCCCTCCTGATAACATTAACTATGACAAGGAAATCACTTTGAATGCTGTTGTGGATGGTTGGTTGTTGAGAACATTCTGATTGATACAGGTGCAGAAGTGAATGTACTTACATTGGATGTATGGGTACAAATGGGGAGACCTCCATTGCAGCCATCATATAATGTATTGTTCATGGTAAATAGGACTAAGGATACTCCCATAGGAGTTTTTAAGGATGCATCTATCACCATACAAGAGGCCAAGTTCACGGGAGACTTTGAAGTATTGGCACTTGCGGAGGTAGATAGCTTCCCATCTTTGCTTGGTCGCCCTTGGTGTTATGAAAAAATGCTGATTTGAGGTTTAATAAGGGGTATATCAGCTTTGAGGACAAGGAAGAAAGGGTTATAATACCATTGAAAGATGGGAAATCCATACCATATAGGGAACCTTTGAGTGAAGAGGACTTGAACAAAATTTATATACGTGCTATTCGAGACCCGAGAGGTCAATGAGCCATCTAAGGAAGGAACTCCGCATTGGGTAGATTATCGATCTATCAGCGATACTACAAGTATTTCTTGTGATAATTAGGCTCATGGTACCTATGAGCTGGTGGGGTGTGAAGTTAAGCACGTGGTTGCTTGTAAAAATGGTTTTCACTCTGTCAGATGTATAGGTCACTCAGTACCCCAGTACACTGGAACTGAAGATCTGATAGGATTCTTGCAAGCCATGGAGGCAAAATGGGCTGACCAGATTAAGAGAAGAGATATGCTATCATATACTTTGTGCGGGACAACAATGCGCATTGGTGGGTGGTTCACAAGGATAATCTTTTGGAATGGGTAGAGATTGGGACCACCTTATCAACCAGGTTTTCAAGAAGTAATGCACCTACAAAGATTTTCCCTTATCATGGTGATCAACCTATTCAACATCATATCTAGCAGTGTGAGAGAATCTGGACAACAGGATAGGAAGCATTACCACCTTCACTTTGGGTGCATTGGTTTTATTCTACTCTACAAGGTTGTGCTCACGCTTGGTATGTGTATGCTGAATTACATAGAGAAACTGACAATTGGTAGAATTTGACTACAGGGATGATCCAAACTTTTGACTTCTTCTCATCTAAACCACCAGTGAACAAGGCATTAAGCTTTATCAAGCGCTTAACCATGGGAGATAGTGGGAAAGTGGAAGATCTTGTTCAAGAATTATTTGGTGAGGCAGAGAAAGGGTGTGTTTTGAAGAAGAAGTAGATGACTCCATACTCCTTGAGCATGCTTCTCTTGAAAGAGAAAAGGGGAAGCTGGTCTACATAATTGATGATGAGGAAGTTGAGAACTTGGATGTTGATCATTCACATGGAGCATGCGAGGTGTTAGATAGTGTGGATGTAGATACACGTGCATATCATGAACCTATGAAGACAACAAAGGTGAATATTAGAATGGAAGCTGAACCTAAGGAAGTGATAATTGGAGATTACTGGTCAGAGTCAGAAGTGGCAAAGATCATAGAATTACTTAGGGACTATGAGGACTTATTTCCAAGAGGGTACCATGAACTTAAAGGCATGCATAAATCACTTGGAGAAATGAAGATAAAGCTTAAGGAAGGTGCGTGCCATGTTAGAAAGAGACCTTATCGAATGAATCCCAATTTGTGTGAGAAAGTAAAGGAGGAAATTGACAAGATGTTGAAATATGGAATCATTCGACCATTGGATGAGTCAAAATGGGTTAGTCCTATGGTGATAAGTATAAAAAAGGATGGTAGGATTCAAATTTGTGTTGATTATAGAGAGTTGAATGCAACATGTGTTACAGATCCTTTCCCTACGCCATTCACAGAAGAGATATTAGAAGGAGTGGCTGGGCACGAGATATATTCATTTACAGATGGGTTCTCAGGGTATCATTAGGTTAGGATTGCTTTGGAAGATCAAGAAAAGACCACATTCACTACTGAATGGGGAAGCTTTGCCTATATTGTGATGCCCTTTGGATTGAAGAATGCACCTCTTTGTATTCTCAAGGATAGTTGTGCAAGCATTCAAGGATTTTATTCACAACTTCTTGTAGGTCTATCTTGATGATTGGACCATTTATGGGCTTATTAAAGACCATTATGACAATCACGCTTAATGTTTGAAAGATGTAGACAGTTGAGTATCTCATTGAATATCAAGAAGTACATCTTTGCTACTCCCTTTGGCATACTTTTAGGGCACATAATCTGCAAGGAAGGGTTGCTTTAGTTGATCCAACTAAAGTTGCAGATCATTTTAGGCTTGAAAGCACCTACCACCAAAGTGAGGTGTGTGGTTTTTGGGTCACACAAGGTGCTTATAGAAAGTTTATAAAGGGATATGCCAAAGTTTCCATACCTTTGGAAGAATTACTCAAGGGGAAAGGTACATTCTATTGGAGGGAATCACAGCAACGTGCACGTTCGAGATACTGAAGGGGAAACTTACTACCGCGCCTATCTTGCATTTTCCTTCATGGGATAAACCTTTTCATGTTCATGTGGATGCCTCTGGCATGGCCATTGGTGTTGTTTTAGCTCAACCTTGGAGAAGGTATAGTTGATCATCCTATTTGTTTTGCTAGTAGGAAGTTAACCCCTGCTGAACAAAATTATACCACTTGAGCACAAGCTTTTCCATGATATATGCCTTGCACAAGTTTCAATCAATATCTTTTGGCCACACCATTCATGTTTTATACGAGATCACATGGCATTGAAGTATTTTGTAAACAAGCCCATCTTGCGAGGGTGCATATGTAGATGGATACTCTTATTTTAGGAGTTTGACTATATAGTTGTGGTAAAACTAGGGAAAATAATTACTGGACCGAATCACTTGTCTAGAATTCAATCCAGTGAAGAAGCACAAACAATAGAAGAGACCATGCACGCGACACATAGTTGTATAGGTTACACTACACGCCATCGAGAATTAGAGGACATTGTTGTCTTTCTAAGGATTGGTATAGCACTAGAAGGCATGAAGGCTTTGGAAAATAAGCAACTTGCTATATGCGCGACACCATTCATGCTAATAAGTGGTGACTTATACAAGTTAGGCAGAGATGAGGTGTTACGCCATTGTGTATTAGAGCATGAACGTAAGGACCTAATGGAGGAAGCACATATTGGTATTGTAGGTGGCCATTATGCAAGTGATGCTACAACGTGAAAGATCCTACTTGCTGGTTTGTGGTGGGAAACATTGTATAAGGATTGTAAAGAGTATTGTAAGGCATGTGATCATTGTCAACATCTAGGATGACCAGGACAAAGGGATGAGATGCCTTTACGACCAATTACAATTTTAGAACCCTTTGAGAAATGGGTGATTGAATTTGTAGGGCCTATTTCACCAACTGTGCGTAGGACTGGATCGCGTTATATCATTACTTGTATAGATTACTTTACAAGATGGGTAGAAGAAACACCTACGAAGGACTATACAACAATGCTACAACAACTAGGTTTTTATGGGATAATGTTCTTACAAGGTATGAATATCCTTTAAGTTTAACTAGTGATAGGGGCACACATTTTTTGAATGAGACAATCAGGTTTCTGCTTAGATGAGTTTATGGTTACCCACCATAAGACCACACCCTATCACCCTCAGGAAAATAGAACTGCTGAGGCTTTCAACAAAATTTTGAGCCACACATTGACCAAAATTTGTGATGTTGGAAGGAAATATTGGGATGATAAAGTATCTGTGGTTCTTTGGGCTTACCAAACAACATATAAGAGATTGACCAAAGCCAAACCTTTTCAGTTCGTGTTTGGCACGGAATTTGTTCTTCCTATAGAATTTATGTTACCTTATTTACGCATTGCGTGCTGTGAGGTCTAGCTGATGAGCAAGCCTTAGAAGAATGGATTGAGAAAATGGTTCAACTGGATGAGCACCGAGCCATAGCATGATGGAGTCAGAAACAGGAGAAAGCGTGCGAGAAGGCATGGCATGATAGACATATCAAGGATAAGAAGCTTGCGGTTGGGAAAATGGTACTTCTGTATGACTCTAAGTTTTTGCACCATCCAGGGAAGCTCAAGGTGCATTGGTTGGGGCCGTATGTTATTACTCACATACTTGAGTCAGGTGCTTTCTAATTAGAAGCAATTGACAAAACACAACTGTCTCAAGTTACTTTAATGGGAGTAGGTTGAAGCCCTATTATAAATAAGTCTTCTTGGTGTTTGTAATAAGGTAGTGTTGCCAGATAGATTAGGTTTTTATTTCTACATTTCCTTAATGTATTTCTTTCATCATCACTATGCTTTGTCAATTTAGTTCTTGTTTTTGTGTAATAAGCACTCTCGCGTGCATGAAGCTAACTACAATATGAAGCATGTTGATGTGCATAGGACTGCACATACTTTTAATGTGGGGTGGATTGTTGGTGACTCCTAGGTATAATGTTGTGAAGATGGGAAGTTAGAAATGCTGCGAGACATCGATAAAGTAAGCTGCTAAGGGTAATTTACAAAAGATTGCTTCTCAAAAGTAACCAAGGATGGAGATGAATGAAGGGAAAGTATAATGCGAGGTAAGTGGTGGCCATGGTAACTATCAGGAGAAGGTGCAGTGACGAGGTACTCGGGTGCTAGAACTAGTGTTGAAGAGAAGTCCGTGACTAGAGCATAGGAAGGCACACTAGAAGGTTATAACTTTGGCACGAAGATGTACCACATGGAAATGATGAAATTGGGTAATAAATGAGAAATATTTGGTAGGTGGAGGAGAAATTAATGCATCAAAATTTGAAAATCTATATAAGGAGGGAATGTGAGTTCATTTTTACCTTTGCGATTGTGTGAATTTGTGAAAGAGAGAAGTGCGAAGAGCCGAGCGATTGATTGAAGGTGCAACGAACGTGAAACTAGATGTGAGAGGAGGCTTTATGTGAGTAAGATCTTGGATCCCTAACTATGAAAGGGTTTGAAGGAAGTAGAGAAGGCAAAAACAAGCTAGGGCACGCGGGTTTTTGTGATTTGAGTTAGGGCACGCTTGAATCGAGCTAGGGTTTGGATCCGCCATTACCAAATATAGAGAAGGTAGAGAACACACACTTGCAAAGGTACAAATGGCTCCTAAGAAAGTAGCAACAACAACACCGAAGGGAAAGAAGAAAGTGGTGGAGGAAGAAGAAGAAATGGCTCCTGAGAGCAACTTTTCTGAAATGCAATACCTAGAAGGGGTAATTATTGGACAAGAATGGGAGTCCCACATCCACGAAGTAAAGTAAGTGAATACAATCATAGGACTTCTGATAACAAAAAGGGATTGGATGCCCTGCTAACAACGAGAACAAATAAGCACACAACAGAAGATATGCCATGTATATGATGACTCTGGAGAGAAATTGCTGAGGAGAACTAGAGTGTACCAGCTCTATGAACTTCCATATTTTGGGAAGTATGAACCATTGTATAGATGGTTGATGAGCCGCATCCATGAAGACTTTTTCTATTTTGCGGGAAGAAGGGTAAGGATTTCTTCCGCGCTCATATCATTGGTCATAGGATTAAAGGCCTTAGGGGAGGATATCAAGAATGACTTAGCAGACAAGGCTACTATCACAGAGACCCAACACGTGCTAGGGTACATGAAGGGTTAGTGTGGGATGGATATAGGAAAGTTGAAGAACTGCCCGGTAGTGAAAGCAACATCACACTTGGTGACAAAGTTGAATGACCAAGACAGATGGTCACAAGTGAACTCCATGTGGTTACATGTAGCAAGGCGCATAGCAGATGGGGTTGTGTATAACATCGCGGGCTACATTGCTAAGGAAATTGTAGATGAAGTGCACATGGGTAAGAAAATCAGCTTTGGCTCTATTTTGTTATCTTTAGTGTTCATGGAGATCGGGGTACCAGATGGGCCCAAGGAAAACATATGGGAGTACCCCATGGAGAACAAGTCTCCAATGGAAAGGTTTGAGAAATATCTATGCAAAGGGTCCATGACGGATGAGGTCAAGCAGAGAGCAGAGAAGTGGTATGATAGGCTCCGTGTGGCCTTTGAGGAGGAGTGGAGAATACCTAAGGAGCTGCCTTCAATATTGGGGAAGTAGGTACAATTTTCTATTAATCAACACTTCTACATCATGTGTTTCCCGATGGTGGATGGCACATGGAGCCCATGGTGTAAACTTCCATACGCCTTCACAGCCAGGTACTTTCAAGCATCCATGCATAGGTTCAAAGATACAAAGAGATTGATCTTCAATGCAGATAAGGTAGACTGTGACTACCATACTATGAGAAAGAAGTATGTATACTCGGGGCGAGTGTATACAATGAGATAACTCTCTTGGAGGTACTAAGCATCAAGCTAGTGAGTATCACAGTTGGTGATATAGGGTCTGTGTTTGGTAGACTTACGATTGAAACCAAAGATGGAAAAGAATAAGTACATGGAGAATGAATTTGCACTCCCAGGGCTGCCAAGGGGAATGCACACTATGGAAAACATCCCGGCACCTAAGCCACCAAAGATCATACAAGTTGATGATAAAGAAGATGAGGATGAAGATGCAGATAGTGGTGGCTTAGTGAGGAGGAGGAGACACACTGACTAGGCGAAGGAGGTTGAGTGTGTGGACACTCTGCCAAGGAAGGAGGATGAGTAAGAAGGCGATTAGGAGGGGTTAGAAGATCAAAGGTTTAAGAAGGTGTTTAAACGCACAAGGACACAAACCCCTCAGTCGGTAAGAAAGTCACCGCGCCTCTCGCCCATCAAAGAACCTACTGAGAAGAAAATAAGAAGGAAGCTAAAGCTTGATGAGGAGGTAGAAGAGTCGAGAGAAAGCGTGCATACATCTCCACTCCAGCATGGAGTAGGACAAGAGCCCCGAGAATGTGGGAGAAGAGAAGAATGAAGAGGTGAGAGATGAAGGAGAGGAGAAGGAGAAATTTGAAGTGACTCTTGACACCACTCATGCACCTAACCTTGAGGCCAAAGTACCAAAAGGGCCAAGGATGGGTAGGGCACATGAAGAGTATAACATGCCACTAATGCGATATGCGAGGACAAGGAAAAGATTATCTGAGCCCACTTCTAGATCACGGTAGCCCAAAAAGATTTATATGGATGGGAGCTCATGGATGAGGATATGGTGATAATGCACACCGGAAAATAGCTACCCTGCTCAAAGCAAACACACACATGGATGAGCCTGAATTTGACATATGCGAGGAGTCATGTGTGTCGAGGAAGTTGAGAAAAGCGCCATAGCTCGAGACACCTAATAGTCAAGCCGATTGTTATATCGATGAACAGTAAGCAACACACTTGTAAAGGTATCAACAAAGGTGGCACGGCAAAATGTGATACAAGGCCGCCACAATCAAGGTGTTGAAGAAGGAGCCGGAGGTGAAAGATAAAGAGATATCACTCCCAGTAAATGAAGGACTTGGCTCGTGAAAGTATGATACTTTCGTAAGTATGGTGGAGGAAACATGAGACTATGTGGTAAAAGTGCACCCACATTTGGAGTCAAGGGTACCAATCCTTCCATTTATCGATGCACTATGTCCATACCTTGGTGAAGATGGTATTGGAAGATGAGAGAGTTGGGGTACCAGAGCAAGCAAGCAGATCTTTGAAGAGGACACGAAAAAGGCTAAGGTAGTGGTAGTGCATAAGATCACAGATATATGAAGGATTACTGTAAGTGCTCCAAGATGAATTGAAGAAGGCAGATCATGCCTTAAACATCTGCATAGCCCCTGAAGTGCTCCTTTAGATCAAAACAATGGATGAGGATAGTGAGGTGCATAAAGCTATGAAGGATGAGACCTTAGGCCGTACTGAGAGATTAACAATGGTAAAGCAAAAGTGTGAACCCTTGGCAAGAGTGACAATAACCGCACAAGGAGAGGTTAGATGAGTAGGGTAAAATCATTGCAAAGAGTATGGATGTGCTAGAAAGAATCCCATACCTCAATGTCTACATTATATTGGTGTTGCGAGAATGAGAAAGGTGATGTTACCCAAGATGAATTAGAAGCTATTATTGTGGGTACATAGGAGAAAGTAGGTCGAGGCAACTTATAGATTGACATACCTTAGAGGCTGAAATTAGAGTAGAGTATCTAGAGATGATACTTTAGAATGAAACGGAGGAGCCTGAAGCCTGAACAATTATTTGATTCTTTAATTCTTTTCCATTCTTTGTGTAAGATTCATTTATTATTATTTATTCAACCATTCTTTATTCAGTTTTGGACATAACCATTGTCGGGCGACAATGAGATTAGTGTGGGGTAATGTTGATCAAAGAAAATACTTAGCAGAATTCACACAGAGAGTTCACGTGGAAGAGCAGGCTGGATTCAAAGGCGTGGAAAGACAAGAACAACTAGTGCACAGAAGGACAAGTTCAGTACTTAGCCATTTCTGAGCATGAGGTCTATTTTTGGGAGCTGGCGTGCGAAGCACACAATCAACATTGAAACTTGCGTGCCATGCATCTTCTATCTTTAGAAGATAGAATCGAAGCAATTTTGCATGAAGATGATCTAAGAATAGAATTAGCACTGTAGTTTACTATCAATGATCTATAGATAGCACACTTGCATGTGTGGCTATGGTTGTAAAAGGCGCGTGGCTATTATTCTTAGCATGTGACCTATTTTGGTATAGTTAAGTGGTGAAGGGCAAGTCCCCACCCTATATATATATGTTGAAATACTTAGTTTAAGGCCCCCTATTGAAGAGTTAGAGATTCATGAGTGCATGTGACTGGATAATTGTAATAGATCCATGCGCATGACTATTATTGTATGAAGCTTCTGTATTGTTGTTATGTTTAATATATGAAGAATATTGGCCAAACCAAAGTGTCTTGTATGTTTTATTATTGCATGCTATTGATTTCTTGATGATTAATACTTAAGTGCATGCCTTTATAGATCTAGTTCTGTATAATTGTGTAATGATGGATTAGTTTCTAAGTATATGAACTTATTACTTCATCATGCTACCATCCTTCTACAATAACCCTAAAGAGGGACCTAGTACCTTTACATGCTTTGGGTGAGCGCTCACTTATGCTTTGAGTGATGTGCCAACACGATTAGGGGTTATCTGAGAATTCTAGGCTGCATTAGAGAGGGTAGTAATGGATTCGTCAGGAAATCAAAGTTTGAAGATTGATTCCTAGAAAGAGGTGCATCAATGAGTTTGGTTAGCAATGGCCTGACCCTTGATAGATTTTTGGTGAATGAATTCAAGGTCTAAGTTGGCTAGAAGCATGAGCCAATGTGCAACACATTGATATTGGTAAGGTTTGGCATACATGAAGTGTAATGGGTCAGTGTTGGTCACAACATAGGTTTTTTGGTTGAGTAGGTAATGGCAAATTTTAGTGGCAATAAAAACTAAGGCTAAGCAAAGCTTTTCGGGATGGGTGTATCGGGTTTCATAGTCTAGAAGAGTACAAATTATGTAATAAACTACCTGCTCCCTATGTTGTTCATCATGATGAGTGAGCATGGCCCCTAAAGAGTGATTGGTATCTGAGATGTATAGGTAGAAGGGTTGGTCGTCTTTAGGTGGAATAAGTACAGGTGGTTGGAGAAGGTATTGTTTTAAGGCCTCAAAAGCTTTGTGGCACTCATCATCCCATTTGAAGGAGACATCCTTTTAAAGGAGGTGATGAAATGGTTGGCAACGGTTGGAGAAATGGGAAATAAATCGGCGAATAGATCGAAACTTGCCTCGTAAACTATGAAGTTGGAGAAAGTTAGTTGGGGGGAGAATTTCGAGAATGGCCTTGAATTTGGCAAGGTCAACCTCTATACCACGTAAGTAAATGATAAATCCTAGGATTTTTCCTGAGATAACTGCGAAGACGCATTACTTGGGTTGAAGGTGAACATAATACTTGATGAGGCGATCAAAGATGGTTTTCAAGACTGTAAGATGTTCGGATCGATGTTTGGATTTTGCAAGGAGATCATCTACGTAATCTTCCAATATGTGGTGCATGATGTCATGGAAAATGTAAGTCATAGCCCACTGATATGTGGCACCAATGTTTTTAAGGCCAAAAGGCATGACTCGATAGCAGAAGGTCCCCTAAGGGGTGATGAATGCGGTTTTGTGTTGATCCTCTGGGGTGAACAAGATTTGGTTATAACCATAGAAACCATCCATAAGTGATAGTATTTCATGGCCAATGGTAATATCAACTAGTTGATCAATACCAGAAGGGGAAAATCATCTTTTGGGCAAAGCGAGGTTGAGGTTGCGGAAATATGTGCAAATGCAAAGTCCCCTATTGCTTTAGTGACAGGGAAAATGTTAGAAATCCATTGGGGATAATCAATAGGTAGGATGAAAGAAATAGAAAGAAGGCGTTGGAGTTCTTATTTTACTAGAAGAGCAATGTGACGGTGTATTTTCCTCAACTTTTGTTTTACGGGTTTGGCATCGGGAATGGTTATGATATTGTGCACCATTATGGTGAGATCAATACCGGGCATGTCAAAGCATAGGACCAAGTGAAAGCGTGGTTGTGATTCTTTTTAGAAAAGAAGTGAGGGTTTCTTATTCAACATCTAGAGATTGGCCAATCTTAAGAATGTGGGGTTGTCACGAGTGTGGATGTTGACTTTGATAGTTGATTCATTCAACATTGTTTACATCTTAGAAGGTAACGGCCGGTGAATGTAAGAGTATTCGGCACCAAGGTAGGTGAGTATAAAATCATCATCCCGACATTGAAACGACATTAATAGAAGGAGTATCGTCCTCGACCATGTCGAGATACGAGAAAGGAAGAGAAGAGAGGAGCCTCACCATCGTGTTGATAAGTTAGAGGTCTCGGGGAAATGGTGTTTATGAATTTTTTTTGGAAGGGATAGATTTGGGATCCATCAACTTTGTTGGTGAAGGTGGAAGGTGGAGTGAAGAAGGTGGAGATGGGTCAATGCCTTGAATGAGTTCAATACGGTCCTTCTTAGTAGTAGTTTAGTAAAACCGATTCCACTATGATCATTGTGCTTGTGAGTGGTACATGAAATAATAGTGTGACAACCTTTCTCATAGAAGCCAAAGCTAAAACCCTTCCATTCACATTGGTTGAGAAAAGTGTGGGCGAAACGACAGTTGGTAAGTGACTAAAGGTCAGTCGAAAAGGGTCGGGTTTGTGATGGTTTTCGGTGTGTAGGTGGAAGTATCAAGTCCCCCATAGGTGAGATTGGTATGAAGATGGGGAGGACCATAGAGAAGATGCTCACCTATGTGGTGATCATAGTGAGGATATTGGTGAAGGTTTCCATACTCTTGTGGACTAAGGAATGTATTAATGTTTTATAGGTGATACTCCCCCATAGTGAGGCATTGAAAAACATCATCCAAGGGATCAGTGGTCGATATGTTGGTAGCGGGAATGGAGGAAGTGTTAGAGGTTGGATCGGAAGAGGTATCGGTTGGTTGGGAAGTAGATGAATGACTGGTGGAAGCTACAACAGCGGTAGGAATAGAAGAGTTAGGTGAGGGTGAGGTTGCAATGGCACTGGTGGATGGGGTTGTGGGTGAAGAAGAAGTGGGCAGGGAGGTAGATGCCTTAATAGGTATAAGAACATCATTAGGTCGGTAAAGCATGTTGCAGGTTTTGAAAGGTGATGGGTCGGCAAGAATGGTATAGGTACATCCTTCATGTTCAAACTTTACACAATGGTGCAAAGTAGAAGGAACACACCCCATGACACGAATCCAGGGTCTGCCAAGCAACAAGTTGTATTGAAACTCCCCTTCTAAATGTAAAATAACTCTGGAACAGAGCAGTCATGGGGACCCGAAACATGAAGGATGACAGTGCTAAGTGTAGAAGTGATAACGTCATTAAATGAATGCAACATGATGGGATGTTTATGCATGCAATTGTTAGGTATGCACATTTGTTCGAACGCATGGAAGGAGATCATGTTAATGCTAGTGCCCCATTGATCATAATGCATTGTACACGTATATTATTGATATAGATGGAGATGAAAAGAGTAGGATCAGGGTCATTGGTTTGATGTGGTACAATCTCTTCATTTGAGAAACTAAGGGCGACAATCTAGTGAGTAGGTGGAGGTGTGGTGGTAGGTGGTAATTTTGTGAGAGAGGCAACATGATGAGGTATGATAATGGAGGCGACGGGTGTGGGATCATTGGATAAAACCTCAATATATTGAAGGACCTCCATGAGGGCTTGACGATGTGACTTTGAGGTTTGGGTGAGATCGTATAATGACATTTTGAGAGAGGATTGGTGTAATTGTTTGAGCATTGCACAATATGTAACCCCATCGAGAGATAGGATATGTGGGACCTCGACGATAATGACTTTAGGTGTGGGTGCAATTGGTATGTTGGGTACGGGGTTGGTTGGTGGGTTGGTTACCTTGTCTTTCCCTTTTTCTTTATGAGCACAGGTGGCAATGTGAACCATGTTAATTTGGGGTGAAGAGGTAGATGGAGAAGGCTTTCCATGAAAGGTATAATGACAGGAAGGACATTTACCAAGAGGTGGGTAAGAGCCTTCTGAGATGAGTTGGGCACATCGACATTTATGAGGGGGTTTAACAATCTCTCGATACAAACCATGTTGATTTTGAATTTTAGAGGTGGATAAAAAGGTTTCAGCGGGGGTGAAGATGGGGGTTGCGGTATAGGTGTGGGAGGAAGATGTGGGGAAACTGGTGGAGGTGAAATAGGTTCATCATCAAGGAGGTCATCTTCATCAAAATTGGGGTCAGGAGGACATAATTGGATGAAGGTGGCTTTTAAACCCTTATAGCTTTCGACATCATATCCCGGTACATGATGGTAAGCACAAATTTTAGTAACATCAAACCCTTCTGGTTTAGGTTTGAGAGGGTTATAAGGTCGAAGAGGTGGTAGTGTGATAGCAGAGCTTTCTAGGAGGTTAGCGAGGATAATGGCATAAGATCCTACGAGTGGATCACAATGCAAAGTAAATGTGGGTTTGGATGGAAGAATGGGTAGTTGTGGTGGTAGTTGGGGTGATGCAGTCTTAGGTTTGGGTTGCACTTTCTTAGGTGGAGGTGCGGTGGTGGGAACAACAAAATGGAAGGAGTAGTAGGTTTAACCCCTTCATTGAATCTTTTGATGGGTTTTTCAATTTTTGATGTCGTTGCTTAGGTAGAGGTGTAGATGGAGCATGTGATGTGGATGGAAAGGTAGATGGTGGGAGAGGGCGAGTGGTAGGTGTTGGTCGGGGTCGGAAGGAGGTACGGGTAGAGGAGGAAAATGTCATAGGTAGTGAAGGAGGTATGGAAGGTAATGGTGATATAGGAGGTAAAGAGGTTATAGGTGGTGATGAGGAACATGAGGCTCACTCGGGCATAGCTATGGGTTGTGGTAAAGGAGTTTTTAGTTTTAGATTTACCCTTGGAGGGAAGAGGTTTGGTTAAGGCGAGAGGGGTGAGGTCCTAAGATGGATGGTAGAGGTGAAGGTGATAAAGGTGTGGTAGGTGAGGTCGGTGTACACACGGCTTAGAAGGTTGGGTTTGGGGGTAGGTTTAGTGGGTATTCGGGAAGAGGTGGCCAAATCTAACTTGATAGGAGGATGGGCAGGGTTTGATGTCGGTGTGACCCCTAGGGTGCTAGCGGGTTTAGATACAATAGATGATGTTGGAACACGTCGGCTAACAAGTAGAGGGCCGGGTGTAGATGAGGATGATGCAACAGAAGATGTATCAAGAGTTATGGTCATGTGTGGTTTAGGTTATTGAAACACCTTCGGGTAGATGGTAGAAGTATTGGTGAGGGATGATTACATTTGGGTTGAGACCGAGAGTAAAAGACGTCCCCAAAGTGAGGCCCTATCAACATAATCTAGGCGATTGACCAAATGTGAAAATGGTAATGCTGCGAAGAGATGAGGTAAATGTGGGTCAAGTGGCAATTCCCATGAAATGGTTTGAGATATAGGAAATCGCTAGCTTTGGCTTCGTGGTAAGAGAGGCAAAATTAGGTTAGCGAGATCTTAGGTGGCGGATGGAGAATGGTCACCTAGTGGTAACGACATTTCTACTAGATCCTCGAATAGGTGAGGAGATGATGGGCACTCCTCTGTTGGTGGAAGAGGTACGCTTTGTGATGGCTTACTAGGTGGAGAAGCTAAAGGTGAAATGATCTCGGTGCTAATAAGAGGCTCCTCCGCAAGTGCAGGAGGAGATGAAGGGCATTCCTCTATGGGTGGAGGAATAGATGAAGTAGGTTCTTGTGTAGGTAAAGGACTTGGAAGGATTTCCTTGATGGAGGGATAGGAGATAAATAAGAAGCAACTAGTATGTCGATGAAGATAACATGGACCTCACGTGTATTATTATCGTTATTTGAGGCATCACCAGTTTGGTCAGTAGACGGGGA
The DNA here is from genome assembly GCA_018340775.1 of Taxus wallichiana var. yunnanensis. NCBI lineage: Eukaryota > Viridiplantae > Streptophyta > Pinopsida > Cupressales > Taxaceae > Taxus > Taxus wallichiana. The sequence goes on along the minus strand of CM031240.1, from coordinate 348,796,312 downwards.
ATGATTAGGAAATGGTTTATTGAAAATGTGGAGATTTTGGTTGCAGTGCATTCGGTGTTAGGTAGTGGAGCTGTTTTCATGTGAGAAAGTGTTGAAAGACCGCACACTAAGAGTATTGTACACTTTCCATGTTGTCTTGTCTTGTTTTTGGCCTTTAAACATGCCCATTATACTGGGAAACGTGCTTTTCTCATATGGGCTATATTTTTGACCCATAGGTTTATGGGATGGTTTTGGCCCATGGTTTTGATACCCACGGTTTTGTAAAACTACTTATGCAATTGTCTACTTATGTGGTTTTGTGCATATGGTAGGGTTAATGTAACATTACAGATGTGTATGAATTCGGGTGTGAATTCTATAGAGTTTGTTGAGCATAGCTCCAAACAGATCTGGGTATTGTATTGAGAGAGTGGTGGCTTGTAATAAAATTTGAGCAAGTGATTCTTGGTGGACGTAGTCCAAATTGGGTGATCCACGTTAAATACTTGTCTCTTTAAGTTGTGTTATTTTATTTTGCACTTTTATTTTAGATATGTAATATTTACTCCATATTAGTTTCTACTTGTTGCGATTCTCGTGAGGGTTTATTCCAATATTTTATCCCTTATTTTCTAACAAGAGGTATCGAGCATGGTTTGGTTTCTTTGAAGTGTTGAATCGCGGGGAAAGTTTTATCTTGAGTGGGAGCTATGGCATATGATGGAAGATCAAGGGTTGATAAATTCAATGGTAAAAATTTTAGTCTTTGGAAGATGCAGATGGAAGATTACCTTTATCGAAGGATCTTTATACTCCGCTATCCGAGAAGGTGAACAAACCCTCAAGCATGATAGATGCGAAATGGGATTTTCTTGGATATGAAGGCACTTAGGACAATCCGGCTAAGTCTTGCATCTTTGGTATTATTTAATGTTTCAAAGGAAAAGACTACAAAAGCACTAATGGATGCATCGGGAAGTTATATGAAAAACCCTCTGCCTCTAATAAGATATTTTTAATGAAAAATTTGTTTAATATGAAGATGTTTGAGAATGGTTCAGTGGCAGATCATTTAAATAATTTTAATACGATTGTAAATATGCTAGCTTCGGTTATAATAGAATTTGATGAAGAAGTTAGGGCTTTATTAATTTCAGTGCTCTTTACTTGAGAGTTGGAATAGCCTGGTAATGGCGGTAAGCAGCTCGGTTCCAGCTAACTCAAAGTTGAAGTTTGAGGATGTTGTAGGGGTGATTCTAAGTGAGGAAATGTGAAGAAAAGCTATGGGAATCTTCTACTTTAGGGAATGCTTTGTGAAGTGGAAACTAGAGGGAGACAAATGAATCGAGGAAGTCCGTAGAAAATATAAGGAACGGCAAGGTCAAAATCCAAAAACAAGATAGTATATCTTTGGTAGTGTGGAAAGTCTGGGCATGCAAAGAAAGATTGTTGGAAGCTTCGGGACAAGAAGAAACAACAAGAAGAAAACAAGGAGGCAAATGTGGCAACGGGTAATGTATGTCAGGATGCTTTGATTCTTTCTTTGCATAATATTGTTGAATCTTGGGTTTTAGATTCGAGGGCTTCTTTCCATGCTACTCCACATAGGCATTATTTTGTTGATTATGTTCAAGGGGATTTTGGGCATGTTTTTCTTAGTGATGATGAGCCTTACAATATAGTTGGAAAAGGTTATGTTCAGGTTAAGATGTAGAATGTGAATACATGGCTATTGAAGGATGTTAGACATGTGCCTACTTTAAAATGAAATTTGATATCGGTAGGGTAGTTGGGAAGTGATGGTTGTACTGTGATATTTACATCGACTCTTGGAAGGTTACCAAGGGTGCTCTTGTGGTGGCAAGAGGTAAGAAGGTTGGAACCTTATATTTAACCACTTATAGCACTAATGTTTGTAATCTTGTGACTTGATAGACACAACATTGTGGCACTATAGGTTTGGTCATATAAGCCATAAGGGCATGGAGATCATAAAGAAGAATTTACTCGGATATATAGAAACATGTTTTGAATTCTTTGAGGACTGCATATATGAGAAATAGAAGTGAGTAAGGTTTCTCAAGGTTGGACCTATAAAGAAAGAGAATAAATTAGAGTTGGTGCATTCGATGTGTGGGGGCGGCTTAGGTATCATCTCTTGGGGTTCAATTTATCATGTTACTTTTATTGATGATGCAAAAAGGAAAGTTTGGGTTTATTGTATTAGAAACTATTTTGATGTATTTGACACTTTTGTTAAATGGAAAGCCTTAGTAGAGAATGAAACATGTCTTAAGCTAAAATGTCTTAGGTCAGATAATGGAGGGGAGTATTGCAGCAATGAATTTGATGATTACTTTTCTAAGAATGAAATCCGTAGGTAAAATACGGTCCCGGAACTCCATGAGCGAGAATGGGGTGTCAAAAAGGATGAACAAAATAATAATGGAATGTGCTAGGAGCATGAGGTTACATGCAAGATTGCCTCTTTCTTTTTGGGTAGAAGCGGTGAGCACAACTATGTACTTGATAAACAAAGGACCCTCAAGTGCCTTGGATGGAGGCATACCTGAGGAGGCTTGGTATGGTAAGAAAGTTGATTATTCATTTCTTAGAGTCTTTGGATGTGAGGTTTTTGTTCATATAGACAAGGATGATAGGACCAAGCTAGAGGCTAAATCAGAAAAATGTACTTTCATTGGTTATGGTGGTGATGACTTTGGATATAAATGTTAGAGTATTAAGGACAAGAAAATCATTCGATCTAGGGATGTGGTCTTTAATGAGAAAGTCATGTATAAGCAATAGTTGTAGGAAAACAGGAAGAATCCCAGAAAGAATATGCAGTGGTAGAGGATCTTCTAGATGGGAAAGTGACAAATCAATCGTTTCGAAACCTCCTCAATAGCAGAACCCCTAACTCCTATATTGAGGGAGGTCTTCTAGGTAAGAAGAGAACCTAAACATTTTTCTCCTTCTCTTTATTATTTATTACTCACTGACAGTGGAGAGCTAGAGAGCTTTGATGAAGTAATGCAGGTAGATGCCAAGAAGAAGTGGGAGCAAGCCATGGATGAGGAGCATTAGGCTCTCATGGAGAACTAAACATGGGATTTAATGATGCTACCCAAAGGCAAAAGAGCATTACGAGAACAAGTGGGTATTCGAGTCAAAGAGGAAGAAGGAGGCAAGAAAAGATACAAGGCCCAGTTGGTGGTCAAGGGGTTTGCATAGAAAAAGGTATAGATTTTGATGAGATTTTTTCTCCTGTAGTAAAAATGACTTCTATTAGAACTGTTCTTGGAATAGTTGTAGTAGAAGACTTGCACTTAGAGTAGCTTGATGTAAATACTACATTTCTCCATGGTGATTTAGAGGAGGATCTATATATGTAGTAACTAGAGGGCTATGAGGTCAAAGGTAAAGAGGAGATGGTGTGCAAACTAAAGAAGAGCTTGTATGGCTTGAAAGAAGCTCCACGTCAATGGTATAAGAAATTTAATAGCTTCATGATGGAGTAAGGTTATATTAGATGCCATTCTAACCATTGCAAGTGTATACAAAGAAATTTGAGGATGACAGTTATATTATCCTATGTCTGTATGTGGATGAAATGTTGGTTGCAGGTAAAAACATGCAGAAATAAAAGTACTCAAGAAGCAACTAAGTGAATCCTTTGCTATGAAGGATTTGGGGGCAGCTAAACAAATCCTTGGTATGAGGATATCTCGGGATAGGAAAGAATGAAAGCTGACTTTATCTCAAGAAGAGTACATTAAGAAGGTCTTGGAGAGGTTTAATATGTAGGATGCTAAACCGGTTGGGACTCCTTTGGTAGGCCATTTCAAGTTATTAAAGGAGCAGTGTCCCCAGACAGAGGTAGGATAGAAACTAGATGTCCAAGGTACCTTACTCATCAGCGGTTGGTAGTTTGATGTATGTCATGGTATGCACCAGGCCTGATATTGCCCATGCAGTGGGAGCGGTGAGTAGATTTATGAGTGATCCAGGTAGAGATCATTGACAGATAGTAAAGTGGATCCTTTGGTATTTGAGAGGGACCACAGGGACAATTTTTGCTACGATGGATCAAAACCACTTTGAGTGGTTATGTAGATTTGGATATGGCTAGAGATGTAGACAACAAGAGGAGCATGAAAGGTTATGTTTACATTGTAGGTGGGAAAACAGTGAGCTGGATTTCACAACTACGAAGTTGGTGGCTTTATCAACCATGAAGGCCGAGTATGTTGCTGCCATAGAGAAAAGTAAAGAATGATTTGTTTACAACAATTGCTTGAGGAGTTGGGGCATAAGTAGGAGGAAGGAAAGCTGCATAGTGATAGCCAGTGCTATACACCTAGCTAAGAACTCTGCTTTCCACTCTAGGATGAACCATATACAGTTAAGGTGTCATTTCATTAGGACAACTTTGGAGGAAGAGAAGTTGAAGATGGAGAAGATTCATACTAGTCAGAATCCTGCAGACATGATGACCAAGGTGGTCACAAGGGAAAAACTAAAGCTATGTTCAACTTTGGTTGGTCTTCACGAAACTAGTGAAGGGTTGAGAAGCTTGCTCAGAGGAAAACTAGTCTCCAAGTGGGAGATTGTTAGGTTGTGGAGCTGTTTTCATGTGAGAAAGTGTTGAAGACTGTACACTAAGAGTACTATACACTTTCCATGTTGTCTTGTCTTGTTTTTGGCCTTTAAACATGTCTGTTATACCGAGAAATGTGATTTTCTCATATGGGCCGTATTTTTGACCCATAGGTTTATGGGACGGTTTTGGCCCATGGTTTTGATACCCACGGTTTTGTAAAACTGCTTATGCAGTTGTCTACTTATGTGGTTTTGTGCATATGGTAGGGTTAATGTAACATTGCAGATGTGTATGAATTCGGGTGTGAATTCTGTAGAGTTTGTTGAGCATAGCTCCAAATAGATCTGGGTATTGTATTGAGAGAGTGGTGGCTTGTAATAAAATTTGAGCAAGTGATTCTTGGTGGATGTAGCCCAAATTGGGTGAACCACGTTAAATACTGTCTCTTTGTGTTGTGTTATTTTATTCTACACTTTTATTTTAGATCTGTAATATTTATTGCATATTAGTTTCTCTGTTGTGATTACTCGTGAGGTTTATTCCACATATTTTATCCCTTGTTTTCTAACATTCGGGTTATCCAGGACTAACTCGCCACTCTTGAGTATTCCTTGAACAATGTTTTTGAAAGTGATGTAATTGCTATCACTGTGACCGTTCACGTGATGATAGTTACAGAAGTCATTTTATTTGTACCACGCAGGTATGGGGTGAGAGGGATCAAAACCAGTGTGTAGTTTTATAGGAGGAAGGGTGATAGCAGACCAACTTTAATAGGGTTTTCTAAAGCAGAGATGAATATGGCTCCCAATTCGGGTGTATTTTCTTTGTTCACATTTGAATTGAAAAGTCCTGGTGGGAAATATTAGATGATGGTTTAACATGATTGGATGGATGGGCGTAGGCTAGCCTTGAGTACCACCACGTTGGTGGTTCCCTTGGATTTGGATTAGTTAGTCCGAGGTTTCAAGAAGAAGAAGTATCATTTGAATTTAATGAGGCGTTCTTGTTTCATACTTGATTTTATTTTCTTCGATGACACAAATCTCTAGTTTTCATGCCATAGTGAATGCTTCATCGAATGTTCGAGATTCTGCACTTTGTAAGGTAGGTAGGTGATGTGTCTAGCACAAGCCCGTGTGAAGAGCTCTATGAGTTCAGTTTTTGTAATTGGAAGGTGAGTTAATTGATTAGGCTACGCCAACAAGTGAAAAAAATATGTGATAGATTCATCGTCATATTGACGCGTAGAGTAGAGTAGAGTCATCATGGTAACCTTTTCAACAACGCTAATCAAGAAGTGATCCAAGAAGACTTGGGCTATTTGATTGAATGAGAAGATAGAATGTCCGAGTAATCCACTATACCAGTCAAAGCGAGGGCGGTTAGGGACATGGGAAAATTTCATAGAAGAAAAACATCATCATGGGCAATGAGATAACACCCATGGTTGAAAGACCGTAAATGTTGTTGCGGGTCCTCCTTACTATTGAAGTGGTTAAATTTTGGCATCTCCCAATGTATGGGATATGGACAAATGAGAATGGATGAGTGAATGGGCTCATTATAAATTTCATCGTAGGTAAGAGAATTACACGAGCCAGAAACCGATGCTTCTAGTGTCTGCATCTTGTCCATCATTAGCTTGATGAAGTCATTGTTAGGTTCTGAAGATTGGGTACCTCCTATAGCGAAAGGAGGTTGTTGTTGAACATATGAAGAATGTGACATTCCAATGTATGGTGGTGTCGAATAAGGAGGTGGGATTAAGAGACAAACACCGAGGTATATACCTGCATCGAATGAAAAATGAAATAGGAGGTGGTTGGTAGTAGGTATGTGAAGGTGGAATGGTCGTAGTGACTCTAGTAGAGATAGGAGGTAGAGACTGTGGAATAGAAAGGACAATGTTTTGGTAAGGGGTAGTGGTCACCGACACCAGGGGTGGCTATGTTATGACTGGTATGTATGAGACAACAGGTGCAGATGAGGCTATGTTCTGGGTGGTCAACGAAGGTACGGTAGAGACTGCGAGGGCAACAAATGTGGTAGATGTGGTGGTCAAATTTGGCAAGGGGCCTAGCTACGAAATGATTGGGGATAAGACAGGTGAGGGCACTATGGAACTAGAAGGAGCTGACATAGAAGCAGACATAAGGGCCGAAGGTAGGGACATGGGCATGCCGTATATCAACTGACCTGAGGCATCTCGAAGGGATGAATGGGTGAGGTAGAATTGTAAGGCAGTTGGGTTCTAATCAAGGAGTCATGCAAACTTCGTGTCACCTATGGGAATAGTGATAGGTTGATTGGGATCCATGGGTGATGAAATGGAAAGTGGTGAAGGGCTAGGTGGGAGTGGTTGTTGACTAGCATGAAATACGAGAGTGCTTGCTTGACTACGAGTCAGCACCATATGGATAAGAACTGATATGACAAGATTGTATTCTATCTGAATGACACAGAACACAACAGAAGTGGGAAAATAGACATCGAGTGAGTGAATTAGGTCAATAGGTGAGCTGTAAAACAACATAGGCTGATCGATGCCAGTTAGGGTAAATTGATGCCCTTTAGGTTAAACCAAAGTGCGATTCTTATGAGAAAATAACGATATGTTGAATGAGGTTACAAAATGACAATTTCCAAGCAGGATGAGATGTAGGGTGAATGTTATCAAAATATTGAAGGTATGGAAAGTGACAGGAGCTTTTAACACCCAAAGATGAAATAGGTTTCCTTTTGGATAGGTATCCAAAAAGACTTTAGACCGACACGGTTGGGTTAAACTGATGCCGGTTAGAGGGTAACCGATGACGGTTAAGGTTAACCATGGTTGGATAGTGTGAAATTGAAACATAGATGAAGAAAAATGGTTGTGATTTAAAATCTAATGTAGAATCAAACCTAGAAGTCTGAGAATGATGTAGATAAGGTCTAGACACACTCAGACAAAGTCAGAATACACCGACTATGATGAGGAGTGTGTAAGGAGAAATGAAAAAGATGAAGAACGTAAATCTCACACCTCAAAATGTAAATCAAATAGAAACACTAAGAAAGAACGTTCCTAAGAGTGCCTATTCTATTACATTTGTTCAACTTATGCTATTTTTGTGGACTGACTGTTATGAACAGAACAATAGAATTTGTTTTTGGTGAGGAAGGCTTCCTACGAAGAAGGAGATATAAAGGGTGAGGTTTCAGGAATGTTATAAGCGGGGCGGGCCATCCTCGATGGTGGAATCGATAGAAACGAAGTTGGGAGTACCGACAATCCTATGATCGGTCGATCATTGGTAGGCTTTCTCGGAAGGAAATTGTTTCAGAAAGATGTGTTGATTAAATTTTTTTGTGCAGTTTGGATAAGACTCAAAAGAAGAGAAAAGTGCTTTCTATGGTTAGTTTATCAACCATCAGCTGGGCATGACTTCCAGCATATAGGTTGCCCTCAATTAATGTGCACTAATGCAAGAAAGTAGAATGAAATCCAGCTAATTTTAAACCCAAATTGAAAACATGATATTCGATGACACAAATGAGTGAACAGGAAGAGGGATGCTCTTTCACTAAGATGCAAAAAGTAAGAAGAAAGGATTCTTTTTAAGTACACCAAAAGAAATATGTCTTTTAGAGAAAATAGAAAGAAAAGAAGATTACTAAGGAAGAAAATTAATGTGTATGCTTTTCGGAAGGGAAACAAATGCATAACTTTTCCTAAGAATCAATAAAATGCAAGGAACCCCGAATGGGTCCCACCAGCGTGCCAAAATGTTTCACATGATTTCTTAGAAAATGAAGAAACAAATAAGGTAATGGGTGTAAAAGGAATACCTGTTATAGATGGTTGAAGGTTGTTGCGTGCGTACTGACTCCTCGATCCAGAGCTGACCATGAGAGCTTCCTTTTGGTTGGGAGGAACTACTTGAAAGAAAAAGCAAGACCACAAAATAGAAGTTAAATGATATATAACGATGTACTTGCCTAGCATATGCTAGTTTCGGTAAGTGTGATGCTTCCTAGATGGTTGTTAGTCCATTGTTTAAAACAAATTAATGAAAACAATAAATAAAGTCCTATTGTAATTAAATGATTTAGGTATCTCACTCAAATACAACCAACGAATCTAATAGTAAAAGGATAAGTTATAATCAGATCCGGAGATGCAAGGTGTCTATCACGAGATGCGAGACTGGGTCAAGGTATAGTTTTGGGTAGTTTGGGTCAACGGGAAATGTGTTTGATCTTTTTGTCTTGGGTCAAGGTATGAAAACACAGAGACCAATGTCGGTCTTGGGGTAACCAATGCCAGTTAGGTATGACCAACACCGGTCACCGAAAATTTTGATAGGGGTTAAAACAAGGGCGAAGAGGATTTCTCGGTTATCGGGGATTGAATGAGGTGCTAGTGAGGCCGAGGAGGGATATCGGTTAGGAGATGGGTTTAACAAGGTTTTGGTGGAGGTAAGGTGAGTATTAGGTGAGTTAAAGAGGGATGATCTGAGGTCGAGGCACTGTAGGGTAACCGACACCGATTATGGGTAAACCGATGCTAGTTACTGAGGGGTACTGGAAATACAAAAGAAATGGTTTTGGGTCTCCTTTGTGATTGCACAAAGGATTGGATTGATTGGGGTAATGTCCTAAGTGGTTTGACAAGCTTTGGTATGGTTTTTATAGGATGAGGGGGTGTAGGTATGAGAGGTGGTCTATGGATGACTTAGATAGCAAAATACATGTAAACATAAAGAAATATAATGCAAAAATAAGGAAACATAGTGCGAGAAGGAAAGAAAACAAAAGAGTAAAGGTGTTCTACTTACCTTCAAACCGGTGTATATGGTCATGTGAATGAGGAATGGAGGTGTTGGTATGGAACCGACTAGTAAGGAAAAATAACCAAGTGTTGTAGAGCTCTTGCATGGATTACCTGGGCTCCTTCTTGCTTGGTTCCAATCAAATCACGGCTAGGATGCATGCTGGATGGCCTCTGGATGGATGTTGGACATCTATGTGTGAGAGAATGACATTCTGCTTGCTTACATGCAAGATTGTTTGTTTTGGAATTGCCAACCTCGAGAATGAGGTAGAAAGAGGAATTAATGGTAACCGATGGCGGTTACGGGCTGACCGACATCAGTTTAGGGGTGACCGTGTCGGTTAAGGTGGGATTCCCTAGGCATGCTAAAAATAGGAGATCATGGCTATAACGGCTGCCAGATCTCACTATTCATCCGAGACAGGGGCGGGAGTGACCGTTGTGTCGCGAGAATGAGGTGTAGACATTCAATTTTAGGGTGTTAGTTAGGTTTTAGTTGGTTATGGAAACCTACTAATAATAGGCTTAGGGTGAGGTGGCTAGGTGAGGTGGCTAGGTGAGGTGGAGGGGTGGGTATTAAGTTAATTAGGATAATTAAATAATAGTTATAATGAGGATAAAGGATTAATTTAATTAAAGTAATTAAATTAATATTAGTGTGGGGTGAAAGGGGCCATGGTTAGATGAATTAGTTTGAGTTGATTAATTAACAAGGGGCTAAGGGGAGTGTGACCTGATTTTGATGTCTACACTTGCATGGAAATCTTTAAGAATCACATAGATCTCATCCTTGTTGATAGTTTAGTGGCACTTACAGTTTTGTTTGTCAGAATATATTTCATCTGGCATTGAAAATAAGCGCTTTAAAATCACTCCACTTGCATTTGTTGATTGAGATTGCTTGTAAGCCTTTGGGGGTACCTTAGGCCTGATTTGATCAAAGATTTTGATGTTTAATTGAGTCCTTTAATTCAAGATTTTGTGTTGAAGTCTCAAATATTGTGTGAAGAGTGCAAACCTAGGCTTCCATTTGTGCATCTCTTCTGGTTGAAAGAACATCATGACTGTTTTGAAGCATTTTATCTGATAGTTGTTCAAATGTTGTAGAGGTTGTCAAAGATCTGATATAGTCAAGTTTGTCTTGTCAATACCCCACCACAAAATCATCTAAACAACAGATCCTACCCTATACTACCCCTGATTTGCATTGTATACCCACAAAAGATCAAAATCCATTTGCCAAAGTATGCATAACAAATCAAGATTTCAATGTCTCTAGTAACCTTTGCCTTGTGTTGAAAACATACCCATATTCTGGAAGTGACAACTCATGAGAGTCAGATCTGGGGTGTTGATCATGTTTTCCTCAAGGTCTTCCTCATAAAATTCAAGAAAAAGAAGGATATATTCATCTCCTTCACCATTAGAAGGTTACAAAATAGGTTCTCTTACCTTGGTTGAAAGGCAAAACCTAAAATAGTTAGGACAAGATCAAGTCCTATTAGAGTGCTATCCATCTCTCCAAAAATGAGTGCCAGTTAGATCATATCCCCGGCTACAAATGACATACATCATGATCTATCTGTCTTCAAGCTTCATGTCATATCTTTGATGTTGCTCAGCTTGAAAAGGAGAACAAATTTGGGTACCTACATAATCTAACAATATATTACAAACCAACTCTTCTACACAAGAGTACATGTATCTCTACAAGATTATATCTTCTTCCCATATCTCCAACCATATTTTCCCCGTGTACACTAAACCATGCCTCCATACCACCTCCTGTGTCTCCTCCATATATCTAACCAGATCATCTACTCGAGTGTACTACAACCGTGCCTCCAAAACACCACCAAATCTCACATACCCGAAGCTACCCTACATCTCGCCACTGCAACCAAGCTCTCACCGTATCTTTGTGAATCTACAAACAAGACTTCTAAAAGAGTCTACCAATGTGCAAGCAAACCATGCACCAAGAAATAAGTCTCTCCATCATCACTACATCAACTTGTGCAAATATGAAGACACCTTCCTCTATAATACTAGATTCCTATGGATCAAAAATACATCATGATCTCATGGATCTATAATACAATATATTACAACATGTGGATCTTCAGGAATGAGTAATAACAAGATCTCACAATAACCTGTGGATCTAATAAGAAGAAACACTAAGTTCTTTTCATACTATGCAAGCCATTACATGAGACTAAAAATACAAAGGAAATATAGTAGAAGATAATACCATCTTCTCACCAATAGTGTACCTGCACTTTCCTTCTATTCAGACTTCTCTCTATGAAAGCTCATGTCTTCATGCAATCTGCTTTTTCTTCTTCTTCTTCATCCTTTCAACCAAGGATAGCTCAATTCTTCTCTTTTCTCATTCCTTATGTTCTAACCCTAGTTTTCTAGCTTATATAAGCTTAGACAAACTTAGGGCACCTTAGCTATGCATTTACAACCTTTAAATCAACTTTAAAACAAAAGCTAGATTAAATTCCCGTGAGTTAAATATAAAATTTCACGCATAGGTAATCGGTGGTTATTGCCGACCAACACCGGTTACTCTTTGACCGCGCCGATTCTTGTGTAAACTAGCAAGGTGTAAATCATGCTATCTGTGAAGCAATTCAGCTCCACAATCCTAACAATCTCCCACTCGAGATGAATTATTGATCCTGTACTATACCCGTATGTACATCGCCATCCTCTACATACTATGAAGACCATCTATTATTTACATTAACAACTCTCTCAAGTAATCAGGAAGATTAAACCATCTTATAAAACCAAGAAGATAACAAACCCGTGACTTACCATATACCTGCACGAAGCTACTCCTGATCCGTGATACACGAGCTATCCATACATCAAGCTCCCACCGATTCATAACACCAAGCGTCTTATGCAACTAAGCCACCACAACTAACACACATACAAGAGCTCCCACTCAAATTGAAGTACCGAGCTTCAATCGCATCCATATCCATACCAGTAAAACTAACCATGTTCTCAAACAATCTATCCATGTCTCCATGCAACCACCAATACAACTAACCAAGACAACTCAAACTAGAATATGTGAAAACAAAACAAGATCCTGGGTAAAGAAAACCCAAATGAGTTCTACCTGCAATAGTGGGTGATCAATCCACAAACTTGCATAACTCAAACAATCCAAACATTGCAATCTGCAAATCACACCTTGCATAAACAACTAGCATGTTGTTGGCTTGGAAATTTGTCTTGGGGGACAAATTGGTGGTTTCCAAAACAACACTATGGGAATATAAGTCGCTCTACTTATAATGGTGCAACTACATTATTATGCATGAAAATCAAATGGATTCAAAGGTGTTTTTTCACCCGAGAGATCCATTGGGGCACTCAATGACCCTATGGTAAAGCCTGCAATTGCTTGCAAGGATGAAAAGTGGTCTCGAGAGTGGGAAAGGGAGTGGGAATGAAGGCAAGGAAATCAATGACAAAGGTAGAAAATCGAAGCCTACATACATTGACTAGAAATTTCATAACATGCATTTAAATGGAAGAAAGAATACGAATTTGCAAACCAGAGCTACAAGAATGAATAAAAAATGCATTGGTCACAAAGTACCAATCAAATCATCCTTCAAAGGGGCATAAAATCAATCTTTTCTTATTGCGGTAGAAGTAGAAACTCATAGGATGAAGGGAAAATGGAAGAAGATTTCAAAAAGAAGTAGAATAGAAGAATGATGACTATCTTTTTTTGTCCTCTGTACGTGAAAATCATTTATAGTTTCCAAAAATGTGATTGCTAACTTAAATGTGGGCCGTTAGATCCACGTTTTTTCCCTTAAATCTAATCCATCCACATGGCGCAGGTGATTCGAGTGGCCGCAGGTGAGCCTTTTACATTTTAGGACTTTTGGGAGTTTTAGCAAATTTTCACTTTTTTCTCCATCGGCCCGCACTCCCCGTGTACATGTGGCGCAATTCTATTGGTTACGGGGATCGACCTTAATATTTCCTCCACTCCACTTGGGCTCGTAGATCCACCATCGCCAATGATACTTTCACCAAAGAGGAAAAGTGGCAAAGAAATTTCCTCAGCCCCGCTGAGTCCGCCTTGGGCAAAAAGTACAACTTAAGTCCATCGAGCCATATCTTGCAAAATACAAGGAGTTAGAATAACTTCTTTACCTTTTTAGAAAGGGGAAGAAATTTCCCATTTGATGAAGGTGTTTCTAAGAATCCTTGAGCCATTGGGAAGTTCCAGATTTCAAAATACTCTTATTAGACCATTTTTAAAGGGTGCTAACTCAAAATTTCTAAGTCTAGACTTGGAAAAAGAAGGAAACATTTTCGGGGGCAACAAAGTGGCTCTAGCTTGGGAGATGGCATGGATTGAACAGGAGAAAACATGGCATGAGGATCCAAAATCTCAAGTTTTAAAACATATAACGTTGACCAGATTCCTTATCCTTTGGGCCTTGCAGAGTCATGTACAACTTCGAGGAAAGAAAGGAGGAGGAAGAGGACACACAACCAAAAACACCAAAATAGAAAGGGGAAAACAAAAACACACAACACAAAAGGGGAAAAAACAAAGCTATGGTACAAGGTGAGGGACAAATCACTTTCACTGATGGAATTTTCATTTCTCAAAAGTTACCCCTGAAGAGGCAACACTGAATGATTATGTTCCATGAAGCCGTTGACAGGTTCCAGAAAGTAACCTCCCCTCCTCAGCTGCTTATGAAAGCCAGGTGATTCCACATTTATCTATGTACTTGGTAGGAGTGAGTCCATGTGAACTTCTTGATGCTCAAGTCCTTGCTTGGAAATTCCAGTACCTTCATGCACTTTGAAATCAATTTGATAATGCCAATTTCCTTCCATGTTTATCCATATAGTTGATTCTCCACCGAGCATCTCATTACTGCCCCAAAGCTGATTTTGTTCCAATTCATTGGATATTTTGAGTTACTTTATTTTCCAGTTCTATGCTCATTGGAATCTTCTCTATGAGAAACATTCGATTCACCCTTTATCTCTACTCCATTGTGAGGCATTCGAGTATTGATGGGAGGATTAGAGGAAAACTCATTCTTGTCTTGTATGTCCATGACACGAGTGAAGAGATCAAGAATCAAGTTTGGGGTCTTCCTCAACTTGAACTGCATCCAATATTTCTTGCACGAGTTATGCTTCATCATTTCCTATAGCTCATCTTTGTATCCCTTTGAAGAATGTGGCTCAAGGAATCTATCTAGAGGATTACCTCATCATCTTGGGAATCGCTGCACTCTAGCAATCCTTCATCAAAAGGAGATCCAACTTCAGGGGCCTAAAAATACTTGCTTCAATTTCTTCATCGTGGATAGAATCTTCATCCCCAAATGGGATAGAAATTAAATCCATTTCATCATGGCATCCATCAATTATCAGCTCCGAATGGCATCGTATTTTCATATTCTTTGCGTCTCAATGTGGCCAACCTTCACATTGGTTAAGGCTTCCCATCGCTTCACGCTTGTCCTACAGATTTTTAGCTTGTATCGAAGCTTGGGATCTTCAATTTCTTCCACGGCTTCAATCATTTCTTATACAAATATTTCTTTCAATCCTTTCACAAAGCTTATCCCATACCGATTTTGTATCTCCATAGGTGGCCTGATTGAGATTATATTCATCCCCAAATCTAAATGAGAATAACTCCTCATCTTGGAAAAGCATGCAAGATGATTTATCCTCTTGAAATTTATTGCGAACCATCTCCTCTTATTTTTGGTCTCGCATCATCTCGGTGATTTGGGGCTGCCTTCTATTGATTGGAATCTCCGCAATGCTTCTTCAAATTTAAAATATCTCTCGGGAAGGCATGTCCGCGCTATCAAGATTGAAATATCTTCATCCTCCTCGGTTGTCACCCAAGTGATTCATCTGCCTAGTATTTTGGTACATAATGTTAGCTTCCGTGTTTTTGGAATTTTACAGTGTATTTCATTTTTTTCTTATCGGCAAAGAATCTTCATTTATCCCTTTATAGGGATAGTAGCATATGACCAATCCATTTTAATTTCTCCACCTAGGTCTCTATAAAAACTTCTATTTAGAAGCATGCCAAAAGATGTTTGGATGTCTCGCTACTAAAATGGTTAGAAGTAATTTCTTATTAGGGAAGTCAACCAGAGTTACTTGTGCATCCTTTATTCTTCCAATAAGTGGCACTTTTTGGATTCCATGGAATAACATGATCCATTTACTCTAGTAAAATTTAGGCCAAGGATATTTGCAAATTTGAGTGGCATTATGTTATCGAAGCTCTGGAATTAATAATAAATTTTTCAATTCAAAGCCAATTATGAGGAGAGACAAGTAAAAAGGCTCAAATCTAGATGTTTTGGCAAATACCGAGAGCTAACATGTTTTGAGATGAAGGTGTGGATGGTGCTGGAAGAAGTCCTTTAGAAGTGAAATTTTAGGATATAGAGCTACTACCCTAGACTGCATTAATAAATCTATCAAATTGGGCAAGGTGCATTTGCAATTATTCTATCTCTCGAGAGTCTGACTTTGGTTTTGCTTGCGTGCTCCACAAAATCAAATGGGGCAATCTGGATGAGGAATTCGGTTCAATAGAAGGTGAAGGTATAACCTTTGGCTGAACTTTGGGTATTTTTGTGGAGACAACATTAGAAGGGAAGTGCTCTTAGCAACTTGAGAATTAGAAGAAGGAAATGATGACTTACTTGGTATAATAGTAGGGTTCTTGGCAACAACCAAGTCTGGTTTTTCTCTAGTAGAATCCAAGGAAAGCAACAATGGAGAACCTTTGCTGATTATTCTCTTTTGCATGACCTATGAAGTGGAAAATTCTTTAGCCTTCTTCTCCTTTGTAGCCACTGAAGATGGAGTGTTTTTCTTGGACTATGCTTGAGTGAAGACATCACATGAGAAACTAAGTGCTTATTCATCATCTTCTTCATCATAATCAACAAACTTGAACATGCCATTGTGCATATCAAATTCTTACACTTCAAGGTAACTTTCATAGTTTTCTTCATCATCACCTTCAAGTTCACCAACTTCAGCTTCCTCTCTTGAATCAAAGGCAAAGTTAACTCGTGGTGCTTCAAGAGCAAGCTAGCGAGGAGGTGGTGCAATTTGCTGCCTATCATAAAAGTTTGGTCTTCTTGGATTGTTCCTCATAGTGATCTCGTGACAACTACTTCTTCAAGGCAAACATGTCATTTGCCTTTTTTTGGAACATGGGGTTTGTTGTGATCGAAAAGGAACTTTGACCCTTTTGCTTTCTACTGGGCCGTTCACCTTCCCCGAAAGGATTAAATCATCATCAATTTCAATGGTAGAGTCTTGAGCTTCCCTCAATGTTCTTGTTTGGTCTCTTCAAGAAGAAACCAACTTCGATGGAAATGTACGATGAAGAATCTCCTCGATTGTTATTAGGAGGGATTACATCTTCTCGATTCTTCTCGTTAATCTTGTCAAACCTCGCAATGAAATATCTCATGGACTCGAGACTTATTCCTTCATCCGGACTAGTTGAACCAAAAATCTTGGCAATATTAAGTTCTCTTGAACCTATGTTCAAATGCACTTCTTATGTCATCCCAACCCGTGATAGATCTTGGGGGCAACATGTAGAACCATTTGGCAGCATTTTCTTGGAGTGACTCCACAAAAAGTCCGACTAATACATCTTGCTCTTCAATACCTAACACACCACAAGCCGTGATGAAGGTTGCTACATGTTCCTCGGTAGTTGGGAGCTATCTCCTTTGAATTTGGGGAAATTATTCCTCAAAACTCTGGGAAGATCATGGAGTATTTGAGGAAGAGCAAGTGGGCTAGTGTTCCTACCCCATCGAAAATTTGGTCTGCGTGCTTCGCGTTCATTATCAACCATTCTCGTCTCTTTGTCCGCTTCTTGATCAGCCTAGGGTTGCTTCTCTTTCCCTACTTCTCTTTCCACTTTGCTTGGAGTCTTTCAATCTCCTTGAATTGAGCCCTAATATCTTCTTCTCTTTCAAATGGAACTCGTGCCTCTTCTTCTTCTCTTTCTATCTCTTGTTCTTCCCTCTTGAGCTCGTCAAAATTAGGATCAATATATCCTCCTTGTCTCAACTCACCGGGTATACCTTCTCATTAGCTTGACTTGAAGACTTATGGTCTTCTCGGTGCCAAAATCTGTCTTTTCTCCTCTAACTCGAATCACCTGTTTGCCACGTGGATGGATCAGATTTAAGGGCACAAAACGTGGATCTAATGGCCCACATTTAAGTTGGAAATCACATTTTTGGAAACTATAAATTATTTTCACGTACATAGGACAAAAAGATGGTCACCATTCTTCTATTCTACTTCTTTTTCAATCTTCTTCAATTTTCCATTCATCGTATTTGAGTTTCTACTTCTGCTACAATAAGAAAAGATGGATTTTGTGCCCTTTTGATAGAGGATTCTATTGGTACTTTGTGACCAATGCATTTTTTATTCAGTCTTGTAGCTTTGGTTTGCAAATTCGTATTCTTTCTTCCATTTAAATGCATGTTATGAAATTTCTAGTCAATGTATGTAGGCTTCTAATTTTCTACCTTCGTCATTGATTTCCTTGCCTTCATTCCCACTCCCTTTCCCACTCTCAGACCACTTTCTATCCTTGTAAGAAATTGCAAGCTTTGCCATAGGGTCAGTGGAGTGCCCCTATGTATCTCTGGTTAAAAAACCACCTTTGAATCCATTTGATTTTCATGCATAATATGGTAGCTGCACCATTATAAGTAGAGGGACTTAGATTCCCATAGTGTTGTTTTGGAAACCACCAATTTGTCCCCCAAGACAAATTTCCAAGCCAATAGTTTTGGCACCCACCGTGGGGCAGATTTTGCAGCATCTACACCCTAAGAAATGACCACAAGGTCATTAAATACCATTAGAGTTTATTTAAAATTCTAATATTTCTTCTAATCCACATGGATACAAGCCATGGCCATTTAAGCAAACCCGCCGCTGAGAGACCCACCTTGCTTTTTTATATTCAAGAAGATATTACTTCAAACCTAAGGGAGGCTATTTGGCATAATAGGCAGAGTGCAAACCATTACTATATTACTTCAAGGATCTTGGACCAAGAAGAAGAACTTTCTCATGAGTTGGAGGAGCAAAGATAGATTTTGGCACCTCATGGAAGACCATAAATCTTCAAGGCGGTTGATGTAAGGTATACCCGGTAGTTGAGATAAGGAGGATATATTGATCCTACTTTTGATGAGCTCAAGAGGGACAAACAAGAGATGGAAAGAGAAGAAGAAGAGGTGTGAGTTCTATTTAAAAGAGAAGAAGAGATTAGGCCTCAATTCAAGGAGATTGAAAGACTCCAAGCAGCAGAGAGAAAGTAATGAAAAGAGAAGTAGCCCTAATCGATCATGAAGCCAGACAAAAGAGAAAAAATGGCTGATAATCACATTTTTGGAAATCAGTAAATGATTTTGACGTACAAAGGACAATAAAGATATTCACCATTCTTATATTCTACTTCTTTTGTAATCTTCTTCCATTTTCCCTTCATTGTACGATTTTATAATTCTCTGTAATAATAAGAGATAGATTTTATGCCCCTTTGATGGAGGATTCAATGGTACTTTGTGACCAATGCATTTTTATTCAATCTTTTAGCTTTGGTTTGTAAATTCGTATTCTTTCTTCCATAAATGCATGTTATGAAATTTCTAGTCAATGTATGTAGGCTTTTGATTTTATACCTTCGTCATTGATTTCCTTGCCTTCATTCCCACTCCCTTTCCCATTCTCGAGACCACTTTATGTCCTTACAAGAATTGTAGGCTTTGCCATAGGGTCAGTGGAGTGCCCCTATGGATCTCTGGTTGAAAAACCACCTTTGAATCCATTTGATTTTCATGCATAATACGGTAGTTACACCGTTATAAGTAAAGGGACTTAGATTACCATAGTGTTGTTTTGGAAACCACCAGGTTTGTCCCCAAGACAAATTTCCAAGCCAACATGAATACATCCATCTCTTCTTAGACTAGCTCCTTGATCAAAGACACTTCAAACCACCAATTAAATCAATCCAAAACCATCTAATGCTTCTTATTTTAGATCACCAATTATCATCAAAATTGAAACCAAGAAACCAAAACTCTAAAACACTCCAACTTCACATTTGACATCCAAATCTTCTCAAACATCTACTTCTTCTCTCAAGCCCAAAAACCTCTCAAAGATAAGGTGCCTTCTAATATTTTGATCAAATATTATGTAGAATTTCTTCAAAATTTAGTCAAAATTTCTACCATCACGCTTCCACCAAGGTCTTTGACCCAAATAGTAAGAAACCATCGTGGTTCAACTCAAACCTCATTTATGCCTACCATCGTACTCCTGGACATAAACCGAGCATTACAAAGCACTCAAAACCATTATCCACAACATCATTGAAGAATATAACCTTTTTCTTGAAGTAAACCAATCTCCTCCTTCTACCTCCAAACAATGATTCTTTCAAGGATGACCCCCTTTATTCATCAATGTTGTTTAGATATCCACTCGATCCAGTCCACATGATCCCAAATCAACATCCCAACCAAAATCTAAGACCTTTGTCACCATTCCTCCTCCTAAGAAGCTCACATCATCATCGAAACCTAAGGTTTCGTCTTAGTTTCCTCGGCCTATTAAACAACTTCGTTAGGCCCCGCTTAAGATGTCACTTTATAATCTCATCTAAAGCTCTTCAGACCATATAAATGCCCTCACTGAAGCCTTGAAGCATATTCTAACATCCAATGATGAAGCTCAACCCTTCACATTTCTCATCGAACACTCACAACTTTTGATGCTATTTTGTTCGATGATACCGAGATTTTGAATATCACATAGAAGAACATGACCTTCCCATTTCACTATGTTTAAGATCAATGATACTTTCATTCGATAATCCATGATCGATAATGGGGCAAGCATTAACATCATCCCATCACATACCTTCGATCAACTTAAGATCCCAAAATCCACAAGCACCTAAACACTTGCGGTCCTTCGCGCCTTTAACAACATTATTTCTCCTTCCTTGGGAATGGTTGTCCTTACCATCCGTGTTGGTGAGAAGCTCATGCATGAGGTATTCTACATCATATAAGGAGAATTTCATTACAATTTTCTCCTTTGATGACCTTGGATTTCCTCTATGCATTGTTTCCCCTCTACACTTCATCATTGTTTCCTAGGGACACTCCTCCCTTCCAAATGTGCAACATGAATGTACGAATAAAAATTAACAAGTGACCTTCAATCGCACTCGACCTCCCAAGGCCATGTCGGGACAATGTAGAATGAGTGAATGGCTTATATGAATTGGAAATAGGTGTGTATGTGATAAACAAGTTTTCAAGGAAATCTAATGTCCTCTACGGGAACCAAAGGTATCTAATCATCAAGGGAAATAAAATCCTCTCTAAGTTGAGTGGGTGTGATGGAGCGGTCAAGAAGAATACACACACATAAAATTTTGTCAATGTCATTGTGTGAGACTCTCTCAACTAGTTACAGAATGCATAGAAAGTAAGTAGTAGGTACCTCATAATGATGTCCAGAAAAGGTCATGGAATAAATGAGAGAGATGTGGTTCCACTAGATATATATGTGGTGAGATGGTTCAGTCCAAAATGTAAAATCTCTATAAGCGTCTTTTTTAGGACGTTCAAGTGTCTGACAATATCTAGTGCATGTGGAGATGTTCTAAAGACTAGTCAACATAATCCAATATCTAAGTCTATTTGGTATTCGGGACCATCGATTGGGAACTCGGGATCATAAGCGTAAACTCTCTTTTGTTGTGGTTTGAGAATGGTAATGTGTGCATTTATGCAATTTAATCTATGAAAGAAAATAACATGCTAATCTAAATAAATAAAAGCTAACTATGTTTTTGTATTTTCCAATATATAATTAATACAATAATAAACAACAATCTAATATACTTTAAGCTAATCTTTTTATATTTTTCGAGATTATTAGAATTAACAGAGAAAATGAAGAAATGAAGAAATAAATTACCTCTAATTCTAATTAACAAATCCTATTACAAATAAATAGTCGATGTAACTATTTATTTGTGCAACAGTATATTTAATCTATCCTAATTAATTCAAAGATTTTTCCAATATGTAATTGTGGAATTTTAAATCCTCTGCCTACCTCAGAGACACGGGAAGAATTGAAGCTTCTGAGAATATTTTCTTCCCCTGTAACTTCCCGAGTAGAATATGAGAAGATTTAATGGAGACCACAATTTGGATCAAGTTACAATTGTCTACAATGATATAGAAAGCATTCCTCCATATATTCTTCCCTTACAAATCCACAGGGATAAGCAGGAAGGATCTATCACCAGAAGCTTCTATAGAAGAAATGAAATCTTTTGAAAATGATCTATCTATTTGCAATGATTGAAATGGAAATGAATTTTTCTACTCTAGTAGATAAATGTGTGTATAGATTCAGAAATAAAGAAATGAAGAAATAAAGAAACTCAATAGCAACCAAAACCCGAAATTGCAATGCCGAGGAAATGTCGGTTTGGTATCACTTTGTGTCCCCGTTGGCTTGGAAATTTGTCTTGAGGGAAAATTGTGGGTTTCCAAAACAACATTATGGGAATCTAAGTCCATCTACTTATAATGGTGTAGTCATGCGTATTATGCATGAAAAACAAGTGGATTCAATGGTGGTTTTTCAACTAGAGATCCATATGGGCACCGTGATTGACCCTATGAAAAAGCTCGCAATTTCTTGCAAGGACGAAAGTGGTCCGAGAGGGGAATGAAGGCAAGGAAATCAATGATGAAGGTAGAAAATCGAAGCCCGCATACATTGACTAGAAAGTTCATAACATGCATTTAAATGGAAGAAAGAATATGAATTTGCAAACTAGAGCTACAAGATCAATAAAAATGCATTGGTCACATAGTACCAATCGAATCCTCTATCAAAGGGGTATAGAATCCTTCTTTTCTTATTGCAGCTGAAGTAGAAAACTCGTACAATGCAAGGAAATGGAAGAAAATTGCAAAGGAAGAAGAATAGAAGAATGATGACTATCATTTTTGTCCTCTGTTCATGAAAATACATTTACAGCTTCCAAAATAAATTTCCAACCTATACAAATAATCTTAGAGGAAAAGAAATAGCACGTAAGGGGTGGTTACAACTCCCAAATAGCCAAGAAGTAGTTATAATCGAAATCCAATCATTCAGACCGTTTTGGATTCTTCATTCATAGAAAAATGGCCATGGTGGGAAATGCCAGAGAATTTCATAATTAAAATGGTTATAAAATTTCTAGATTGAATGTGGGCCATTAGATCTGCATTTCGTGCCTTTTAATTTGAGCCATCCATGTGGCAGAAGGCATTTGGAGCGGCCTCGGGTGAGCTCCCTTTGTTTCATGACTTTTTGGAATTCTGCAATTTAGAACAATTTCCTTTGCACAAATTTCGGTTTGAATTTTCACAAAGGACACATGGCATGATTTGATTTGATATGGGGTCACGAATCCATTTAGAACATTTTGAACCTTTGTTGAAAAATGGTTCAAAATCATAAACTCCTCCGCCTGGCCCGCACTCCTATTGTCGACGTGGCAACATCTTACTCATCAGTGGGGCTCGAGCCTTGTTATTTTCTCTACCTTCTCGGGCTCTTGCAGACCACCATTTCTAATTACACTTGTTGCCAAAAATGCAAAGTGGCAAGGAAATCCCCTCAGCCCCGCTACCCACCTTGGGAAAAATTACAACTTAAGTCCGCCGAGCCATATCTTGCAAAATACAAGGAGTTAGAACAACTTCTTTACCTTTTTGGAAAGGGGAAGAAATTTCCGATCCGATAAAGTAGGTTAAAAACATCCTTGAGCCATTGAAATAACTAGAAATTAAAATACTCGCTTTTACCAATTTCAAAGGGGACCAACTCAAAATTTTATGTCCAGACTTGGAAAAAGAAAGAATTTTTGAGGGGAAAACAATGGCTCTAGCTTGGGGACATGACATGGATTGAACAGGGAGAAAACATGTCATGAGGATCTAGAATCTCAAGTTTTAAAACATATAACGTTGACTAGTGCCTTATCCATTGGGCCTTGTAGAGTCATGTACAACTTCTGAGGAAAACAAGAAGAAAGAAGATGATACACAAATGAAAACACACCAAAACAAAAAGGGGAAAACAAAACACACAACAGAAAAGGGGAAAACAAAACACATAACAAAAAAGGGAAAGAATGAAACTATGTTACAAGGTGAGGGACAACTCACTTTCATTGATGATAAAGCTTCAAATATTGCCCACTTCTAGGCAATCCTAATGGAGTTCCATCCAAGTATGATAAGAGAAAAACATTCTCACCACAAGTTCCATGAATTTGAAAAGGACCCAGCCACAAAGAATCAAACTTTCCATGACTGCCCTTTGGTTCTCTTCTTTTTTCCTAAAGTAGGACAAAATCTCCAACACTAACTCTCTTGCCTTGGTCCTTTTGTCAAAGAGCTTCTTCACTTTCAACTGATGTTATTTGATTTTATCAACCACCTGAGATCTACTTTCTTCCAAACTTTCAAGAAAAAGGATCCTTTTGTCAATGGAGTCTTTGTATTTTCCATCTTCCATTGATTGAATCATTTTGAGAGCTAGCATTTCAATGGTGATGGGGATCTCTGCCTCAACTCCATACAATAGCTGAAAAGGTGATGTACCTATGGCCTTCTTGGGAGTGATCCTATCATCCCAAAATGCATCATACAATCTCTTATGCCAATTCCTTTGGTTCTCATCAACAAGCTTTCGAATAATGGTCACAATGTTTTTGCTACTTGACTCAGCTTGACCATTTCCTTGTGGATAGTAATCGAAGAATGTGAAAGAATCCTAAATAGAATTTTTTCAGATCACATGAAGAGAATTAAGTGGCATTGTCTACAAAATCTTTTGAGGCACTCCAAAATGAACAACATTGTATTCTTTTATGAAACTGCAGACTACTTCAAAACTAGCTTGTTTGGTTGGAATGGCTTCCACCAATTTGGTGAAGTATTCTCCAGTGGTCATGAGCACATAAGTATGCCCAAAACTTGAATGAGGATTCAACACACCAATGAAGTCCAACCCCATTGTTGAAATGGCTCACAATGAACACAAGCTGAGTGGAAACACAACTAACTATGGTTTTCCAACAAATTGTTGACAAGATTTGCATTTGGAAACCAAAATTTGAGTATCAAAAAAAGAGAAGGCCAAAAATATCTACCTTTGAGGATCTTGTGGGCAGTGACCATTGCTAGGAAGTGTCCACCACATGCTTGGTCGTGATAGGCTTTGAGCAACTTTCCTTGCTACTCTTTATCAACACATCGAAGAAAACAACCATCCATTCCTTTCTTATAAAGTGCGTGACTCCAGATCACATACTTGGCTAATTTTAGTTTGAGGGTTCTTCTTTGCTTGTAATCTAGATGAGAGGGACATTCTCCATAAGTGAGCAAAAAATCAATATCATCATACCACTCATCAGTAGTGGTTACAAAGAGAACTTTTGGGCATCTTTTGGGCAAGTTAAACAAGTGTCATCTTTTTCAACGTCTTTGAGCTTTGAGAGTTTCATCTTCAACAATCAACTTGCACAAACCATTTCCTCTTACCAGACTAGAGGGATGAATCTCCAGGTTGTACTCTTGAGTCTTTGCAATCCAATAGCCTCTTTTGACTCTGGGATCTTGCTGTGTTAAAATGGATTTGATTGCACTTCTAGGAACCATTACCATGGTATGAGAATTTAGAATGTAGAAGTGAAAGTTATTCACACCTTAACCATCGCATATGCATGTTTTCCAATTGATCAGTAGTTGAGATCATGTTTCTTCAAAGGAAAGCTCATGAAAGCAATGGGAGCTTCCAAACCTTTGTCATTTTTTGAAGAAGGACAACAAAGAGAGTGTTTTATGAGGCATAATAATACATGATGAATTCTTTGTTAAAATATGGAGATACAAGAGTTGGAGCTTTAGCAATAGCTCACTTGATCTCTTCGAATGCAGTTTTCCCTTCATGGCTCCATTTGAAACTTTCCTAAGGCTTCATCATGGAGGTGATATGCTTTTTCAGTTTTAGCAAACTCAGAACAAACCGGCAAAGAAAATTTACCTTTCTAAAGAATGAATGCACTCCTTTCTTGCTTGTTGGCAGAGATAGTGCCTGAATAGCTCTTACTCTTTTCGAGGTTGATGTGTTCTCCATGCTTGTTCACAATGTGCCCCAAAGAACTTGCATTCGGTGACTCCAAAGATGAATTTCTTGGGATTTAAAGATATACCATGTTTTTACACCTTGCAAGAACTCTCGCTCCAAATGATAGATGTGATCTTCCCTTTTCTTTGAAAATACCGTGAGATCATCCAGATATATAACAATGCAATGTTTCAGATCTTTAAAGGCCAAGTCCATTGCTCTTTGGAATGTGGCTCCCACATTGATTAGGCCAAAAGGCATTCTGCTGTAAGCAAAAGTGCCCCAAGGAGTTGTGAATGCTATTTTGCTATAGTCTTCCTCTACCACTTTTATTTGATTGTACTGTGAAAACCATCAAGCAGAGAGAGCATCTTAGATCCAGTGACTGCTTGCAAAATGTGATCCATGATGGGTGAGGATACTTGTCTTTGAGTGAAGCTTGATTTAAATTCCATAAATAAACACATATCCTTATCTCTCCATTTTTCTTCCTTATTGGCACAATGTTAGCCACCCACGTTGAATGATGAATGGAAAAATGATTCTAGCATTCAACATCTTGGTCACTTCTTCCTTGATGATATCAACAACCTTTGGGTTATAGGGCCTTTGCTTTTTCTTGAAGGGCTTAGCACCTTGTTTCAAAGGAATGGAATGATGCATTTCCTTTGGTTGAAAAGACTTGAGTTCTTCATAGGAGTAAGCTAAAACATCAATAATTTTTAACAGAGCAACAAACCTTCTCTTTTCTTTAGGTGAGTAGAATTTACCAATGTTTACCATCCTTGGATCTTCAAAAGTACCAATATTTTTTTTTCAAATTGGATGGACACCGAGAAGATAACTTCTCCTTCTCTTGAATGAATCTATCATTCTTGTCAAACAAATCTTCCAGAGAGACTAAGAATTTGGGAATTTTGTTACCTTTTAGTTTGATCATGCCCTCATCATCAATTTCTTCAATTCCATCAGCTTTATTCTTCAAAAATTCTTTATGAGGATTGGCACTTCCTTCAAAGAAGAGATTATTGAAATTATCTCTTTGCTCTAAGAAGCTCAAAATTTGATTATCATCATTGAAGACTTGCCAATGATCCACATTATCAGGTACACTCGGTCCGAACACAATATCAATGGTTATTTTATATTTTCCAAAGGAAGGATGTGGTGTCAATAATGAGGTTGACACAACAAGAGAATCAAACCTTTCATTTTGTGCCCTTAGAACAACTTCAATAGAGAAAACATCAAATGATTAAATGCAATCCCAAACCTGATTTCGTAGTGTCTAATTCGTGGGTTCTTAACTTGATATTGCTAGTGGATTTGCTTCACTATTACCTCTACATCACCAAGGCATCTCAGATTCTTAATTCTCATATCCTCTCAGTAACACTCATGCCCAAAAGAAGGGATTCATATTTGGCAAGATTATTAGTGTTATCAAACTACAGTTTGTAAGCAAAAGGATGCATTTCCTTGGAAGGTGAATACATAACAACACCAACTCCAGAACTTGTTCTTGAATGGGTGCCATCAAATTCCATTGTCTAGATCTGATCTTCCTCTTCCTCCATGAGAAGTGGAATGTTTTCATCCTTTTGTGATGTAAGGAAGTAATTTCCTAATTCAGAATTTTGAAGAAGGATGTTAGCTCTTGGATCATCAGACTTTTTTACTATGAAATTCATCTTTCTAATAGGTAGCAACCTCTTCATTTCACCTTTGACTAGGGATAGTAGTAGATGAATAGTCCATTTTAATTTCTCCATCTCGATATCTCGTAAAAATTCTTCTTAGAAGCATGCCAAAGGATGGTGGGATGTCTACCACTAAGATAGTTAGGAGCACTTTCTTGTCGTGAAGTCACCAAAGCTACTTTTTTCATCCTTTATCCTTCTAATCAATGGCACTTGTTTGGATTCCATGGAATAACATGCTCCATTTACTGTAGTCAAATTTAAGCCAAGGGAATTTACAAATTTGAGTGGCATTACATTATCGAAGCTCTCTAATCAATAATATAATTGTTCAACTCAAATCCATTTATGAGGAGAGACAAATAAAAGGGCTCAACTATAGATGTTTTGGCAAAGACCGAGAGCTAACATATTTTGAGATGGAGGTGTGGATGGTGTTGGAAGGAGTCCTTTAGAAGTGGAACTTGAAGATATAGAGCTACTACCCCGAACTGCATTAATAAATCTGTCAAATTGGGCAGGGTGTGTTTGCAAGTATTCTAACTCTGAGAGTTGGACTTTGGTTTTGCTTGTGTGTTCTACAAAATAAAATGGGGCAATCTTGGACAAGGAGGTTGTTCCTAAAGTGGAGGGGGATTTACATGGCAAGGGCTTTGAAGGAATCTTGGATGTTTTGGATGAAGGATTTTCTCCTAAAGGTGAAGTAGTCGGTTTAGTAGAGGGTGGAGGTATAACCTTTGGCTGAACTATGGGTGTTTTAACAGAGACTCCAATGGAAGGGGAAGTACTCTTAACAATTGCAGAACTAGAAGAAGGGACAAACAAATTACTCGCCAAAAAACATGGTCCTTGAAACAACCAAAGTTGGGTTTTTATTTAGCGAGAATCCATGGAGGGCGTCAATGGATAACCTTTGTTGATAATCCTCTTTTGTGTGATCTCAGAAGTGGTAACTTCTTTAGTTTTCTTCTCCTTTGCAGCCACCAAGGATGGAAAGTTCTTCTTGATTGTGTTCTCGTGAAAATAATGCATGAAAAATTTGGTGTTTCTTCCTCTTCTTCTTCATCATCATCAATGAATTCGAACAAGCCATCGTGCATATCGACCTCCTCAACTTCTAGGTAGCTCTCGTATTTTTCTTTATCATCTCCTTCAGGCTCATCAACTTCAGTTTCCTCTCTTACATCACAGGTCACATTGACTAGTGGTGCTTTAAAGAGCAAGCTGGTGAGGAGGTGGTGTAATCTGTTGCTATCATTAAAGTTTGGTATTCTTGGATTGTTCCTCATAGCGATCTGTGATAGCTACTTCTTCAAGGCAACCAAATCATTTGCCATTTTTTGAAACATGGGATCTGTTGTGAATGAACTGGAACTTGGGCCCTTCACCTTTCTAGAAAGGATTAAATCATCATCGAGCTTTAAATGGTAGAGTCTTGAGCTTCCTCAATGTTCTTGGTTGGTATCTTCTCGAGGAAGAAACCAACTTCCATGGGAAGGCATTGTTGAAGAATCTCTTCAAATTTTTATCAAGAGGGACTACATCTTCTGGGATTCTTCTTGTTAAGCTGTCAAACCTTGCAACAAAATCTCTCATGGACTCAAAGACTTCTTTCTTCATTTGAACCAACCAATAGATCTTGGCAATATTTAGTGCTCTTGAACCTATGTTCAAATGCACTTATTATGTCATCCCAACCCATGATAGATCTTGAGGGAAACATGTAGAACCATTAACAACCTTTTCTTGGAGTGACTCCATGAAGAGTTTGACTGATACATCTTAATCTTCAACACCTAACACACCATAAGTAGTGATGAAATCTACTACATGTTCTTCAGGTAGTTGGGAGCCATATCCTTTGATTTTGGGAAATTCTTCCTTGAACCTCTTGGCAGATCATAGAGTATTTGTTGGGAGAGCAAGTGGACCAGTGTTCCTTCCCCATGGCACATTTGGTCTACATGCTTCACATTCATTATCAGCCATTCTATCTCTATTTCTGGCTTCTTGATCAGCCTAGGATTGCTTCTCTTTCCGCTTCTTAGAGTCTTTCAATCTCCTAAAATTGAGCCCTAATATCTCGATTCTCTTTCAAATGGAATTCTCACCTCTTCTTCTTTTCTTTCAAGCTCTTGTTCTTCTCTCTTAAGCTCATCAAAAGTGGGATCAATAAATCATCCTTGTCTCAACTACCGGGTATACCTTCTTGTTAGCCACCAAGACTTATGGTCTTCTCTCGAGGTGCCAAAATTTGTCTTTGCTCCTCCAACTCAAGAGAACGTTCTTCTTCTTGGTTCAAGATCCTTAAACAATATAGTAATGGTTTACACTCTACCTATTATACCAAATAACCTCCCTTAGGTCTGAAGTAATATCCTCTTAAATATGAAAAAGTAAGGTAGGTCTCTCAATAGGTGGTTTGATTAAATGGCCATGACTTGTATCCATGTGGATCATAAGAAATCTTAGAATTTTCAATAAACTCTAATAGTATTTAATGACCTTTTGGTCATTTCTAGGGTGCATATGTTGCAAAATTTGCCCCACGGTGGGTGCCAAAACTGTTGGCTTGGAAATTTGTCTTGAGGGAAGATTATGGGTTTCCAAAACAACACTATGGGAATGTAAGTCCCTCTACTTATAATGGTGCAACTGCCGTATTATGAATGAAAAACAAGTGGATTCAATGTTGTATTTTCAACCGAGAGATCCATAAGGGCACTCCACCGACCCTATGACAAAGCCTCGCAATTGTTTGTAAGGAAAGAAAGTGGTCTAAGAGTGGGAAAGGGGAGTGGGAATGAAGGCAAGGAAATCAATGATGAAGGTAGAAAATCAGAAGCCTACATACATTGACTAGAAAGTTCATAACATGCATTTAAATCAAAGAAAGAATACAAATTTGCAAACTAGAACTACAAGATCAATAAAATACATTGGTCACATAGTACCAATCAAATCCTCCATCAAAGGGGCATAAAATCCTTCTTTTCTTATTGCAGCTGAAGTAGAAAACTTGTACAATGCAAGGAAATGGAAGAAGATTGCAAAAAGAAGAAAAATAGAAGAATGACGACTATCTTTTGTCCTCTATTCGTGAAAATACATTTATAGTTTCCAAAATCAATTTCCAACCTGTAAAAAGAATCTCGAGAGGACAAGAAATAACATGCAAGGGTGGTTACAACTCCCTAAATGACCAAGAAGTAATACATTGAAAATCCAATCATTCGAGACCGCTTTTGGATTCTTCATTCGCAAAAAAATGGCCATGACGGGAAATGCTAGAGAATTTCATAATTAAAATGGTTACAAACTTTCTAGATTGAATGTGGGCAATTAGATCCACATTCTGTGCCTTTTAATTTGAGCCATCCATGTGGCGTAAGGTGGTTGGAGTGGCCATGGGTGAGGTCTCTTCGTTTCTTGACTATTTTGGAATTCAACAATTTGGAACAATTTCCTCATGGCCCGGTTTGAATTTTCACAGAGGTCATGTGGCATGATTTGATTTGATATGGGGTCATGAATCCATTTAGACCATTTTGAACCTTTGTTGAAAAAAGTGTTCAAAATCACAAACTCCTCCTTTGGCCCGCACTCTCGTTGTCGATGTGGCAACATCCTACTCGTTATGGGGCTCGAGCCTTATTATTTTTTCTACCTCGCTTCGGGCTTGCGGATCTGCCATTGTTAATTAAACTTGCTGCCAAAAATGCAAAGTGGCAAGGAAATCCCCTCAGCCCTACCAGTCCACCTTGGGAGAAAATTACAACTTAAGTCTGCCGAGCCATATCTTGCAAAATATAAGGAGTTAAAACAAATTCTTTACCTTTTTGGAAAGGGGAATAAATTTCCCATCTAATGAAGTAGGTTACAAACATCCTTGAGCCCTTGGAAAGAACCAAATTAAAATTCTCAGTTTTGACCAATTTTAAAGGGGACCAACTCTAAATTTCTAAGTCCATACTTGGAAAAATGAAGGAAACTTCTTGAGGGGACAACAATCCCGTTAGTTATATTTTCCATTCTTCTATGTCCTCATGAGTCTAGGGAACTGGGAATGAAGAGGAATTAAGAAGGTGTTGGAGAAATGTTGGCTTGCAAGTGTCTTGGTAGCAATGTAGGTAGAGGAAGAACAACACAAGAGAATAATGCTTGGTTGTGTGGTCTCTAACATGATTTCAACAACATAACAATCAAAACACAATAAAAATATTTGGCCATTTTCTTCAAAAGAAGCAATGATTTTATAGAACACAAGATGGGAAATGGTCTAAGCCATTTGGCAGCAATGGGGTGCCACATCACAACAAGGAGAGGAAGTTTAACACTCAATCAACAATCAGAAGTGGAAGAAGAGGTTGGTAAAAATTATTCAAACTTAAAATAAAAAATTCATCAAGAAACGTGTGCTAGAGGTAAAATGGAGTGAGTTAACATGCATCTAATTCACACCCGAGAATTCTCGACCAATTCACATGGAACTGTCATTCTACACGGGGTGGTGGTTATACAATCATAACCGAAGTAGGACGGTGGTTGTGTGACCACCACCCTATTTCAACCGCCACCTAGGTAGGGCGGCGGTTTTGTAACTAAAGGAAAAATAATGCAGAAATCTATAAAAAAGTAGGAAACAAATATATACTTGTAATGAGATAAAGGGGCTCAAAACCTTTGGAAAACACATGAATTATCATTGGAGATTTTTAAACCATTTCTGAAAATGTAGCACGTGAAAATTTGGGTGCGTATAATGACCTATCGACCTAATGATGTCCTCATTCCCAAGAACAACCCATCTACACCATCCACTAGCTCATCCATCCCCTCATCCAAATTTCCCAACGATGACTCCTGGATAAAGTAATGGAAAACTCATGTTGTGGGAGTATCATCTTCTTACACTCAACACCTTGCCCACTCCTCACCATCTTGGTAAACCCAAACAAGCTCTAATGTACCAACCCAATGTCGGGGATGTCATTCCTTTTGGCCCACCACATCTTCAAACCAACCTCATCTATGGTGGTTTTGATACCCCTTCCTACTATGCATATTCCTCAGGAGTAATTTCCGAACAAATCTATTAATCACTTTCATCATGACTATGAAACCCTTAAAATGGATCTTTTCTTCTATGGTTCTAAATATTAGTAAGGGGGATGCGTTGGAATTTTTCTCATTCCTCCTTGGGATACTTCTATTCCCCTTGCAAACAAACTTAATTTTGAGTGCATGAACAATATGGTGGAGTACAAAGCCCTTATCTTAGGTCTCAAAACCAATCACTTTCTAGGCATTCAAGTTCTTGACATATATGGAGATTCTAAACTTATCATCAAACAAGTCACATGTGAGTATCAATGTAAAAATGACACTCTTCAAAAATATCGAGACATCATTCATCTCTTCCTCAAGGCCTTTGATTCTTACAATATCCAATTTGTTCCTCGATCATCCAATTGTTTCACTGATATGATGCCATCCCTCATAGCTCTCATCCCATAGACCACATAAGAATCTAAAATTTCTGTTGTTGTTCTTCGATGTGATCGACCATTTCATGACTTACCTCATGTTAATCTCACTCAATCCGGTTCATCGATCTTTGGTACATACAAATCTTTGATTATTAATCCAAATCCATCATTCTCGCCTGATCTATCTAAGAATGCTAGGAGGTATTTCCTTTAGCATGCTAACCGCTATGTTATACTTGGCTGTAATCTTTATAAGCGTGGATTTGTGATGAACAATTTAGTGGCTTAGTTATTTCTAAGCGCATTCTTTGTCTCATAAATCCTTGATCTTCACAACAACATCACTCTATCATCACTACAACCAAATATTTCACTAAGTGGGTGGAAGAAATTCCCCTCACTTCAACTAAATTTGGTCCAATTATTAACTTCATCTACCAGCATATCATTTTTGATTTGGCATCCCTCACAAAATCATCATAGACAATGGAAATTCCTTTAAAAATAAATATCTCAAGAAATTTTGTGACTCATTCAATATCCAACTTAGTTTCTCTTAATCGTATTATCCTCAAGATACCGGCCAATCCAAAACAACTAATAAAACCCTTCAAAACATTCTTTCCAAGAATGTTGACCATCTGGTCATAATTGGCATCTTCATCTCCCCTTCACTTTGTGGGCTTATCAGACTAGAATATTCACTTCCATGAGATCTATGCCCTTTTCTCTAATGTATGGATATGAAGTCATCCTTCCTCTCAAAGCCCAAATATTTTCCTTGTGCATGTCTCTTCGCGACTTCGTCTCTAAAAAGATTACCTCCAGGAACGCCTAGCATAGCTCAAATTACTGGATGAACATTACCTCCTCACTCTTGAACACCATCATGTTTATCAAGAATGCATAAATCATGCCTACAATAAGCACATTAAAGAGCGTGAATTTAATGTTGATGACCTCGCCTCAAATAAAATTAGAATGTTACTACTCTAGAAAGGAGCCAATGTAGAAAGTTTTCCCCCAACTAGATTGGGCCATACATTATCACACATAAGTATTCATTGGGAGCCTATTGTTTGGCCTCCCTTGATGGTAAACCAAAACTATAACCTCTTAATGCATTGCACTTGTGACCATTCTACTGTAACACACTACCAGTGAGCTCTTAGTTGCATCTTTAGATCATCCTTCCATCATTAACCTCTTCTATCTATCATTGTAATGATTTGGAATTATGTGGTCTATTGTCACTTTCCTAGACATGACCTTAAATATGGGAACCATGGCTCTTCCCATAGCATTTTCCTTATGGATAGGTTCTCCCTTCTTGGTGAGAATTCCATGATCATTACATCCATCACCCTCTTGTTTACCTATTGAAACCATGTAAAGGGCTCACATGTGTCTCTTGTACATTCATTGTCCCCTCTTAAGTGGTCTAATTAACTATTCCTAGCTCTTCCCCTTGTTAAAGTCAAAATTCATGGATGCTCTTATCAAAATCAAAGCTATCAAAAATAGAATGCTCCCTCAAGGACAAAACTTCATATAAAAAAAAGAAAAGAAAAGAAAATCAAATAAATAGACCGATCCCTCGAAGGATGACTATCATGTATATCATTCTTGCCATCTATATCATATATGTATAAAGTAGACCATACCCTCAAGGATGGCTACTCTTTTGTATTATGGCATCGAAGGCTTCCTATATTGATTAACCTTCCATTTTATTAACATCATAAGAAAGCTTCCCGCATGATCAACTTTCTTGCAAAGAAACTTCCCGCATTGACTAGTCTACTCTTTCCCCTTCCCAGTTGGGGCATAGATTTATGGAACACCATTTATGGAGAATCCTCTTCCCATGTACAAGTTACATCACAAACCCCTTTGTCGTGTCAACATTAGGTTTATGAGTTCATTCCATCCTTGTTTCTTTCAAGATTTTTGGTATAACTAACTATTGTTAGTTATATACTAACATCTGCTTTCGGTCACATGTGCCTTGCGTTACCTGGATCCCCCTTTCATTTACCTCCAATGCTATTAGAGGCATATTTTCCTTGTGTGTTCCTTGATGACGTAGCATTGTTTGTACCCTTTGGTCACATCTTCTTTGATTAGTATCTATTATCTCATGTATTACACCTTAGCTATTTCATATAACTTTATTCAATCTATCTCATCTTAAGTCCACTTTTTTGGCCATCTATATTCCACATTTAGAGATTTTTATTTCAATATTTTGAGTCATCCCCTTATCACCTCGAAGTCCACATTTGTGGCCATATTTATTTTCCCTATGGGAATTTTAATTCAACATTCATTCTATTCATTTCTACTCTCGAAGTCCACCTTTGTGGCCATATTTCTTTTTCCTCTGGGCATTTTAATTCAACATTCACTCTATCTATTTCTACCCTCAAATTCTACCTTTGTGGACATACCTATTTACTCTCCTTTGGGAAATTTTATTTCATAATCCTATCCAATCTACTCTTAAGGTCCACCTTTGTGGCTATATTTATTCTCCTTAGGGCATTTTATTTCACAATCCTATCCAATCTACTCTCAAAGTCCACCTTTGTGGCCATATTTACTCTTCCTTCGGGCATTTTATTTTATAGTCCCCTCTAATCTACGGAAAAATTCCACCTTTATGGCCATATGTACTTCCCTTTGGGAATATTATTTCACAACATGTCTTCTAATTTGCCTTTTTGACCATTTTCACATCCTTTACTCTGGCACCATTATTTCGATCCTTGTCCTTTTCGACACATACCCTTTTTCTCAATTCCCCATGTACAAAGGATTTCACATAATTTTCACATTTGGTTACGCATAATTTGATGTTGTATATGACCCATTGGTCATCCCGACTTGCATCTATTTGAGAGGTTTCCCATTGGATTCTCTCCATTTTGCAGTGATTTTCGCTACTCACCGGCCTCGTAGAACATTGTCGTAGTCTCCATTAAGAAAACCCTATGTCCCATACCCATGTGATATTAGAGGCACCGCCATATTTTTTATTGTTATTACGATCCTTTTTTCTTGGGGCATCTTGCCTTTGTTATCCTTTTACCCATTTTCTTCACCCACCCGCCCTTCATCATCTACCTTTTTCAAACATGTCATTGATTTACCATAGAGTTAACGATCCCCTATTTGAGGGGGAGATCATCATCAACCTTCCATCAATCCTCATCACACTCTTTATCTCTCATCATTTTTGTCTCATGGCTTACTAGCATAAACCACTTGACAAAAAGGGGCAAATGTATACACCAAAATTTGGTATCCCTACCCTTGTCTGCCGGTGTGTGCATATTTCACCATGGTCCTAGCTAGACCCCCTTAATCTAATTCATCTCCCTTCATTTAATTTAAATGCCTACTTATTATCCCATCACCTTTAACCCTCATTACTCAACATTAATTAATTAATATCCATTAACTTTCCCTAATCAAATCTTCATTTAGGATGATTTTATCCTAAATATATATCCCTATGCTTTTTCTAGATTTTATCCTACCTATATTTATCCCCTAACTACCCATGACACATCCCTAAATAATCTCTTTCCCTATACAAGCTTTAAAGTAGCTTTTCTCATTCTTAAAACCTCAAATCCCGACTAAATCACAAAATCAACCCCATTGGGAAAGTTTCCTCGTAGTTGGTGACTACCCAACCCAGTCATCATAAATCCAATAAGGATGAGTTTTTCCCCTTCCAAAAGAGACACACAATCACACATGTGTGACAAAAATTGGATTTCTTTCATTATGTGATTTCATCTTTGAACCATAGCATCCTAGCAACTGTGTTAACCTTCTTACAATCCTTGGAAGCTTGTTTTGATCAACCACTTGACTCTAGGAGGCTTACACTATTTTTTTGTATTATCTGATGTTATTTCTATCACTATATTATTAGAACTAACATTTTACAGTCAGATCATCTTCAACAACACTCGGGCTCCATTATCAACCTTCTCTTCATGAGTAGCTAAAATAGACTAACTAGGTAGTGTAGGGATATTTAATCTAAGATATGAACAATTGTAATAAGGTAAATGAATGTAGTAAAGAAAGTATGTAAATGATCTATGTAATTATGTAAAAAGAAATTCTAACCCTAATGTGTAAGAAGGAAGAGGAAAGAACTCGGTTGATAATGATGCTAGCGGGACTATGTTGCAGAGGTGACTGGATAAATCAGGAGCAGGAACAACTATGTGGAGGTACCAAAATAAAAGAGCTAGAGGATCTAATTGGACTAGAGTGTGTGAAGGAGGACTAGGAACCTACGGCTGCTCGGTCTAAAATCTAGGTGCCCCTGTTTGTGTAAAAGCTCTAAATCTAATCTTCACAGGGGAAAAGATGATCTAGAATACTCATTTTCTGTCACATCAAATTTTTTGTACCGTGTTGGATATAACCAATAAATTGAGATGAGAGAAAGACCTACAAGACCCCAAAACAAGCATCAAACCCTAAAAAATAAGAAGGCATATGAAGGGGTCTCACGACCTTAAGCGCCACAATGGTGGACTTATTAAATGAGCACTACACTACATCTTAGACCCGATGTAGTTCTATGTGGAAGTGTGTGAACATTCCCTAGGTTTCTCTTGTGCTAGTTGTACTTTGTAAAGTAGCGAGAAATAACTACGTGTAGAAAATGTAATAGAATGTGTGCATGGAATAGAATATAATCCCTCCCTTATGAAGTGTGATTCAGATGTCCTAGCCTTGTGCCTTGATGATGGAGCTATGTGGATGCACATGTTCTCCAATGTAATAGATGGATGTAACTCTAGATGGAGTGATAATAGTAAGTGATTCTAGGTCCCTCATTAGGCTCTCATAACTTTATATGTATAGGGTTCTCTAGTATAATTTTATAATTAACCCGAAAAGGCCGATCACCAAAAAGATAAAGATGTATAATGACTAGAAAGATCCTAAAAAGATGCAAGAAAGCTCTAGAAGGATTGGGGTTCCCCATTACTAACTGGGTGCCCAAATGAGGCTAACATAACATGGAATGACAAAATATGATTGGGCATATGGGTGCAAGAGGTTCTTAATGACAAAATAAAATAAAATAAAATGGCCAAAAGATGGGAGTTAATTAGTAATTTCTTCACTAAAGAACCTTCTAAATAGTAGTATGAAACCGAGATAAATAATGTCTAAAGTGCATTATTTTGTGACTACATTTTCCCCCACTTTATGTTGGTGAGCGGAAAGCTTGGTAACATAAATTAGATAGAGATGTGTAACCGATACTTGTAGAGTGATAATTAAGGCATACCAAGGCCTAGAAAAAGCGTGGAATGATAAAAAGATGGAGGAGCATAGAAACTAAAGATGAAAAATGTGCAAAGAAAAAGTGATGAGAGTGAACCTAAGGCGTAACACGCGTGTAATCGCTGTAATGTGTAGTGTTCTTGCATGGTTAGTAAAACATGTGTGATGTTAGGAGTGTTGTTGTTGACATTATTGTTGTTGTTTTTGCCCCCATTTGACTACTTTTTTCTCATACTATGGTCGGACATGCAAGGAGAGAATGATCAAGTAGTCAAATATGTATGTATGTAAGTGTAAAAATACTATGTAAAAGACGATGCAACCTAGAATTTACTATAGATAACCAAGGCATGCCGACACATCACTCATCTTGAGCTAATTACTCACCCAAAGTGCACAAAGGTACCAGGCCCCCCTTTATAGTTACTTGTATAGAATTTTTGCATGGTGATGTTTTAATGTATTTAGATTCATTATCATTCATACGTAATTCACAGTGCATAATTCAGATATGATATTTAAAGAACATGATAAAGGAGCTAAACAATAACTAAGATAATATTAACCATATAATAACTAGATTGAGTCATGTCTAACACCATAATTTAGCCAATATACTCCATTTCATAAATACTGTAAAACATAGAAGCTACATACACTGTGAAGTATCTCCATGAGTCAAACTCGCATCAAAACTCCACAATAATTAAGTACTGTACAATTCTAACTTGTTCTCTTAAACTACATAGTTCAATACATATTTATAGGGGTGGAGACTTTCCCTTCACAACCCATGCACTTCTCAAAATAGGTCACATGTTAATAATAGCCATGCGCCTTTACAAAGGTATGCACAACATGCAAGTGCTCTAATAATAGATTTCCTTTAGTTAACTCTAAGTAGAAATCCTATTATTAGTTTAACTTATGCATGGTGCTTTTCTACCACTTGTTCCCAAAATACCATTACATGTAGCACAAGTCTTCATCTCTATGTGTGCTCCACACACTATCTCCAAAAATAGCCCTTATCCATAAAACAGCCAATTCCCGATCTTGGGCGCTTCAATACTATTATAGCTCCACGTGCGTCCAGCGCCCTATCTTCACGTGCCCAATACTTATAATATTTTTAGCTGTTCAACATTACCCAACACTAAGTACATTGCCACATTGGCAATGGGAATTCTTCCTGATGTCTCCAATGATAAAGAATAAGTAATGAAATAATGAAAAGAATGAACCAAACTCTATACAAAAGAATGACATTTACTTTGCAACACCCTCTTCTTCAACTGGAAGGATTAATTATGGATACTCATTCTTGATCTTGGCCTCCAATGTCTGCCAATCATTCAACACATTCCTTGTTTTCTCAAGAATGTTAGTGGCTATGACATCTAGCTCATCTTGAGTAATTTTCTCTTTCTCATTCTACAGTATCTAAACAAAATTGGCCATACCTGATAACATCCCTTCCAGTGAATCCATCCTCTGTGCTATGAGCTTCCCAATCTCATCAATTCTTTCCTTATGTGGATCTTGGAATGCCGTAAGGGCCTCGTGCTTTTGTTTTACCAAAGTGCTAATATTTCTCCGTGCCCAAGTATTTCATCCTAAAAAAACCTTCATAACTTCATTATCCTCTACTAGAGTCCTGGTTCTTATTATGGCATCTGAGCGCCACACATAAATTAAGAGATTGGTTGGCTATCTTCAACTCTTCCTTAATGATTAGAGCAGGGCCTCATAAGTTGAAACCTTTCTAATAATCCTAGCGCTTACTCTTCTGGTTCTTCCTCTCGCATCCTTTTTCTTGAGAGGCACATTGGTCCTTCATCTAAAAGTAGACGAACTCGTGCACAGGCATGATAGTGCAACTTAGACTTAAAGTCCTAAGGAACCTTCTCCCGAAAATAAAGCCTCTACAAGAAAATATCATCTCGTGATCTACTTTGCCATCATCTTTACATTCTAGGCCTCTCACGTGACTGCATTATCACACTCTTGAGTAAGGCACTTGATTTCTATGTCCTTGTCCTTTTATCTTCCAATAGTGCCTATATTGTTGCTGCCTTATCCATATTTTTGTTACTTCTATGGACACCTTAATCAAAGCGTTGCTTACCTACTCATCTGAAAACTGAGTTGGCTTAATGGTCATATGGCATGTATGAGGCACCTTCCTCATCTTATTTGAAGTGCACACCTCCTCACAAACATCAAAATCAGGCTCATCCATGTGAGTCTGCATGCCCCAAGATAGTTGCTTGAGTGCGTGTATTGGCCATTTCAGGGTCCATCCAATCCCATCCATACAACTGTTTGTTTGGTAGTGTACTCTGGAAATGGGTTCTAATAATTTGTGAAGGGTCATTCATATAACCCAAGTCTTGATAACTTATCACTTCTTCTTCATGCACACCTGCATGCTCGCCAACATCCTCATGTGCTAATGCATCCTTTTCACGTTGTTCAACTACACTTCGCATCCTATGGGTTAAACACCTTTAACCACCTAGTTGACTTCCTCCTCATCTTTCCCTTCTTCCTACATGGGGCACATGAGGAATTTTGTATCTCCACCAACACTACTCTCTCCTTCACCAGAGATATTTTCTCGAATACTCATGCTAGGGTCTATAGTCTCATGTAGAATACATGCTCGCATGTCTCTTCATCATCTATCTCCATACTGGGGGTGGCCTCAACTCTATCTCTACTCATCCTTGGAGATTCCTCCTCTACCTCCTGTGTGTTTAGTTGTGGGGATTCCCCCTCACTATATTGTATAGGGAAATACTTCCCGTGATTTCTCCTCCTTCTCTTCATCCTTTACCGGGTTACGTGAGGTGATTTCCTTACTGGATGAAAAGTTACAAAACCAATGTCTCTTGAGGTGTGCCTCTTCCTAAGTATCCTTCTAGTGTGCACAATCCCAACACTGTCTTCAAGCTCCTCTTGTTATAGGATGTTTTCTAGTCCTGTATGTATTGGGTTTTTTGGAGTAGGGGAGCATATGCAACATTCCTCAAGACCCCACCATTTGCTTCTTCTTCGGTGAACCTAAAAGAGCCATATCCACACCCTTCACCATTTTCCATCCTTGAACCTTGGTCTAAGGTATATATAGATGTGTACTCGCTCAATCTGACCTATAACTAAGCTCTCTCGACATAATGTCCACAATTTTTGACTCCATAGTTTCGACATAGGCCTCTATACCCGGCCATACATATGTCTTGTGTAGAATGTGAATGTCTCAAGTCACTATCTCTCGCATCAAATGGAGTTGTTGCAGTATTATGAAATCTATTTATAGAGTCTTTGAAATACCTTGCCGTAAACACAAATGGCAACTTACACTATGGGATCCTCTCTCCAGACTTCATGTGGAAGTGCCCCGTGCTAAAATGTTTGGTAGATTACAAATTCATCCTCCCCACTCAATGCCTTGATAACTCTCACGGAATGCGCCATTCTCCTTCAAATTCCTTTCATAATCTCCTAAACCACTTGTCCAAACACTCTTTGCATGTGTTGAAAACATCTCTATGCAAAGTGTGTATTTAGCATATCTTTTGGCAGGGGAGTTGTTCTTTAATGGAAACTCCCATATGTTTTCCCCATGTATTGTCCTGGAACCCCAAATTCACTGAACACAATTAATAACAAGATTTCACCCTAGGTTATTTTCTCACCTTTATCTACTTGGTTGCCTCATTCACCAAGCTCTCTGCAATGTAACTAGTAATATTTTAGTAGGTCTTGTTGGCCATTTTGTGCACTATATGCAACCAACACATATTTACCTTGTTCCAATACTCACTGGCCCCTAGCTTACTCCCTTCCAACCGCACGGCTACTCTGGTGGCCATGTCTGGGATATTGGTGACCTTAAAAGCTTATCCCCCCTTTTTATACTGATAGAGGGAGGCTGTGGCATCAATGCCCTCATCATCTGTCAAGTCTCTAAAAATTTCTAAGCCCATATCATGTAACCCTGTTACCTTCCCGATCAACTTAGCAGTTATCCTCATTCTCCTACCTATGAAATAGAAATAATCCTCATGGACCCATGACATTAGCCACTGGTAAAATTACTCAGGATTTCCAAAGTAGGAAACTATAAGATCTACATTACACCCACACTCTCAAGAAATTTCTTCACCGAGGCATCTAAAACCCAAGTTCCATCCACCATTCACTGGTTAGTCCTTCCGTAGACTTCTACCGTGATGTCCTTCATGCATTTTACAGTGTGGTGGTTAATCTCTGAAACCCTACACTGAGTAATATTTTTTGTCCATGGCCACCCTTCAATGACTCCTTCTAGATACAACATTTCCACCAACCACTCCTCTACTGGATCATCAACCTCCTCTACCACTGGAGCTTTCCATGGTGCCATTGCTTCTTTTGATTTTGCAAATGCGTAGTGAAAACCCTAGCTACGAATGAAAACCCTAATTAGACTTCCATCGCATGCACAAACACCAATGATTAATTCCTTATTCCATTCCTGTGATACTCAACACCATGCTTAATTACATGACGAGATTACTCAATCCGTACAATACTGCCTGTTACTGACTCTTCTTTGCACTTCGCAATTTCTTCTCAAGTTCGCAAGGTAAAAATGACGTTGAGAACACCAACTTTAAACCATGTTTTCAAAAATTCCCTTCATTAATTTCTCCACCTACCACTATACATGGAATTAATTTCTCTTGAGCATGTTGCATACCTCATTATCCCACACTTCAACTTCCCACACCTCAAAATTTTGCACCTCAATCATAATTTCCGAGTGTACCACTACCTATATGTCCTAGTCCTCTTCTACATGTTCTTCCTTAAGACAAAGTATTTTATCCAATGTGACCCAACATACATAGTCTCAAATGCCACAGCCTCCCTTACAATTATACTGAGTGCCCAATGCTTTATGCGTGGTCTTAATGTTTTTAGCGATTCTCTAATTCTCATGAATTTTGAAACCTTGCTCCTTTTTTTCCTCTTGTGGTTACCCGTGAGTTCATTTCTTTTCCATGCCTCCTTTAACCACCCCACACTAAGGGTATGTGCAGTCCTCTGCACATATAAACACTTTAGATTGTGGTCACTTCTTGTTAAGAATAAAACTTAGCTTAATTCATCATTAGTTAATATTTGAATAAATGTAATAAGTTAAAGTATTTAATTTAAATACTTTAAACTTATGTCAATAGGTATTAGTTATCCTTAGTTGTTAGTTAACTAAGTGACACTGTTTTCATCCCAATGTTTGTGGGATCATGGTCTATATTGCATATTTTGTTCCCGATGATTTCCATAAGGGGCAGTTAGGGGCAATATGCTATTTCTTGCATATTTTCTCGATTAGGTGATTTGTTTCCATATATTGTGGATGAGATAGAAGCTGTCCAATATCTATAAATATTGCAGCTCTCTCATTTTTTGTAATGCTTGATTTTGATATTAATAAAATACACAAGCACTATCTTGTTTATGTGCAAAGCTTCTGTGTCAAATATTGTTTTCAAGTATTCATTGTCAAGATTTGGTATTAGATCAGTATTTTGATCCAGGGAGAGTGTAGGAAGTTTTAGGGAAGTTTAGGGAGATATGGAGAAATTATAGAGCTAGGAGGAGCCATAGATACCCCTATCCATTTCATAGCCCTACCCAAATCCACACCTTTGTTCACGGTTGATTTGTAGTTAAACTACACCTAGAGTACAATCACATGCCCTTGCAGACCTGGATGCAACTCTATTGCAAAAGGTGACATTGTTTCATTCTCTAGGATTTTTTTTTAATTTACCTGCACCTGTAATTTTTTTAAAATTGAAGCATTTAAAAAAAAAAATATAATATTTTTGTATTGTGGGAACCCGAGATTTTCAAGCTCCCCACATAACTTCTCCTTCTTGTTCTCTGTGCTTTGTTTTTTCATATATCTGGCAAGAGAATTGTACATGTCTATGAGAAGATCTCTATCCAAAGCATCTAAGCCTGTAGCAATTGAGGAGGAGCAACGAGATTAGAGATCAACCTGCAAGAAGAAAATATTTCACGGCGGCCAAGGTTATTCTGAAAGTGAACCTACAAAATAGAAAGGTGAGCAACGAAGCCTCCAAACATCTGAAACACTAATCTGCAGACATAGTAAAATTGGCCAAAAATGTGAAAGAATTCTCAGGAATGCAATAAAAGAAAGGAAAACGATGGATATATTGAAGGTGGCGGAGAAAAAA
Organism: Taxus wallichiana var. yunnanensis; assembly: GCA_018340775.1. Lineage (NCBI taxonomy): Eukaryota > Viridiplantae > Streptophyta > Pinopsida > Cupressales > Taxaceae > Taxus > Taxus wallichiana. The sequence goes on along the minus strand of CM031240.1, from coordinate 348,751,811 downwards.
TGGTCAACATGGATAGGCAAGCCCTAATTTTTTGGATTTTACGAAAAAAATTAGAAGTAAAGAAAAAATTCCATTTTTGGAAATGGGCCCGAAAGATATTGAAATTGTAACTTAAAAGAGTCATAACTTTCAACTGGTACCTTGGATTGAGGTGCCATTTTTTTGAAAGTGTGTTATTTTCGTGAGCTCTACATATTGGTCTAGTTTTGTAAAAATTGCAAAAATTAGATTTTTTTGTATTTGAAAAGAGGCCAAAGAGTCCAATTTTTTTTTCAAATCGGCCAAGAGATCCATTTTATTTTTGCAAATCAGCCATACAGCCAAATTTGTAACATGGCCAATAGTGCCAAAAATTCATTGTACACGCCTGAAAAGGAGCCCAAAATAAAAAACAAATATTTTTTTGGGGGGTGTGCATGCTTTAAGGGGGAAAAGTGTTTTATTTTTTTCTTTATTGTTTATCAGTCTTCACAATGTCCACAATTATGACACCAAAATTATTTTTTCCAGATTCTTCAATTTTGTGTTTGATAATTATCCAACATAGAAAAAAAAACTCACACACAACTTGATTTTGAAAGTCTATGATTTGTTGTTTCTGGTACATTAACAAGATCTACAAAAAATGCTACACAACAAGCTACATTTGATCATGCAAATCAAAAAGAAAATTTAATAATCTTGTTTAGTGTTTCAGATGAGGTACAACCTCATATTTGTGAGGCCACAACAACAAAAGAATCTTGGGACAAGTTGAAAATAGTATATGAGTCAAAAAATAAGAACACAATACTTCATCTCCAGATTCAACTATTGAACTTGAAAATGTAACCAATTAAAAAAGTTGAAATGTTTTTGAGAAGAGTAGTAACTTTATGTGCACCACTTCAAGCTTTGGAAGAAGAAGTAATTGACACATCACTCGTGCCTATAGTATTGAGAGATATTCCTCCTTATAGGATTTTTGTGACCACGTTAAACATAACTCGTCAAAATAATTTTTTTGAAGAGTTACTGAATAAGCTACAACAAGAGGAAGCTATTCACTCAACTATTGAAACTGAAGAACATGCACTTGCTTCTAATCAAAAAGGAAAAAAAGGCTAAGTCTATTAAACAACTTATGAAGAAAGGTAATACTCAACAAGGCCAAAAGGACTAACAAAAATGTCTTATTTGTGGTAAAAAATGACATGGGTTAAAGAATTGTTAGTACAACACATTCCAACAAGGTTCATCAAGTGGTAAAAATTTTAATTACCAACAAACAAAATCAGGCCAACAATAGAGTAAACAGGGACAAAATAATAAAAAGTGGAAGAATAAACCAACTCAACAAGGAAATGTAGTTGAACAGGAAGATCAATTTGATGATGATGACTTCCTATATTCTTCATAGTCAAATGAAGTATCCAATTCTACAAATCAAATTTGGTATGTCGACTCGAGTGTAACTCGACACATGACATGAAAGAAAGATTAGTTCTTGACAATGAGTAAAACACCCGCCAAAAATCATGTCTCTTTGGGTAATGATACATCTTACAGTGTTGAAGGCATTGGTTCCATTTCACTACCACTTGAGCAACATTATTGTAAAATTATAGATGTTCTTTATGTCCTTGGTTTAACAAAAAATCTTTTATCCATGAGTCAATTATTAGATCACAATCTCAAAATTGACTTTGATTGTAAAGGCGGTAAAAATATGTGCCTAATTTGAGATAAGTCACGAAGCTCAATTTTTTTTGCAAAGCTTCAAATGTGGGAAGAATGTTTCAGTTGGATTTTGTTCAAAAAAATGATCAAGCACTTGTAGCCAAGGATACATCATTGGATCAACTATGGCATCGAAGACTTGGACATGTGAGTTTTAGCTATCTTGACACACTTTGTCGATACAATATGGTTAGGGGTTTGCCACTTATAAAAAGGGTACATATAAATGTCAGCATTGTTTGGCAAGAAGACAACATAGAGCACCATTCAAACATAGTACATTTCGGGCTAAGGAAAACTTGACTTGGTGCATACCGATCTGTCGGCGGACCAATGGGACCTAACCACTGGGGTTTAAATATTTCATGCTCTTTATTGATGATTTTCAAGAAAAATGTGGATATACTTTCTTTCTACAAAAGACTAAGCTTTTGAAACTTTCAAGAGGTTCAAAGCCCTTGTTGAAATAGAGTCTGTAGTAAAATAAAAACACTCGCTCAAATCAAGGGGGAGAATACACTAGTAATGAGTTCAATGATTTTTGAAAAACATGTCATTCGTCATCAAATGGATCCTCCTCAAACACCACAATAAAATGGTGTTGTTGAAAGGTGAAATCGTACTATCATGAATATGGTGTGATGTATGATTGATGATGTAGGTTTATCAAAACATTTTGGGTGAAGCAACTAAAATGACATTCTATTTACTAAATAGAGTTCCCACTACACTCTTGATGGAGTAACACCACAGGAAGCATGGTCAAGGCATAAGCCATCTATTTAACACCTTAGAGTTTTTAGATGTAAAACAAGTATGCACATTCCTTAGAAACAAAGAACTAAGCTTGATATGAAATTAGAAAAACTTATCTTCTTGGGATACAGTGATGAAGCACTTGGCTATAGACTTATGGATCCAAAAACAAGGAGGGTATACACTAGTTGGGATGTTGAGTTCTTTGAGAAGAAAGAAGCAGATGATCCTTCCATACACTCACATGATGAAAAAATCATCCCTATAGTGAAAACAAAGGATGATAATCACTTTGATAATGACAGTGATGATGGGGAAGATGGTGAAATTCAACCTCCCACAGAACCAAAAAAGTATGCCTAAATGGTATACAAGTATGATTAGAGATGTAAAATTGGATAGTGTCCCCGACACATCTACCATTGGAATTAGGACTTACAGTATGGCTTGAAATGAGGTCAATTTGGCCTTAATGGATAAAGTTGTTGAAACTACTGAGCCATCAACAATTTCAGAAGCCCTACAGTCTAAACCTTGGAAAGATGTTATGGATGCAAAATATAAGTCACTTATGAAAAATAATACATGGCAACTTATAGATCTTCCACCAGGAAAAAAATTGATTGGATGCAGATAGATCTTCAAAATGAAGTACAAAGCATACGAAATTTTTTATAAACACAAGGCTAGACTAGTTGCTAAGGGATATGCTAAAAAAGAAGGCATTGATCATAAGGAGACTTTTTCTCCCACATCGAAGATAAAAAATTTCAGGTTAAAATTTTCTCTAGCTACACAATTTGGTTGGAAAATACATCAAATGGATGTGAAAAGTGCCTTTCTTAATGGTGATTTACAGGAAAAATTTTACATGACTCAACCATAAGGTTTTGTCATACCAGGTAAAAAGGAAAATGTATGTAAACTCATAAAATCACTATATGGTCTAAAGCAGTCTCCTAGGGCATGGTACATAAAAATAGACGAGCATCTCATTCAATAGGTGTCGATACGATCCTAATCTCTATCTCAAAAATTAAGGGGGGAGATAGTGATCATTGTAGTATATGTCGATGATCTAGTCATTACTGGAGGATCAGTGAGGATGATTGAGTCAACAAAGAAAGATCTAACACGATCATTCAACATGACCGATCTCAGGATTCTGCATTATTGTCCTAGACATGAAGTTTGGTGAAAAAAATCATATCTTTGTGTCACAATTGAAATACACCAAGACAACACTTGAGAAATTCAATATGATAGATTGTAAGCCATTTTCTACACCTATGGAGACAAGAATTCAAATATCTCGAATAGATCCATCACCACAAGTAAATGTAACTCTCTATCGGTAGTTGATCGAGAGTCTCATATACTTGACTTACACTAGGCCGATATCAGTTATGCATTTAGCTATCTTTCACTGGTTCATGCAAGAACCAAGGGTTTCTCACTAGAAAGTAGCAAAGTAGATACTGAGGTACATCAGAGGAACTATGGACTATGGCCTAGAATACAAGAAGAATAATAAATTTTTCTTGACAGGATATTTAGATTTAGATCATGCAGAAACATAGATGATAGGAAATCCACTTCATGATTTGTATTCTTTTTGGGATTTGGATTGATATCATGGGGAAGTAAGAAGTATACTTGTGTTTCAAGATCCTCCACAGAATCATAATATCATGCGGAATGTGGAGTTGTATGTGAAGTGATATGGCTCCGATGTATACTTGAAGGAATAGGAATAGATAGAAAGATCCAACAATCCTACATGGTAATAATGAAGGAGTAGTAAAAATTGTTCGAATATAGTTTTTCATGAGCACACCAAACACATTGAGGTACAAGTACATTTCATTCACGAACATGTTCAAAACAAAAACATCCAGCTCCAATATTTCCCAATAGATATGCAACATGCAGATGTCTTCACAAAGTCACTTGCTCGAGGTAAATTTGAGGGTTTTAGAGAATTTATCTCATGTTCACTTGAGACCATGCTGAATTAAGGGGGAATGTTAGGAATAAAACTTAGCTTAATTCATCATTAGTTGATATTTGAATAAATGTAATAAGTTAAAGTATTTAATTTAAATACTTTAAACTTATGTCAATAGGTATTAGTTATCCTTAGTTGTTAGTTAAATAAGTGATAGTGTTCTCATCCCAATGTTTGTGGGATCATGTTCTATCTTACATATTTTGTTCCCGGATGATTTCCATGAGGGGAAATAGGGGCAGTTAGGGGCAATATGCTATTTCTGCATATTTACTCGATTAGGTAATTTGTTTCCATATATTGTGGATGAGATAGAAGTCATGCAATATCTAAAAATATTTCAGCTCTCTCATTTGTTTTGTAATGCTTGATTTATATATTAATAAAATACACAAGCACCGTCTTGTTTCTAAGCAAATATTCTTTGTCAAATATTATTTTCAAGTATTCATTGTCAAGACTTCTGGCACGCAAATGTGCTTATTACACAAAACATAGAACTAAATTGACAAAACATAGTGACGAAGAAGGAAATACATTGAATGAAATACAGTAAAGGAAATCTAATCTAAATCACAATACTACCTTATTATAAATACCAAGAAGACTTATTCATAGTAGGGATTCAACCTACTCCTATTGAAGTATCCAGGTAACTGTGTTCCATCAAGCACCTCTAACTGGCAAGCACCTGAGTCAAGTATGTGAGTGATAACATGTGGTCCCAACCAATGCACCTTAAGCTTGCCTGGTGGCACATAAAATTTGAATCATAAAGAAGTACCATCTACTTGACCTCAAGCTTCTTGTCCTTGATGTGTCTGTCATGCCATGCCTTATATCTAGCCTTTTCCTACTTCTGAATCCAATGTGCTATGATGCACCTCTCATCCAACTTGTATTATCTTGTCAATTATTTCTTCTAATGCTTTCTCATCAGCGAGACCTCCCGCACACACAATACATAAAGAAGGTAACATAAATTCTCTAGGAAGAACTACTTCTTTGCAAAACACAAACTGAAAGGGCATGACCTTATTCAACCTTTTGTAGGTTGTTCTATATGCCCAAAGTACAACAGAAAATTTATCATCCCAATCCTTCCTTCCAACATCATAATTTTTGTCATGTATGGCCCAATATCTTATTGAAAGACCCAAGAAGTCCCATTTGTTTGAGGGTGATAGGGTGTAGTCTTGTGGTGCATGACCATAAATTTATCCAATAATATCCCGATAATATCATTCAAGAAATGTGTGCCCCTATCACTTGTCAAACTTAATGGACATTCATACCTAGTAAGAATATTTTCCCATAAAAACCTTTCTTGTAGCCGTTGTAAAATCCTTTGTGGGTGCGGCTTCGCCCATCTAGTAAGATAATATATATAAGTGATGATGTAGCGTGATCCAGCTTCTATACACGGATGGGGAAATAGGATCCACAAAGTCAATTTCCCATTTCTCAAAAGGTTCTACACTTGAAATAGGCCTCAAAGACATTTCATCTCTCCGACTGTGTTTTTCAATGTGCTTGAAAATGATCACACGCCTTACAATACTCTTTACAATTCTTGTACAGGGTCTCCCACCATAAAGCAATGAGTAGAATCTTACGTGTATTAGTGTAACCAACATAGTTCCCTCTCTGCAATACTTCCATGAGCCTCATCCATGATAGCCATGCACTCATGTTCTAGTACACACCGATGTAATACTTCATCTTGGCCTAGTTTGTATAAGTCACCATTGATCAATATAGAAGGTGCAATGTGAATTACAAGTTATTTATTCTCCAGGGATTTCATTCCTTCTGGCACCATACCTGTTTGTAAAAAGACAACAATATCTTCCAATTCCAGGGTACACGGTTTAACTTGCATAGTTGTGCATTTGGAATTGTATTTTCAATATTCTGCATGTCCTCTCATGATTGAATCCTTGACAAATGATCTAGGGCAAAATTTCTTTTACCCAAATTTAACACAATTGTAAAGTAAAATTCTTAAAATAATAGCACCCATCAATATGTGTGCCCCTGTAAAATGGGCTTGTTCACCAAGTATTTCAATGCCATGTGATCTGTATAGAATACAAAATGTGTTGCCAGAAAATAATGTCTAAACTTATGCAGTGTGTAGATCATTGACAAGGCCTCACGCTCCATGGTTGTATAGTTCTGTTATGCAGGAGTCATCTTTCTACTAGCAAAGAAAATAGGATGATCTATAATACCTTCTCCAAGCTATGCTAGTACTATGCCAATGGCCGTGCTAGAGGAGTCTACATGTAAGTGAAAAGGTAAATTCCATGAAGGAAATCATAAGATAGGTGGCGTAGTAAGTTTCTCTTTGATAATTTCAAATGTGCGTTCTATTATTCTCCCCAATAGAAGGTTACTCCCTTTACCTTTTAATAACTCCTCCAAGGGTGTGGCAATCTTAGCATACCCTTTGATAATTTTTTTGTAATACCTGTGTTGCCCAAAAATCCACGCACCTCACTTTAAATAGTAGGCTCCTCCGGGCCTATGATAACTCCAACCTTGGTTGGATATACTAACAAACCCTTCTTGAGATGATATGCCCTAGCAGGTCCCAAAAGGCATAACAAAGATGCACTTCTTGATGTTTAAAGAGATGCTCAACTTCCCGCATCTTTCAAACATTAAGCACAAGTTTTCACGATGATCTTTGACAAGCCCATATACCATCCATTCATCTAAGTAAACCTGCAAGAGTTTGTGAATAAAATCCTAGAATTCTTGAACAACTATGCACAAGAATATTGTAGGTGCGTTCTTCAAACCAAAGGGAATCACCATATATGCAAAACTTTCCCATTCAATCATGAATGTTGTTTTCTCTTGATATTCCTTAGCAATTCATACCTAATGATACCCAGAGAATCCATATGTAAAAGAGTAGATTTCACGTCCTGTAATGCCTTCTAATATTTCCTCGGTGAAAGGCGTAGGAAAGGATCAGTCACACATGCAACATTCAACTCTCAGGAATCCATAAAAATCCTAATCCTGCCATCTTTCTTTATACTGATTACCATGGGGCTAAACCATTCTAATTCTTCTAAGGGCTTAATGATGCCGATTTCAACTCGTTGTAAATTTCTTCTTTAACTTTTATGCGCAAGTTAGGGTTCATCATGTAAGGTCTCTTCCTAACTAGGCACACACCTTATTTTAACTTAATCTTCATCTCACCCAAAGATTCATGGAATCCCTTTAACTCATGGTAGCCCCTAGGAAATAAATCCTAGAAATCATGTAATAACTCAATTATCTTAGCCACCTTAGAATCTAACCAATAGTCCCCAATTATGGCCTCCTTAGGTTCATCATCCATACCAATGTTCACCTTCTTAGTATTCATAGGTTCATGGTAGGTGCGTGCCTTCTCATCCATGTTGTCCAAGACCTCGTGCATACCTTCTAAATGATCAATGTCCAAATTTTCTACTTCCTCGTCATCCACTATATAGACCATTTTTCCTTTCTCCTTCTCAAGACATGCTTTCTAAAGTAGTTTGGTATATATTCCCTCTACTTCATCGAAACGCCTGCCCTTGGTTCGGTCTTGCCAAATAACTTCTGAATGATTTCTTTAGCCTTTGCACTTGTCTCTCCTATAGTCATCATTCCATAACCCGTAATGCCTCTTTCACCGGAGGTTTAGTGGAGAAGTAGTCAAAAGTCTAGCTCATTCCTACAGTCAAGTCTTTCCAATTTCTAGTCTCCTTATGCAACTCTCGCATAAACATACCAAGTGCATGCGTAACCTCACAAGTTGGAATAAAGCTTGTGCACCCACAGCCAAGGTGGTAAAGCTTCCTACCCCTCTTTCTAGAGTCTCTCACACTTTGCTAGATGTGGTGTTTGAACAAGACTTTACCATGATATGTGTAGATATGAGTAGTTGCATTACTCTTGAGGAGATGGGTTGATAAAGTAATTCTCACTTCCCTCCATTCTATGAGATTATCTTGGTGAACCATCCACGAGCCGCTGTCCCATGCACAATGTATATACCATTATATTACTTATTTTAACATGATCCTCCCACTATTTTTCCATGGCACGTAGGAATACATCAGGGTTTCCTTCACCAATATACTAGGGTACACGATCGCTAATTAGCCTTTGCTAACATAACAAGGCCTACCCATGCACGTAGATGCACTTCTTACTTCACACCTAACCATCTCATAGGTGCCATGTGCCTAATTATAACAGTGATACTTGTAGTATCACTAATGAACTATGCATCATCCCATTGGAGGATTCCTTCTTTAGATGGCTCGAGTACTTCAAGATCTCGAATGACACACACATAAATTCTGTTTAGGTCTTCCTCACTTAAGGGTTCCACATAAGGTGTAGACTTCCCATCTGTTAAAGGAATAATAACTCACTCTTCCTTGTTCCCAAAGTTGATGTAGCCCTTGTTGAACCATAGATCAACATTATTTGTATAACACCATGGGTTCTCGAGTAGAGCCGGGAAGCTGTCTACCTCTGTAAGCGCAATACCTTGAAGTCCCCAGTGAACTTGGCCCCAGTATAGTAATGTAAGCATCCTTCAATATGCCAATGGGAGTGGCCTTAGTTCGATTTGTTATAAACAATACATTAAAGGATGGCTGTAATAGAGGTCTACCCATTTACACCCATACATCTAAAGTAAGCACATTAAATTCCATGCCTATATCAATCAAGATGTTGCTTAAAATCCACCCATCCATGGCAACATTCAGGTGATCTCTTTATCTTAATCCAAGCTATGGGGAGGAAGATCAACATGTAGGATCTACCCTCCATTCTCGCACCTATGCGCAGAGTGTTTCCTGTTAACCATTTCCCTAGTAATGGAATAATATTCTCCTGGCGCAACATCTTACATACTTCTTTCAAGTCATCAATATCCGACTGGGATGTCTCTGCTACCTTCTTCTGATCCAAATTCTGTGAATGCTCTTTTAGACACTGTATTTCACCCTGAAGATTTCTAAGCACCTCCATGGTCTCCTAATAAACCTCCTTCTGATGTGTAGGATCTGGGTATCGGGCATGCAAAACCTCCTCCTTACTAATGGTAGGATTTTTTTGTGATGTTTCTCTCGCGCGCAACGTCAATGTGTGTAGTAATATTCACAGTACTATTTCCAGGTTATGGTGCAAATTTTGGCATCCATTGGTTTTTTATGATGCACCGTATTCGAATAATCCCTATGCCCTTGTTCTCCTATTTATGTTGCTTGCTAAGATGCTCATATAAGTCTGGTACTCTTCATAATTATCTTTTTCTACAAAAGAACAAGTAACATTATGAGGACATTTGCATTGGTAGTGGTCGGAGATCCAAACGTATAACATGTACCATGAGGAAAATCACCTCATCCACCACCATGGCCTTGAACCTTGAATCCACCATAGTATCCTCACCATCTACTACAATTGCCATCAAAGCGCCCTTCATCCCGATCGTAACACCATTAAGTGCGATCATGATCATGTTGCTCACTTTTTCCTTTAGAGTTACTCATAACTTCATCTTTCGTACACCAATATCAATGACATCATGGATATGATCAATCACCGTCTGTAATCTTTAGTATTATGAGTCATGGACCAAAAATATTACAATATCAAGATACGTTCTTTCTTATCATGCAATGCAACAATGGGAATCGACTCACATTGTGGTCTAAATGACATATTTCATAGTTCAACAATAATGAGCATACTCGATCTAGGGGGAAAACTATCTTTAGTGTGCCCTTCCACTTCACAATCTATACACCAAACCCCGTGCGCATCTCATGCACCGAATTGGCCAATATTTTCTCCAACTAATTTTCATTTGCATCAATCCGAGCCTCCAGAAATGGGCTCACTCTGGTGTCTAAACTTCTGACTATTTCAACGTGCAATGCTACTTCAAGAACTTGGTGTGGATCTGTATACGTCTTATGTGACAACGCCCTCCTAAAAGGTGTGATCAAGCCTCCGAAAAACCATTGTGCATGTTGACTTGCATAGATATCATAAGAAAGTTTTGACAACAATGTTTTGAAATGAGCATCATATTCTCGAACACTCTCAGTAGTTCCCTACTTGATATCCTTGAGCACGCTTATGATTTTCTGCTCAAAATCGGGATATGAAATTCCTTGAGGAAAGCATCTCGTAATGCTATATAATCCATGCAATTCTGATTTGGGTCAAACTTCATGTGCTAACTATGTGCGCGTCCTTGTAACATAGTCAGTAAAACCGACTTGCCTTGCATTCGAGGCCATGATCCCTTTTTCATACCATAGTATTTCACACATATAAACATGCTCAATAACATCTTCTATTCCCCTATATTTTGGAAGATGAAGTGACATCTCCATATAGATATTCTAGGGTTAGTGAGGACCCTGCCCACTAGATCTAGAACCTCTTGTGTTACCCCCTTCCCGCATCCACTAGATCTAGAGCCACTTGTAGTAGGGATTGAACCAAAAGAGACACTACCCCGTGTCTCAAAAATGGTACTAAACTTAACTCCCATAGTTTGAGAAGTGGTACTACTCCTAGAGGTGAGTCAAACATTCTACCCGCTTGTATTTTGTGGTGATGACGCACTTGAACAAGTACCTCCAACAGGTCCCCCAAATAAGAAGGATGATGTTTTCCCAGCCATGGAACTACTTGGTATTTGGAACTACTTGGTATTTGTTAACTCACTCTTTCTATTCTACCACCCAAACTAGCTTGTTGAATATATATATTTTTTGATTGATAAACGATTTTGACTGGAGCTATGAACCGGTGAGGAAAGGGCCCCAACCCAACAACAAGAAGAGATGTGAGAAGACAACGGAAAGAAGAGGAAGAAAAAGAGAGAGAGGAAGAGAGGGAAAAGAGAAGAAGGGAAAGGAATAAGAGAAGAGGGGAGAATGGGGAACACCGAATTGGTACTAGTTTGTTGAATATTGGCTGTATTAGAAACTGGAAATCTAAGCGCAAGGACTAGGTCACTAGGTATATTTAGATGTGTGCCCACAACCCATGTTGTTTTTATTGGTGCACTCTCATAAGATACCAAGAGGGTTCCCTATCATGCTTTCCTAGATGGGGGATCAGCAAATGCCCTAGCTCTACATCCTCTACGCGAGCTTCAAATCCTTCACGAGCCATCTCTCTCTGTAACACCATCCACTCTGTAACCTCACACTAATTTGTTAAATCCATCTTGCACACCTCACTAAACTTGAGATGCCTTTATTTTCTCTGCCTCTCTTCCGTTAGGTCCACCATCTTTCACCAAACCCACTCCTACCCCCATGTGTGGTGGGGTTTAGCTAGCCATCGCTTCTTTTCCAAATTCAGGGTTACTAATAAGATCTTAATCACTAGTGGAATGCCTTGTAGATAATTTCCCCTGGGATAATGTAAAAACTGAAACTCAACTACCTCTGGGAAATAATAAGTGGAAATTGAGTATTCTAAGATATATCTATTTAGAACACCACAAAACCAAGTATCTACAATGCGCGTCCAAATTAGATCAACATCATAGAGGGTATGAAATTCTTCCTGCATCCAAACAAGTGTGTAAAACCTCTAATTCCTTTTAGATGCATAAATAACTAGCCACTCATATAGTTCTATCAGGAAGATGGCAAAGAAATTCTTGTAAAAATAGTCATATAAGTTCTACTCCACCCATGCACAGGTGTTAAAATAAAATCTAGTGCTAAATATCCAAGTGTATTCTTCTTCCAAATATCTTATCCACTCTTCAACACTTGCTAAGGTCAACTGGTACGTCTTCATCACAAAACATCCCGAAAGTAACTTATAAAGAGGTCCTAACAACGGAACCAATGATGTAGACTAGAATTTACTCTAGATAACCCGCAGACACGTTGACAGATCACTCAAATTGATATGAGCACTCACCAAGTGCGCAAAGGTACCAGTCCCCCTTTATAGTTGCTTGTATAGAATTTTATCATGATGATGTTTTAATATATTCAGATTCATTATCATTCATATGTAATCCATAGTGCATAATTCAAATATGATCCTTAAAGAACATGATAAATGAGATAAATAATAACTAAGATAAGATTAACCATATAATAACTAGATTTAGTCATGTCTAACACCATAATTCAACCAATATACTCCATTTCATAAATACTTTGTAAAATATAGAAGCTTCATACACTTGTGAAGTGTCTCCATGAGTCAAACTCGCAAAGAAAACTCCACAATAATTCAATACATGCATCGTTTCCGACTTGTTCTCTTAAACTATATAGTTCAATACATATTTATAGGGGTGGGGTTTTCCTTCACCGCCCACGCACTTCTCAAAATAGGTCACATGCTAATAATAACCATGCACCTTTACAAAGGTATGCACAACATGTAAGTGCTCTAATAATAGATTTCCTTTAGTTAACTCTAAGTAGTAATCCTATTATTAGTTTAACCTATGTGTGGCACTTTTACGCCGCGTGCACCCAAAATACCCTTGTGTGTGGCGTCGTATTCATCTCTATGTGTGCTCCACATGCTATCTCCAAAAATATCCCTTATCCATAAAAGAGCCAAGTCCCGAGCTTGGGTGCTTCAAACTATTATAGCTCTGCATGCGTACCACACCCTATCTTCACGCACCCAATACTTAGAATATTTTTGGCTGCTCAAAAAAAGACACATGTATATGTATAATATGTAAATTGAAATGGAAAATGTAAATATAAATGGAACATGTGCACTGATCCATGTCGAGAAAGTAGACTATAGAAGGATATCATGTATCGCAAGTTTTTTGGGTGATCTTTGTTGTAGGCCAAAGAAGTGTAGGGTGGAAATGCTCTGTGTCCTCCAAGCTCTAACTACTTCCTTTAATGTGTTTAGAGATCTCTATATCATCTTGGTTTTTTGGGTGATCCAATGCCACTAGTCAAAGTAGTGTAGAGAGGCACACCCACTATAACCTCCAAACCTATAACTACATCCCAGAATGCTAAGGACACCATGTCCCGTGTATGGGGTTTCAGAGACTACTCGAACCCACTTGCTGAATATAACTTAACCAAACCAGTGTAAAATCTCTCGTGTTAGTATGTAAACTCCGAAATTATGCCCCCTCTTTGGGGATGCATGCGACGTCACTGATAGGAGAAATGTGGCCCCAAAAGAGGACCAACCGCATGTACATTGTAACCTTGAAAAGTGCTTGGTAGAAACTAAGGCACACACAAATAAGAAGGTTAGCCAAAGACAAGTGAAAACACACATGCATGTAGAAAACATTGTATAAGCTATGTAAATAGCATGTAAACTACCAAGAAAAGTAATGTGAACATGCAAGGAGACATTTAAACCACACAAAGAAGGTTACAAACATGTGACATCACTCATGATGTCACAAGACATGCAAGGCCATCATGGCTATAAACAACAAACAAGTGTACACACCAAACAAAGGGCATGACCTACAACCAATAACAAATAATAATAGACAATGTGATCAAACAAGTATGGAAAAAATATCCTGCATAACAAATGTTACACATAAAGCACCCGTTAGCATGTTAGAAAGATAACTAGTATGTCAAAAATGTGTATAAGCAAGTAAAGTGCTAATTACAAAATGAAACAATAACACTTGGAAATGGCGAATGTGAATGCCCCCAATGACTAGTGTAGGAAGGGTAGAAGGAAAGCATCCATATTGTGTGTAAGAGACATGTATCTGCGATCACAACTAGAAAAATGCATGAATGCACATGTGTGTATGATATAGATAAATGACATACAAGTAAGCTAACTAGCATGTGTAATAAAGTGATCATGAACAAGCAAAAGTAAGCAAGAATAAAAGCAACCATATATATAGTATGTTGTGGATGGGTGAAATGAAATGCAAGATAGAGTGATAGGAGACACATGCCCCCCAAGTGAATGGAAATGTATGCAATGAGGTTCATTTTGTTTCCCCCTCAGTATTCAAGAATGAACCGTAAATGAGAATGCATCATCAAGAAATGGTTGAGTAGTGTGTGTTGTGTCTAATGTGTTGTGATGAATGTATAGGTGTAGTGATGAGATGCGACCTATCGATAATGTGTGCATGAACCATATAACCGAAGCGTATATCACGACTTGATGGATTTCTAAGTGATTATTCAGCCTAATCCTATATCACTATGAGATGAATGGATGAGTTATGATTTATCCCTAAGTGTATATCACTACAAAATGTAAGGAGGGAGTTGTGATGTAACCTAAGGTGTATACCACTACAAAATGATGGAATATGTGATGATTTAGCCTCAAGAATATGTCACTAGCCTAGGATTGTCTCATGATGAAAGGTTGAATAGTAAACATGTGATGAAGTAATGCCAATTTGATTGATAAACCCTAGGCGGTGAGAATGGGCCGAGGAACTAAAGTGCATCATCGTAGTGAGTGCAAAGTGCATAAAGAAAATATGTTGATGAAAGATGACCATATGATTTGAGTGAAATGTGTAATGCAAGATGTAATGTAAGATGTAGAATGATAAGTGTAAGATACATGATGTAGACTAAGTGTAGTATGTAAAAAATATGAAAATGTGCGGTGTAATATGTATGGTATGTAGATAAATGAATAATACAATATGTAAGATAAGTAGTGTAGGATGTAAGACGCGTAAATAGTGATGTATGCTTAATGATGATTATCATGATGTATGAGGTGTAAATACACAAATGTCAAAATTTTGTATATGACATGTAGAATGTATGGTGTATGTCACATGAATTGATGAAATGTAATGTGTAATGCCTATAGTGCAAGTGTGTGGGGTTCTTGTGTAGTAAGCCATCAATAGTCAAGTGTGAACCAAAGCATAAGAGTGTATCATTGGGTAACGATGCTAGAATGTATGATGAATATACCTCATGCAAGGATATGAATGTATAAGAATGTAAAAGAGTATGATTATGACTATGATAAGACGAGGTGGGGGGTGATGTAGAGTGTTATGCCCCAAGTGTATGTAAGAAGATCATATAAATTCATCGAGAATATTATCATCCTCCGGGTCATAATCGAATGGGTAAGCATTAGTAACCTGATAAGAAACAATGTCTGGTTGATCACGTGAGCCATTGAGGTGTAAGGTGTACATGCCCATAAAATATTCCTCATCAATAAATGGAGGAAAAGGGAAATTGTGTGCATACCAATGAGTAAGATTATATGTATAACCTAGGAAAGAGCTATTGCAGATGAAAACACGACCAAAGGGCATAAGAAATGAAATGTTTGTATGACTAGGATCTAAGGTGCCTCCAATATAAGTAAGCCAAGATTCTCCTAATGTGAGTGGTGAAGATTGATGGCTGCATGCAAGAAATATCGTGAGATGAAAGATACAAAGACCATAGGTGACAATGATGATGACATACCCATAATAAAGATGAGGAACATATGGTGTAGGGTGGAGGTCCTCGAAAGTAAGGCCTAAGTGAGCCAAGCCCTCATGTGTACATATAGTGACATCGCATGTAGGGTCAAATGGAATGTGTTCCCAATATGAACCATTCATGAAGAACATGAAAGTGAATGGTGGGCATGCTAAGGTAGGTGGTGCATGAGAAGGTGGATGTGATAGAGCGACATCCATAGGCTAGACAAGCCCCTAATAAGGAATCATAGCAGTAGTAGTAATAGGTGGCATATAAGGAACTACATCTATCACACAAATGGTATCGTCAAGTTATGGTCGGTGGTTCTTTGATAGGTTGGGGATTGTCAGTAATATCTATGCATGGAATAGGAAGACTAGTATTAGGAGATTAATCGTATTACTGGAATGGGTCGTGTCACAAAATATGGTATACTCCATGTTCTCATGTAAAAATTTGACACAATGATGTACAAGTGGAAGTGACTTGCTTACATGACATGAAACCATGACCTACTAAGGAGATAATTATAGGAGACTAGGAAGTCAACAACAAAGAAGATAGTGTGGATAGTCTTTGGACCAACAATAATGGGAAATGTAATGTGACCAAGACATGGATGGAAAGAACCATCATAAGCACGAAGTGAGATACTAGATGGGCTAACATCACGAGTGAAAAAGACCTAAAACTTCAAGGAATGACATAGGACACAAGTTAAGCTCAGATCCATTATCAATGAGAGTACACTTAACAGTGACATTATGAATGCAAGATATGATATGCAAAGGTGGGTCATTATCAAAAGTGTGAACATCAGCGGGAAGGTTAGACTTGAAAACTAGGTGTGGAGAAAATGCATCAACAAATGCTTGATAAACTGAATTAGGATGCATGTTAACATGAATATGGGTAGTAGCAAGAAAATGTTGTACTCTATGTAATAAATTAGGATTTGTAAGCAAGTAATCATTGATTGAGATATTCATGATGACTCAACCCTAGGAATGAAGAAGGTGGAAGCGTGAATGAATGATTTGGGTTCACCAAAATGATTAACTAAAATAGACTAACTTCTAGTGTAGCGATAGTTAATCTAAGCTATGAACAATTGTAATAAGGTAAATGAATATAGTAAAGAAATTATGTAAATGATCTAAGTAACTATGTAACAAGAAATGCTAACCCTAATGTGTAAGAAGGAAGAGGAAAGAACTCAACGATAACATATTCTCGTGAGACTGTGTCGCAGAGGTGATTGGATAAATTAGGAGCAGGAACGACTGTATGGAGGTCCCAAAAAGGATGGAGCTGAAGGATCTAACTAGATTGGAGTACCTAAAGGAGGACTAGGGAACCTATGGGTGCTCTTTTATGAAATATGGGTTCCGTGGTCTCACGCAAAAGATCTCGAATCCAATCTTCACAGGGCCGAAAGATGATCTAGAATACTCACTATCTGTCACATCAACTTTGTTGTATCATGTTAGATGTCACCAATAACTTGAGATGAAAGAAATACCTATAATACCCAAAAACAAACATCAAACCATATAAAAAGAAAAATGATATGAAGAGGTTAGGCTAACCTCAACTTCCATAATGGTGGACTTACTAATTGAGCGCTACACTACATCTCAGACTCGACATAGTTCTATGTGAAAGTGTGTGTGAACATTCCCTAGGTTGCTCTTGTGTCAGTCATACTTTATGAAGTAGCAAGTAATAACCACGTCTTAAAAATGTAATAGAATGTGTGAATGGAATAAAATATAATCCCTCACCCTATGAAGTGTGATGCAAATGTCCTAGCCTTGTGCCTTGATGATGGAGATATGTGGATGTAAGTGATCTCCAATGTAATAGATGGATGCAACTCTAGATGGAGTGATAGTAGTAAGTGATGCTAGGTCTCTCATTATGGTCTCATAATTTTATATTTATAGGGTTATCTTGGTATAATTTTGTAATTAACCTTGAAAAGGCCAACTAACAAAAATATAAAGATGTCTAATGGCTAGAAAGAGCCCAAAAAGAGGTGAAAAAGTTCTAGAAGGATCGAGGCATCCATGGTGGGACTAGGGCACCCAAAGGCACCCAGCTTGAGGCTAAAATAACATGGAATGACATAATATGACTGGGCATATGGGTGTAAGAGGTTCGTAATGATGAAATAAAATAAAATAAAATGGCCAAAAGATGGGGGTTAATTAGTACTTAATTCACTCAAGAACCTTCTAAATAGTAGTATGAAACCGGGATAAATAATGTCTAAAGTGCATGATTTTGTGACTACACTTCCAGTTTCCTTACTTTCATGTTACTTTTTAAGTCAATCTACTCTCAACATTTCTCTACCTCTTTATAATCTCCATTCTAGACAAGGTCGCCACCAACCCATCACCCTCACACTTGTTTTTATAGTCAAAAATCATGTACTTTAGACATTTATTTATCCCGGTCTCATACTACTATTTAGAAGGTTATTGAGTGAAGAAAGTACTAATTAACCCTCGTTCCTTTGGCCATCTTGTTTATTTTATTTCATAATTTGTGACCTATTACACCCATATGCCTAACCATTTCCAAACATCCCACATTATTTTAGCCTCAATTGGGTGCCCAAATTTAGTACTAGGGCACCCATGGGTGCCCTAGTCCCACCTGGAGGGCACCCCATCCTTCTAGAACTTTCCCACCAAATTTTAGGCCTCTTCTAGCCATTTTTCATATTTATCTTTCTTGGGGTTGGCCTTTTTGGGGTTAATTACGAAATTAGAGCAAGAGAACCCTATAAATATAAAGTTATGAGACCATAATGAGGGACCTAACATCATACACTACTATCACTCCATCTAGAGTTGCATCCATCTATTGCATTGGCATCCACTTAGCTCTAGTATAGTCAAATCACCCGGATCTATGGTTCATGGGACCTCGACTTAGTCGCTCCTACTTTTTGATTTTCTGTTTATCACTACGACACATTTCGACAGAACCTCGTTACCAACTAATTCATTTTATCCTCTCTTTCAAACATTGGGATTTCTAATTCCATTAGTCTTATTTGCCTATTTCATTTACATACTTCTTTAGTGAATTTATTTACTACGTTATATGTCCTCCTAAATTAGATTAACTATCTTTTACTACATTAGTTTAGTCAATTTTAGTTAATCATTTCGGCGAACTCAACGTCTTTCACGCTTAGGATCTTTATTCTTCCTCTATCATGGGCTAAGTTTATTTATTTTATTTGCTTAGGAGATATCCTCATTACCAGGATATTTTGTAAAAAAGCTAGATTACATGTATCCGGATGATAATATGCCACCACATAGAATATGTCCTATATTCGATCGTTTATCCGACTACTACAACCCTAGTGATTATCCATCTACTCAACCCCTATTAGACTTGATTCAAGCCTTACATACATTATTTCAAGAAAAAAATGTGTCTATAGAATCCACGATCACATCCCTCAAATCTGAAATTCAACAACTTAAGGATGTTTCTCAATCACATGTTTGTGTTCCTTCTACATCTTATATGTAATCTATGTCTAATACATATAATCTAGTTGAACCTAAAGACATTTCAATGCCTTAGCCTCTTATGTTTGAGCATAATACTATGCCACATGACATTCTTACTCAACTTCTTAGTCATCAGTTGATAACTTTGCCACCTACTCATTGCTATCCTCCTTATCGGCTTATAAAATATCAAGGTCATCCATACTTGCAAATATCATATGATCAATGGACCAGGGTTTTATCTCATTTAATACGTCCCATATACAACTTCTACACCATGTTATACATATACTAGTGCACCTACTTCAATTTTTCTAAGAAAGCTCTAGATGATCCTCTTATTGATTACAAGCTTTCTATTGATGATCACTCACATGTGCCTACTGATCCTTCTCCTAATTAGGCAACTACTATAGTACAATCACATGATTCTCTTATCTCTGATATTACCTCTCCTCCACTTAATGATCATCACACCACTATTTCTCATGTGCCTTCTTTGAAAATACAAGCAACGACTAAGAAATCAATGACAATATCTCCAAGTCAACAAAGTCAACTACCTATCAAAATTAGGTCACAAACCAATCCTACTAAGTCGTCTACTCCATTATCAAAATTTCAACCCGAACTACCTAAAAAGTGACTCACCACTCACTAGACCCTCACTTACAAGTTACATTTTTATTTTTAAAATAATTAAAAAGGAGTTTTATACTAACTCACTTAAACCAAGAACACATGATCTTCAAGAGGAGATTTGACATTGTTTTTGAATTTCCTAAAACATATTAGAATCATTTACTAAACACTAATCACCCAAAAATTGAATAAAATGTTACATTCCTTCCTAACAAATTCAAGATGTGATTTTTGTGGGAAAATTAGGATCAAAGCTAAATTCAAATTTGGTGATCTTCTAAGACCTTCCAAACACAACAATTGATCTATTATGATCCTTTAAACATGTCCATATGAAATTTGTTGAAATGGAGGATTTCAAGTGATGCTCCTACATCACCAAAGTACCCCATTATCATTGCTACACCTTCATATTTCCATATAATAACATCCCCCAAGAGCCCAAACTCCCATAAAAAACAAACACGAGTGGGTGAGCATAAGAAAGTGTCCTTCGAACTGAAAAATGCACTTTTGAGAACTTGATTTGACCAAAATGACTTTTCTTACTTTTCATTCATCCTCTTGACCTCAAACTTGGTCCACACCTTTGTAAAAACATTTTTAATGATTTCTAATTCTTATTCATGTTTTTCGATACCTGAAACTCTCTAGCCACCATGGCTTAAACCTATTTAACTTGCCTTGCCTCAATGTCTTGCTTCAAAATGACCTTGTACATGCACTATACCTCTGAAATATGACCTTGGATTCCTTTTACACCTATAAATCAATGCCACAATACCTTCCATATGCTTATGCTGACCTTCTGTACTTCGTATCTCAAGCTATCAACTCATCCCGCTTGACCTAGGTCTAGGATTAGGCCTAGAATGGATTCCTCTAACACACGACTCAAGAGATCTAACCTTGACAACCTATTATAGACCTAATAACAACCTTTACTCATCATTATAAGAAGGTTAAACTTTATATGAATCTCATACATTATCTTGAGTATTATTACTATACCATACTTGTTTGACATGCACTAAGAACCATAGGACTCAACTAGACACCATGACCACTTCAACGATGCAATTGATTATGACACCACGTAATGAATCAATGAACACTCTTTGAATCCCTTTGAAATAAATTTGACACTTGACATAAATGAAAATAAATAATAAATGATGTCCAAAAATCTCCCCTTTATCATCGATGACAACCATATTTAGAAACATTGATGGAAGACACATATATAAACACGTACAAGACTCACTTTTCTTGTTTATGAGTATACTCTCCCCATTTGAAATCTATGAAAAAGGCACTAAAAATTGACATGAAAACAATTAGCAATAATACAAAAACTCAGACTTACTTGATCCCCTTGGACTAGCTCACCTCTTTGACTCCATATGTTGTTCACGATTCATGGACCTTTTAAAGTACACACCACTTCTTGGTATACCATAAATTTATTTTCTCTGTTAAATGTTACACTATTTTTTTGGAATCTCATACTCCCCATGTGACCATACCTTCATATCTTCATAAAACTTCATTTCTCCCCTTGACTTAATGCTCTCATTTCAATTGTAACTCAAAAATTGAAAAATTTCTTACAATACCTCTCATCTTTTAGACTTGTCACAAACATGCTTATGGAGCTAATGAATATGCATATCTCCCCTCAGGACCAACATCATTATTTATGACATTAAAACTTCTCATTTTGTTGATGAAAAAATAATACTACTCAAAATACAACATAATCCATGCTTCCAAGCAATTAAACATCCATACTATCTTGTAGACTTAGAACACAAACCTTGCATCCTTGAGATAAGATTATCTATTGTCCTTCTTCTTAAGACTTCTTGTATTCTTGACCATCAATATGTAAACTTTATCATTAATCAACTAATGCTAAATAACACATTTTGAAACATACCTTGCTTGTGAGAATATTTTAAGATCAACATATATCATAAGGCCTATTTTGATAGAATTGAATCATCATGGACATGTTTTATGGCTAGAACACTTTCTTCAAAATGATTTACTATTAAAATGACATCGATCGTGTGCACCCCGAGTGTAAATGAAACATAACTTGATGAAATAAATTTATAGTGGTAGTTTTACCAAACACTTTGGTATTGAAAAAAAATGGTCACAACTAAGTGAAAGGTACTATTGGCCAAAGATGGCTTCAGAGATGATGCAGCCTAGAAATTACCAGTAAGATCCCGGGTGTCTTTGGAACATCACTCAGCGTAGAATGAGCACTCACCCAAATCCTGCAAAGGTACCATGATCCTCTTTAGGGTTGCTATTACAGGATGTTTAGCAAGATGAAGGCTTAAAACATGTAGATCCATAATTGTTATATCATTCTACAAAGCATGCTCGAGATCTATATCTAAAGTATAACAGATTTAAATGATAACCATGGTGAAATTAAAAATATACAAGAACTAATTACACACGGATTAACACTTTGATTCAGCCAATGATGTCCATTATATTGAACATGACAATTACACAAAAGTTTCTTTCAATAATGGCATTCTATGCCCATGCCCACACGAATCGATAGTGTAATCTCACATTGATCTAGTCCTTACATATTTTTCACTATTTAGTTCACTACTTATTTATAAGGATGGGGACTTTCCCTTCACTACTTATCCAATCCCAAAATAGGTCACACACTATTATTAGCCACGCGTCGTTTACAACAATAGCCACACATGAAAGTGCGCTAATAATAGACTTCCTTTAGTTAACTATCAGTGGTAAATATATTCTCATCCCACACCCATGCAAAGTGTTATGTAGCTTATCCTCCAAAATAACCAATGCGTGGCACACAAGTCTTCATCTTATTTGTGTGCTCTGCACGCCATCTCAAAAAATAGATCCTCAACTGTGAAAATGGCTAAGTCCTGAAATATGAACTTATCTTCCGCACGTGTGTTTCCCTTATCCTTTCGCACCTTTGAACATGCCCTATTTTCCCGCGTGGACCTCTTGTGTTCCTTTTTCTAAGTATTATCTGTTCAACAAGAGATGATGAAGTTTATACTGAGCTGCAAATTTTTCAACATGTTAAAGGTGGAAGTCAAATTGCCGGATTGCATAACCACTACTCATACCAAAGAGACCGTGAGACGATATTAGTATGGTTTGGTGTCAAAGCTACCTAGAACTCAAAAGGGAAATGATTCCATTGTTTTCATATATATATTCTCTAAAATGGCTCATTTTATTGCATGCAAAAAACTAGTGGTACTATAAATATAACTAGTTTTTTTAGGGAAACAGTGAGATTGCATGGGTTAGCAAATCATCATACTATCGGACAAAGATATGAAGTTAGTTGGACACTTTTGGAGAACCTTGTGGAATAAATTGGTTACAAGGTTGCAGTTCTGTTTAGCATATCATCCAAAATAAGATGTCAAATAGAGGTTGTTAATAAGAGTCTTGGAAGCCTATTAAAATGCTTAGTAGGAAACGAACCAGATTTGGTCTTGGCATAGGTTGAATTTTCATAGACCAATTTAGTAAATAGAAGGACGAAAATGACACCTTTTAAAATATTCTATGGATACAATCCATAAGGTGTCTTGGAGTTAAAAGACTTGGAAAATGTAAGCATGATAAGTGTTGTCATTAAGGACTTTGTAGAATACATGAAAGATGTACCATAATTACCTAAGACTCGGGATGGGGTTTTCTCTAATGGATTTTTTTCTAAATTTTAGGGACAACGGGAGATGGCTAATTAAAAATATATAAATGTTTAAAATATAAAGATATAGTGACTAAACTATATAAATAAGCTGAAATAAAACCATTTGAGATTTAAATAAGGTGAAACTTGAACTCATAAACATCAAATACATTCGTTAATACCATAATATCAATATGTTAATGTAAGTTACATATGTCATATTTGAATTTTGAATTTGAGACAAGCTGAAATAAATTATAAAACCATTCTAAATTATTATTGATCATGTGAAAATAGTTGACATTCATACCGGTGGTGGTGATACTATGACCCTTACCTCTTTGGTTTGTGTTCATTCCTTAAATAATCATTTATCCTACTTTTACTATCTTTAGTATTGCTAAACTAGTTTTCTCCCATCAAAATGCACCTCTTATTATATATTGATGTCTTAATCCCTATTTATGAAGTACTCTAGTATCTCCATTTGGCTATCTATCTAAGTCTTATCATCCTTCCATGATCTCCCCTTAGCTTATAGTTTATTTTCTTATTTTTCTAATTTATCTTCTAATGTTTATTTTTTGTTTTGCATTAATTTGGTTCACTCATTAGATATTTCTATAATGTAGTGACTCATCGAAAAAAATATACTCATAGGAAGGTAATCATGGGGTATGTATATTTCATTCAATTTTATGTATTTTATAACTTATGTTACTCATTAATTTCAATAATTTTGATTTTGTATTACATTTCATTTCTTGGCATACAATCTCGTGTAACACATTTATGATACATGATGATATTTTATTAGGGAATATTTATAAACATTATTTTCACTCTTAAATACTTTTTATCATCAAAATAACCATTGGCACATCAACCTCCCCGAGTTATTATTTTCGTATCGGTGGGAGTGGGGTAGGTTTATTAGTGGTGGTACTTGTGACATACATTTCATGTTTATTACGTGATACCTTACAAATCATATCCTATTTTTTTAATGCATATCGGTGGGAGTGTGGTAGGATTATTAGTGGTGGTACTTGTGAGATATATTTCATGTTTATTCTATGATATCTTACATATCATATCTTGTACATTTCACAGTCATCCATTTAGAACCTCCCTATGACATCACCTTACTATCATAGTATGTTTGCCTACATATCTACTCTACATATATCAAATAAATATTTATCATCTCTAAAGTATTAATCCATCCTTTTCTATCCTTCCTTTAGGACCCCATGATATGTTATTACCTAGATGCAATGGCATCAACCAAATTTGGTATATTTTGAATTTTAATTAAGATAACCATTGGCTAAAAGAAAATTTAATTATTAATCATCTTCCATATTTATTGGAATATTTTATGTTCATTTCTCACAACATCATCATCAGTCGTTTTCTATAACTTATCTTAAAAATATACTAGTATATGTATTAAAGGTTTAGAAGACGTTATTTCTTATCTTTTAGAGTCCACTCTTGGAGTATTGAGTATAAAAACTCAATAATAGAAGGTGAACCAATGAGGTACATCAAATATTTGGAGTCCCTAGTTTTTATCTACTTAGGAATTCTTCTTATGCATAGTATGGCCCCAAGATAAAAAATATTCTAAGATATTGATCGTCCTATGGGAAATTAATGTGTCAATGGTATTCTTACGAAGGTAAGTATCTCAACCCTCTATTATCATCTATTTATTTTGTATTTGATTTAGTATTTTATCACTTGTGTATATTATGTTGTAATAAATTATAATATATCGAATACATTACACTATTTTTTAATCAATAACTACCTTATCCACCCTTTAGTATTTATTACATCACATGTTTACAACCTTAGCTTAATTATCGAGCATGATTTTTAAAATGTGTTTTCACCATAATTAAATATTTGAATGTGTTATATGATGTGAAAAAAATCAAGGATGAAAGGGATTTTAATATGTAGACTATTTTTATTAAATAACTTCCAACATTAACCATTCAAAATCAAAATAATGCATTCCCATATCGTAATTAAAAATATGTATAATCGATAAGTAAATTGCTTGAATTAAAAAGTGAAGAGATACACACATAGGATGAAATATTGATGTTTTAGATGAGTAGGATAGTGTAACAATATGATCAAAACATTTATATTCTTCGATGAACGTTACGGAATTACAATATGAAGAGGGGTAGGATTGTACAATTTTTATATGGTCAAGATCTCATTTTTACAATTTCTACTTGGAAATGTATGGTGTTATAAATTCAAGGTTGAAATCCATGAGGTTAAGAAATAGACTCCATTACATGTGAGAAGCAAAGTAAATGTGGAGTAATGGAAAAAAATTCGATAGCCGAGAAAAAAGGAATAGTTGTGGAGGACATGAAATGGGATGTTGAACATGGAAAGCTACCAAATGAGAAAGAAATCCATAGATCAAAGAAGAATTATCTAAAATCCATGATGCGTTAAAAATTCATGCCTAATTTGAACAAGATGTGCAACCACCTCAATGAATAAAATTTAAAGAATTAGGGGTGAGGTCCTCCTACACTTTGGTAATTTCATGTCATGCACCGAGGCAATATCAGTGCCTATTCTCTCCTCCCCTCTTCTTCTCTCTAATTTTTATATAAAATGGAAACTCATTGATCTGAAATAGGATCCCTCTTTTAATTGTAATGGCACCATGTCAAAATGGTGGCTGACTTCCCAATAATTTTAGACCTCATATCTAAGTGTAGGTGGTGCATCCAATGCCTTCCGAGTGTTTTTATGTTTTTTTCATATTCATAAGTGACACCTTAATTAATATTGTGTCTTGTTTTTTCCTTATCTTTACATTGTTGTCTTTGCCCATATTTTCATGTGTTTTATGTTATGTATGGATTATACCCATGGATTCTTAATTTATTTGTGTTATTAGCATGTGGAATGGAAGGGTTGATGCAATATTATCATGTGGCACATGTCTTCCTCTCATCTCTATGTTTGCATATGCTCTTCCCCCATGGAGAGTAATCACCCCTTATTTTCTAGTGCTATCACCTCTATTTAGCTTAGTTTTTTTATGCTTTCCTCCCCCTTCTCTCTCAACCATAGTCACTAGGATATGTTAGAGTAGGCTTAGCATAGAGCTAGTATTAGTGCTACTTTAGATAGGTAGGAAACTAACCTTTTCTAGAGGTATGTCTTGAGGAGAAAGGTTCTACACCTTTGAGACATTCCCATGTTATCAAAAAGTATTGATTTGTTATGATCAAATCATAGGGTTCTACTTTTTGTGTTAACATGCCCATATAGATAAAATAAATTCAAAAACAAAGGGATCAAGACTATACAGTATGGTCAAGACTGTATGTACGATCCTCACCTTATTATATGGTATTGATTTTTTTTTAATAACCAATGCCTTATGAGCATTTGTAATGGTTTTTACATATTCATAGAAATAATTTAATGAATACTGTGGCTGGTTTCTTCCCTTCTCCTTGCATTATTGTCTTTTTGCACCTCTTTTCATGTGTTTTATATTATGTATGGATTATACCCATGGATTATTAATTTTTGTGTGTTATTAGTGTGTGGAATGGAAGGTTCAATGAAATATTATCTTGTGGCATGTCTTCCCTCCTCTATGT
The DNA here is from genome assembly GCA_018340775.1 of Taxus wallichiana var. yunnanensis. NCBI lineage: Eukaryota > Viridiplantae > Streptophyta > Pinopsida > Cupressales > Taxaceae > Taxus > Taxus wallichiana. The sequence goes on along the minus strand of CM031240.1, from coordinate 348,724,284 downwards.
TTTTCCTTCTATTATTCCCCCATGGAGAGTGATCACCCCTTATTTTCTAGTGTTTATCATCTATGTGTATCTTAGTGTTTTATGCTTTCCTCTCTCCCCTTATCCCTCAACCTTGGTCACTTAGATATGTTAGAGTAAGCTTAACATAGAGGTTGTCTTAGAGCTACTTTATATAGGTAGAGGAAATGGCCTCCTCTAGAGGTATGTCTCAAGGTGCAAGGTTCCACACCTTTGAGACAATCTCATGTTAGCCAAAAGTATTGATGTGTCATGATAAAATCCTAGGGTGCTACTTTTTCATTAACATTCCCATTTACATAAAATAAATTTAAAAAAAGGGATCAAGACCATAGACTATGGTCAAGACCATATGTACGGTCCTCACCCTATTGTATGGTCATGACCCAAGTTATAATAACAATAAGAAATAAAAGCATGGTGCCATAGATATTTTATAAAGGCTCAAAACCCATTTGAAGAAGATAAAATCAATAGTTTAAGTTCAACTAAGCAACAAAGAGAAAATCATAAATGGAATAATGACACTAATATCTTGTTTCATCATTCAAAACTCGTGTACATATAATTATGAAAAATTATAATATAATAATGATTTTATGTAATTTGTAGTGTCTATATTTAACCCCCTGCTTTATGCTAGTGAATAAGATTTACTAGTGTAAAGGAAAGTTGATTGTACATGTGAAATAGACGATGACATCGACATTGATAGATGGGAAATCATTAATAATTCATTCTTTTGTGAGATGGAAAATATTCACCTTATGTAGAACCTTTGATTGAAGAGGATTTGAACCAGATATACATATGTACAGCTTAGAGATTCGGAGGCGTTTGAGCCATCCAAGGAAGGTGTTATTTAGTGGGATGATGCTCACTCCATGAGTGATACAAACAATGTTGCATGTGATAACTGGGCATATGGAACATATGTAATGGTCGGGAGAGAAAATAAGAACATAATTACTTGCATCATCGGGCCACACATGGTTAGGCATTTGGGTCATACCCAAGTACCTCGATACATTGGTGAAGGAAACCCAGACGCGTATTTCAGCTCGCCATGAAGGCTCATTGGGAGGATCAAGTAGAGAGGAGGAATATGCTTGTTTACACCCTACGCAATACAACTATACACTTAGATAACCTTTTGGAGTGACAGGAAGTGAGAATTACCATTTCCAAAGTGGGTTTCTAAGGAACATTGTACCTTCATAGATCTGTAAATTCCATGGAAAGGACTTTACTTCAACCACATTTAGAAGTGTGAGAGACTTTGGACGAGGGGGAAGGAGGCCTTACCACCTTTTCTATGGCTAAATAAGTTCTAAACCACTCTAAGTAGTTGCGTGTGTACATGGTTTGTTTATGTAGAGCTTTGAATAGAGAAACATGGAATTGGCACAAAATGACTGTAGTTATGATTCGGAACTTTTACTATTTTTCTAATAAGCTCTTTCGTGAATGAGGCCTTGTGGATTATGAGGCCTTGTGGATTATGAGGCACTTAACTATGGGAGATAATGCAAAGGTTGAGGAGATTATTTAGGAATTACTAGGTGAGTCAGATCTGGAGGTGCACTTTGAAGAAGAGGAGACACATGAAGTGCAACTTGGGTGTGCACCGCTTAGAAAAGGAAAAGGGTAAGATGGCTCACATGCTTGATGATGAAGAGGATGAGAATATGGATGTTGATCACACCGTGGTATGTGTGAGGCATTATATAGTGTAGATGAAAATCCACGCATATCATGAAACTTTGAAATGAAGAAAGTCAACATTGGGACAAATACAGGACTCAAGAAGCCATCATTGGTGATTATTCACCCGACTCAGAGGTTGTAAAACTAATTGAGTTGCTGCATGAATTCAAGATTTATTTCCATGAGGTTATCACGAGTTGAAGGGATTGCATCACTCATTGGATGAGATGAAAATTAAGTTAAAGGAAATTACACACCCAGCTTAGGAAGAGGCCATACAAGATGAATCCTAATCTGCATGTCAAGGTGAAGGAAGAAATTGACAAGATGTTAAAATATGGAATCATTGAGCCCATTGAGGAATCAAAATGGGTTAGCCCTATGATGATTAACATAAATAAATATGGAAGGATAATGATCTGTATGGACTATAAAGATTTGAATGTTGCTTGTGTCATAGATCCTTTCCCCACACCCTTTATAGAAGATATCTTGGAAGGCATTGTAGGGCGTGAGATCTACTCCTTTACTGATGGTTTCTTAGGTTACCATCACATGTGGATTACTCAAGAAGACCAAGAAAAGACAACTTTCACCACTGAGTGAGGAATTTTTGCATACATAGTTATGTCCTTTGGGTTGAAGAATGTGCCTGCAATCTTTTTGCGCATTATTGTACAAGCATTTGAGGACTTTATACACAAGTTTTTATAGGTTTATTTGGATGATTGGACTGTGTATGGGCTAGTAAAAGATCATTGTGACAATTTAAGACTTATGTTTGAGAGATGTAGGTAGCTCAACATCTTTTTGAACATCAAGAAGTGAATTTTTGCTATACCCTTTGGTACTCTGTTGGTAGATCCTGCTAAGGTTGCTATTATTTTGGGCTTAGAGGAATGTACTAACAAAAGTAAGGTACGTAGATTCTTGGGCACCCAAAGTTATAAATGTGGGAAACTCTTTCGATAAAAAAACCCATGAAAAGAAGTTCACTATCTTGACAATTATCTTATACAATTCAATGATTTCCCAATTGAGCTATAACTCCAATAATTTGACCAGGCCACCACCGGTCTTCGATAAGCCCCAACTTGCCTGAAGCTACAACTCCCAAATTTTATACAACACCCACTTTGTTATCTAGTAAGCCAAAACTTACAAGGAGCTCTAAACCCCGTATATTAATAAGATACAACCGATCTTTTATATGCCACTATGTACAAGGAGACCGCAACCCCCGAGTATGCTAAGCTACAACTTAGACTTATGATACACATAGATTTTGATCATCTAGTTTCTATGTTGCACATACAACTGATTATGACCACTTTACTATTTCATTCATTTACAACCACTCTTCAAAGTTAGATATGCAATATTTTCTTTACCTCTTTTGATCTCCCCTCACACATTTATTTACATCATATTTTGTGCTTCTCTCTACATATCGATTATTCATCTAATAACATGGTCTCCTTCTATACATAACTCTTCTCTCTCTTAGCAATATATCTCCATTTCTCACTAATGTACTATTTCTCTTTTCTACAACAACTCTAGGCTCAAATTCTCCTTACTCTTCTCTTCAAAAATCTGCATTATGCGGTTGTATCTTCTTTCCTTACACAATTCTCTACTCATCTCTCCTTCATCATCATCGGATGTTCAACAAAAACTCTGTGTCATTTTTTTGAAAAACCCTTAGCTTGATTCTCCTCTTCCTCTCTTTTCTCTATTTCTTCAACTCTTCAACTCTTCATTTCTACAGCTCATAAGAGTGCTATTGCTGATTTCATCGATCTTTTATGCATATGATTATCTCTCAAATTTTTCCCTCATACCTACTCCTTTTATCTCTTTCCTTTTGTTTTTCCTTCAACTCAAATGCATCGTATTCTCACTCGAGAAACTTGCGTATTCACATTGAGTTTTTATTTTATAGATCATCAAAACTCTCCCTCATCTCTTTGGCATATCATGCACTCTTCCTCTTTGTCACCTAAGAATCTAGTCTATTAAATGCATGCAATAAATTCCATATTTTTTCTCTCTATATTTGGCTTGATTTTTCTATATTCAATGCGTTACTTCAGTAGCATATTATGAGACAATACCCAAAATTATATTTCTCATCTTTTTGGGATTTCCAACTTAAGATGAGCGAGCCACTTTCTTGTCTAATATTTAATTTCACTTAGAAATCATGAATTTCATAGGGAATATAACTATATTTCAAAATTCAAAGAGCATTATATGTTGCTAGAACTCAATATTTCTCAAATCGGATCTATTTTTTTGGATATCAAACAATGTTCGACCTATTTCTTTGATATTTAGATTATTATCAATTTCCAAAAGCAAAGTCCTATTTAACCATATTCAAAAATAATTTGATTGTTCTCGACCCCTATTAATCCATATTTTTTTATTTCGGGATTTATTTAACTTCTGCGATAGTCTCCTTTGTGTCATGGCTCTATGATGTGTTCCTTGGATTTTATTCATTGCGTATGCATCCTTTTTAGTCTTCCACATATTTTTAGGTCTTCCATGGATTTTATAGATCTCTATGGCTTTCCTTCTTTACCCTCAACATTCTCTTGTGTTTTGTGGCTTCATTCCATATCCATGGTTATTTTCTTTTATCTATGGATTTAAAAGTTTTATGCGTCTATCTCTAATCCTTTGCAGATTTTCTTCTTGTTCGTGGCTTCCTTAGACTTTCCTTACTCCCATGACTTTTCCTTCACATCCGTAACTTCACCTTTCTCACCCCGTGGCTTCTTACTTTTACTCGTGGCTTCATCCCTTTACTCGTAGCTCTCACAAAGCTCTACGGCTTCTTCTAGACTTTGGTTTATCTTCTCACGTCTTTTAGAATTCGGTGGCTTCCTTATTTTTTTGTGGCTTGCTCTAACCCTTCACAAATATCACAAAACTCATTAAATTTTCTCTTTGTAGACTCCGAATCATACCGCATAGACTTTTAATCTTCCGAAACATCCTTAATCTATCCTGAATCATTATGAGATCTTTTGAATGCCACAAAACCTGAGCTAGAGTCCATTGTGTTCTTCTAAATGAATTTTAACATTTGACCATGAATACTCATTAACACCCGAACCTATGAATATCAACTAGAGAGGAATCATTACACACCATGTCCATTTTAGCATGCATCTATTACTATCATGGCTCTTGTCACCATGGAATCACATGGAATTCCTATATGCGATGACATTACCAATCAATCTTCATTTCCATCACTTGCTTAATTTACCGATCACTCTCAACTTCTCACCCTTTTCCATCAATATCACTTGACATCAATGACAACACCACTAGTAATGAGGTCCTGACAGCTTATGCCCCTATAGCCTTATAAGTTTCCTCAAGTTTGAGCTCATGTCTCCACTTAGTAGCTTGATTTTAAAGGGAAAAATATAACATCAAGTTGTCAAGCTCCTATGAAATATGTTGGAATTCATGGTAAGAAGCCTCATGATCCTGTTGTTTGTAAATAATGTCATGTTTTCCATACATTCTAAGGAAGGTGTTAGTCCTTTAACTAACACAAAATCACCACTCAATCCAATGGGTATCCCTTATGGGCCTGGAGACAAGATCCTAAATTCTCTTGATATGCCCCATCGTCCTCTCATGCTTAAGATGAGTAGTGTCGAGATAAAAAAAGTTTACTTGCTTTTGAGGCTAGGTGTATTCCATTCAATATATAAGCATCTAGGTTGATGGTTTGAAAAAATGGTATTCTCAATATTAACAATCAGTCTAGTGGTTGTTGTGATAAAAGAAAAAAGATATTGTTCAGAGAAAAGCATGATCCAATATTTTAACCCCTCAATCCTAGCCAAGTTTGAAGTTAGACCAAGTAAACCATGCAACAATATAGTATTTTTTGTAATGATGGTTGGGATCATAGAGGCCAAGCTTGTGTTACATGTAAAACCATGCTTCCCAATCTCCTACACACCACCGCATGGGAAGAGGGCCTTTATCTTCATTAGATTCCACCATGTTGAAATCTCCACATAGAATCTAATGGGAATCAAGAAGATAATCTTCCATCCAATGCCATAAGAGGGAACTTTTGATGACATTATTAGAAGCATACCTGCTAGCAAAACCAATAATATGTTTGTTAAAATCAAAGAGGGTCCACACCACCCAATGGTAGGATCAAAACCATAAAAAAATCATTTTGTAAAAGATCTAATGCTAGCAAAGTGATGCTACCTCCATGATTAGGTTCATGATTGGAAATTTAGAAAATAACATCCATTCAAACAATGTAGATGACATATTGGAGGAGAAACCAAAACATTTTAATGTCTTGCATGCATAAAACTTTTCTTGGGGTTAACACACCGGTTGTACAAATATATAAATAAGATCTAAGCATAAAAACAATGAATACGGAAATAACCAGAAGATACAATACACAAGATTTAACGTGGTTCACCCAGTGTGGGATACGTCCACCAAGAAACAACCAATCTATTATCACAAAGGAAATACAATGAAGATTTTCAATCTTCCACACCTTCTTGGATGTCCTGTACTTTCTTCTCTACAAGTTTATCTTTTCTCTCTATAAAGGAAACTTCTTTACAATTCTTATAATTCTTCTCTTTTAACCCTAGCTTTATGCTTATACAAGAATCTAAAACTTATGGCACTTTATCTATGCATTTAGAACCCTTAGATTCAATTTACAACTAAAGATAGATCTAATTCTTGTGACTTAATTAAATGATCACGCATAGGCAACCGATGCCGATCTGGTTCCTCCTTGTTTGACCGAAATCTTCGGTCCCTAGGTGACAAAACTATTTTGTCAACTAACACCACATTATGTATTCCATCAAGTCTATAAAATCATGCCATTGTGAAGCAATTAAGCTCCACAACTCAATAATCTTTGACTTAGAGATAAATTTCTGCATCAGATCTTGTAAAACGCCTTCATCTGTTCCTTTCCTTGGTAGATTTCTCCCTCTTCAAGTCTCAAAATTGAAGGCCAATAGAAGTGGAGTGTAGATCCAACTTCTCCTTTGCTAACGACTTCATTAACATATCCGTGGGGTTCTCCTTTGTATGAATTTTCTCCGGTTTCAACCACCCATCCTCCAACACTTGCCATATGAAGTGATATCTAAATTGAATGTGTTTCATTCTTGAATGAAACACTCGATTTAGTTTCCATATGAATTGAACTTTGAATATCACTATATAATCTGCAATCCTCTTGATTCTTTCCTAACTCTTCCATGAACTCTGCTCATCCATATCATCTCCTTGCTAGCTTCGTAGTTGTAACATACTCATCCTCTATAGTAGATAAGGCCACAACCTTCAACAATCTCAAAATCCATAATTGTCATCCCACCTCTTTGTGAAAAATATCAAGTGGTGCTTTCTACCATCAAATTTCCAACCATGTCCGAATCAAAATACACATAAAGAAATATTCAACCCTCCATAGCATAACGCATGTTGGATGTCCCTCTCAAATACCCGAGAATCCATTGACTTCTTTCAAATGCTCTTTACCTCGATTGACCATAAATCTACTCATAACTCCCACTTTGCTTGTGTAATGTCCAGTCTGTACAAACCATAACATACATCAAGCTCCCAATTTTGAAGCATACAAAACTCGGGCCATGTACTCAACCTCCTCATGTGATGCAAGACATTAATATTCACTTAATTTGAAGTGTCCAGCCACATGTGTACTTATAGGTTTTGAATTTTGTAAATTAAACCTTTTCAACACCTTATTGACATAATGCTCTTGAGAAAAATGTAACTTCTTGTTCTTCATGACTCTGTGAATTTGCATGCCAAGGATTCTATTTGTAGTTCCCAAATTCTTCATTTTAAATGTGTGAGATAACTTTTATTTAAGCTCACCAATGTCATGCATACTAGATCTTGCAATAAACATACCATCCACCTACAATAACAAAATAATATATCTCCCATTTTCAAGCTTCTTGAAATAAACACAATGGTAAGATTCACATCTTAAATAACCACTCATGCATGAAACTATAAAACCTCATGTACCATTACCTTGGGGCTTGCTTTAGCCCATACAAGCTCTTTTTCAATTTGCACACAATTTTCTCCTTAACCTTGACTTCATAACCAAGTGACTGCTGCAAATAAATCTCTTCCTCTAAATCACCATGAAGGAATGTCATCTTATCAAGTTGTTCTAAATACAAATCTTCTACTGCAACTAAAATAAATACCTTGTTTTTGTGTAAATCCCTTTACTAAAAGACTTACCTTGTATCTTTTATGTCCACCATCTTCTTCCTTGATCCTGTAAACCCACTTGTTTTGTAATGCTCTTTTACATGTTGACAACTTAACCAAATTCCAATTCTGGTTCTTTTCCAAGGAGCCTATCTCCTCATCCATGTCATGATCCCACTACTTGTGGGCTTTATCCTACATTACTTCTTCAAATTTTTTTGGTTCAATACTATCAGTCAATAATAAATAAGACAAGGAAGGTGAAAATAATTCTGGTGGTCTACTTACCCTTTGTGACCTTCTCACTTGAGATTTGAGGTGCTGGAGCCTCAACCTTCTCATCCTATAGATTTGTATCTACTTCTAACAATGACCAATATTGGTCACCTTATGCCGCCACCGATTCACCTAACTAATGTCGGTCCTGCTCTTATGTAATTGACACCGAAGATAGGGGACCGATGTTGGTCAGGTCAACTAACATGGGTTACCGTGTAAATCTATATGTGTTAATTTTAAATCTTAGAGTTCATTTTCATACAAAAAATTCTCCATCGGTTCACCTTTGGGTACCAAAAATTGATCCTGTGCATCCTCTTTTCATTCCAATCAATGCCACGACTCCTAATTATCTTAGAACTTTCTAAATCCCAAAACTAGAATCCAAAATCACGAGCCATAACTTGAATGAAAGTACATCTCTTGGATTTTGCATCCAACTCCTTTTATTTTCTATATCAACATGCAAAAATATTCTCGAACCAAATACTCTAAGAAAATAAAGATATACCTTTTTTCCAGTCCAAGATTCTTCGGTATTCCACCATCTAGTGCACTTAAAGGTCCATGGTTGATTAAATAAACCATTGTGTCAACTACTTCTACCCAAAATTTAAAAGGCAATCCCGTATGTATCCTCATGATTCTACCACATTCCATGTCTATCCTGTTCATTCTTTCTATGCACACCATTACATTGTGGTGTTCTAGGAATTTTTCTTTCTCTGCCCATTCCATTCACTGAACAATAATCATTAAAATCCTTGCTATAGTACTCACCACCATTATAAGATCTAAGGCATTTTAACTTTAAATTGGATTCATTTTCCACAAGCGCTTTCCATTTTTAAAAGTCTCAAAAAACAACAGATTTATGCTTAATACAATACACCCATACCTTTCTTGTGGCATCATCAATGAAATTCACATAATATTGGGACCCACCATGAGAAGCTACACTGGGCTGGTCCCCAAAATATGAGTGTATAAGCTCCAATTTTTGCCTCTTCTTTTTGCCCCAACATTGAGAAATCTCACTCTCTTTTTCTTTCCAAATATACAATGCTCATAGAAATCAAGATCTACATCTTTAAAATATGATAACTTACCCTTAGCCTTTAAGATTAGCATTCCCTTTTGAATCATATGGCCTAGCCGATTATGCCACATGCTTGCATCTGAATCTGAAGTAAATAGCACAGAAAATGAATCAATAATACAAGTAGACAAATATAATGTTCCTAACTTATTTCCTCTTGCTAAAATGAGAGATCCCTTGGTAACCTTCCAAGAGTTGGCTGTGAATGTAAACATGTAACCAAATTCACCTAGTTGTCCTATAGAAATAAGATTTCTCCTGAGGCTTGACACATGCCTAACATATTTCAATATCCATGTATTTCCATTTTGAAATTTTAGATGAACATCCCTTTAAAAATAATATTTCATGGTTCATCATCTCCTAAATAAACATGCCCAAAATTACCCTCGACATTGTTTCCAAAATAATCCTTATTAGGGGTTGCATGGAAAGAAGCTTCTGAATCTAAAACCCAAGATTTAATTTTATTATCCAAGGAGAGAATAAGGGCATCTTGTATTACCTCGATGTAACACCATTTTTCTTTACCTTTCTCTAGTATAATCTCTTTGTTTTCCTTGAATTAGCAATCCTTCTTTACATGACCTTTCTTTCCACAATTTTAGCAAGTTATTCCTTTACCTATGGATTTATATCCGTTATTCCTAGACTTTGATTTCTCGATTATTACTTCTCTTAGATCTCCACTTTTACCTTCCCTACTTTCTACATTCAAATAATTCCCAGATGATGATTCTCCTATACTTTTCCTGTGTATTTCTTCATTCAGATTATAATAACCACATCATCAAACTTTAAAACATTAGTAGTAGACGTTGTATTACTAACATCCATTACTAAGTTATCCCAACTATCTGGAAAAGATCATAATAATAAAAGTTCTTTCACTTCATCCTCAAATGGAATACTAACTAATTTTAATTGATTTACAATAGACCGGAAATCATTCAAATGACTTGATGCAGATCCACCTTCTTGCATATTTAAATTAAACAATTTTTTCATCAAATAAACTTTATTTGAAGCACTAGGTTTTTCATATAAATTTGCTAAATATTTCATCAACTCTACCATGGTTCCTTCTTCGGTAATATTTAAAGCCACAGATGTTGTCAGGCTCAATCTTATAGATCCTAGAGCCTTTCTATCAATAATTTTCCATTCTTCATCAGTCATATTTATAGGTCTTGCCTTCTCATCCAACAATAAGTATAGATATTTCTGATACAGATAATCCTCCACCTGCATCTTCCATAATAGATAATCATGACCATCAAATTTCTCTACTCTAAATTTTCTATCTTCTCCCATTACTTTTCTCCCACTCAATCAAAAATCCCTCTGTGAGTATAGATTTTTCAACACACAAAACCCTCAAACAAAAAATATTTGATACCAGTTGTTGGGGTTAGCACACTGGTTGTACTGAGATATATAAATAATATCTAAGCATAAAAATAATGAATATGAAAAAAACCAAAAGATACAATAGACAAGATTTAACATGGTTCATCCAAAGGTGGGCTACGTCCACCAAGAAACAACTAAATTATTATCACAGAGGAAATACAATGAATATTTTCAATCTTCCACACCTTCTTGGATGTCATATACTTTCTTCTCTACAAGTTTCTCTTTTCTCTCTACAAAGGAAACTTCTTTACAATTCTTGTAATTCTTCTCTTTTAACCTTAGCTTTATGCTTATATAAGCATATACAAAATTAGGCGCTTTCCTATGTGTAATTACAACCATTAGATTCACTTTACAACTAAAGATAGATCTAATTACCATGACTTATTAAATGATCACGCACAGAGAAACGATGCCGGTTAGCCTTAAACAATGTTGGTTCCTCCTTGCTCGACCGATCCGATCCATTGGGTGATTGATGTCGGTTCGTCAACCGACACTTTGGTTACTATGTATTCCAACAAGTTTGTAAAAGCATGCCATTGTGAAGCAATTAAGCTCCACAACTAAACAAATTTTATATTAAAAAATCGAGACAAGCTGTCCTTGATTATGTATCAATTTTTTGGTTCGGTTTGGCTAAAAACAATCCAAAAGTAAACAATCATTGGGAAGCATCTAGGTGCATGGATCCCTCATTATCTAGATCTTTGAGGGAAAAAAACTTATCAAAGAAAGGAAAGTTTTCTTTGGTTACCTCATAAAAATTCACTTATTTAAAAGGTTTTTCATTTCTCTTGGATGTATTCATTGTCTTATGAGGTTATGGGCTTTGAGAATGATGAAACACTATTTTATGGTCAAGTGTGACAACATTAACTTCTAGATAAGTCACCCCGAGAAAGGGGTTGTTATATGGATGAGAAGTATAAATGAATTTTTCACTTACTATACCTTGTTTTGTAATGGAAAAAAGGAACTAGCTCTAGGATCCCTTATAAAGCAATAAGTGGCTATTGGTGGATGAGAGGTAACACATGAAGTTGAAGAAGTTTTAGTAACCATGGTCCAATGATGCCAATCAAGTTAGATCAAGATGACCTTGGATCATTTTCGAGTAAACACAATAGAAAACTCAACAAAACATAGGTTTCATTTATCTTCTAAGCCTTGAAGAACTATAGGGATGACGACTTTCAACTCTAGAATTTTTTCCCAAAAATCCCTTACACATGGTACTAGACAAGATTTTATAGATCTTCATTCCTTCCCATTCAAATTTTGATTTTTCTTCTAGAATCTACCCCGATCCCACTCGATTTGGATTTTGAACTCCTAAGAATTAATGACATCCAACTACTTTAGCTTTGTATTTGAGAGAAGTCCATTTAGAAGCTTCTCATCCTTGTTGACCTAACATATCCAATTCTCACATGTCACTCTGTCATTTTTGCCATTCTTTTGGTTCTTCCACGCATGTTCTATCATATTTTTCATCGGCTCTAAAATTCCCACACGCCCTTTACCATGCTTCGCCCAAAACTTACGCACTTATGCCCTGATACAAAAACTTCATTCATTGTCATGAAATTTCATGTTACACCCTCTCTTTTTATTAACATTTCATAGATCTTGTATGCATTTCCATAATTTGTTAAAATTACTAAGATATATGTAAATTTTGAATTCTCTAGTGATGATCCTACATCAAACACCTCGGGTAAGACAAAAGTGAGCTTCGTCTCATGAGTCAAGATCAATTTCATGGTTAATTTGACTAAGCTCCTTACACTTATCCATGTCGCATCATCTTTTATGCGACCCTTCCAATTCACCAAATATTCTTTGTATTCTTTTCCGTACATTTTCTTTACCACTCTTGATTTTAATATGACACCAACTTCTTGTGCTTTTCTTTACGGTATTTGTGTCATCCATTCTAAGGTCTCTTTTGTCTCTCACACATTCTCATCTAATCCTTCCATGCACTGCTCCTTGGCATTTTATGTACTAGTTACTACTTCATGGAACTCATATAAGTCTGATATTTTGAATATAGATGAGATATCCAATTCTTCTGACAACTCTATTTTGTAGGTGTTTGGCCCTATCTCCTGCAACACTTACAAGGCCCAATTTTCTTCAACTATAATTTATTATAAGTTCTTTTAGGAGATATTTCCTTGTGTAGATGTCTTTGAAACTTGATCTCCTTATTTAAATTCCTTTACCCCGTGCTTTCTGTTTGTGCATTCTTTATAACCTTGGTTACTTTAATCTAAATTTTAGTGCACCTCTTCATGAAGCTTGCACATATATTCTATATATTCCTCAAACACGCCTACGATTATTTATTACCCCACGTAATTTCATAATTTTTCTCGGTCTCGTACCATAAATAATTTGAATTGGAGTCCTTCCTTTACAAATATTAATGGAGTCATTATAGGTAAATTATATCTATGCTAACATCATATCCCATTATCCTAGTTTTCCCCTATTAAGATGTGCAATAGATTCCATAAACTTCTATTTACCACTTCATTCTACCCATCGTTTTGCGGATGGTATACTAAACTATGCATCAACCTTGTCCCTATCTTCTTCCACAAGGTTCTCTAAAAATTTCGTAAGAAATTTGTGTCCCTGTTAGATCTATACTCATTGGCAACCCGTATAGTCACACCACATCTCTAAAGAATAGATATGTGATTCTTGTAATATCACTTATCTTTTTGCATATAATAAAATGTGTCATCTTTGATAATCTATTGACTACCATGAAAATGGATTTTTTTCTCTCTACATGCTTGGAAATCCCATCATGAAATCCATGTTAATATCCTCTCATGGCCTCTTTGGTATGGGTAAAGGCTGATACAATCTCGTGTTTTATTTGTGCCCTGGAAAATTTGAAAATTCTGCAACCTTGTACATACACACATTCATACTCATCTTTTCCAGGTAATACCATATTCCAATTGCACTAAAGTTTTTCACCTCTAAAGTGATCTATCGAGCCTCTCGCTATTCTTTTTCCTAATTAAGTTTTTGCACATTGACCCTTGTGGTATACACAATTGTGCTCCTTTGAACAACATTCCTTTTTAGATGAAATAATCTAGCCATGGTATTCTATTCATGCACATTGGATCCTTGCATTCTTAACATACTTCCCTAAAGTCCTTGTCATGTGCATAAAAGTCCATCATGTCCTCAAAACCCATGAATTAATTGAGCATTTCCTTGATACCAACATTCTCCTACTCAATGCATCCACAATGTTTTGGAATTCCCACTTTTATGCTTCAATATAAAAATTAGTATCTCTGTAGGAATTCTACCCACTTAATTTACCTTTGAATCAACTTCTCTTGACTATTGATGAACCACAATGCTTGATGATCAATGTATAAAATAAACTCATTTTATAACAACTAATGTCTCCACCTTTCATAGCTTATACTATTACGTAGAACTCCCGATCATAGGTTGAATACATTTTCTTAACCTCATTCAACCTTTTTATAAAATAGGAAATGGTTATTATTTCTTGACTTAATACCATTCCAACTACGGTTCCGATTGCATCACAATCCACTTGGAATACCTTCTCAAAACTCAATAATTCTAATACTAGTTCCGATGTAATCCTATGTGTTAATTCCTAGAAGTTGTACTCTACCTCTTTAGTCTATATAAATTCCTTGTGATCTCCCTAATTGTCTCCTTGATTTTCATGCATATTCCACTTTGAAGTTCCTTATAAAATTGCTATATAGAAGCTTGCTAGTTCATGAAATCTTCACACCTTAGTTACACTTCGAGAGTGAAGGCAATTCTATTATTACGCACATATTTTTGGGTTTATTTATAACCCTTCTTAGGATATTATGAACCCTAAGTAAAATAATTATTTGAGCATAAAGTTATACTTTCTTATGTTCACAAGAAACCTTTCCTCCTGCAAGAACTTCATCACCTATTATAGATAATTAAGATATTCCTCCATCTTGCTAAATACTAGTATATCATCTAGATATATAATCAAAATTTTTCCAAGGAATGGCTTTAATATTTCATTCATCATCCTCATGAATGTACTTGGGGCATTGATTAGCCAGAAAGGCATAACCAACCACTCATATAGGCATTCCTATGTCTTGAACGTTGTCTTCCACTCATCTCCTTCTTTGATGTAAAGTTGGTGATATCCACTCTTCAAATCTATTTTTGAAAAATATTGTGTGCGAATGAGACAATCCATCAAGTCGTCCATCCTAAGTAGTAGAAACCTATACTTGATTGCTATATTATTGATGGCTCTATAATCGACACACATGCATCATTCTCATCCTTTTTAGGTGTTAGTACTACACATGGGCTCTAACTTCTATGTATTAGGAATATATCCAACAATTATTACACTTTTCTATGTACCTCTGCATCCTCTTTTACGGTCATTTAGTACTATGCTTCATTTGGAAAACTAGATCCGGATATGAGGTCAATTTGGTGACTGATACTATATACCATTGGTAATTATTACGGAAATTATTTTGTCACATTGTTTGTAAACTCTTTTAATACCTCATACACTTCTATGGGAACTTCTTCCTTTCGACACAATCTTTGTGTGCTTCCCTTTATACTAGCGCATAACATGCCTCTTATTTTTCCACTTCTCAGAGGAATTCCTTTCTCAACACAAGTAGTGCCCTCATGAAAAATCCACTGCACACTTCTCCTTTCTCCTGTTCCTTCAATGGTGACACATTAAAATCTCACCCATCCATCTCAATGTGGATGATATTTATGTGTCCATCATAGATAAACTTACTATCATATTGCTAAGGTCTCCTTAACAATAGGTGAAAAATGTCCATTGACATTACATCGCATAACACCTCATCATAATAGTTCCCTATCTGGAACTTGAGAAATATTTCTCATTCGCCAGACTAGGTGACCTCGAAGCCATTGGTATATCATGAAAATTTTTCATGGTCAATTTCCACATGTCTAAATTGTATCATGATCCAACGGAGTTCCTCCATGTAGTCCTTTATTGACATATTTTGTAGTCTTTTGAATAAAATCATTTGGTATCCAGAAAATAATTTTTTTCTCATTTTGGAAACCGTGTGCAATCCCCATACACTATTTTATCCTTGCATCTCCTTCGTCATTCATTTTGACATCTTTCCACCACAATGTTACATGCTCCTTCAACTTGGTTTGTGCCACTTTAACATGATATAGGTTGAATATTTCCTCAAACTTGAAATATTATTCCATGCTTGTGAGCCAATCCAAAAATTATTCTTGGTCCAATCTTGTAGAGAATGACAAAATATTCATCCTCGGTTCATGACCCATCCTCAAAATGACTTATAACAAGCACGTTTCCCTACACCAATGTCTTCCTCTACACTTTTTCTTCATCTTCACCAGCTCCCTCATGTCATGTGACTTTTGCTGTTGCTACATCTTCATCATCACTTTACATATATGGTACCGTAAATCCTCTCCATTGGCCTTCTTCAACGACCTCAAGTCTAGTCCTTACACTCCTTAGTTCTATCATTAGTTGTTATAGGGATCCCATAATATCTATGTTGGATGTATTTAGTACTCTCATATTGATAGCTCTTTTGGGTGGCATCTTTGCTTCTCTAACTAGTTTCCTCACGGTCAAAATTATACCATTCCTTTCACCTCCCGACCTATGTCCAAGGTATGTGGCTGTGCTCGATACCAATTTTATGAAAATCCGGTCAATTGAGATGACCGTGGATTATTTATAGAGGAAACAAAAAAATCTCAACACAACATAGGTTTTATTTATCTTATAAGACTTCTTACATCTATAATAAATTTCCTTTATGGAGTAATTATAAGGCTAACAATAAACTCAAAGAACTATAGGGGTGATGACTTTTAAGTCTAATATGCTTTCCATAAAGTCCTTGAAATATGGCACTAGAAAATAGTTTATAGATATACATTCCTACATATTCAGATTTTAAAATTTCTTCTAAAAGCTTCCTTGATCCTTCTCGATTTTGAATTTTAACTCCTAGGCATTAATGACATCTAACTACTTTGGTGTGGTAGTAGAGAGAAGTCCATCTAGAAGCTCCTCATCCTTGTTGAGGTAGTGTTTCTAATTCTCTCTTTACACTTTGTTGTTTTATACCCTTATTTTAGTTTTTTGTGCACATTCCATCTTCATGCACATCAACTCTAAAAGGTCTAGTGCCATTTACCATGTTACACCCAAAACTTGTGTCCTCACGCTTTGATACAAAACCTTCGTGCCTTTGTCATGAAATTTCCTCTTTGCGCATTGTGCTTCTTGATTAATATTTTCTAGATCTTTCATGCATTCACATACTTTGCCAAAATTTCCTAACATATATGTAGTTTTTTAATTCTTTTGTGATGCTCTTGCATCAGCCAACTATCATCGGAAGAAACTAGAGCTTTAGTTTATGTCAAACCCTTATCCTGTGAAGATTGATGGAAAGTAGCCGTTAAAAGCATTCCCAAAACATATGGTCTGAAAATTCACAATGAAAACATGTGTTTGGGAGACTAACGTATAAGGTACATCGAGAGAAATGGGAAAAACCACTCTATATATCCATAGTTTTCTTGATGTCCTTGGCCATGTATATTTCAATGAAAACTCCTTTTGGGGGCAAACTACATAGAAATTGTGTTACTCGAGACAAATGAAGTGCCTTAAGGGTTCGATAAGTTGCTCAAAAAATCCCCAAGGGGGAGAGGATGACCAAGGAATTATATCCAAACTAGGATTTTGTGCTTGGTTTCCTTGGAGATTTAAAAGTCCCTAATCTAGTGTAAAAAAATAATCAAAGTGGAAAAGTATGGGAATGTACGCAAGATCTAGAAAAGATAAACTAGGGGCCATGGTTGTGATGACTTTATAGTAATCAAAATTATTAAATTGAAATAGAAAAATCATTTGGTTAGGTTTTGAACCCCCTCGAGCTTGATGTCGTGGGGTTTCCAGGTTATTATGCACCCATTGCTTAAGCAACTCTTCAAGGGACTCAACCAACCAAATACCAAATAATGGTGAAATACTCAAATTGGTTGCATGTTATATCAAACTCAAGAAAATAAAGAATAACATTAAACAAAGCGGTTTCTAAGTTAGAACAAGTAACTCATAGAAGACTTTCGAACAAACTTCCTTTCCTTCTTTAGTGTCATGATTATCCAAATATCCACCAATGGTACCTATATCAAATGACACATGAGATGAGGAAATGGCCATTAATAACTGACATTTTTGGAAAACACCATCCTAAGGGTAGAGTGGTAGACCTATTTAATGCAATTAATGTGTGGTAAAATTTATATTTCATGCCCAAATTTCTACAAGATTAACAATATGGAACTAGGGTCATAGGCATATGACAACCTAAAACATTTTCCAACATACAGAGCACCAACTAGTGATTAGGTCTCTAACATTGTGTATGCTTGATAGGAAATAACATTTAAACTTTAAGGAATAAATGTTTGTTGGTTTTTAAGCAACATTAAGTGGCATTATATTAATAATGCCCTTAAAATAATGAACAATATCAAAACAACATATTATATAATTGAAAACAATCCTCATGACATACTAGATTGTGTGAAAAAATTGCTCCACATGAAATACTAATTTTAAAAAAGATAAATTTACTAATGATTGCTTGATCTCTAGAGTATTACCTTGCGAGGCATAACAAATATTCTCTCTTTTGTAAATAAATCAAAAGTGTCATATTTGTTTAAATACTATTTAAATAAGGTTTGATTGTACAATTTTTCATTTAAAATAGACTTTTTTATTTTAATTATAATAGATGAGCCATTATTTCTCATGTGGCACATTTATTTTCTATTAACAAAAAAATACTTTTTAATAACTAGTTAAAATGCAATTGCAAATTGCAAAAAAATCATTGAACTATGGTTTTAAGTAAGAAATCCTAACAATTTATTAATGTTTAAATTAAACTAATACGAAATATAAAAAATGGGTGAAATGATTTGATGGGTGGTCATAGGTTACCTATTTATGATTATGGGTGAAATTAATATATGGTAAAGGTGTCATAATTGTTGTGTGTTGTAACTATTATACAAGCATTTGTACCTCTATAATTAGATAAAAGAGTTATCTAATCATACTCTTCTCCAAAAATAGCATAGACCCACCTTAAATTATCTTTGATTTAATCTAAATTGAATTAAATCTTAATTTCGAGTAACTAATGTAATTAATGATATACATATGATAATATACAATAATGGATAAGCAATAAGCATTCAAAGATATGAAACCCTAAGCAAATGAGAGAGGAAGGTGACTTAGCTAGTTATGTGGAATAGGCTGAAATAATGTCATTAAGACTCGATGAGGGTTTGGAAGTACAAAAATACAAGACAAAAATGTCTACAGGAGCTCCCCAGAGACCGATTTTGGTGCCAATGTTCGCCTAGATGCTTAATAATTAATTTTTTCTAGGTCGAAGGTCCTTGCTCAAATATATGTTTTGTCACTCTCGATTTTTATTTTAGGGTTATGATCACACCTATAACTGTAAAACAAATGTCTACCTACACATGTCTACAAACCACATCAAATCTAATAAAATTTTTATAGAATGTGGAGTCATATTGACCTCGAAGGTCACCCAAAGAATGAGCTTATGATTGAGTGCTACACTACATCTTAAAATCCTTGTAGTTATTTGTGCTTGTGTGTGTAATGATGCCTAGGTAACCCTTATACAATTTACACAATGGCTAGATCTAGAATGTACCAAGTATGTAAAATGTGTGTGACAAAATAAAATGAACTCCACTCCTATGTTGTGTATGCAAATTATGGAACCCTTATCCCTTGTATGAAAGTGCTAAATGTGTCATAATAATGTTCTCGTGTCTTTGATGAAAGCTTAGGTGATGCTAGATAATGCTTACAGTATATGGCCCCTTATTTGAGAGAAATAACTAAGTATATATATGATTCCCTTGTTTGAATTTTGTAATTGACAACTAAAAGGATAACCCAAAGTTTTAAAAGGTGACCAAGAAGTAAAAGAGACCCAAAAGAGTAAGAAGAAGATAAAGAAGGTTAGGAGCACCCAGGAGGGACAAGAGCACTTGGGAACTTTTTTCCTAACTAGGTGCTAGTGTCGATGCCACAAAGATAAATTAGTAAAGTTTCGACAGAGATGTAATATATGTAAGGCCAATAAAAGTGGAAGACATAAAGGAAAAAGGCCCAAAAGAAGTTTTCAAACACTAGATTTATTTTTTGAGAATCATGTATACATTAGTATGCTTTAGGACCTATAAACGTACCTAAGTGCATAGATTTTGTGTCTACATTTTCCCCAAATTTATGTTTTTGAGTGAATACTTGATAACATAAAGTAGATAGAAGATGTGTACCTTATAATCCATAGAAGATTTTAGCTAATAATGTGTCAAGTGGACAAGTGAAGTGTGAAGTGATCACAATGTGAAGCGTGACAACTAGGAAGGGGAGGTAGACCCTAGGGGTGGAGTGTATGCATAGTAGTATGCTTTGCTAGAGCTTGTGCTTATAGATGTGATCCACTTCTTGTAAGGAAGAACTTACAAAAGAAGAGCAAAAGAGTAGTCAAAGTCCCATATGTGAAAAATTAGAGTAATGTATGTATGATCAAGTGAAAATGTATAAAAAGTAATAGTTAAGGAAAGAGTGCAACTGATGTATAAAAGTGTAAAAGATAGAGAGTTGTCCTATTTGTCTTGGAGATATTTCCATATTTGAGTGTCTTGTCAGGTGAGGTTTTTGGTGATCTCATGGCAAGAGAGAGTTTTTGGGTTATCTAATGCTAAGGGCAAGTTATTTTGGGTGATCCCATGCCAAGAAAAGAGTCTTGAGAAGAGAGGCCTATTTTTATCTCCTTTCATTATGCTTCTCAAATAAGTGCCACTATAGATGGCACATCCATGATTGTAGCCAATTGTAATCATTTGTAACCGAATATGAATGAATTATAAGTGATTAACTAAATTATGTAATTGGAGAGAAGTGTAAAATACTATAGAAGCAGTATTGAAACTACTAGAAACTATGTTGAACTGAGAAATTGTCTATTTTTACCCCTAATACATAAGCGCTAGGTGGGACACAAACACCCACCATTCCTGTCTTCTACTAGGTGCTAGTGTTTGGTCATGTTTTTTCTCAAAGTCGATTCTTGACTAATATGTGACTATCTGTTTTTACCAATTCTATACTGTGTTGTTCTTATCTATAGCTTTAAGTTACTTGGAAGGGTGATTTGTTAACATAATAGATGCCCCACCATTTGGGGTGCATGCGAAAAATGTAGGAGGATATGGCCCAAAGGAGAGGACCTGAAGCTAATATGCATATCTAAGAGTGGATAGCTACGGGGGTAGGGAATGTACATTGTAGAAACCAAGGCACATGCAAATAATGTAGGCTAGAAACAAGTGTTAGTGTAAAAGAGGTAACATACAATAGAAAATAATGTAGCAAACAAGTATGAGACAATTGTAGACATAAAATACCGCACTTAATACTATTATTATAGCACCAAATATGTTGTTATATATATGGATCTTGCGTAAGAAAAACATTCATTGATGACCCATTCCATAGTCCATCCATTTTTCTTGTTAGTCTTTATTGCTTTTGTCTTGCACACTTGTCACTCATACATCCACTTCTAGTCGAGTTCACAAGGATCCATGTCTCATGATTATCACTTATTCATCATCACTTATCTCTGACACTAGCACCGGGATAAATGGTAATGCTAAGTGCTCCTGTCCATCCTAGGTGCCCCTGTCATCCTAGCGCCCTGTCCTCTTTATGTTTGATCTTATTTTTGACATTTGAGGTCAATATTTTTGGTTTTCCCTCTCATCTCCTGAGGTACTAGTTAGCATGTCAAGTCATTAGTGTTGAAATTCAAACAAGATATCCCTATATAAACACAACATACATACCATTATATGGGCAGACTATTCTCATCAATGGATAGCTATCTAGATAGAGCAAGGGACTACATTTGGGCCATAATTCTACATACACACTACATAACAAGGGGAGTCTATTCTATTCCACCCACACATTTACATTTTTATCTAGATATTTCCCGCCATCTTGGCATCATTGGTGTGATTGTGACCTAGGAACACTATTTCATATATAAGCACACAAAACTACATTGGAGTCCGAGATGTAGTACAATGATAAGTCATAATTCCATCCATTTGGTAGCTAAGGACAGTCTGATCCATTCATTTGCATATTTATTTTTAGGGTTTGATGCTTTGTTTGGGGTTTTGGAGGTGATTACTTCATTGTAGATTTATAAGTACCTTAGTGACCCAAGGGGGACATATATGCGACAAATACTATGACAATAGGTTATAATATTTAATAATTATGTTTATCATGTTGTTCTTGGAACTCTTTGTAGTTTGTCTTGTGTAAAAATTTAACTATAGATAAAATTAATACTATATATGTAATAATTTTATAGAATTATATGTAGACGTTTCAAAAATTCCTTCACAAAATAATCAATTTAAAGATATCGATGATCCATTGTCTGTTGAGGAAAACATTTCATCCTCGATTGACATACAAGTACAAGAAAATTCATCGAATTCTCATGATACACCACCAGAGGAGGCTTCTACTCCAAGGTCTATTTCTAGAAAAAGGATACATGAGAATCAAAATATTCTAGTGACAACCTAGATGTAGAAGTTGAGCCCCAAGAAAAAAAAAAAGAAATTATGTTGGAAGAAAGAGGAAAATTGGACAATTGGAAGGAAATTCCAGTTTGAATGGGCTGTAAAATATCCGTTTATTGAACTTGTGTACACTAAAAATTATAATGATGTTCCAACACAATGTCGATGCAAAATATGTGATTGGAAACAGGGAAGGATCACACGATGCAGCTCAAAAGGACACAATTGAAAAGCATTTTGGGAAAATATTCATTTCCCAAAAGTAAAAGGATGGCGACATAGTCGTAACACATAAATGGAAAGATGCAAAATATTGTCTAAATGTCAAATACGTAGAAGAATATTAAAAGGAATAAAAACATATGAAATATGTAAATGAAAAAGGTGGGACCATAGTAGCAATATTGAACAAAGTTGTGGAGGAATAAATGCATGCAAAGAGTATTCAGTTTGCTACCGTATTCCATATAATGAAAAGGGGAAGACCGATGTACGATTTCAAAGAAAATAAAATTTTGTATCAGGTTATTGGTCTACAGAATGTTCCTCAATCTCATTGGTCAGATACTAGCGGTTGGGAAATTGCAAAATGTCTATCTCTGGTAGAAAAGGAGGATCTAAAACTATGTGTTCAAAATGTAAATTATATTTCCCTTTCAATAGATGAGGTTACTGCAGTGGATAATACTTCAAGGATTTGTATTCATGTTTACACATTTGCTAATGAAATAAGAATTCCAAACCTCTTAGTAATCCATAAAATGATTGAGAATTACAATTTCAAAATATTTATAAATTGGTGGTGTCAAATTTGAAGGATATCGCTGGAATGGATGACTTTTCCATTGCAACAAAATTATTTTGTGTCGGAACCAATGGTGCAACTTTGTAATGTAGGGAGCCAAAAATGGTCTCTGTGTTAGAATTCGAATAAGCTGTTTCTCCGTATATGGTTGTTGTCCATTGCATGGCTCACAAAATGAATATCGCTTACAAAATTGTGAGCACATTTGAAAATATAGCTAAAGTGGAGGAATTGATACGTGATTTGCATGCTTATTATTCTAACAGTTCTAAGATATTTTTAGAATTTTAGAAATTTTCTATTGGACTGACAGAGGGAAAAAAACTTCTCAAAGATGTAGATACCAAATGCATATCTATGTATGAACCTTCCTGTAGAATATTTGATGAATATCCTTCATTAACAGGATTTATGTATAAATACCACAAGAATATAGATAAAGATAAAGATCTATTGTGTTGTATAATAGACATAGAAAATTTACTCACACT
Source organism: Taxus wallichiana var. yunnanensis (assembly GCA_018340775.1). Taxonomy (NCBI): domain Eukaryota; kingdom Viridiplantae; phylum Streptophyta; class Pinopsida; order Cupressales; family Taxaceae; genus Taxus; species Taxus wallichiana. Next base: position 348,700,367 of record CM031240.1, on the reverse strand, counting down.
CTACGGTATTTTTCCCATGTTTAGGGAGCTTAATATTTTAACAACATGCACAAGATTATTCTTTCTACATTACGAGACTTCATAAGACTCGAAGACGTGTTTCTTTGGAGTCTAGAAATTTTATATATTTCGACGGGAGTTTTAATGGTGGTGCTTTTGAAAATTTGAATGCATTGATAGATTTGAAAAATCCTAGGTGCTTCTTAAAGTACAATATACATGATCATCTCATGTGTAACAACACATGGAAAAGAGATTCCACATAATACATTCCAAAAAAGTTGATATGGCTAACTCGAAATAAAAGAAGTAAGAATGACAAGAAATTTATATGATGCAGGTATTAATGGAAACAAGGAATAAGTTGAGAAAGATTTCCAAATTGTTAGCTAGAGAGATCCGGGAAAGATTCAAAAATGATAAAATACTTGAAGCAACGGGAGTTGTAAATCCACGATTTTGGAATTTTTCTAGTAGAAAACCTTATACATCTATTAGTCCTTTACTTGTCAAAAACATGGGTGATCTAACGGCCATTTATCTAAGATCAAGAGATAAACGAAGTTTCTGTAGAAGGTATTTTACAAATAAAAATACTTAGTACCCGATCGATGGATTTTTCTAATACTATGATACGACAAGTTTAACTTCTACAAAACCCACAGGATTATGGTCCTATGAAAAGGATTTGGAAGGATATTTGTTCAAGTAGTATTCTAAGTGAATATTTGAGTGAATATATTAAGCTGTATGAGATTTTTCAAACAATGATTCTGGGTTCTGTGGAAGATGAGAGGGTTTTCAGTACACTATCCTTTTTAAAGTCAAAAGTTTGAAACAAATTGGATAGGAATATAGAAAGCTATCTCCAATTGTATGTATCCTGTTACTCAGTGGAGTCTTTTCCTTATGATAGAGCAATTGAATTATGGAATTCACTAGTAGAAAGAAGAGGAGTTAGTAATATTCTTCCTGAACCAGGGGATCGAGACACATCCAAAGATCACACTACAGTTGATTTCGAAGACATAAATGAAATTTTTTCTCAAGGAATGTTCCAATTCACATAGATTTCTTTACAATAATTTGATGCAATAAGTATTGATGTATTTCATATAGAGATTAAAAATTTCAATAAATGCAAATTACAATATTATATTTGTCTTTATTTGATCCGTTGGCATTGGGACATTGGGACAATGTCAATATCATTTTCAATTATCCCATTTGTTTTTTATATTTGGTTTTCAGACTGAAATAAGGACACATTTGTCTTTTATATTTGTTAATTGATTTATTTTACATCTGCAAGAAATCAGAAACCTAAATATTTTAATGAAACAAAATCAAGTAAATTTAAGCAACATTTATGTAAACAAAGAAACAATAACATCATTTGTATTAACATATAGTTACATTGTACAATTCCAATTTCCAAAGTACTCTTGAAATAGTTCTCTCATGTGGTAGATTACTTTATGAAGAAAATTACAAATTCATAAAGCATTTTCGGCCAATACAATTCCAAAAAGGGGGTTGTCATAACATATCAAAGCTTCCAGACAAGTTCTATCATATAAGGACACATTTCGAGGTCATCCTCTTTTCTGCCTATGATTCTGAATCATAGTTGTTCTTACATCTGCCACATAGAATAAAAACTAAAAAAGGGCTGGCCACTATCTTTTAATTCCTACGCTAGTGTCGAATTGTGACAACACACCTGTCACATGGTAAACTTTACTAACATATCTAATTTTCTATTACAGAGAAGTTTGTTCTTTTTCTTACGTAAGAGGTGGAGGAATTTTCTACATCTATACATAGCTATCTACTATAAATCCCGATGCTGCAGATCTCGTGCTGTGGTATTGATATTTTCAAGAATATTTAGCACCTCCTTGTTACATCTCCTGTAGACAAAAGTGTTGCATCTACGTATGTCTTTTCTTTCAAAGAAGACTTTTGGATCCATCTTATGCTCCTTTATTATCCTTCTCCATGTATTATTTTTTTATTTATTACAATGATTTTTTTCTTCAATTTTACAAATGAATTCAGGGATTTTCTACGGGAATTCTTCAAACGTGCTTCAAGTACTGATTGCTTCTTTCTTTAAATTTTCATATTTTACCTTAAAAAAGAAATATTAATTTTTTAGTCTATTAGATAAAATGAAAAAATATATTGCAGTGCTTATAATATTAGGATTTTGCATATAAAACTAAAATCCCACTCACCACAACTTTTTCTTTTCTACATTTTCTATTAAAACATTTGTCTTGTCTTTAGCCCATTTGTTGTAGTAAGCTTGTGTTTGAATTCAGATTCTCCAACTTGTTTAGCATTATGTCTATAATTTCATCATTGTAATCATTACTATATGAAATTTTCCCTGACTGAGATTTTTTTAGCCTTGCTGGTTGGCTCTCTATGGCAGTGAACAATGAATGCCTTTGAGTGTGATTATGGTATCATGTATTTATTTCTTTTATCAAAATTTTAGCTCTCCTCTCCCAAGACCGCACCAAATCCACATCATGCATTACAACCTCTTGAATTGTTTCCCCCATAATATATGATATCATATTTTCTAATATGAAATGTGTCTTTTCATCATCTGTTTGTGGAGCATTACTTGGAGGAGGAGGAGAGTCACTGCCCTGTATTACATGCACATTTTGTTGTGGTTGAGGTAGAGTAGATTGAATCATATAATGGGTGTCAAAATAGTTACCCTTGTCTGCATCGCCACTATCGAAGCCCAAATACTCCTCATCAAGGGAAATGTTGTTGAAAAGTTGTGTGGCCATTACACTTAAAACACCACCTAGTGACACCAGAAATTATGTGGTTACAAGATGAACTGCTCTTCGCTGCTTGACTCTAAAAAAACCTTATATTATTCTGAAGATCTTCTCTTTGTTTGGACTAGACATGTCGAGGTATTGGTGGCCTCCTTGCAAGAGAAATGTTCCCGAAGCCATATTACCTGTATGAAGCAAACACCAAATTATTAGAAAATTATCATTATATGTTTGGGCCTTATAAATGCTAAAAATTGTAAGGAAACAAAACATGCTAAATATTATACATTATAATTTACCTTACATGACGGAGACACAATCGTGACATTTCAATCTTCACACCCGGAATGAGTTTGATCTTCATCATCAAACTCAGTAGTTTTTTAATATAATAAATGTAGAAAAGAACAAAGAGAAATATTAAAATATAGTACTACATACATAATCTATATTAGTTGTTTGAATTAGTTAATTATATAAAAGATAACTTCATACCTATAGTTAAATGTGATGGTAAACGTGATGTGCATATCAACCCTTAGGTCACTTTTGACGAGGAGGTCTTACTTGGTGTTGATTCTGCTGAATCCATGTCAGAATTAGCAAAGACCTCTAGAGGGGCTTTACCTCTAGAAATTACCTCCTTATGAGATGTTGCAGCTATAATTTTTCTTTGCAAAATAAAATCTTACAATTATTATTTTATTCAAAAATATTGAATTTGAAATCGTTATAACAAGTAAACTCAGTAAAACCTAAAAGTAATTGTTACCTGTTGGTCTTCAAGACTGAGACCAATCATTTGATCATTGATTGTAGTTTGAATTTTATCTTGTGGAATTTCATAGTATGATTTATAATAGAAAGAAAGAATATAATTGCAACAAGAGAATACAATCTTGGATTTATCAGATTGATTGGCTTTTTGGGCACAAGAGACATCTATTTTTATTTTGTTGGACAAATAACTGCACCAATCAAATTGTTGACCTACTAGTGTCCGCAATAAATATTGAACTACCCAATATAGAATGTTTGTAGATCTTCCTGTAATACAATCCCGGCTTGAAAAAGTGACGCTACTTACTTTGATAAAGAATTTGTTTGTAATACCTTGTAGAAGAAGGCCTCTTGATGAATGATTAAGAGGAGCTATAATAACAAAGAAGAAATGTTAGAGCCTTGGGTGGTCCAGTAATGTTAAGAAAAAAGCATTTGAAAATAATAAACTTACCATCAACTTGTACATTGTAATGAGACTCCAATTTTTTTGTCTCTGTCTATAAGGATAGCCTTTGTAGTAATAGATGGCTTATTTTCGAATGGTAAACCTGTTAACCGATGTACGTCCTCAGGTTCAATTGAGAAAGAAATTTGACAATGTCTTGGATGCACGAGGAGAACGAAAAATTTTCCATCACTCTTGTTGTAAGAGGTGAGAAGGTAATCAAGGACTGAAGTATCAGTATCAAATTGGGGCATGTCCACAAGCTCGGTAAATTCTAATTTTTCAAGCCAATCCTTTTGTGCATCTTTTTCTCTTAGTAGAGCTACAATCTGTGGGCACATGAGGTTTTTGTATTGAAATTTGGGTGTAGGAATAGATGTGGTGCTTGCCATTGTTGAAATTTGGGAGAAGTTTGAAGATTGGAGAGCTCAGAGCACTAGAAATTTTCATAGAAAAGTGAAGAAATGAACCTTCTAGGGGTATTTATGGTTCAAAGTACATGTGGCGGAAAACTATTGGTAGGCCATGGTGTCTTCTCTAGATCAAGTTTCAACCCATGTTAGATAGATGACTAACTCATTGGTATCACCGCCCAACCCTTAGCCACCCAACCCTTAGCCGGCCAACCCACCCGACCAACCCTTAGCCGTCCAACCCACCCGCCCAACCCTTAGCCATCCAACACTATATCATCCAACCATTAGCCGGCCAATGCTTAGCTATCCCTCCCACCCACCCAACCATTAGTTATTCAACCCCTCACTCGTCTAATGCACTCGCCTAACCTCTAGCCATCCTACCCCTCACTTGTCCAACCCACCCACCCAATAACCATCCAACCCCTCACCTATCTAACCCACCCTCCAAACCCTTAGCCATTCAACTCCTCACCCACACAACCCTCAACCACCTAACCCCGAAAAACTTTGTGAAACCGGGAAAAAATGCTCTCTGCAAAATCACCTTTGCAACAAAACATTTTTTCAGAAATTCAACAACGATTCGAAAGTCAATTTTTGAGATTCACCACAAATTCTAAACTAATTTTTCAGAGGGGTCTTATTAAAATGAGCCATGCACTACACTTTTCTCATCATGTTAGGCCTCATGATGTGCTGCATACCTTTTTTAACAAGTGTTTGATTTTCTTACCTTCTAATCAACATCATACACCTCATCATTTGGAATGCCAACATGATCAACCTTATTGAAACTATCATCATATAAATGGTCATTATGATAATGAATGTTGTGCCCTTCATGATATACTACAACAATTAGAATGAAAGGGTGTTATTAATTTTGTCTCTCACTCTCGTGAGAAGCCTATATCTCCACTCCCACATAGATGCATTATTACTCCGGTTGATTTATCTCCTCCCTCTAGTTCTAAGGTTATTATTCGTCCACCACTACAAGTTGTCACTCATGCATGATCTCCATCTCATCCATCCACCAATGTACCATCTCATACGCTGCATCACACTCCTACACATTGGATTCCATAGCAATCAACGCCCACTTCCCACTATTACATCACCCGTCATTGACACCATTCCACATACACTTCAGTTTAGTTCATACACTCATGATGTTTCCATTTCACATGCTCCCACCACTCCATGCCACCTTGGTATTTGGTAGGTGATTTCTATCACCTTACCCCCAATGAAGGACTAGTGTTCTTATGGTTCTTACATGACTTTGTTAAGGGATATGTTGTAATAAGAACCTCTCTTCACTTGCTTTCTCGATTCATCTAGCATTTCCTGATGATGCACTCTTGCTTTACGCTTCATTATTGACTATTGAGGGGTCTTATCTAAATGAACATCATCATTCATACATTGGTGGCTATCACTAATCTTCCCACACATCCTCATCATACTAACACACATTTCACTACACTATTACAATCGTACCTTTTCACATCATTAATTTTTATTTACCATTCATCACAATGTTATTCATATACATAATGCACTTTTTCATCATTTTGTCTATTACATGTCATAATCCTACTACATATACTAAACCATCATCATATGTACTATATTATCATTACTCATCATCAACAACTATACATTATAAAATTAAATCAACAAAAAAATTCACAACATCAACACACATCATATATCATCATCAATAAACATCAAATATAACGACATATGCCAATAGTCCATATATATCTCAATTAAAATCATAGTTACAAAAATCCCATCACCGGGGTCAAGTACCTCTACATAAATGCATTAGTACATGTCATATCTCATCATCGCTATTGTTATCTATGTTTGCGAGATCCCTAGAGCTAGAAGCCTCACCACTAAATTTACGCCATTGGTTGTGGCCCCTATATCCTCTACTCTGCCTATGTAATAGTTATATTCTTCGTAGAATACTACTGTAACTCCACACACCACGTGAATATATCTTGAGCTAACGAACCTCCACCACTAACCTATTTAGCTCACCATGTCTCCTCTCGTGCCTCATCTCTCTCACTTAGTAGCATGGTACACATCATTGCTGCTATCACAACTGGCTCAAACAAATGGGCATGCTCACCCGTAATATCATCTACATTCTCTAGCATGCCTCCACCCATAATTATGTCGGTGGGTACAGTCCATGTCAATGTGTGGATATATGTGTCCATAATCAATGACCAATATGAATCACCTACATCCATATATCCTCTTGTTAGACAACAATCAATATTAACCAACCATGTAAAAAACAAAAACACCATACAAATACTTATGCTCTGTTATTACCACCGCTACACTATTGAGGCTATGTGCTTATCCCTCCGCTCCTCCATGAAAATTATTCAAATAAAATTCACTCAAATTATTGGGATAATTGGGATAAAGTTATGACCATTTTAAGTTCTAGGTACAATCTGTAATAAATGCCGGTGGTTGAACTCTTAAGTCATGCCTCCATTGGAACTTTGACCTGCAAAACACCCTTGAAAACTGACGACATAAATAACCATCATATTTTGAAAGCGAAAGGCATAAAACATATAACATGTAAATGTGTCGCGATGTTCCGATGCAAGAGAAATCTTGAAACTTGAAATGAAGAAGACTGCCAGAAAACTACACCTCTCAAACACCTTGTAAATTTTGACACAAAGGGATGTGATTTTAACGAATCCTAGGTTGAATGACATGATGCATCGTTGACCCCCAAAAAATGACACAAATGGAATCAAGTTTAAGGATTGGAAAACAAGTTACAATTTACATGCATTTGAGTTGCGGTTCCGATGTTAAAGAGCCTAAAAACATGAAACAATATAGACTGTTAGATTTTGGAACCAGAAAACACATTACACATGAAATGTTTTTAGGCTATGATGTTTCAATGACAAAGAATCTTGAAACTTGACGCAAAGGGTGGAACCTCGACCCTATTTTGCATGTTAGAAAACCTTAAACAAATAAAAGTCAGTATTAGGGGTGGAAAACCAATGATATGGAACATGTAAATGGATCAACATGTTCTGATGGATGAAAGACCCAAAAACCCAAAACAAAGTAACTTCTACTACTTAGCCAATTTTTAAGGATTTTGCAGAAAATAGGTTTTGGATAAGTATGGGCCTGAATGGATTTTCAAAGAGAAGAATAAATTCCCTAAATCACTAAAGTCTTTCCAAAACATGAATTTACCTATTTCTAATGAATTTATACTACCCCAACTCTTGGAAGGGATTACAAGTTATCAAAATAACTTGAGGGGGTATTTTGGATAAAAGTAATGATTTTAGAATATGCAGGCAATATGCTTGTTGAGAAGGTCTAGGAAATGTTTATTTAAACAAATGTCGCAGATATAAATTCATATTCCACAAGATGATTCAAAGAAACATGGTCTCATTGAATGTAATGGTTGCATGAGCTACACAAAATGGGAGCTTTGGGCGGTTTATGGATATCCATCAAACAATAAATGTGTTATCTTAGAGCATGTATGGAAACTGATCAATGTAACTTTCAACCTTGTTTCATCCATTTATAGGCATTGAATCTATACCTTCTCTCCTACTTGTTTTTAAAAATTTCATTTATTTTCATAGTTAATGGAACGTTAAATATTGAATTAAGTTTTTGATGTATGGTTTATTTTTCAAATCATATTAAAAATCCCTAAAACAACTTCCACACCATGTCAACCTATGTTGAAAATTTACGCCTTAGGTAGCATGCCATAGTGCCAAGCCATGGACTAGATAAGAATAAATATTATTCACACTTACATTTTATAATGGTTCATGACTAGTCAAACTAGAAGGGAACATGATTTTATTAGCTTATAATGTTCCTACCCAAATATTGTCCATTTTTTGTGCTCTGCTTTATCATCTCAAACTCACTTGCATTATTCACATGAGTGCAATTGGTGCTTTAAGGGACCAAAAAAGAGGAAAATCCATTAGGACAAAGGTACACAACCCAATGACATAAATTACTTCTTATAGAACTTTATAATCCCCCTTCTCAGTCATATAAGAGAAATGATTTGTTGGTCATACTTTGTATTTTTAATTTTATTTTTTTGGCTTCAAGGTTGTCAAGTGGATGACATTTAATTTGGTAGATAAAACCAATATATGAATGGAAATTTAGACATTAAATGATGGAGATTACATACTTGCATGCCCCATACCTATTCCATAGAACAAATTGTTCCAATGCAAAGAATATGTGTTATATGCATTGCACTTTATAGTGTGGCTCTCATTCACACTAATCACATGAGCATAACTACCAAGTAGATTTTATCTTTCAATCAAGATTCAATATATTTTTATTTCATGACATCAATGTTTTCAATTGGAGAACTTTTAATTTGATAGATAAGACACATACATGAATGGAATGTTGGAAATCAAAAGGTGTGAATTAAATAACATGCATGTCCCACACCCATTCCATGGATCATATTGTTCTCACCCAAATAATATATGCTATTTGTGCTCTATTTAAGCATTTCAATGTCAGAAAGAGGGGAAAATAGGAAATCAAGAAAATGGTGGAATCCATGTATAAAATTGTTGGAGATGCGGAAGATGGAATACAAGATTATTAATATGAAAGGAATAGGTGGTACAAGTTACTTTTTCCATTCATGATAAGAAAAATAATTAAAGATATCCAACGTCAGATTGAAACCATGTGGGTTCAAACTATAATGTTACACCATCCGATTTTTATTGATGCACCTTGTACGGGTGGTGTCAGAATCAAGAGAATGTTGTCCCTTATATATGGTTTGGAAAACTCCACCCCCTATATATCACAAGTATGTTGAGATAATTGATGAGGACATGAATGAAAAGTTGGAAATGAACATGTGGGGGATAAATAATTTTGGATCCAACATTATAAAGAAAATAAACAACATAAAATAAGTTCAAACATAAAGTTGAAACCTACACGTTCATTTATAACACGTAACAAGGAGATAATGGTTAAGATTCATAGAAGATATGATTTTCAAGATTTGATAAAGAGTTGACAACATGTGCCATGATGTCTCTAGTGGTAACAACATAGTGACGGTATTAGATTTGGGTTACTTAATTTTATTTTTCAGTGTTAATGGTTTCATGTGGGAAGTGTTTAATTTGTTAGACAAGGCAAAGACATGAATGAAATTTTGGAAATAAAATGGTGGTAAATAAATACCTGCATGTCCCACAAAATGGATTAGAATGTTCCTACCCAAATATTATTCATTTTCTGTGCTTCACTTTATCATCTCAAAATCACTTGCATTATTCACATGAGTGCAATTGGTGCTTTAAGGAACCAAAAAGAGGAAAATCCATTAGGACAAAGATACACAACCCAAAAAATAACTTTCTTCTTGTATAACTTTATAAGCCCTATTCTCAATCATGTGAGAGAAATGATCGGTTGGTTATACTTTGTATTTGTTATTTTATTATTTGACTTCAAGGTTTTCAAGCAGAAGACATTTAATTTGGTAGATAACACCAATATATGAATGGAAATTTGGACATTCGAAGAGACAAGTGACTTGTTGGCTTGGAAATTTGTCTTGGGGACAAATTTGTGGTTTCCAAAACAACACTATGGGAATCTAAGTCCCTCTACTTATAATGGTGTAGCTTTCGTATTATGCATGAAAAACAAGTGGATTCAATGGTGGTTTTTCAACCAGAGATCCATAGGGGCACTCCACTGACCCTATGGCAATGCCTGCAATTGCTTACTAGGAAAGAAATCGGTTTGAGAGTGGGAAAGGGAGTGGTAATGAAGACAAGGAGGTCAATGATGAAGGTATAAAATCAAAATCCTGCATACATTGACTAGAAAGTTCATAACATGCATTTGAATGGAAGAAAGAATACGAATTTACAAACCGTAGAGCTACAAGATCAATAAAAACACATTGGTCACAAAGCACCAATAGAATCCTCCATCAAAGGGGCATAAAATCCATCTTTTCTTATTGCAGCTGAAGTAGAAACTCATATAATGAAAGGAAATGGAAGAAATTTACAGAAAGGAGAAGCTTAGAAGAATGGCAACCATCATTTTTGTCCTCTATTTGTGAAAATCATTTACAGCCTTCAAAAATCAATTACCAACCCATAGAAATACTTGTAGAGGACAAGAAATAACACACACAGGGATGATTACAAGTTCCCAAATGGCCAAGAAGCGATTCTGATAATCGAATTCCCATCATTTCGCACTGTTTTAGATTCTTATTTTCCAGAAAAATGGCCATGGCAGAAAATGCCAGAGAAAATATGATTAAAACTATTACATCTTCTCAAGTTTGAATGAAGACTATTAGATATTCCTTCTGTGCCTTTGAATTTGAGCCATCCACGTGGTAGAAGGCTATTGGAGTAGCCGCGGGTGAGCTGCCTTTGTTTCATGACTTTTTGGAATTCGGAAATTTGGAACAATTTCCTCTGCTAGCCCAATTTGAATTTTCAACATGCATACGTGGAATGATTTGATTGGATATGGGATCGCGACTCCATTTAGACCATTTTGAACCTTTGTTGGAAAAAGGTTCAAAATCACAAACTCCTTCACCGGACCGCGCTCCCGTTGTCGACGTGGCAACATCCTATTCGTTGTGGGGCTCGAGCCTTGTTATTTTCTTTGCCTCACTTGGGCTCGTGGATTTTCCATTACCACTTGTAATTTTTTCCGAAAGAAGGAAAATGGAAAAGAAAGCTCCTCAGCCCCACTAGGCCATATATTGCAAAATACAAGGAGTTAGAACAACTTCTTTACCTTTTTGGAAAGGGGGAGAAATTTCCCATTTGATGAAGTAGGTTCATAACATCCTTGAGCCCTTGGAAACAACCAAAAATAAAAATACTCATTTTTAACCAATTTCAAAGGGTACTAACTCAAAATTTCTAAGTCCAGACTTGGAAGAAGAAGGAAAATTTTTGAGGGGACAACAGTGGATCTAGCTTGGGGACATGAAATGGATTGAACATGGAGAAAACATGACATGAGGATCCATAATCTCAAGTTTTAAAACATATAACATTGACCAGTGCCTTATCCATTGGGCCTTGCAGAGTCATGTACAACTTCTGAGGAAAGCAAGAAGGAAGAAGAGGACACACAAACTAAAAACACACCAAAATAGAAAGGGGAAAACAAAACTACACACTAGAAAATGGGAAAACAAATTACACAACAAAAAAGGGAAAAAGCAATGCTATGTTACAAGGTGAGGGACAACTCACTTTCCCGATGATAAATCTTCAAATATTGCCCACTTCTAGAAATCCTAGTGGAGTTCCATCCAAGTACAAATAAGAGAAAGATATTCTCACCACAAGTTCCATGAATTTGAAAAGGACCCAGCCACAAAGAATCAAACTTTCCATGACTTGCCCTTTCATTCTCTTCTCTTGTCCTAAAGAAGGACAAAATCTCTAACTCGAACCCTCTTGCCTTGGTCCTTTTGTAAAAGAGCTTCTTCACTTTCAGCCATGTTATTTGATTTTATCAACCACCTAAGATTTGATTTCTTCCATCCTTTCAAGAAAAAGGATCATTTTGTCAATGGAGTCTTTGTACTAGCCATCTTCCACTGATTGGATAAATTTGAAACTGGCATTTCAATGGTGATAGGGATCTCCACCTCAAATCCATACAACAACTAAAAAGGTGATGTTCCTATGGCCTTCTTGGGAGTGATCCTATTAGCCCACAATGCATCATAAAATCTCTTGTGCCAATTCCTTTGGTTCTCATCAAAAAGGTTTTGAACAATGGTCACAATGTTCTTGTTACTTGACTTAGCTTGACCATTTCCTTGTGGATAGTAATAAGAATAATGTGCTAGAGAGATTCCAAAGCCATAATAGAATTCTGTCTTCTCTTGAAGAGAAATAGGTGGCATTGTCTACAAAAATCTTTTGAGGCACTCCAAAATAGACAATGATGTATTCTTGTATGAAACTGCAAACTACTTCAAAGCTAGCTTGTTTGGTTGGAATGGCTTCCACCCATTTGGTGAAGTAGTTCTGTGGCTATGAGCACATAAGTATGCCCAGCACTTGAATGAGGGTTCAATACACCAATGAAGTCCAGCCCCATTGTTGAAATGGTTCTTTAATAATCACAGGGCATGAGAGGCAGTGCAACTAATTGTGGTTTTCCAACAAATTGTTGACATGGTATGCATTTGGAAAACCAACTCTAAGTATTAGCAAAAAGAGAAGGCCAATAATATCTACCTCTGAGAATTTTATGGGCAGTGACAATTGTTGAGAAGTGTCCACTTTGCATGCTTGGTCATGATACGCTTTAAACAACTTTCCTTGTTTCTCTTTATAAACACATCGAAGGAAACAACCATCCATTCCTTTCTTATAAAGTGCATGATTCCAAATCACATACTTGGCTACTTTCAGTTTGAGTCTTCCTCTGCCACTTTTATTTGGTTGTACCCTGAGAAACCATCAAGTAGAGAGAACATCTCAGATCTAGTGATTACTTGAAAAATGTGATCCATGATTGGCAGAGGATAGTTGTCTTTGAGTGAGGCTTGATTTAAATTTCTAAAATCAACACATATCCTTATCTCTCCATTCTTCTTCCTTACTAGCACAATGTTAGCCACCCACGTTGAGTGGTGAATGGAAAAAATGATTCTAGCATTCAACATCTTGGTCACTTCTTCCTTGATGATATAAGCAACCTTTGGGTTATAGGGCCTTTGCTTCTTCCTAAAGGGCTTAGCACCTTGCTTGAAAGGAATGGAATGGTGCATTTCCTTTGGTTAAAAGGACTTGAGCTCTTCATAGGAGTAAGCTAAAACATCTGAATACTTTTTTAACAGAGCAAAAAACATTCTCTTCTCTTCAGGTGAGTAGTATTTTCCAATGTTTACCATCCTTGGATCTTCAAAAGTACCAATATTTTCCTTTTCAAAGTCAGATGAACACCGAGAAGATAAATTCTCCTTCTCTTGAATGAATTTGTCGTGCTTGTCAAATAGATCTTCCAAAGAGACTAAGCCTCTGGGAATTTTGTTGCCTTTCAGTCTGATCATGCCCTCATCATCAACTTCTTCAATTCCATCAGTTTATTCTTCAAAGCAACAACTTTTATATGAGGATGAACACTTCCTTCAAAGAAGAGATTATTCAAATTGTCTCTTTTCTCTAAGAAGCTCAAAATTTGATTGTCATCATTGAAGACTTGCCAATGATCTACATTATCAGGTACACTCATTCTAAAGACCATCTTAATGGTTTTTTATCTTTTCCAAAGGAAGGATGAGGTATCAATAAGGAGGCTAACACAACAAGAGAATCAGCCCTTTCATTTTGTGCCCTTGGAACGGATTCAATAGAGAAAACATCAAATTATTCAATGCAATCCCAAACTTGATTTATATGCGATGATCTAGCCTTGGGTTCTTACCTTGATATTGCTTTGTGGATTTGTTTCACTATAACCTTTGCATCATCGAGGCATCTCACTTCTTGATTCCCATATCCTCTATAAAACTCATGCCCAAAAGAAGGGCTTCATATTCAGCGGTATTGTTAGTGTTATCAAACTTCATGTTTGTTAGCGAAAGGATGCATTTCATTTGAAGGTGAATATAGAAAATGCCAGCTCTAGAACCTACTCTTGAATGGTTGCCATTAAATTCCATCATCCAAATTTGATCTTCTTCTTTCTCCATGAGAAGTGGAAGGTTTTCTTTTTTTTTTTTTTTTGGATTGAGGGTAATTTGAGGGTGTGTGAAAGGACCCACATCCTTACATATGAGGATTTTAGAGAGGATCCACAACTACAATGAAAGGGGACCACATATTAGGAACCCAATTGAGGCGACCATGGAACCGAAGTGAAGATGCGGCGACCGCCAACACGGCCGCATGTGAGTGGGACAATTTAGAACAACTACCAAAGATCGGCGGCGAGAGGAGCAGCCACCGCGTACTCAAGATCGCAGCAAGTGGAGCAGCCACAAGTGTCAGCAGCGAGAGGAGCAGCCACGACAGCAGCGAGAGGAGCAGCAACAGTGAGCGGAGCAGCCACCAGCGTTAGTCAGCAGCGAGAGGAGAAGGAGCCACCAGCGTCGTCAACGAGAGGAGCAGCCACCAGGGTCAGTGAGAGTAACCACCAGTGTCAGCACGAGCAGAGATGCTGCCTCTAGCGGCGAAACCACCTCCGAGGAGGATCGTGCCTCGGGGGGATTTGAAACTGGGTGGGCAAGCACACAACCATGTGACTTGACCGCACCACTCCCACCCCATCGGCGAGAAGTGGAAGGTTTTCATCTTGTTATGATGTGAGGAATTAATTTCCTAACTCAGAATCTTGAAGAAGGATGTTAGCTCTTGGATCATAGGACTTTTCACAGTGAATTTCGTCTTTCTAATAGGCAGTAATCTCTTCATCTCACCCTTGACTGGGATAGTAGCAGATGACCAGTCCATTTTAATTTCTCCACCTAGATCTCTACAAAAACTTCTGCTCAGAAGCATGCCAAAGGATGCTGGGATGTCTACCACCAAGATAGTTAGGAGCACCTTCTTGTTAGGGAAGTCAGCCAGAGTTACTTGTGCATCCTTTATCATTCTAATCAGTGGCACTTGTTTTGATTCCATGGAATAACATGCTCCATTTACTCTAGTCAAAGTTAAGCTAAGGGAATTTGTAACTTTGAGTGGCATTATGTTATCAGAAGCTCCAGAATCAATAATACAATTGTTCAACTCAAATCCATTTATGAGGAGAGAAAATAAAAAGGCTCAACTCTAGATGTTTTGGCAGCACTGAGAGCTAGCATATTTTGAGATGGAGGTGTGGATGGTGTTGGAAGGAGCCCTTTAGAAGTGGAACTTGGAGATATAGAGCTACTACCCTGGACTCGCATTAATAAATATATCAAATTGGTCAGGTGCATTTGCAAGTATTATAACTCGAGAGTTAGAATTTGGTTTTTCTTGTGTGCTCTAAAAAATCAAATGGGGAAACATTGGATGAGGAGGAAGCTCTGAAGTGGAAGAGGGTTTATATAGAAAGGGCCTTGAACAAACCTTGGACATTTTGGATGATGGATTCTCTCCTAAAGGTGAAGTAGTTGGTTTAGAAGAGGGTGGAGGTACAACCTTTGGCTGAACTGTGGGTGTTTTGGTAGAGACTCCAATGGAAGGGGAAGTACTTTTAACAACTGTAGAACTATAATAATGGGAAAAAGACTTACTTGGTATGACAACATGATCCTTGATAGTGACCAAGTATAGTTTTTCTTTAGCAGAATCCATGGAGGGCGGAAATGGAGAACCTTTGTTGATAATCCTCTTTTGTGTGACCTCAGAAGTGGAAACTTATTTGGTTTTCTTCTCCTTTGCATCCACTAAGGATGGAGTGTTCTTATTAGACTATGTTTTGATGATAACAGCGCATGAAAAACTTGGTGTTTCCTCCTCTTCTTCTTCATCATAATCAATGAATTAGAACATGCCATTGTGCATATCGACCTCCTCAACTTATAGGTAACTCTCGTAGTTTTCTTCATCATATCCTTCATCAATTCCATCAACTTCAACTTCCTCTCTTACATCACAGGCCACATTGACTGGTGGTGCTTTAAGAGCAAGCTGGCAAGGAGGTGGTACAATCCACTGCCTATCATTAAAGTTTGGTCTTCTTGGATTGTTCCTCATAGTGATCTATGATAAACTGCTTCTTCAAGGAAACCAGATCGTTTGCCATTTTTTGAAACATGGGGTCTATGTTGTGACTGAACTAGAACTTTGACCCTTTTGCTTTCCACTTGGGCCCTTCACCTTTCTAGAAAGGATTAAATCATCATCAGTTTCAATGGCAGAGTCTTGAGCTTCCCTCAATGTTCTTGGTTGGTCTCTTCTGAGGAAGAAACCAACTTCTGATGGCAAGGCACTGATGAAGAATCTCTTCAAATTGTTTTTAGGAGGGACTACATCTTCTGGGATTCTTCTTGTCAATCTGTCAAACCTTGCAATGAAATATCTCATGGACTTAGAGACTTCTTTCTTCATCTGAACCAATTGAACCAGCAGATCTTGGAAATATTTAGTGCTCTTGAACCTATGTTCAAATGCACTTCTTATGTCATCCCAACCCGTGATAGATCTTGGGGGCAACATGTAGAACCATTCAACAGCCTTTTCTTGGAGTGACTCCATGAAAATTCTGACTGATACATCTTCATCTTCAACACCTAACACACCACAAGCAATAATGAAGGATGCTACATGTTCTTCGTAGTTGGGAACCATCTCCTTTGAATTTAGGGAAATTATTTTTGAACCTCTTAGTAGATCATGAAGTATCCGTGGGAGAGCAAGTGGGCCAGTGTTCCTTCCCCATGGCACATTTGGTTTGTGTGCTTCATGTTCATTATCAGCTAGGGCTATGTTTCTTCTTTCCACTGCTTCTCTTTCCAATGATTCTCTTGGATTATTCTTTCAATCTCCTCGAATTGAGCCCTAATCTCTACTTCTCTTTCAAATGGGATTCTCACCTCTTCTTCTTCTCTTTCAAGCTCTTGTTCTTCTCTCTTAAGCTCGTCAAAATTAGGATCAATAAATTCTCCTTGTCTCAACCGCCGGTATACCTTCTATCGGCCCGCTTGAAGACTTATTGTCTTCTTTGAGGTGCTAAGATTTATCTTTTCTCCTCCAACTCAAGAGCACATTCTTCTTCTTGGTCCAAGATCCTTGAAGCAATATAGTAATGGTTTACACTCGCCTATTATAGTAATAGCCTCCCTTAGGTCAAAAGTAATATCCTCTTGAATATGAAAAAGAAAGCTAGTTCTCTCAATAGGTAGGTTTTCTTGAATAGCCACAACTTGTATCCATGTGGATCACAAGAAACTTCAAAATTTTCAATAAATTCTAATGATATTTAATGACATTGTGGTCGTTTCTTGGGTGCAGATCTTTGAGAATCTTCCCCACGTGGGCACCAAAACTGTTGGATTGGAAATTTGTCTTGGGGACAAATTTGTGGTTTCCAAAACAACACTATGGGAATCTAAGTCCCTCTACTTAGAGCGATGCAACTACTGTATTATGCTTGAAAAACAAGTGGATTAAATGGTGGTTTTTCAACTAGAGATCCATAGGGGCACTCCACTGACCCTATGGCAATGCCTACAATTGCTTGCTAGGGCATAAATCAGTTTGAGGGGAAAGGGAGTGGGAATGAAGACAAGGAGGTCAATGATGAAGGTAGAAAATCAAAATCCTGTATACATTGACTAGAAAGTTCATAACATGCATTTGAATGGAAGAAATAATACAAATTTGTGAAACAGAGCTACAAGATTGAATAAAAACATATTGGTCACAAAGGACCAATCAAATCCTCTGTCAAAGGGGCCTAAAATCCATATTTTATTATTGCAGTTGAAGTAGAAACTCGTACAATGAAAGGAAATGGAAGAAATTTACAGAAAGGAGAAGCTTAGAAGAGTGACGACCATCGTTTTTGTCCTCTGTTCGTGAAAATCATTTACAACCTTAAAAATCAATTGCAATCCATACAAAGACTTGCAAAGGACAAGAAATAGCACACAAGGGATGATTACAACTTCCCCAAATGGCCAAGAAGTAGTTACAATCGAATTTCCATTATTTTGCAAAGATTTGATTCTTTTTTTTGCGAAAAATAGCCATGTCAGCAAATGCCAGAGAAAATATGATTAAAATTGTTACATTTTCACTAGTTTGAATGCATACCATTAGATCTTCCTTCGTGCCTTTGAATTTGAGCCATCCCCTGTGGCAAAAGGTGATTGGAGCGGGCGCGAAGATCGAGCTCCCTTTGTTTCATGAATTTTTGGAATTTGGCAATTTGGAACAATTTCTTCCACCGGCCCAGTTTGAATTTTCAAAATGCATACGTGGCATGATTTGATTGGATATGGGATCATGACTCCATTTAGACCATTTTGAACCTTTGCTGGAAAATGGTTCAAACTCAAAAACTCCTACGCCGGCTGTACTCTTGTTGTCGACGTGTAAAATCTTATTGGTTGCATGGGTTCGAGCCTTGTTATTTTCTTCGCCTCGCTTAGGCTCATGGATCTACCATCACCAATTGTAATTTTTGGAAAAAGAAGGCAAAATGGAAAAGAAATCTCGTCAGTGCCGCTAGTCCACCTTGGGAAAAAACTGTAACTTAAGTCCACTAGGCCATATCTTGTAAAATACAAGGAGTTAGAACAACTTCTTTACCTTTTTGGAAAGGGGGAGAAATTTCCCATCTGATGAAGTAGGTTCCAAACATCCTTGAGTCATTTGAAAGAACCAGAAATTAAAATAATCAGTTTTAACTAATTTCAAAGGGTACCAACTCAAAATTTCTAAGTCCAGACTTGGAAAAAGAAGGAAACTTTTGAGGAGACAACATGACTAAAGAAAGCAATAAGGCTACATTCCAATGGGGAGGAGAAATAGAGATAATTCAAAGATTTGAAAGAAATATTATGCTTGGCCCATATTATATCCTTACTTGACTTGCATTAACTTTTTTGAATTGATGTGTAGACACTAAATCATGCACTTGGGTACATTTCTAGGTCCTAAAAGCATACTAGCATTTACATGATTCATAAGAAAGAAAACTAGTGGTTGACAACTATCTTTGTACTCTTTTGTTTATTTATTGTTTTCTCTCTAATATTACACACCCTAGAACCTAGTTGAAACTTATCTCATTTATCTTCCAAGGCTTAAAACACCAACACATAGCCAAGACAGAAGCACCCAGATGCCCCCGACCCTTTCTCACCTTACTCACTTCTTTTGGGTCTCTTTTATCTTTTGGGCATCTTTTTCACTTATGGTTTGGCCTTCCAGTTCTCAATTATGAAATTAAAACTATACAATCATATACATACATACTTATGTGTTCAAAATCGGGGACCAAGTACTAAGCATTATTATAATAACCTAAGCTTGCATTCAAAAGGCACATAAATCACTCAAAGGTAATCCATCTAGCATCCACTCAAGGAACAAGGGACTGCATATTCTACATACACAACATAGAAAGAGGAAGTTTATTCTATTCCATAGCCACATACTATACATTTATACATTCTAGCTATAACCTGCTATCAAGTGCAACTTACACAAGGGTGTCTGGGGAACAATTTCTACACAAAATCACCGAAATACATGGATTCCGAGATGTATTGTATCACTTGGTTGTAAATTCAATATAGGGGTGACCATCGGGGTTAGTTTGAATCCCCATATTACATATTTATTTTTAGGTTTGATGTGGTTTGTGGGCTTGTGTAGGTGAACTCTTCTTTTGCAGGTTACAAGTACCTTCAATGATCAATTTTAAACTATCGGGTGATCAACAAGGAATAACTGCAACACACTCTTATAACACAATAGAGATGAGATCCAAATATTTTGCATAGTCATGGGTGCCCATATCTGGTCGTCGGTGTCTAAGAGCCCCTATCCTTCCATGGGAGTCCCCGTCCAACGTTGTTCATGAGTTACGAAATTATATTAGAATTTACGAAATTCTACCTAATTTGTTCAACACTTTTCCCAGTCTAGATCAGTTTTAGATTGAGTGTAAATCAACTAAGTCTCTTCACCTATCTCTTGTGCTTAGGGTTTCATATTTAAATCTTATTTTTCTTATGTCACTCATATTTTTCAATATTTATACATCATTTGGTTCAAGAGAGTGACTTTGTAATATTAGATTTAATTACAATTAAATTAAATAATTTGGTGAGCCCCATTCAAACCCTACCTTATAAGAATGTATGAAAATATTTATCCTTCTTTTAAATTCATGGATCAATCTTCTTATCCTTCTTTTAGTTTAACCAAGGTTTCTGGCATGACTACTACTACTACTGATTTTATGTAAATTTGTACTCAACATCCTCCTTGTTACATACTTGTTGGCTTGGAAATTTGTCTTGGGGGAAAAATTAGTGGTTTACAAAACAACACTATGGGAATCTAATTCCCTCTACTTATAACGGTGTAGCTTCCGTATTATACATGAAAATCAAGTGGATTCAAAGGTGGTTTTTCAACCTGAGATCCATAGGGGCACTCCACTGACCCTATGGCAAAGCCTGCAATTGCTTACAAGGAAAAAAAGTGGTCTGAGAGTGGGAAAGGGGAGTGAGAATGAAGACAAGGAAATCAATGATGAAGGTAGAAAATCATATGCCTTCATATATTGATTAGAAATTTTATAACATGCATTTTAATGGAAGAAATAATACGAATTTGCAAAACAGAGCTACAAGACTAAATAAAAACGCATTGGTCACAAAGTACCAATCGAATCCTCTACCAAAGGGGCATAAAATCCATCTTTTCTTATTGTAGCTAAAGTAGAAACTTGTACAATCAAAGGAAATGGAAGAAATTTATAGAAAGAAGAAGCCCAAAAGAATGGCGACTATATTTTTTGTCCTCTGTTCATGAAAATCATTTACAGTTTTCAAAAATGTGATTGCCAACCATACAAAGACTTGCAGAGAACAAGAAATAGCCCGCAAGGGAGGTTACAACTTCCTAGGGCCAAGAAGTAGTTACAAATGAAATCCAATCATTCAGACCGTTTTGGATTCTTCATTCGTAGAAAAATGGCCATGGCGAAAATGCCAGAGAAAAATGATTAAAACTGTTACATCTTCGCCAGTTTGAATGTAGACCATTAGATCTTCCTTTTTGCCTTTAAATTTGATCCATCCACGTGGCAGAAAGAGATTGGAGTGGCCGCGGGTGAGCTTTTTCGTTTCACGACTTTTTTTGGAATTTGGCAATTTTCAACAATTTCCTCCATCACTGGTTTGACTTTTCAGAGAGGACACATGGCATGATTTGATTGGATATGGGGTCATGGTTCCATTTAGAACACTTTGAGCCTTTGTTGGAAAAGTTTCAAAATCTCAATCTCCTCTCACTCCCGCACTCTCATGTACCCCACATTTGATTGCTCCCATTCATCGAACCACGGCAACATCCTATTGGTACCGGTCAACGGGGCTTGAGCCTTGTTATTTTCTAAGCCCATCCAGGCTTGCATGGATCCACCATTTCCATTCACCCTTGTTGCAAAAAAATGCAAAGTGGCAAAGAAATCTCCCCAACCCCACTAGTCCACCTTGGGAAAAATTTACAACTTAAGTCCGCCGAGCCATATCTTGCAAAATATAAGGAGTTAGAACAACTTCTTTACCTTTTTGGAAAGGGGAAGAAATTTCCCATCTGATGAAGTAGGTTAAAAACATCCTTGAGCCCTTGAAAGAACTAGAAATTAAAATACTCAGTTTTGACCAATTTCAAAGGGTACCAACTCAAAATTTCTAAGTCCAGACTTGGAAAAAGAAGGAAATTTTTGAGGGGACAACAATGGCTCTAGCTTGGGGACATGACATGGATTGAATAGGAGAAAACATGGCATGAGGATCCAAAATCTCAAGTTTTAAAACATATAATGTTGACCAGTGCCTTATCCATTGGGCCTTGCAGAGTCATGTACAACTTCTGAGGAAAGAAAGAAGGAAGAAGAGGACACACAAACCAAAAACACACCAAAATAGAAAGGGGAAAACAAAAACACACAACAGAAAAGGGGAAAAACAAAACTATGTTACAAGGTGAGGGAAAACTCACTTTCACTGATGATAAAGCTTCAAATATTGCCCACTTCTAGGCAATCCTAATGGAGTTCCATCCAAGTATGATAAGAGAAAAACATTCTCACCACAAGTTCCATGAATTTGAAAAGGTCCCAGCCACAAAGAATCAAATTTTCCATGACTTCCCTTTGGTTCTCTTCTCTTGTCCCAAAGTAGGACAAAATATCCAACTCTGAACTCTCTTTCCTTGGTCCTTTTGTCAAAGAGCTTCTTCACTTTTAGCTAATGTTCTTTGATTTTATCAACCACCTGAGATCTGCTTTCTTCCAGCCTTTCAAGAAAAAGGATCCTTTTGTCAATAGAGTCTTTGTATTGGCCATCTTCCACCGATTGAATCAATTTGAGAGCTGGCATTTCAATGGTGATAGGGATCTCTACCTCAACTCCATACAACATATGAAAAGGTGATGTACCTATGGCCTTCTTGGGAGTGATCCTATCAGCCCACAATGCATCATACAATCTCTTGTGCCAATTCCTTTGGTTCTCATCAACAAGCTTTCAAACAATGGTCACAATGTTCTTGTTACTTGACTCAGCTTGACCATTTCCTTGTGGATAGTAATCAAAAGAATGTGCTAGAGAGATTCCAAAGCCATAACAGAACTCTATCAATTCTCTTGAAGAGAAATAAGTGGCATTGTCTACAACAATATTTTGAGGCACTCCAAAATGGACAATGATGTATTCTTTTATGAAACTGCAGACTACTTCAGAGCTAGCTTGTTTGGTTGGAATGGCTTCCACCCATTTGGTGAAGTATTCTGTGGCTATGAGCACATAAGTATGCCCAACACTTGAATGAGGATTCAACACACCAATGAAGTCCAGCCCCCATTGTTGAAATGGTTCTTCAATAATCACAGGCCTGAGAGGCAATGCAACTAACTGTGGTTTTCCAACAAATTGTTGATAGGTATGCATTTGGAAACCCAACTCTGAGTATCAACAAAAGGAAGGCCAATAATATCTACCTCTGAGAATCTTGTGGGCAGTGACCATTGTTAAGAAGTTTCCACCACATGCTTGGTCATGATAGGCCTTAAGCAACTTTCCTTGTTGCTCTTTATCAACACATCGAAGGAAACAACCATCCATTCCTTTCTTTAAAAAGTGCATGATTCTAGATCACATACTTGGCTGCTTTTAGTTTGAGCATTCTTCTTTTCTTGTAATCTAGATGAGAGGGACATTCTCCATACATGAACAAAAAAGTAATATCTGCATACCACTCATCAGTAGTGGTTACAAAGAGAACTTGTAGGTAGTCTTCTGGGAAAGTTAAACAATTGTCATCTTTTCCAACATGTTGAGCTTTGAGAGTTTCATCCTCGGCAATCAATTTGCACAAACCATTTCCCTCTTACCAGATTAGAGGGCTGAATCTCCAGGTCATATTCTTGAGTCTTTACAATCCAATTCCCTCTTTTGACTCCGGGATCTTGCTTTGTGTTAAAATGGATTTGATTGCACTTCCAGGGACCATCACCACAGTGTGAGAATTTAGAATGTAGAAGCAAAAGTTCTTCACAGCCTTAACCACCGCATATGCATGTTTTTCCAATTGGCTGTAGTTGAGCTCATGTTTCTTCAAAGGACAGCTCATGAAAGCAATGGGGGCTTCCAAACCTTCATCATTTTTTTGAACAAGGACAACAGAGAGAGTGTTTTTCTGAGGCATAACAGTACATAATGAACTCTTTGTTAAAATCTGGGGATACAAGGGTTGGAGCTTTAGCAATAGCTCTCTTGATTTATTCAAATGCTATTTTCCTTCATGGCTCCATTTGAAACTTGCTTGAGGCTTCATCATGAGGTGATGTGTTTTGTCAGTTCAACAAACTCAGGGACAAAGTCAGCGAAGAAAATTTACCTTTCCAAAGAATGAATGCACTCCTTTCTTGCTTGTTAGTAGAGATAGTGCTTGAATAGCTCTTACTCTTTCGGGTCAATGTGTGCTCCATGATTGTTCATGATGTGCCCCAAAACTTTCCTTCGGTGACCCCAAAAATGCATTTCTTAGGATTCAAAGATATACCATGTTTTCTACATCTTGCAAGAACTTGCTCCAAATGATAGATGTGTTCTTCCCTTTTCTTTGAAAATACCATGAGATCATCCAGATAAATAACAATGTAATGCTTCAGATCTTTAAAGGCCAAGTCCATTTCTCTTTGAAATGTGGCTCCCGCATTGATTAGGCCAAAAGGCATTCTGTCTGTAAGCAAAAGTGCCCAAGGAGTTGTGAATGTTGTTTTCCTACAGTCTTCCTCTGCCACTTTTATTTGGTTGTACCCTGAAAAACCATCAAGCAGAGAGAGCATCTCGGATCTAGTGACTGCTTGCAAAATGTGATCCATGATTGGGTAAGAGGATAGTTGTCTTTGAGTGAAGCTTGATTTAAATTTCTAGAAATCAACACATATCCTTATCTCTCCATTCTTCTTCCTTACTTGACACAATGTTAGCCACCCATGTTGAGTGGTGAATGGAAAAGATGATTCTAGCATTCAACATCTTGGTCACTTCTTCCTTGATGATATCAACAACCTTTGGGTTATAGGGCCTTTTCTTTTTCTGAAGGGCTTAGCACCTTGTTTCAAAGGAATGGAATGATGCATTTCCTTTGGTTGAAAAGACTTGAGTTCTTCATAGAGTAAGCTAAAACATCAGAATACTTTTTTTAACAAGAAAAAAAACCTTCTCTTCTCTTGAGTGAGCATAACTTTACCAATGTTTACCATCCTTGATCTTCAAAAGTACCAATATTTTTTTTCAAAGTTAGATGGACACCAAGAAGATAAATTCTCCTTTTCTTGAATGAATCTGTCATGCTTGTCAAACAGATCTTCCAAAGAGACCAAGCCTTTGGGAATTTTGTTGCCTTTTAGTTTGATCACACCCTCATCATCAACTTCATCAATTCCATCAGCTTCTTCTTCAACAATAACTTCTCTATGAGGATTGAAACTTCCTTCAAAGAAGAGATTATTGAAATTGTCTCTTTTCTCTAAGAAGCTCAAAATTTGATTGTCATCATTAAAGACTTGCCAATGATTAGCATTATCAGGTACACTCGGTCTGAATACCATCTCAATGGTTATTTTATCTTTGCCAAAGGAAGGATGAGGTGTCAATAATGAGGCTGACACAACAAGAGAATCAACCCTTTCATTTTGTGCTCTTGGAATGGCTTCAATAGAGAAAGCATCAAATGATTCAATGCAGTCCCAAACCCGATTTCTATAGTGTTTGAGCCTTGGGTTCTTAACTTGATATTGCTGGTGGATTTGCTTCACTATTACCTCTACATCACCAAGGCATCTCAACTTCTTGATTCCCATATCCTCTGCAACACTCATGCCCAAAAGAAGGGCTTCATATTCAATAGTATTATTAGTGTTATCAAACTACAGTTTGTAAGCAAAAGGATGCATTTCCTTTGAAGGTGAATATAGAACAACACCAGCTCTAGAACCTACTCTTGAATGGCTTCCATCAAATTCCATCATCTAGATCTGATCTTCTTCTTCCTCCATGAGAAGTGGTAGGTTTTCATCTTTTTGTGATGTAAGGAAGTAATTTCCTAACTCAGAATCTTGAAGAAGGATGTTAGCTCTTGATCATCGAGAATTTTTTACTGTGAATTTCATCTTTCTAATAGGCAGAAACCTCTTCATTTCACCTTTGACTGGGATAGTAGTAGATGACCAGTCCATTTTAATTTCTCCACCTAGATCTCTGTAAAAAAATTCTACTCAAAAGCATGCCAAAGGATGTTGGGATGTCCGCCACCAAGATAGTTAGGAGCACCTTCTTGTCGGGAAGTCAGCCAGAGTTACTTGTGCATCTTTTATTCTTCCAATCAATGAACTTGTTTAGATTCCATGGAATAACATGCTCCATTTACTCTAGTCAAAGTTAGGCCAAGGGAATTTGTAACTTTGAGTGGCATTACGTTATCAGAAGCTCCGAATCAATAATACAATTGTTCAACTCAAAGCCATTTATGAGGAGAGACAAATAAAAGGCTCAACTCTAGATGTTTTGGCAGCACTGAGAGCTAGCATATTTTGAGATGGAGGTGTGGATGGTGTTGGAAGGATCCCTTTAGAAGTGGAACTTGGAGATATAGAGCTACTACTCCGACTACATTAATAAATCTATCAAATTGGGAAGGTGCGTTTGCAAGTATTCTAACTCTGAGAGTTAGAATTTTGGTTTTGCTTGCGTGCTCTATAAAATCAAATGGGGAAATACTGGATGAGGAGGTTGTTCCTGAAGTGGAAGAGGATTTACATGGAAAGGGATTTGAAGGAACCTTGGATGTTTTGGATGAAGGATTTTCTCCTAAAGGTGAAGTAGTCGGTTTAGCAGAGGGTGGAGGTATAACCTTTGGCTGAACTATGGGTGTTTTAATAGAGACTCCAATGGAAGGGGAAGTACTCTTAATAATTTCATAACTAGAAGAAGGAAAAAAGACTTACTTGGTATGACAACATGATCCTTGAAAACACCAAGTCTGATTTTTCTCTAGCAAAATCCATGGAGGGTGGCAATGGAGAACCTTTATTGATAATCCTCTTTTGTGACCTCAGAAGTGGAAACTTCTTTGGTTTTCTTCTCCTTTACAGCCACCGAGGATGGAGTGTTCTTCTTGGACTATGTTCTAGTGAAAACAACACATGAAAAACTTGGTGTTTCCTCCTCTTCTTCTTCATCATCATCAATGAATTCAAATAGGCCATTGTGCATATCAACCTCCTCAACTTCTAGGTAGCTCTCATAGTTTTCTTCATCATCTCCTTCGGGCTCATCAACTTTGCTTCCTCTCTTACATCACAGGCCGCATTGACTTGGTGGTGCTTCAAGAGAAAGATGGCGAGGAGGTGGTGTAATCCACTGCCTATCATTAAAGTTTGGTCTTCTTGGATTGTTCCTCATAGTGATTTGTGACAGCTTTTGCTCTTCAAGGCAACCAGATCGTTTGCCATTTTTTGAAACATGGGGTCTATTGTGACTGAACTAGAACTAACCCTTTTGCTTTCCACTTGGGCCCTTCACCTTTCCAGAAAGGATTAAATCATCATCAATTTCAATGGCAGAGTCTTGAGCTTCCCTCAATGTTCTTGGTTGGTCTCTTTTGAGGAAGAAACCAACTTCCGATGGCAAGGCATTGATGAAGAATCTCCTCAAATTGTTATCAGGAGGGACTACATCTTCTGGGATTCTTCTCATTAATCTGTCAAACCTTGTAATGAAATCTCTCATGGACTCAGAGACTTCTTTCTTCATTTGAACCAGTTGAACCAGTAGATCTTGGCAATCTTTAGTGCTCTTGAACCTATGTTTGAATGCACTTCTTATGTCATCCCAACCCATGATAGATCTTGGGGAAACATGTAGAACCATTCAAAACCTTTTCTTGGAGTGACTCCACAAAATTTTGACTGATACATCTTCATCTTCAACACCTAACACACCACAAGTAGTGATGAAGGCTGCTACATGTTCTTCAGGTAGTTGGGAGCCATCTCCTTTGAATTTGGGGAAATTCTTCCTTGAACCTCTTGGCAGATCATGGAGTATTCATGGGAGAGAAAGTGGACCAATGTTTCTTCCCCATGGCACATTTGGTCTACGTGCTTCACATTCATTATCAGCCATTCTATCTCTTTGTCTGGCTTCTTGATCAGCTAGGGCTACTTCTCTTTCCACTGCTTCTCTTTCCGCTTCTGCTTGAGTCTTTCAATCTCCTCAATTGAGCCCTAATCTCTTCTTCTCTTTCAAATGGAACTCTCACCTCTTCTTCTTCTCTTTCAAGCTCTTGTTCTTCTCTCTTGAGCTCATCAAAATTAGGATCAACAAATCCTCCTTGTCTCAACTACCGAGTATACCTTATATCAGCCAGCTTGAAGGCTTATGGTCTTCTCTGAGGTGCCAAAATTTGTCTTTGCTCCTCCAACTCATGAGCAAGTTCTTCTTCTTGGTCCAAGATCCTTGAAGCAATATAGTAATGGTTTACACTCTACCTATTATGCCAAATAGCCTCCCTTAGGTCTGAAGTAATATCCTCTTGAATATGAAAAAGCAAGGTAGGTCTCTCAACAGGCGGGTTTGTTTGAATGGCCATGACTTGTATCCATGTGGATCACAAGAAATCTCAGAATTTTCAATAAACTCTAATGATATTAATGACCTTGTGGTCATTTCTAGGGTGTAGATGCTTTGCAAAATCTACCCCACGGTGGGCGCCAAAACTGTTGGCTTGGAAATTTGTCTTGGGGAAAATTGGTGGTTTCTAAAACAACACTATGGGAATCTAAGTCCCTCTACTTATAACGGTGCAACTATCGTATTATGCATGAAAATCAAGTGGATTCAAAGGTGGTTTTTCAACTAGAGATCCATAGGGGCACTCCACTGACCCTATGGCAAAGCCTTGCAATTAATTGCAAGGATAGAAAGTGGTCTGAGAGTGGGAAAGGGGAGTGAGAAGGAGGAAAAGGAAATCAATGATGAAGGTAGAACATCAGATGCCTTCATACATTGATTAGAAAGTTTATAACATGCATTTAAATGGAAGAAAGAATACAAATTTGCAAAAAGCTACAAGACTGAATAAAAATGCATTGGTCACAAAGTACCAATCGAATCCTCCACCAAAGGGGCATAAAATCCATCTTTTCTTATTGCAGCTGAAGTAGAAACTCGTAAAATGAAAGGAAATGGAAGAAATTTACAGAAAGAAGAATCCCAGAAGAATGGCGACCATCATTTTTTGTCCTCTGTTCATGAAAATACATTTACAGTTTTCAAATGTGATTGCCAACCCATTGAAGACTTGTAGAGAACAAGAAATAGCCACAAGGGGTGGTTACAACTTCCTAGGGCCAAGAAGTTCTACAAATGAAATCCAATCATTCAAACCATTTTGGATTCTTCATTTGTAGAAAAATGGCCATGGTGGCAAATGCCAGAGAAAAATGATTAAAACCGTTACATCTTCACCAGTTTGAATGCAGACCATTAGATCTTCCTTTTGTGCCTTTGAATTGATCCATCCATGTGGTAGAAAGATTGAGAGTGGCCAGGGTGAGCTCCCTTCATTTCACGACTTTTTTTGAATTCAAAATTTTGGAACAATTTCCTCCTCTAGCCCATTTTGACTTTTCAGAGAGGACACGTGGCATGATTTGATTGGATATGGGGTCGCGGCTCCATTTAGAACATTTTGAACCTTTGTTGGAAAAAGGTTCAAAATCACAATCTCCTCCGCCCACACTCCCACATTGATTGACATGGTAGGTTAAAACTTGAAATCCTATTGGTTCAATAGGGGCTCAAGCCTTGTTATTTTCTTTGCCCATTTGAGCTTGTGGATCCACCATCTCCATTACCCTTGTTACCAAAAATGCAAAGTGGCAAAGAAATCCTCACCACCTTGCTAGTCCACCTTGGGCAAAATTTACAACTTAAGTCCGCCGAGCCATATCTTGCAAAATATAAGGAGTTAGAACAACTTCTTTACCTTTTTGGAAAGGGGAAGAAATTTCCCATATGATGAAGTAGGTTACAAACATCCTTGAGCCCTTGGGAATAACCAGAAATTAAAATACTCAATTTTGACCAATTTCAAAGGGTACCAACTCAAAATTTCTAAGTCCAGACTTGGAAAAAGAATCAAACTTTTTAAGGGAACAACAATACTCCAATATTTGATCCATCCATCAATGTAGTCACCACCCACCACACTCATCCTCCTATGGATTTTTCCATCTCGTCCCACCACCTATTAATTCTATAGTTCCTTCCATCAACTCAAGGGTTATGACATCATTGAGCAGATTAAGAATACACCAAAGAAAAATTCCTTTATGATCTCTTGTGTAGTGCACTCTATTTTTATCATACATTAGAGGTTTCCCTTCATTCCATCCACATTGAAAGCAATAATTCATAGGTTACCTTTAGTCACCTCATCCAATCCCTCAAAAATATACCACATTTTATATATATTAGTGATGAGGATATCCATCCCTTTGCTTTATTGACAATCAATTTACAACTTTTCCTATCACCGCTACTATTGGTGCCATATGTATTAAGCATGTACTTATTAACAATAGATTTGCTATAAATCTATGTGCTTTCTCCCTACTTAATAAAATAGACATCACTTTGAAAATCTAATTAATAAATCCTATCAAGTCATTCACAGCTATGATTCCACTACTCACACATGTATGGGAACTATCACCCTACCTCTACAATTTGAGTCTAAAATTGTTCCTATTATATTATTTTTTATCGATGCAACATTCCAGTTCAATTGCTTACTTGTTAGACCATGGATTCATGCAAGTATGTTGTTCCATCTACAGCTTCATCAAAGTGTGTTAAATTTTTACATGATGGTTATGAACATACTATTGTTGCGGACCCTGACCCATTTAATTTTTGTCATATAGACCTTGTCACCACCATGCCTATTCCTCCATCACAGCCTATTCCATATCACAATATTGGTACATATGATGTTGGGTAATATAGTGCTTTTAATCCTGCTACTTCTCCATGCAATCCATCCATTCCTACTCATACTATTAATATCTTCTCACTCACCATGTCCACCCTTATCGCTACTACTTCACCCATCATAGCTCCTCTCAATTCTGATTTGGTTCCATCCCTACAAATATTATTTATAATTCCATACAACAAGATAATGCTAGCACTGGTAATTCTAATGATGAGGATGATGTCATAGAGCTTAACAATGATCACGACTCCTACTTCTAGGATACTTTTTTTGTTATTGTCCTGAGAATATCAATTTAAGAAGCCTCATCCTTCCACTAATGCCATGATACCTTTTCAAGGGAATGTACATACATTAGACATTTAATCACCTATTTCATCTCCCCAGGCTCTTTACATGCCATACTTGGATCCCTTCACATGAAATCTCTTCATTCGTAATTATTATTGGCATAATATTCCATTCAACCCTACTTGTTCTGAGACTATTTGCATGCATGATGTCTTGGTTTGGCTAGGATTAAAACTTGTTGATCTCCTTCCTCCACCTCACTCTCCTTGCCTTTATCACGAGATGTGTACTAATTGCTGCTACTACTTAAAGCCTCCACGTATTCTATTTTTCAGGTCTTCCTTGCATGCACTCCTCGTCCCTCTCCACACACACTTCAGTAGTCTTGGCTTGGTTACATTGGTGGCACACTAGATCCTAATCATAATGACATCTCATTTTTGATTCCTTTTGGCCGTGTTTTTATTTACACTGATTCATCCTTAGGCTATAATAAAAATATAACTCGTTGGTATGTGTATGATTTTCCTCAACCTCCTTTTACTAATGAAGAATATGAAATGGGTATATACAATTTACACCGCAAAGGCTCTTTATTTGATCAACCTCACACTATCACTTACTAAGTATCTAATCTAGATCATATTGGTTATGACCACAAACTCGATGATCTTCTAGATGATTTTACTTGATCCTTCTCTACGTCACACACTTAGGGGGAATGATTATTTCTTAGCCCCCTTCAACTTTTATAAACTGTTTACTAGTCTCTACACTTAGATTTTACGCTCTATGCTTCAATTCTACTCTTTCTTACTACTCTTACACATCTTGATACACACCTTGTATCATCACTACTTTATGAAGAACTTTAGTTCCATAGTTCATACACGAATGGTGATGGTATAAATATAAAATGAACCTCACCACATTCACTCTTCACGCTCTATGATTCATGATCTATCTTTATAGCACACATTTTCAAACCATTTCCTGATGACGCACTCTTGTTCTATGGTTCATTCTTGATTATTAAGGGTTCTTTTATAAATGAACCTTACCTCATACACATCCATTGGGGGCACGTTGTTCCTCCAACATTCACACATTGCATACCATTCCAACACACTCATACATTGCATATTTCATATCTTGGTTGCACTTACTCTTACTTGTTTATACTACTTACATGATGCACTTTGCTGAACTATTCTAGTTAGATACTTAATATGTCATTATCTATCTATATACACACATGCATGTTCACTGATTTTGTTAATGATTTTCACATGATGTAATGATGTGATCATTTTCCCCAGTCCCACCGAGGCTCTTGGGAATATACCATTACTACACTCACACATTATAGGTGTTATTATTTTAGTATTTACTACTTCTTCTTTCTAGCACATTTTTTTATTATACATACATGCCCTAACATACATATAATCTTTCTAACATACTAATGGGTGCTTCTTGTGTAGCATTTTCTTAGTAGAACAATATGCTACCATGGTTTTCGATACATTTTGCTTTCCATTGTTTATTATTGTATGCCATTGTTTATGGGTGTGTGCATGTGTTGTTTTCAAAATAATGCTAATATGAGTAAAGACTAACACCTAAATAGCTTTAACTTAGCAAGAATTGAACAACAAACTAAACACCATCAAGATAAGAATTAAACAAGGGTTAGATGCTAGCATTCATAAGTACAAACTTTGAAACTAACAATGCTAAATATCTAAACTCCTCTATTCTCTAACAATAAATAAATGAATGGACCTAAGTAAGCTCCATGGCTATCAAAATAGTTGTCCTTAGTATGCCAAGTAACCTAGGAATGAGGGCCTATCAAAGTTGGGCTACAAGACCCCTTTGACACCTCCCATATGACCTAAGCACTTAAGAAAGATGCTTAACTCTTCAAGATGATGAACTCTCAAAAGGGTAAAAGGCAAGCTCTTAGTCTTTGCTATATGCTTTGCATTCACTCTCTTAGAAAGTTTAGGTGTAAGTAAAAAGATAGGTGGACGACTCTTTATATAGCCCAAAGGATAAAGGATTCAACACATTCTCATGAATGTGGGATAAAGGTAAAACATGATTAGGAGTGGATAAGGTTGCTTTATTAAAGGTAACCTTACTTTAGAAGGGTTTAATACATGTTTAGCAAGTCATGGGAGTTGGGGGTTCTAGGGTAGGTGTAAGCATAGAAGAATATTAGTACGATTTAGGCTATTAGAAGGGGATTAAATCAATTAAATATTGATTTAT
The DNA here is from genome assembly GCA_018340775.1 of Taxus wallichiana var. yunnanensis. NCBI lineage: Eukaryota > Viridiplantae > Streptophyta > Pinopsida > Cupressales > Taxaceae > Taxus > Taxus wallichiana. Next base: position 348,666,991 of record CM031240.1, on the reverse strand, counting down.
TGGTTAAATGGAAGAATATTAGTAATTTAGGCTAGTTAGGTAGGGGTGATTAAATCAATTAAATATTGATTTATTGGTTAAATGGAAGGGAAAGCTAATTAATTAATAATAATTAATTAGTCTAGGTAGAAGGGGTGATTTATTAATGGAAGGTCATTAATTAAGGTATTTTTTGGATAGGCAACTTAATTAATTAGCTTAGTGTAATTAATTAATGATGATATGAAGGAAAATGAGTGCTTTTGACGATATATGTCGTCGATTTGCTGTAGAAAGATGATAATTAACGCAATTTAAGTATTTGAATTACTTGGGCGTAATTATAGGTGTCTACAATGGGCTATGCTCTATGTCTTGTTTGATCACAATTTGTATGTTTTTGCTTGCTTCACCCTAATTGTCTTGTGACATTGTGAGCTATTTTTCATGTTTGAAACCCACTTTTGTGGTCCACTTTATCTACATACTTGTGTGTTACATTGTCTTCTATTGCATGATTTCTACTTTTATACTAACACATATTACTAGCCACTTTGTTTGCATTTGCCTTGGTTTCTACCATGCACATCCCCTACCCCCTACAAGTATTAAATCTAGCACAACTCAGGTCCTCTCATTTGGGTTACATTCTCCTACATTCGTCGCATACACCCCAAACGAGGGGGGAATACATTAGGTGAAAAAATCACTACTACACCACTTTCGTAGATATAGTACAGATCTGCAAAACACAAACAAGCATAGTAACACAATCATATAATGGCCCATAATCTAGCTTAGGTCCTTATCACAACACATAAACTAACACCCAAACTCATATAGTAGCACCTTAGCACATGTGTCCTTCCTAGCGCTAATGTCCCGGGAGAACACACAATAAACTTATCGATCAACATAGTTCATAGAAGCCTTCAAAATAGTTTTATAATTACAAGCATAGTCCTCCATAAATAGAATTAATGAAATATCCTATGAATCCATTTCAATCAAAATAATTAATACAATCATAAGTAATTCAGAAAACAAGAAAAAAATCGGGGATGTACCATTTCCATTGGTGCTTATCGAGCATAGTTATGGATGGAGAGTAACATTGGAACTCTCTTCCCAAAACTTTCTCTTTGGTGTGAGATCTCCCAAAAAACTCACACGTGGCATGAGATCACCCAAAAACTAGCCATTGGCATGAGAGCATAAAAAAATTGCACTTGGAGTGAGATCACAAAAAAAAATCACGCTTGGCATGAGATCACCCAAAAAAATTGCTATTGGCGCGATATTGCTGAAAAAACTTGCTCTTCACAAAAAATCAGGACACTTTTCTATCATTTACACTCTTTTACATTAGGTGCACGCTTTCCTTTACTACTACGCTTTTATACACTTTTACATATGCACATCTTTCTATGATTTATCATATACAAGACTTTGACTACATTCTTTCTCTTCTTTTCCAGGTTTGCCCTTATAAGAAGTAATAATTACAAGAACAACAACTAGTACAACGTAGCACATATGCTTCACCCCTACGGTCACTTCCTTTCCTAGTCTCCATGCTTCACTTTGTATCATTTCACACTTCAATTGTCCACTTAGCATGCTATTCACCGCATGCTCTACATGATCATGAGGTACACATTTCTTCTCGCATTATATTATCATGTATTCACTTAATAACATAAAGTGGGGGAAATAGAGACACTAAATCACACACTTGAGTACATTTCTAGGTCCTAAAAGAATGCTAGCATTTACATGATTCCTAAGCGAGAAAATTAGTGGTTGACAACTATTTTTGGCCTCTTTTATTTGTTTATTATTTTCTCTTTAGTATTACACACCCTACGAGACCAATCAAAACATAGGTCATTTATCTTCCATGGCTTCGAAACCAACACCCATCTAGGAGAGAAGTGCCCATGTCCCCTCTAGGTGCCCTTGACCCTTTCTCACCTTACTCACTTCTTCTGGGTATCTTTCAGGTGTTCTAGTTTTTAATTACAAAATTCAAACAAGAGAATCATATAAATACATAGTTATGTGTTCAAAATCAGGGACCAAACACTAAACATTAATATCATCACCTAAGCTTGTATTCAAAAGGAACCTAAAGCACTCAAAGGCATCCATCTAGCATCCAATCAAAGGACAAGGACTGAATATTTTGCATACATAACATATGAAGGAGAAGTTCATTCTATTCCTTACACACATGCTATACATTTATAAATTCTAGTTATAGCTTTTGCTATCAAGTGCAACTTTCACAAGGGCATCCTGGGACACAATTTCTACACACACTCACCAGAACTACATGGATTCTAAGATGTGGTGTAACTCTCGATCATAAGTTCACTCGTGGTGACTTCTAGGGTCACTTCAACTCCCCATATTGTATCTTTTTATTTAGGTTTGATGGGGTCATGGGCTCCTGTATAGTGAACTCTTTTTTTAGGTAGATTGATACCTTTGGTGATCATTATGTGACTATCAAATGATAAAAGGGAACAACTATGACATTTTATGACATAATAGAAACCAAATTTAGAGTTTTTACACAATCACGGAGCCTGTGCCTTTGGTGATTGTGTTCATATCAATATCATGATTAATATCGATTTGATCATTTACGACACTCTTCCCAAATTGTTCAACACTTTTCCCAGTTCATATCACTATCGATCAAATGTAAATTAGTTAAGTCTCCCCATTTATCTATTGATCTTAGGGTTTCATATTTAAATATTAGTTTGATTGTGTCATTCCTATAATTCGGTATTTATACATCATTTGGCTTAGTAGTGACTCTGTAATATCAAATTTAATTCCAAATTAAGAAGTTTCCACCAATAGTGACTTTTTCCATTAAAATTACCTTTGACACGAAATTAAAATTTTCCAAAGTCACCTTATGTGTGTGTGTATGTGTACTATTTAAGTACTTACAATTCATTATTCATAGTTCGTATGTAAATTGTGATTATTAAATACTACTCACAATTCCTTTATGCTTTAAATATCGTCATCGATTGACTAGATATTGCAATGCTTTGCATTAAGGTAGTTTTCATTGTTATAGTTTTGTATTGTTCACTACCAAAAACAACATTATGGATGTTGTATTCGACAACATTTCCCACATGCTCTTGGAGGGTAACATATAATATGCTACCGAATGTTAGCATCACAATATTGTTGGGCGGTAACATTTTGTATGTTGTTGGGCGGTAGCACACTAAGTACTACATTTGTTGGACAACAACATACACAATGTTGCCTATCGGAAGTATACATTTAAATACCATTTGGTAGCATACACTATGCTATCGATGGTAGAATTGTGTATGCTTCCAGTGTGTTTTCGGTTTCAACTTCTGTTTACAAATTTTTCAATATTCTTGCTTAAATTTTTAAAAATCTGATCTATTTGAAAATTACTCTTGGATAGGTATAATGGATTCTATGAATAATGAACACAAGGTAGATAAAATTAAAATAAAAAGTAGCATATTAAATTATTTCAAATAACCAAAAAAATTAAGACACAACTTGCATTCACTAGAAATAGTAACATGTGTACTGGTAAGTTGTAACACATTATCATTAAATTTTTATTTTTTTGTTAGTTTAGTTTAATTTTTTTATATCTTTGTAACAATCAAACATTTTTTCATGTTTGAATACAAAAACCACTATTGTTAATTGTATTCAACATGAAACACTAAACCAAAATAGATACCCTAAAGAAAAAATTAGCATTTTAGTAGATGAAGATATAACTCGATGAAAAAATAGTCATGGATGAGGGAGCCATGGTCATTTCTTATCATATTTCACTCTTTGTTTCAAATTTCCAAGTGGATCATGTGGTGAGCCTATTTTCAATGGTTTTTTATCTTTTCTCTACAAGTTTTATGCAATGACCACATTCACAAGAAATATTAGGATTACAAATGTATAATCATTCTATATTGAGTTAATTCAATTCATGTTCTTATTTAATATTTTGTTCACCACGAACTCAACTGATATGGTTATATAATGTCAAAATATGGTTTTTTCATGCATGCACATTGAACTATTATATACAAAACATGTGGTCTTTTAGATTTTCATTGTATATTACGTTATTCTAGTACATTTCTTATTTAATCCTTTGTTTGCCAAGAATTCAACTAATATGGTGTAATAAATGTCAAAAAATAGGGGTTTTTTGTGCATTCATGTTGAACTATTACATACATGATGTGTGACATATTACAGCTTTCATTTCATTGTATATTAAGGAATTTCATGGCATAATCTTATTTTCAATATATATTGAGTTGTTTCAAAGGCATGTTATGAAAATGCACTGTTATTATTGAATATACACTTATGTTAGTACACTTAATAGTGAATATTTGAAGTTTAGCTTCCATTACAACTAACAATTTTCTATTGTTGTAAATAATGCCTAGATATATATTGAATACATGAATATACATTGAGCATCGATTGACATAACAACATGAGAATATCTCGAATATACAAAAGTGTTGTTTTTTTTCGGTAAAAATATGAATATTCATAAGTGTTGTGCTTTTAGGCGTGATTAATATTTAAATATCCACAGCTTAATTTTATACTAATTGGATGAATATACACTATAATTACTGAATATACATTGAATATAAGGTTGTAACTTTTTCATATTCTACTACGTATTCATACTTTTAATGTGTAGTGAAATTATTGAATATATATTGAATTCAATGACTATATATACCCACCTTAGCAACAATTAGTTCATCAACTACTACATTCTCAACTATTGTCTCTCCCCTAAACACTTAAATGACTAAATATACATTAAATATATGCATATCATTTAGCCATGGAAAATGATGTATTCAAAGGAAAAAACTACACATGTTTATTCATCTTACAATTAGTAATTTTAACTTATATGTTGATAGTTTTTAGATACACCTAAACACATTCAAACTTGACATTCATTTCATCCATGTCACTCTACATGCCTCCATAATCACTTGTAGTTTCTGCACCACTACTTTGTTCAATGATGCCATTTTTCCATAACCCTCCACATTTTGGAGAATTTGGATTAATATTTTGAATCCCTTCTAACCTACAATGGTGCCATCGGAGAATGAAAATAATGTGTTTCCAAGGGTTTCATTTTCATTTCTTGTTTAATTTTTCTCTCTATTTTGAATTTTTAAGTGAGTCATTAGGTTGACCCGGATATTAGTGGTTTTTGATGTTTTGTGTATATTTTTCATGAACTAAGAACATTTGTATGACACATTAGGATTACAACCTTTTTAAAGTGTATTGAGTTATTTCAATGTGTTTATATTCAATGATTTTAGTGTATATTGAGTGATTTTGGTGTTTATTAGATGACCTTTTAAATTACGAAGGTTGTATTATTTCATACATAATGCATGGCCTTTGATATATTAATGTACAATGACATGATTGAATATAAGATTGTAAATTAGTTACCTTAACAACAAAAAATGTTTGAACATGTAAATAATGTATGTGTATACATTAAATATATGTATATACATTGAGTATCACTTAGATAAGGTCTACATAATAACTAAAAATATTTAAGTGATGTATTTATTTAGGCGGTTAATATATAAGTATACATGGTTCATACTTTAGTAATTTTCTGAATATACATTGGAATTACTAAACATACATTAAATATACGGGTGTAAATTTATATTTTTCAACTACAAATGTTTATCTTGGTATTTCTTGCAAATGTGCTCATTTATCCTAGGTTTATGTTTTTGAAAATTAGAATATAGAAGGGGTTTACAAAGGATTTTTCAACTAGGAGGATAGGAGGAATTGTTTAAATTGATTCTTTTGACACCATTAATCTCTAAGAAATAAAAAGTCTTCTTTCTTCAAGTAAGGTCATTTATGACCTTACTTGAGCAATGAACTTTTTTCCTTTACCATCATCATTCTTGAAAAATTTGTACACATAAAAAACACATATATAAGAAGATAATACATGTTTGTACACATTATAAAAACTTCCACTTGTATATTGATAGGATGAAATTAACAAAATATAAGTATTGGCCTATTATTTTCCCAAAAAAATCTACATAAAAATTACGTCTTTGATCTCTTGTAATAAGGTTATAATTTCTTACATTAAATAACAATTACATTTATGGATCTCATTCACATCAAAAAATTTCATAATTGAATTAAGTTTACCACATATGACATGAATCTATATTGTACAAAAGTTGAATTCTTCTTTAGGATTGTCTGCAGTCTCTTTTCTTTTGTTGTTTTTGGTTTTTTTGCATTCTTCATTTGGGGTTTAAATGGCATGGTGTTTTTGCTTGGTGAAGGAATTTAAAGATTACTTATATGGCCTGATTGCATTTGGATACAAGTAGTGACATTCATATGACTAGAAGTAGAAAATTGTATGTTTGTTGTGCTTCGTGAATAAAACTACATATTAACTCCATATAAAACAAAACACTTTTTATATTGAAATATTCTTCATATGTTATGCTTAGCCAAAGACTCAATGCATATTCACATATTCAATGTACATTAAAACATTATTTACAACAACATACGTTTGTTAGTTGTTATAGTAAATGAAATTAAAAGTATATTCACTAATATAAGTGTTTATTCAATAATATAATTGTACTTTCATAATGTGCAATGAAAAATCTCAATATATACCAAAAATAAGAACATGTCTTGAAGTAACTCAACGTATTCAATGTATTCGTGAGTATCGGTGCACATTAAAATTTTGAATATATAGTAGAAAACGATAAAGTTACAACCATATATTCAATATATGCTCAATAATTCCGAGTATATTCATCAAGTCAATATAATATTAATCGTGATATTCATATATTAATTTCCTAAAAAACATAACACTTATATATATTCATATATTCTTTATTTGGTATGGTAACAAATATTCAATATATATTCACATATTCAATGATTATGTTGATATTTTTCACATGGTAAACATTTTTACATTTTCGCATTCTTACATATTCAAACATTATTTGCATATTCAAAAGGTAATTGACATTTACCTCCCGAATTTGTGGTTTCCCTCGAAATTTGAATTTGATCTCTTTCAATTTGGCTCTCTGTCGGTTATGAGCTATGCCATTTTTGATAGAAATGGTTGGATAACCTTATTCATCCAATATATAAGAGTAAATATCATTTGAATTCAATTTTTGACATTTTAGAGGGATTGTTCAAAGTTTGGAGGGATAGTTAAAATATAACATTAAATCATATAATTAATTTTGTAAAAATAAATAAATTGTGAGTCTAATATAATTGTATTACAAGTGTTTCCTTTAATGAGGTGAAGGTGTAAAAGAAGGTGCACTTACGAGCATAAATATGGATTAAAATGCTTTTAATGTGAACATGAAAACTTGTCAAGTTGCATTTATGTGCATAAAGGTGGAATTATTGTACTATAAATATTGGGATAATATTGTGAATATGAACAAGTATGTCCCTATCTGTGAATATTGGCACTTGTATTCATATACATATTAGTACTGTGAATTCAATGCTAACATTTGTATTTTGTAAATTACCTTAAAAATGATGCTTATCACATAATAAAATATCTTTTTATGTTCCCAAAGTGTCACTTCAGCGATGTATTACGCAGTGAATACATCATTTATTTAAATTTTACTATTTTTTTTGAAGAAATCAAATTAGTTAAAATTTGAGAATTTATTAAGTCCCCCAATCGGGCACTCGGGATTTTAAATTATATGTACTTATCGATCAAAATTTATTAAGGCCTAGTGCTTTGAGTTGATTGTTAATTTTTTTATTTTTTTCTATATTTCTTTTTATGAATTCTTCAATATATACAAACAAGTTGTATATTTTTACATATTTTATATATATTTTTAAACAACTCTTAAAAAATTATATGGTTTTATAAATTTTCATCTTTTCATTATTTATGGATACCTACATTTTTAACATGTATTATACTGAGTTAAAATCACAAAAATGGCACACATCATGTCGATTTCCAAGCATGCTCCCAATTATAGTAAAGTAGGAAAAATGTCCATTAAATGGAGCCCACCCTCGCAAGTAGGTGCTCAACAATTTTTGCATCTTCACCAACCGGTGTATTTCCCCTACTTAAAATAATTCTCAAACATAATTTTGACTAAATAAATTAAAAATTAATCAACTTGTACAAACCTTATTTGAAGATTAGAAATTTTTCTTTGTAGAAGAAAGATATGCACTCCAATTTGTTGAAAAATATTTGAAATTGTACAAATACAAAATTTTGACCTCTTAATGGGCCATCCATTTCATAGAATCCACTACAAGCCCATTTAATAAGTTTGAACAAAAATATGGCAATTGACACATGTTTGTTTCTTTCATAAGGTGTCTAATTATTAATTTGTATATTATTATTATTTTTAGATAAGATTAAAAAGTTTGGTTTTAAAGATAAGTCTTGTCTTGTAATAATGTACAACACAAAGATTGTGTGATCCGTTAATGAATTGTATGCATGGTGTTTATGTGGGAAAAAATATATACACATAATATTAGAGAAGAAATGAATAAGGAAATTAAATTTGATTTAATCTAATTTGTATTAAATCCTTATTTTAGAGTAGCTTATTGTAATAAATTATATCCAGGTAACTATGTATAGTAGTGCATAAGCAATAAACATTTAAAGATGTAAAACCCTAAGCAAGTGAGGGAGGGAAGATTATTTAGTTGATCTTGTACAACCTTGGAATTATCAATACTGTATGTACCTGCTAGAATATGATAGAAACAATGTTACAATGACTTGATAAAGATTTGAAGTACAGAAATGGGACAAAAGTTCCTAGGAAGGACATGAGCGTCCCACGTGCTAGTGACCGATCTAGGATCTAGTGTCCGCTTAGATGCTTAAGTTTTTAATTTTTCTAGGTTGAAAGGTCTTCGCTCCAATATTAATTTTATCACTCAATTCACTATTAGGGTTTTGATCGTACATGTAACCTACAAAATAGATGACTAGCTTCACATGCCAACAAACCACATCAAATCTAACAAAAAAAGATATAAAATGGGAGTCGGATGACCCCGACAGCAGTCACCCAAGGAGTGAACTTATGATCGGCGTTGCACTACATATTAGAATCCATGTAGTTATTTGTGTTTGTGTGTGAAATGATGCCCTAGGTTTCCCTTTTGCAAGTTACACAATGATAACGAGCTATATTTAGATTGTTCTAAGTATGCAAAATGTGTGTGATGAAATATAATGAAATCCCCTTTTATGTTGTTTATGCAGATCAATGCATCCCTTGTCCCTTGTATGAATGTGCTAGATGTATTCTTTGAAGTGATCATGTGCCTTTATGCAAGCTTGGGTGATGATAGATAATTATTGTTTTGTTTGGCCCTTGATTTTATAAGAATTAAGTAAGTATATATATGATTCCCTTGTTTGAATTTTGTAATTGACAATTGAAAGGATGACCCAAAGTATTAAAAGGTGACCAAGAAGTGAAAGGGGATTAAAAGAGTAAAGAAGAAAAGAGGACAGGGGCACCTAGGAGGGACAAGAGTGCCTAGGTAATGGTGTTAGTGTTAGAGGCCATCAAAATATAAATCATTCAAGTGTTGGAAGAGTCAAGATGTGTAAAGCCAGTAAAGTGTAAGAGATAAATCAATCAAAATGCTAAAAGGAGTTGTCAACCATTATTTTTTCTTGCTTAGTAATCATGTATACATTAGTATTCTTTAGGACCTAGAAATGTACCCAAGTGCATATATTTTGTGTCTACATAAAGCAATTATACCGTAACCATTCAATGTGACCCTCTAGTGATGGACTTGTAAGAAGATGATAATATATAGGATGCGATAGACATGGACAATACATTGTTTCATGAGAACAATATTTTAAGAAACCACTAGATCATCCTACAAGTCTTCCTCTGACCTTCCAAGTTCAAAATTATTACTACCATGCCCCACGCTATCAACAATGCCTTCATTTTGGTTCCTTGAAATATCATTTCCTATTTACCATTAAAATCTAAAATAACCATGAACATGAATGAATTTTGACCAAGAATAATGAAAGTAATAAAGTAGAGAGAAAAATCATAAAATCCTCATCATCCATATTATTATGAAACACATGGATGGTGCAAAGTGAATTGTACTTAAATGCAATGCCCATCCTCCATTGTAGATGTTCTATATTTTGTCAACACTTAGGACCCTTCACTTAGTTGAAGGTACACATATCAATTTGATCAATAAGGATGTTTGGCTGGAAATAATATATCAATATAGGTTTGATTCCCATAGTTAAAATAATGTAAATAATGCAGAACTAATTATTTTCATATCACAAAAAATTATACTTTAAATTAATTGACAAAGTCCACTATTATTAATCTTTGTTTTTTATATACATTTTAATATCTTCTAAATGAAAATAAATACAAAGTATGGTGTAAAGTAGCATTCATGAAAAAGAGACAAGCCATATAATACTAGGAGTTCAAATATTTAAGAAACAACATAGTTTCGAGCATATCCCAATCAACAAGCAAGGTTGGTTAAAATTCTAAAATAAATTTGGTGAAGAAATACCCCTGTCATGACATCCACAAGTTACCCCATAAAGAAAAAATTGTGATCAACATAATTTATTATAATAAAAAAACATTATTCCTAAAAGCATAATGGAATATTTGTAACTATCTTAAACATGTTGAGGTTAGATTTTTCAATAATGATACAATCATGCTACCCACCAAGAGCGCATTTTGTAAGATTGAAATGTCCAAAAAAACTTTGAATCAAATTAGGAAAGATACTTAACCTTTATAACAAGATCAAAGACATATATTTGGGATGCCTTCTTACTTGCAAAAAATCCCATTTTCTTTTTTATATCATTTATTTTTTATCAAAGGTGTGTCTTTTAAATGTAATTATTTATTTGGCTATGGTATGGGTATAACATGACAAGGGAGACATTTCATCCTTATACAATCAAGAAAAAACATATAGAATATAATTGAAACTGAAACATCCTCAAATTTATATATAACATAACACAAACACATTTTGTTTCAAAATCATTTGTTGTACATTGCATTTCCCATAAGCTCAGGTAGGAAGATGAGTACAAGTTAAAATTATCACTAGAAATAATAACAATGTATTTTAAACATCCTTTTAACTTTTGAATGCAACAAGTCCTGCGCTTTTGAAATGTCATATATTGTTATATCGCCTCTTAAAATTGATGGGAATTATAAATATAAATTAAAATGTATAGACAATTTTTGTAACTTAAGTTACATCTATTAATGTTTACCATGAAAACTATTTCACATTTAGTGTTGCCCTATGCCACCTCACCCTAGATGGTGGTTAGTTTGATCTTACACTCACAAGTTAATTGTTCCAAGTTAAACATATCTCACCCCTCAAAAAATGACATGCTTATGCCAAGAAATCCTAAAACACATTTTTAATGAGGCTATAACGAATCAAATTCATTAGCTACTAACCATCCACCCTGACCTTGTATTTTGGTGTGGATAGATGTTAGCAAGTTAAATATTCTATGATTGAATCCCAATGATTAATTTAATATTTATGCTAAGTAATTTTAAACCTCTGCTTGGGTGTAACCTCAATAAGTTAATATTTTTAAGTGTCATACTAACCACCCTAGTTTGGTGTTAAGTGCAAGCTTACGTTTGTGAGCATTTTGACTTGGGGCAACTTTTGTAAGTAATTACGGAATGTTGTGTATGTGTGTGTGTTTGAATGTGATGATTAAAAAAATTAAATGGAGGTGGAATGACATGGTTAGAGGAGTAATGTGATTTTGGTAAAAGCTAGTAGAAAGATAGTGGATTGGATTTGAGGGTGGAAGTTAGAAGGATGGATGGTGCATACAAGACTTGAAAGGTATGGAGACCCTTATCAAACTTGATGTGGGTATTTTCACTTTAACTACTATGGGTGGTGGTTATTCTCTAAATGACTCATTCCATCAATATCTCACATTTTAATTCCATAATAGTCTACTTAGATCTTGGGAATGGGGTTAATGTGTTTTAAAATTTTGTTGCCTCTACATGCACCATCCATCCTACCTTTTACCTATTGTAAGACAAAGGATTTACATATCAATTTTCTTTCTAGGAAGGTTGTTGGTGTGAGATATTTGCAAGCTTGGTAATAAATCATTTCTCTTTCATAAGGATTTTTGAAGTGTATTTTTAATTTATTATTATGCAAATAATATTTAGCATGTTGTGATTCCTCTAATTATTCCTTTGTAACCTCTCGTAATGAAATTACTTGGATAAATTTAAATATCAACAACAATAGAACACCCATATAACACATAATTATATATAAATGATCACGATATGTAAGTAGAATAGCTTATCCACTTCGAGGGGAAACATGTAAACCATAAAATAAGACTCAAGTGCTCAATATATAATTAATTACTCCTTACTACCACCTATATATACCATTCTTATACTATGGACAACAACAACTGTACCGACCTACTAAGCATAACATATGACAAGAAGAGAGATTATGTAAGCCATAAGTCAACACTACATATCCAATATAAGATATAGGAATAAGAGCACAACATGCCCCTCCCCTTCAAAGCAACATTTTCCCCAATGTTGTTCAACCACTGATGTTCATGCATAAATGCTTCACCTTCCCATGTTTCATCCCCAATATTGATATTAATCCACTTGATTAGATACTCGGTAATGAATCCGGTCCTCAATATTTTGGTGTGTGTTTGAAGAATACTTTCAGTTTCAATATGATACTCCTTCCTCATCTAGTTCAAGAAGAACCGATCAAGGTTAAAATGTGTTACCTAATGAATTTCTTCAAGAAAGAAACATGGAAGATTGGGTGTATTTTACTTCCTTGAGGAGATACATATTATATTCCACACTACCTATTTTATCCAACACCTTGTAAGGACCATAGTATTTAGGTACAAGATTATTATCCTTCTTTGGTTATTTTAAGAACAATTGCTTATATGGTTGCAACCATATAAAAATAAAGCCTCCCACTTCAAAGTGTCGCTCACTACAATGTTAATCAACTTGTTGCTTCATACGGTTGTATGCAATTTCCAAATTTTATTTAAGGCGAGAGGGTACCTCATGTTGGTGTTGAATGTGATCTTCGATTGCTCTCACCTTAGGTTTGAACTTCAAGATAGAGATGATTGATGGAGGATGGTACCTATAAAGTGCCAGAAATGGAGACATTTTGGATGAAGTATTATATTATACCACCATTATGTAAGTGGAAACCATTGCATCCAACATTCTTGTTTATCTGAAGTAAAACATTGAAGATACCCCTCCAAACATTTATTTACCACCTCAGTTTTCCCATCTGATTGGGGATGATAAGATGAACTTTGGGCCAATTGGGTACCCAAACAAGAGAACAAATTATTCTAAAATTTGTCATAAATATCATATCATGATCACTTACTATAATTTTTGGCATGTCATGGAGCTTTTGAACTGTGTCCATAAAAGAGATGGAAATTATACTATTTGTGAAAGGATGAGATAGGGCACAAAAATGAGCATACTTGGTAATTCTATCCACTACGACCATGATGATGATTTTCCCTTCTGATTTAGGAAATCCTATGATGAAATCCATATATACATCTTCCTATCTCTCACTATAAATATAAAAGGGTTTTAGGATACCCGGTGTATTAATGCTCTTTCCCTTATTATGTTGACACACTAAACATTCTACCACAATTTTTGAACATCTCCTTTCAACCCTCCTAGAATAAATCTTGTTTAACTACATGATAAGTTTTCAAATACCTAAAACAACCACTTGGTGGAGAATAATGGATCTCTGAAGAACATTATGTTTAAGTGTAGAGTTCTTACACAAGTACAACATTTCCTTGTACCATAATGTATCATCCTTCCATATAATGTTTTTGATATGGTTGATCTTTCTAGATATTCTCAATGATATTTTGGGTATCTACATCTTTTTTCATTCTTCCCTTGCTTGATCTACCCAATCTACCTTTAGTATAGATATGGCACATACCAATGCTTATGTGGTCTCATCCTTCCTAGATAGTGCATCAGTGACCACATTTTCCTTCCATTTCTTATAAATAATCTCAAATTCATAACCCAACATCTTTGTGAACCATTTTTGTTACTCTTCTGAATATGGTCATTTCTCCAAGAATTATTTCAAACTATCATGATCATTTTTACCTTAAAGCATCTACCCATCAAGTATGGTCTCTATTGTTTGATTTGCATGTGTAATATTACCATCATTTCCTTCTCATAGGTGGGCTTTAACATTTTTTCTTTTATTTGTTTTCTCTCAAATGTTAAGGGATTTCCTTTCTAAATGATTACTACCTAACCCCATTTCCTGAAGCATCGTATTCATTATGAAGGTCTTGGATGGATTTGGGGTTTCCATCTTTGAGGGTGGTGCATATCATCGTCTTTAATTTTTCAAATGACCTATAAGCTTCCTTTTCCAATGAAAGTAGTATTTCTTCAATAATGTTGTAAGTGGTTTTTTATACTATCATATGTTATGTTTTACAAAGTTGTGATACTACCTATGAGACCTAAGAAACCTCATAAATTATTGAGGGTTCTTAGAACTTCCCATTCCACCATGGCCTTGATCTTGTGATGGTTCACCTTAACACCTTCATGAGAGACAATATGGCCCTTGTATTCCCACTTCCTATACCCCAAAAACACTTCAAAGACTTAGCATATAGTTGAGGTTTCTCAAGGGATTCCAAAATTTTCTCATGATGTAAATGTTTCTCCCATAGTTTTTATAGATGAGGATATCATCAAAAAATACCAAGGAAAACTTTCGTAGGAATGGTCAAAATACATAATTCATAAAACTCTAAATGTGGATGGTGTGTTAGTAAGACCAAACAAAATCACTAGAAATTCATAATGCCCTTGATGAGTTTTGAAGGTTATCTTATGAATATCTTATTTCTTTACTCTAATTTGGTGATACCTAGAATGAAGATCTAGTTTTGTAAAATAAATTACACCATGCAACTCATCTAATAAATCATCAATGAAGGAATACCAAACTTATCTTTGATAGTGTAATTTATAAGTTATTTGTATTACTAGTACACATGAGCCACCTTCCATCCTTGTGACACACCATCACTATTGGATCATAGTAAGAACTATGAATATGAAAAATATACCCATTTCCAACATTTCCCCAAAAATCTTCTCAATCTCACTCTTTTGCACATATGGGTATCTATAAGGCCTGATGTTAGGGGTTGGCTTCCTAGAATTAACTGAATGGCATGATCATGATCTCTTTCAAGAGGTAATCCTCTAGGATCCTCAAAGATAACTACATGTTTATCAATAACCTTCTGAAGATTAGGATGCACTACCATAATTGGTGGTTGAACTTCCATGGAGAATAATTGTGCTACAAATCCTTCAACCCCCTTTTTAAGAATCTTCTGCATTTGGTGAGAACTAACCACCTAAGGAGTTTTTTCCTATATTCCTCAAAGTTCAAATTGTCTTCCCTCAGAATGAAAGTGCATGAACAATCTCCTAGAAATTTAGCTCTATGGTGCCCAAATTTGTGAGCCACTGAAAACCTAAGATAATATCAGCTCCACCCATGGGAATAAAAACATAGTGGATTCCATTATGTATTCACCCATCATAAGTCTAATTTTATGGAATTTTCCTTAACATTGAATATGTCACCATCTGTAATCATTACTTGAAATTCAAGTGTTGGGTAGATGAAACAATTTAGCCTTGTTGTCAACTTATTATTGATGAAATTATGTGTGCTCCTCAAATCAATCAATATTATCACCTTCTGCTTCTTAAGGTAACCCACGACCTAAAGGTTTTATGGAGTGTTAATACTATATAGAGCATGACATGATATAGTTAGTTGGGGATCTTCAAAGTCTTCCTCTATTTTTTCCACTTCATCACTTGATGTTTCCTCGTCTTCTTCCTCCTCACTGGTCCCTTCAATGTAAAAAAATTCTTCTCAGCACATTTATGACATGGTCCATATTTGTTGTCATGATTAAAACATAAAACATTTTCTCTGTTTTCTTCATCTTTGAGGTTTTAGTCAAATTGACCAAGGGTATGATGGTAGCAAGGTGCTATGTTATTTTATGTTAGTGAAAGTTTTCCTTCTATTGGATAGAAAATTTTCCTCTACCTTATGTGTCATGATAATAGAATCGAAACCTTAATTGGATTAAACATACACACCTCATGCTCAATGTGGTCCTTAAGATCCCCAAGAAATAGGTCATTCAAATTCCCTTTTGTAATATTCTCCACATATAAGGATAGGTTTTGGAACTAGATGAACATAATCCTTGATTGATCTTGTTTTTATAACTTTGCTAATTAGATAAAGTAATTCTTTGACACACTAGAACTATAATGCAATTGTATCTCTTCGATAAAAACTATCCAAGTGACACTGAGACCATTCTTATTCCTTTGAGCACATAACCATTGATACTAGATGAATTGGTCAAGTTCGAGATATAAGGATGTCATGGTCATCTTTTGTCTCGATGGGATCTGATGTAGATCAAATAAATTCTCCATTTGATTAACCCAATTAGTGGATTATTTTCATCAAACACAGGAATTTCCACTTTTGACATCATGATACGGTATTACAAAGTATTTGTATTTGGATTGGGCATGCTCGAAGATCCACTTTGCCTAATTTTTCCATTACTTTGACTTGAAGATCCACCTTAGTTGATATGAGTATGATTGAGTTGTTTGATTTGGAAGAAGATGATGACCCTTCAAATTTTTACTTAATTGAGTTGTATGAAATCATTCGATCGTTATCTAATATTTTATACATCGTATTTTCTCGCCATCTTAGGGATTGTAGGATTCATAGAACATACTCGGTTTGGCTTACCCTTTGGTCCATAAAGTAAACCCTAGCCCTGAGGAATCAGTAACTACCCCTCCTTACTCCAAATCCTCAATTATTATCTCAAAGCATTCTCTTAATTTTTACTCGAGTATTTTGCCTCTTGTGGAAGGCCCCGCCATGATGCCCCAAAATGGTAGGATTTAGGGATCAAGGTCAAAATTTAAGTTTTGGGATTTCGATAGAATTCAGCCAAATATGAAAAAAATTAAAGAAAAAACTCAAACTAATTTTTTCCTCTTTAAAAATGTAAAAAACTTGGAAAAATTCCACAATTTACAATCGATAGAGAAAATTTATCAAAAACCCTAAAATTGATATAAATTTTGCAAAAAAGTCAAAATATCTTTAAATTTGGAGATGATCTTACTTGAGTAATTTTTCAAAACCCCCCAAAAAAATTAGAAAAATTTGCTACTGATTTAGAGATATAGCAAGTCTTCGTAATTAGGGTTTTGACACAATTTTTTAGCCAGATCAAGCTCTGATACCACTTGTAATGAAATTATTTGGATAAATATGAATATCAACAAAATAGAACACACAAATAACACACAATTTTAGATAAATGATTACAATATGAAAGTAGAATAGCTTAGCCACTTTGAGGGGGCAATCTCCAAACCATACAATAAAAATCAAGTGCTCAATATATAATTAACTACTCCTTACTACCTCCCATATATACCATTATTATGTTATGTCCAACACCAAGGCCAACCCTCTATATGTGTAACATATATGAAAAGAAGACAAATTAAGTAAGTTGCATGAGTCGGCACTACATATCCAATATAAATTATAGGACTAAGGGTGTAACAACCTCGTGCTCTATGCAAAACAATATATCGACATTTTATGATGATATTTGTTTTTAGTGAGGACATTGGTGGCTCAAATGGTGGAGAAGCTCGATAAAAAAATATGATAGGATTTCTCTTGTCTGAAAAATAAATGTGGTTTTTCACCTAGCTCATTATCAAACATGTGATTTTCCTTTGTAATTATAACTACTACGAGTTGAGGTTGTTCCTTGGATGATTTTTCCCATTGGTATTCTTGTTCAAGGAGCATGGTTTTGGAATAGGAATGATACGCTTCAAAATGTGTCACCTCTAAAATTTTTCCTACCTTATGCCTTATGCTAAGAAAAGATTTACATCATAGATCAAGATTTTATTTTGGTGGGAATGTTGGAGAGGTGGATGACCAGATTGGACAAAGAAATCTTGGGGATAAGCTTGCTTTTTTGAAAAATGAACATGATTGAACCCAACCCCTTTTAGACCTATACTAGCATCCTCCCAGCACACCAAAATATGAGTTCTAAATCAAGGGATGGACATCATTTGAAGCATAATGGATGGTGGATTTTTATAGATAGTTTCCAATACCCTAGTAGATATGTATGAAAAATTTGGGAAAATAATTTTTGCATGTATGTTGTTTGATTAAATACATGAAATAAATATGGCCTCATGGACTATAATGGTAGAAAATATGTAATGTTTGGTTATGGAAATGCTTTTCTTAACATTTTTGAGAAAATGAAGTGCTTAGGGAAATTCCCAAACCATGTAAGCCTCATTGTATTTTTATTTGAATGCAACTATGTCATTTGGTGGAAGAGAGTGGTAAATATATTAATCCCATGATGGATTCTTAAGAATGGTTACTTGAAATGGATCATTATGTATGTATGGTTGACATTCTTGGCCAAGTTGGCTATCTTTATGAAGCTCTCAACATTATCATCAAATGTTTATTAAATCTATGTATATGTTTTGGTGTGGGGTTAGGGGTTTTATAAGAATGTGCATCATTTAGCAAAGCACTATAATAGGATGAAGTCTCTTAGAATGTGTCAATCGCAGATATGTACAAATGGGTTTGTGTTTCTCACGGGATGCATACATGCAAGATTTCTAGATTGTTATGTGTGCACTCCATACTCCACTTCCATAGTCCACCCATCTCTAAGGCAGGACATGGTTTCTTTCCTCTTTACTAATTTATTATCATATTTTATTTCGTTATGTTATTATATATGTCTCAAAATTAATCGGTGTGTATGCCAATTTAGTAAATGTTAAATTTTACGTTAATCGTAGGTAATGATGAAATGCATGTTTTCTATTGAAAATAAACCATTAAATCACCCTTGTATCATTATAAAAAAAAACCAAAATGAAACATGTCTTTCCTTGTGTTTTTGGGTTGGGCTTTAGAATTGTGAGATCAAAACACTCGAATGCTAAACTTTACCACTTAAAAACAACTTTATAAAAGTTATAAGTTTTTCTTGAAAATGATACGTAATAAGCATCTGTGACCTCCCTTACTACGATTTTATGACTCAAACACACTCTTGATGTTAGGAAATATCATAAAAATCCTTCAATTGACCGATCATTTTGTTTGACACACTTTTCAATTAATTTTCCAAGTTACTTTGACGATTTGATCATAGGAGACGACCGCTCAAGGTTCATTTTAAGAGACCTCCTAGAAATTGGAGGTGGAATATACTTGGTGAATTTCCCCGGAACCAGTTTCACAGAAAGGTGAATTTACCATTATTTTAAAACTAAATTTTTTCCCTTTGTTTTTAGTCGGAGAGAATGCATAGTGGAAAAACTCGATGCATATTTTTCACATGTTAACAGGGCTTGTTGACATGTGACAAAAAATCTTGTTGACATGCATCAAGAATCCTTGTTGAAGCACGAAAACAAAGCTTCTTGATGCGTGTCAATAAGGATTCTTAACGTGCCTCAACAATATTTGTTGCCATGCGTCAACAAGCCTTGTTGACACGCGACAACAAAGCTTGTTGACGTGCGTCGAAGAAGCCTTGTTGACATGCATCAACAAGATTTGTTGTCACACGTAAAAATATTTGTTGACGCGCATCAATAAGCCTAGTGTTATGTGTCTTAGCCTTTAAATCCCTAGTTATTTCTATATAAATACCCTCCCATTGGTCATTTTCACGTTTACACTTTCCGGCCCAAATTTTATTGTTTACGGGAATCTAGGTCAGTACAATCAAGCTCAAGGACAATGACAATGAAACTAAAAGTGCATCTCAAGATCAAGAAAAAAACCAAGAGGATAATCTAGTCAACCCAAAAGTCCTATCCACGGGCAAGATACTCTATAGGAATGCTTTGTGCCCCCACATCTAGATGGTTTTACAAATGAATTTGGAATACAAGGATATGATGGATGCATGTGAGTTTGGTGGGCTCGTTAGCATGCCCCATTTCAAAATAGACCATGACATTCTTAACTACCTTCTCTCCTCGTACAATACAGAGGATGGTCTCTTTAGTGTTACTGTGGATGATGGTCGAATGTTTCAATTTGGTATCGACCCACTTGATATTCATCGGTTTACGGGCCTCCCATTCAAAAATTTACCTATTTTTACAATGAAGGTAACACTCATCGAAGATGATAAGAAATACCTTGAATCGAAATTTGGTTTCCATGTTGATTGTAAGTGTAAAATGTTTTCGGTTATCATTTTGTATTCAGTTTATGATTTTTATACAATTCAAATTGATAATTTGATATTAATTCCAATGGTTTTTGGAATTTGCAGCTCATGTCAATAAATCTAGACGTGGTGTCGATACACAAGGAATTTCACACCACTTTCTTTCTGCTATGATTTCCTTCTTTCAAGCCAGAATAGTTTTGCAGGGTCGGAAAATGGATATACCAAACTAGGCCATTGCATACATTCTTGCAACTATCGAAAGCAAAAAATTGATTGGTGCACCTTTTTATCCAAAAAAATAAGAACTGACATTACAAATGCAAAGCTTTCAGAAAAACTAGTCATTCACTCCACAAACTATCTCCTTGGCCTTTATTACGAGGCTATTTTAAATTTAAAAGACAAACCAATTCCTACTTGCACAGACGAGGCGTTAACAAATTTATCAATTCCATTTCAAGAATAAAAGGTATAAAATATAAATTTTGTATTTCAACATTAGAATGACAACAAGTATTAACTATTTACTGTTTGCAGAGAAGATTTTTGGAGGCCCTTCCTCGAAAAAGGAGGAATCAAGAGGAAGAGGCCAACAACACGCTGAGGCATCGACATATTCACAATCTAAAATGGAAGTTCACTCATCACCGAACCGCCAACCGTTTGAATTTGTTAAACGCCGAGAAGTAATACCTTTACATATATTATATTTAAATTCCAATTTTGTATTTTCATTTTACCATTTAAGTTTTACCATATTGAATTGACATACAATCGATTGTTGTTGACATTACAGGGATTTGGACTAAATACGTGCTTCTCAAAGTCAACCGTCTTCACCAACTCACTCAGTTCAGTCGCATGCAATTGTCTCTTCTCAACAACCACCTCAGTAATCCTAGCAACAGATAGCTCAAAAACCACCAATTACTACTCCAACACGGCCACCTCAAGCACCACAAAAAGCTACCCCTCAACAACAAGGTATGATTTTATTACTTTAGTATAAGTTTTGAATAGTACTTCATTTAATTTCGTAGTTTTTGCATAGTTTAACAGTTTTTCATATGATTTTTCTTGAAATTTTCAGCACATTGTAGTCCTTTTCCTTCTTTACAAATAACAACACCACCCCCTCCACCAATAATATTCAAAATGCCAACTAGAGGAACAACAAAAAGAACATTGGTAAACACATGCCAATTCCTCTAGCCCCTAGTGGGACACTAAACATTTCCTTCTCGTTTCGAATTCCAACCCTATCTCTTGGTGGCTTGCCCAGTGCAACGGGCATATTGGTTTTAAATAATATAAATTTAGATGAAGATTACTTGGGCATTGATAGCAATGACCCAACATGATTTTTCAATACATGTGAGATGATTCAAGGCTAGCAGGTATACTTCTATTTCAACATAATTTATTCAACTTTCATTACATTTCACTTTAAATTTATTTATTTGAATATTGATTTATTTTATCACAAATAGGATTAGGCCACCCAAAGGCAAAAACAAGTAGTAGTCGATGATCAACCCGAAATCCCCCATACCTCTCCAAATGAGATCATCTTCTTCAGATACAGATGGTGAACAGTTGCTACCTTTTCCTTTAGAGAACTTAATTGGTTATGATTGTCAATCCCATGTTGATGAGTTTATTCTACCTCATATCAGTCAGCTCATAGAATGGGAGAGAAGGGATAAAGTACTAATCAATGAGATAATAAGTCATTTTGAAAATTATTGGCAAAGGATAGTTTATACGTTGCAGTCCAGAATCAACCTGCGAAGATGGATTCCTTACTTACCCAAGTAAGAAGTGGAATAGTCACGTATAACAACAATTATAAAGATGATATTTTTGATAAAGCATTAAAAAATTGGAAAATATTAGTGTTGAAGCCCAGACATATTTTAAGAAATGGTCCAAGGACAAGGAGCTAGTAGTAGCGATTCAAATGCTTTGAGAGAGATAGAGCGGTTGTAAGTATTATCACTTTCAAAAAATATTTTTGTTAATTTGAAGTTTTCTTATTTTAGTAATATGTTTAATTGAGATCATTTTTTTGTGCAGTTGAAATATGAAAATTTGAAGAGTCAAGTAAAGGTTTTCCAAGTTCACTTGGAAACCGTGAAGAAAATTTTATCCGCAACGAAGAATTTGAAGGAAAATATTGTTTTGGTTAACAAACAAAATAATACACTAAAGTGGATAATTAAAGAGCATGGCTTGACCCTAAAATTTTATTCAAAACCAAGGCAAGATGCAGATCCAAGTTTGCTATCCCATGGAGATGTGACAAAGGAAGAAGAAAGAATTGTAAAGAATCTAGACAGTGTTGCGGAAGATCTCATAAGTTCTAGGATTATTCAAGCCATTGGGGAAAGGGGTACATGTGGAGAAGCCATTGGGGAAAGGAGTACAAGAGTGGAAGCCATTGGGGAAAGGGGTACAAAAAATTGAGGGTTGAAAAATTTCATGATTGAGGGTGGAAACTTGGAAAATAGAATCTTTAAATTTGAAAGTTTGAAATACTTTATAATCTATATTTGAAAATTTGAAACATTGAATGTGATGGTCATGACATTTGAAATTTATTATCTGGATTTGAAATTTGAAACTTGAATGTGATAGCCTTTGAAAATTTATTATCTTTAATTTTATAACTTCCTATATATTATGTATAGAATTTCTAGATTGTATATGGTGTTTATGTTTCTTCTCTACTTGTAATGATGATTGCACTAGATTGCATTAGATATGGATGATGATAATGGATAATTGTTTTAAGAAAATTTGGAATGTAGTATGATAGAGACATTTAAACATTCTAAAAATATTCTTCTCTCTACTTGTAATTATAATATGACATTAGAATGGATATAGATGATGATGAATGATGATAATGGATAATTGTTTAAAAACAAAATAGAATGTGTTAGGATAGAGATGTTTTACGCACATTTAAAATAGATAAATAATGATATGATGACATTAGATGTGGATGATGACATTAAAATATATATGGATGATGATGAATTTTATGTGGACGTAGATTTAGCTTCAAGCACGATCATGGATGATGAATTGTATAATATGGAAAAATATTCCTCTTTGTAAAATTTGATTGTGTGATTTTATCCCATAGTTGAAAAAATATATCAAAGCATTTTGCAAATATAAAAATAAATTAAACATAATTGTAAAAAATCAAGAAATGTAATATGATAGGTTTACGTTACCTCTTGTGTTTTAGATGGTCATGAAAAAGCATATGGAAGGAAAATGAGAAATCATCCTTTGTAGTGTGCTAGATCTTTGATTTAAGAAAAACTCAACACAAGAAATGGATTAGTAGATAGATGGGTGAGTTGCACGACATTTTCAGTCCCATAGAAGATCGAGCTTCCTTAGATGGATGTCAACCCACCTTTTCAAAAAAAAGATGAAATAATTGTATTTAAATAAATGTAAATATATATACCTGTAACATCTTTAATGATAACAAGAGCTGAAACAAAATTGATAAAAAGACTCGAGTCAATATTTGTATTTGTAGATTAATATGAAATTGAATCAATAACCATAGTAAAAATGTAAGGTGAAAAACAATAAAATTAAGGTCAAGGAGATACCTATTTAAAGTTGAAACAATCCATTATCAATAGCTTCTTCAAAATTTATGTTCTCTTCTCAGAGTGTGATGATGTACCAATTCCACTCTCATCATTGGGAACAATTGTAATTATAGTTGTATTATTCACACCTCTTCTTTCACAAAGGGAATTCCAATTCACAATTTCTATATCTAAAGGAAAGGTTTCCATGGAGTAGCGAGATACATACCACCTCATGTAACTTTCCAAATTTTTATCCAACTTTGTTTCTCGAGTTTGACTTTATAAATTATAAAGCACTTGATAACCCTTTTGTCCTCCACAAACCCCAAAATCATTGTTTGACATAACTCATAAAATCTGAAATATTCACTAATGTCTTCTTGTAAGATAGAACTTTGATAGATTCCTTGCCACAACCTTGTAATAGCACCACTTTCGATGGTTCATCTAAATTTTTATATTGGTTCCTCATTGTTGTTGCAATTTTTTTTGATTGAAACTTTAATAAATCAGCATTCAAAGATACCTTTGATTTCCATACCCTTGAAATCTAAAGTCTTTATGAAATGTTCCATTATTGTACCCATGGATTTATGGAAATGCTTTCTTACAAAGTCTGCACGACCACCTTCAGTATTCCAAAAATTAGGATTCATCACACCCATTACTTCAAGAATTTTATCTTTGGAGAAACGTTCTCTAATTTTTGATGATAAGGATTCTGATTTTTTTAAAGATTTATTCTTGTTTCAAATATAAAATACTCAAAGAGATTACGTGTCACGGGAACATCTTCTCATTCCGATCTTGTAATATCTTGATGTTTTTACAAAATGTGCAGTGGTATGTCCCTCCCATTAACATTGATGTAGATGTGATCATGGATATTAAATCTCAAATAGTTACTGGGATTTTTAAGATCTAATAAAGCTTTCCAATTCTCAAAAACAGGTGTATCAAAACTATCTTGGGAACAATACAAGATATCAAGACTTTGACATACCATTTTTCTCATCCGTATAAAATCCACAACATAGATTAATCTCCCATGTGCATGCTTCATAAGTGTATTGATCTCCTAAAACATTGGAAGAATACCAACCAATGTAAGAAATGTCTTCAAATCAGTTAAATAGAAAAACAATTCCTCTCCCTCTCAACTTCATGACGATATTTGTACATGAAACCAACCAATGAAGGATACTCCTCACGAACTCTGCATGCAGGTTCATACAAAGAGATCCATCTCGTCTCAACATCCTTCAGAAGTTTTTTTCCATCTGTAATTCCAATTGTGAATTTATAGAACTCAAGAAATCACTTTGGGATTCTTTCCATATAGGCATGAAGTTATCTTATAAGGTATTCTAATTTAGCAACATTTTTGTAGTTGCTTACCATTTTATACGCTAAATTCATTCTGTGAGCCATACAGTGAATTGGTAGCATATATGGGGCCACTGTTGTTTGTAATCTAACACACAACCCTATTCGGTGACCCTGCATGATTGATGCACCATCTGCTCCAACGCATACCAACTTTGTAGCAATTTCATAATCAATCATTCCAACAATATCTTTCAAATGAGAAACAACTATTTTATGTAGGTTTTCGGCATTACAGTTTTCAACCATTTTCATAACACCCAGCAGATGAGGTGTCCTTATATGATTTTCTAAAGTATAGACGTGGATACATACCCATGCATTGTTGTCGAATGTTATCACTTCATCAATTGAAAGAGAGATAAACTTTTATTTTTTACATTCTCTTTCAAATCTTCCTTCTCTATCATCGAAAGGCATTTTTCCATTTCCCATCCACTACTTTCAGACCAATGAGACTAAGGTACATTGGGCATTCCATTATATTGATACAAAACTTTGAAATCGAGGAAATCTGAAATTGGTCTTCCTTTCTTTAGTATGTGAAATAAAGTAGAGAATTGTATGAGTTTTGCATGTAGATTTGTTTGATTCATCTTACCAATTTGTGATGTGATCGTTCCTCCCTTTTCCATGAGATTCCTACATTTTTTCTGCTCCGCTTCATAATCCACTGCGTATTTAACATGCATGCATTCTTTTTATTTTTCCACTTGTGTGTTTTGATTATCTGGCCATCCGCCCCCATTACAGTTAAATATTGTTTTCCACAATGTTTTTCTATAGTGTCCAACTTCATTTGCATTTTTTGTTGCTTTCCCAATTTCCACATACATATTGTACATGTACATTCAGATGGGATCTCTTCTAAATTAGATGATTGTACAGGTTTGATAAACATAAATTTGGTAGCCCAATCAAACTTGTATGTCCTCCTAATGGTCCACATATTCTTATTCGTTTTCAATGTTTTACTTTTTTGAGTAGAATTTTGAGCAATAACACAATCACTTGGTTTCCTCTTTTGTGAACTAAATTTTGAATTTGATTTCTATGTTCCATTTTACTGAGTATTTGTATGTGTGATATCTTGATGTACTCCTGGTTACACCCAACAAGAAGAATATCTTCGAGGATCTGCATCTCAAAACTTATATCTTCAAGGTATGGCAAGGTATTATCATAGGTGCCATTTGTTTGATACTATGTACAATGCATGTCCACCTCAATATTACCTTCCACACAATATTCTGATTCTTTACGGTGGCGGCTATATGGTTGTTGGTGGTTGTGCTATCTCGTATCAGTAGAGTTTCCAAAATACTTAAACAGGGACTTCTGAGATTTCTTAGTTACTTTTTAGGTCTTCGCATTTTGAGCACTAGCACCTTCCATTATTCTGAAAAGATTCATGCATCAATAAAAGAACCAAGTTGCACGTCAAAGACAATTGAGTCACATCATGGGTATAACATAAGTCGTGCATATGAGGAAACCGAGTCACGCGTCTACAATACCTCCTTGTCACATGTCTACAATACCTCCTTGTCACGTGTCAACAATATCCCTGTCGCGTGTCAAGAATATCCCTGTCGCGTGTCAACAATATCCTTGTCACGCATCAACAATATCCTTGGTGCTTAGAATATGCACTTTATTGGTAAGGTACTGGTGGTAGTTCCATAGTATACTACTTGGACGAATCATGTAGGTTTTTATAGGATATGTTTTCAAATGTACGGTGAAGCCAACCCCAACAAAAATATATACTGTAAATTTTAGGTAAACAGGACAACGACACCTGCTCTGAAAAAATTGCCTTTTCAAATTTTCTAAAAATGAAATTTTCACCATATTACAAATATTCGCCACTAAAATTATCCTTGCATCCACTCAATCTTACAAAACCATTTTGGAATCGACACGATATTTATGATTTCTAACCAGAATTATTTTCCTAATGATTCTAATATCATCAATTTTACATTGGAATTATGAATCCATTATTAGTTTCACTTTACCTCATGGGAATAATTTCTCTGTGTTTATTTCAAAGCCACCTTGGCATATAGTGTTAAAAAATAACTTCCAATTTCCATTAATTCCCTCAATAACAAAGATTGCTCTAAAGTAAGTTCCCTTAGCGTATTTTGATTATGTTAGCTTTCCTAAGATATCACCATATAAAAGAAGAGGCTAGAAGTGACAAATTTTGTGTTTGTTTTGTCACAACCCCTTTTGGAGGCCAATTTGTGGACATTTCATATACTTTAAACCACACCTTTGTTAAGACCTTTTGATTTAGTTTGACCACATGACAATCCTTGTTGGGTTTGATAATCTACTTTTAGGAAATGATTATTAATACTAGACTTACTCTTTACATTTGACTGTTTAAAAAAATTAGACACACAGGTGTTAGATATGAATGACATTATCTCTTTGAACCCTTTTTATAATGTTAATTAGAAATTGTGATTGTGTGAAACACAATGTTTCCCTTTAAACTCTAGCTTGTAAATGAACTTTAAATAGTGTGAATAAATGAATGTCTTCTCTCTCTCTCTGACCGAGGATATGTAAAGGAAATATGAAATTTGCATGACGATATTGATTTCTCTCTAAAATTTAAATGTGTTGAATTATTTTGAAACCCTAAAGTAATTTCTATTATGTTTCTCTCTCCTCTCTAGAAATTTTAAATTGCAATATTGTAGCTAGTTAGAATAAGATAAATGCATGTTAGTCTTTTATTGACTGTGATGTTATAAGTAGCCTTGCGGTATTGTGGAGAGAAGGTAAATGAATGTAGAGGCTCATATAATTGTCTCATTTTGTAGTTATTCTTTTGTTTCTATTTCGAAAAAAAAGAGTGGTATTTGTAATATCATGTACTTGTATAAGTGTTATCTCTAGGTGATTCAGTTCTATTTCAATGATTTTTATAATTGTATTTGTTATATGTTAAATAGACATCATGTTATTATTGCTGATAAATTGGAACACTGATTTGAAATGGAATTGAAAGAATTTCACTAGATATTACTTTTATAATGTTCACCTTTGATAAAATTATGACTAAAACCTAAACTTTAAGCCTCATATGAAATGAAATATTTATGATTTAGTCTAAAAGCTAAATGGATGTATGTGCAAAAAAAGCTTCCATTGAAATCAATTTCTCAATGGGATTACCACTCTTCTTATCTTGAGTAGCTCATGTTTAGATCATGTATCTAACTTTAGGTAACCTTGCATGGAGTGAATCATACTTATATGACCCTCACCCTAGTACCTAGGCCAACAATCTCCCAAACTTTGTTTTTTCCTTAAAAGGTCACTTTTTGAAAGTGTTTAAACTCGGTGTCAATAGTAAACCATACCACTTGACATAGTTATGTAAATATCCTCATATATGTGTGTGCATAATATATTTAAAGTCTTACATGTGACCCTCTAGTCCCTATCATAATCATTGTGTTACTTACTATGGGGGTAATGTTATACCCCTTGTTTCTAGATGCATGAGTCTAGTGATGTCTCTTTAATAAGATCCCTTACCGAGAGTGGGATGAGCCTAATCTTAAGGTTATTTGAGGTAAGTACTTTTGTGTGGGTCCTTATAACATTGTGACAACATTGTTGTGCCTAGTAAGTTCTTGATGGGTGTTTTCCTGAATCTTGAGGCACTCCTGCTAGAATTGTTTTATAACCTTTAGAATGTTTGGTGCCTCCTAAAGGGAAGCACATATGACTTGATGGATGGAATAATAACCTTGTAATGTTTGTAATCTATATGTTGGTACTATCTTAATATTTTGCAAACCAAGCGAATAAACAAATAATCGAGGTTCAACAAAATGTATAAAGTAAATTTAAAATTTGTGTGGTTTATGTTAATGTTGAATCAAAAAGTGTGTAATTTTATGAAAGAAAATCACATGTCATCATGTATTAGTTTTTAGTTGTAATTTTTGGGTTAAAAATAATGATCATGATATGGTATCAAATCGGATG
This sequence comes from Taxus wallichiana var. yunnanensis, assembly GCA_018340775.1. Classification (NCBI taxonomy): domain Eukaryota; kingdom Viridiplantae; phylum Streptophyta; class Pinopsida; order Cupressales; family Taxaceae; genus Taxus; species Taxus wallichiana. The sequence continues at coordinate 348,637,333 of CM031240.1, read as the reverse complement.
TTCAAGATCTAGAACCTTTGGGGTAAAATGTTCACTTTGTTGACTATGTGAGTGTATAAATGTTTCATACGTATTTTTGTGTACGTATTCGATGTTTAACCTAAGATACATGTGTACCCTACATTTGTGAGTATATTGTGATGATGTACCACTCATGTGTATGCTACTTTTACCCTTGTAAGGACTGTTGTGGAATCATTTTTTTGCACTTATGTGTTCATTTGTTATTATTTGACCCTTACATAATTTTCCCCCTCTAGGTGCGTGTAATTTAAATAATATGTGATAATTTTTCCATTTTACATGACCCAAGTATGGGAGAGGAAGTGGATTTTCATGTAAGTTGAAAACTCACTTTTCAATTTTGATATGCAAGACACCATGAGTGGTTTTGAATATTTAGTATGCATAGAAATTTTTAACCATTTGAAAATTGATAATTTGTGACCCTTTACGCACCCTTTTACTAGTTTTGTAGGGGTAACCTTCGTGTTAGGAACCCCCTTATTATGTTGAGCCTTGTGGAGATCACGAGATGATGATGTAGAAAAGGACTTTTGTAACTATAGTATTTTGATTAGTGTATTATTCTTATATTCCAATCTCATCAATACTAAATCAGCTCTAATGCCTATATGAATGTCAAGTTAAGTTTGGTGATTATTTAATATTGATTTTCTCAAGTGACCACCAAGGCTACTTAACAATAAAATTTGTAAAGGATGAATTTAAAATCATCATGATACAAGCTAATATTTCTTATAGAACAAAGTGGGAGAGTGGGTGTCATGATCCTTTGAGAGTTAGAGTTGAGAAATTTATCAAAACATATTGCTCATCAATTATTGGGTGGGACATAACTCATAGGATGTTACATATATAATCGCGGTAGATATTTTTACATTGAACTTAAAATAAAAATATTTTTCACGCACATTATCTATAACATACTGACCTCTTACTACCACATGGATTTACTCTTCAACCATCTCCACCTCATCCTTTTCTTTAGTATATATTCATCCATGAATGTAACAAAGTAACATGCAAAACATTACAAGAATCAACAAACTCTCATTGGCACCTCTATCAACAACCTTCTATTATAACAATATTCTACAATGTCTCTTTTACTGCAACTTCTAGAATTATCGCATCCTCAAATAATTTGTACACATTCTTTTTAATCTCTAAAAAAACTTTGAAAAACTTTTCTTCCAACACTCTTCTCTATTTGGCCAATTTAAGGGTTACATCTTCCATTTGGAAAATAATTCCCTCTTATAAGATATATATTGACATCTTTGTAGATGTTGAGATAATGAATTACAACCTATGTATTGAAGTCACATAAGGATTGGGTGCATGGACATGGGGTGCATAGGTATGTGTAGAAGTGTAGCGGAAAAGGGTGCACTTGGAAAGTTAGTTTGAATATTTAGTCATTTTACATGGACAAGCTAATCGTAGATTGAGTATAGAGGCATGAAGAATTGGAAGTGAAGTAAAGGCCATTTTGAATGAGTGGAAGATAAAACAACATGCATATTTTTGGGCTATTAATAGGATTATATCTATAGTTTATATTATTAGATAATCTATTATTAACGAGCTTGCATGATTTTGTATTTACCTTGTAGTGGCACATGGCTATTCTTAGCATGCATCCTATTTTGAGAATGGTTAGCCGGTGAAGGGAAAGTCCCCACCCCTATATATATATATATATATATATATATATATATATATATATATATATATATATATTACTGCATAGTTTTAGTAGTACCGTGATTGTGATAGAGTTATGCTTCTAGTTTATGTGCACACGTGACTCATGGTGACATTATTTCATATGTATTCAGCTTCTATGTTTTACAATAATTAATATAATGGATCTATGTGGTTGGATAATGATTATTGACAGCCGATGGGGTGGGAGTGGTGTGGTCAAGTCACATGGTTGTGTGCTTTCCCACCCATGTTCAAATCCCCCCGAGGCACGATCCTCCTCGGAGGTGGTTCACGCTAGAGGTGGAATCTCTTCTCGTGATGACGCTAGTGGTTACTCCTCTCATTGCGACACCGGTGACTCCTCTCACTTTGCTTGATCTTTGGTGGCTTCTCCTCTCATTGTTGATGTTGGTGGCTTCTCCTCTTGTTTCTCCTCTCACTGTTGACGCTAGTGGCTGCTCCTCTCATTGTTGCATGTGGTGGCTTCTCCTCTCGTTGCTGACGTGGCTATTTCTCTCACTGCTGATGTTGGTGGTTGCTCCACTTGCTGTTGACATGTGTGGTTTATCATCTCACTGCTAACGTTGGTGGCTGCTCCTCTCACTTCCATCACTGATAGTTGTCCCACTCGCTACGATTGTTGTTGTTGGTTGTTGCATCTTCACTATGGTTTCATGGTTTCTTCAATTGGGTTCCTAATTATGGTCCCCTTCATTGTAACCTAGGTTGTGGATCCTCTCAAAAAATCCTCAATTGTACAAGGATGTGGGTCCTTTCAACACCATCAATTTACCCCGATTCTAAAAAAATGATTATTGACATATTTGTTCCTAGATTTTGTATGGTAAATATGATTTTAATTCTTGTATATTTCTTCATACACTATGGTTAAGAACTAGATTTGTTTATGATTTACTTTTGAAGGGATGTTATGGATCTGGTTTATGTGTGTTTATCATGCTAACTCCTTTACAAAGCTTAGTAAAAGAGGGACATGGTACATTTGTGTGTTCAAGTGAGCACCTAGGTCTACCTTAGTCTTTGTGTCGATAATCCTTGGGCTGTTTGGTAAAATAAAAGACTAGATTTTGGTTACTGTTTCCTAGACTTATTTTCAATATATTTACAAGGATGTTGCATGATGAAAACATACCAATTGACTTTAGTCAACATTAAGGATTAGGTAGAGAATTTACGAGGAAGAGTTTTCTCACATATTTAACACTAGACATGAATTTGATGCACAACATGGGTTAAACAAAATCTATATCATGAGCTCTATGATATGTTCTTCTATTGTTTCCCTATAGAGTTGTATGAGTGGTTGGTAACATATGCAATGAAGAGAAATTTGTGGTATAGAGAACTTGTTTGGACACATGAAGAATTCTAAGCTCTGCATGGTGTTGATCTAACTTGGACACACATTGTACATCATTGGTGGAGTGGTGTTTTGCATAGCTACATTTTGGAGTACATAGTTTCTACTTATTTATGTCCAGAGGTTCTTGAGTTCTAGTTCCTATGCAAACCCAAAGGATATTATTTGCATGTTATCCCTTTAGTGATTAAGATCTTGATCATCACCTTGGATTTGGAACAATGTATTATGGCTAGCTAAATCCTACCACGCGCAGGGAAGGAGCATGTGTGTGAAAAATGGTGGACTGGCGGTAGAGAGGAAGAGAGAAGAAAGGTGACTTAATTTTAATGAAGCGCACGAGAGGGACTTAGTGAGCAACATGATTTTGTGGAATGAATGGTGTTGTGGAGAGACATAACTTGTGAAGGATTTGGAGCTCACATAGAAGATGTGGACCCAGAGGATCTGGTACTCCCCCATTTGGTCAAGCATGGTAGAGAACCCTCTTCATCTTTGGATGAGCGTGTGTCGGTTGATACTATAAGGACCGCGAGTGTGCATTTGATCCCTCTTGGTGACCTAGCCCTTAAATTTGGTTTTCCAATTTCTGCGACAGTCATTGATAAACAAAAAATTTTAGGTGGTAGAGTAGTAAAAGATAGATTTCACTTTTTATTAAGTTTAGGAGTTAATTAGATAGCTTATTCATCTATGGTGGTGCGAAATCTTCATCTATGTTATTTGGAGATCTGATTGGAGGAATATTTTCTGGTGTGTCATCAACACAAAATGTGGTCACACAGAATGTTGGTATTACCTCTAAAAGTAGTACAACTTTACAGACTGTGGGGGTTCAATTTAGTACAATTTTTTGGAACACAAGGAAGTATGTCCTCTGGTTTTGTGCCCACCATAGGAGGAGGATCAGGTGGTTTGGGATCTAGTGGTTCTAGAGGAGGATGAAACACATGAGGTAATATAGGTTATGGATCTGGTGGGCATGGTATGCACCAATCCTAGCAAGTTTATTTCGAGATGTCCCTTTGCCTACCAGAATACATAGGATTTGAATATGCACCTAAAAATGTGTAAATGTGTGAGATATTATGGCGTTCTAAGGGGATTACAACTCCTGAGTGTAAGGAAAGTTAGTTTGCTACTACTTTATAAGGGAGCACACACAGTTAGTACATGAAGTATGATCTAAACTAGAATTGTGTAGTCTATAATGTGCTGCATGATGCCTTCTTAGTAGAGTTTCATATATCGGAGTTTGAACAAAAGAGCTTTAGCGCGTTGAAGGACATCAAGGAGGTCATGACCGAAAGCGTTAGAAAGTATGATGAAAAATTTAAAACTCTATTATCAAAGTTTTCTTATGATATTCACCCCAGTCAGCATGCTCAATGGTTCATTATAGGCTTGATCACACCCTTCAAGAGAGTCACTCTCACATAATACTTTCACGAGATACACATGAGGCAATTGGGATTGTAGACGTTGGATTGAGCCCATTTTTGGAAGCTCAAATTGCATCTATGGAAAAATAGTTAGAAAAATGGTTAGCTAATTCATCTCATGAGATGTGTAGTGATATTTGGTGCACAAATTATGAAGTAAAGGAAATATTAAGGATAATTACCCTCATAAATCAGTCCATGCCATGTTGTTGGATTGCGAGATATGTCATTTGGATCATGATTCAAGTAGGTGCCCATTGTTGCGATGCTTAATCGGGAAGAATGTTTCTTTTTATTATAAGATTTATAATTCTACCACTCATGACACAAAGAATTATGGGTTGATTGATCATCTTCGTGATGCCATTGATACTTGGTGTATGTCGGATCGGTGTTACAAAAAATTCTAAGGAACAATGTGAGTAACATACTCGTAATCATAATGAAGAGCACTCTGATGGAGGTGGTAGAGGTAGAGGTTATCATGGAGGATTCCGAGGTCGAGGTCATGGTGGTGGGAAGGTTAATTCCCATGAGGAACATGTTATACATGCGGGTCCCATGATCATTATAAGCATGAATGCCCTCAAAATATTATTTACTCTTGGTATGGAAAGAATCACAATTATGAAAAATGCCCAAATTTTTATGAGCACTTGAGAAAGAAGCACAAATAGGATAAGGGTGTGGGAATGATTAGAGTCTGATGCATTATGGAGGATCGGTGGTTTCCAAAGTTATCCCCTGACCACGAGATGATACTTGTGATGATTACTACATGCGTTGATGTTATGTGCATGTGTGAGACTCTATAGCAAAATCCTATTATTACAAAACAAGAGGTACGATATTGTTGGCTTGGAAATTTGTATTAAGGGAAAATTGTGGGTTTCCAAAACAACACTATAGGAATATAAGTCCCTCTACTTATAACGGTGCAAATACTGCACGTATCATGCATGAAAATCAAGTGGATTTAAAGGTGGGTTTTTAGCTTTGAGATCCATAGGGGCACTCCACTGACCCTATGGCAAAGCCTACAATTGCTTAAAAGGACAGAAAGTGGTCTGAGAGTGGGAAAGGGGAGTGAGAATGAAGGTAAGGAAATCAATGATGAAGGTAGAAAATTAGAACTTGCATACATTGATTGGAAAGTTCATAACATGCATTTAAATGGAAGAAATAATATGAATTTGCAAACCAGAGCTACAAGACTGAATAAAAATGCATTGGTCACAAAGTACCAATCGAATCCTCTATCAAAGGGGCATAAAATCCATCTTTTCTTATTGCAGCTGAAGTGGAAACTCATACAATGAAAGGAAAATGGAAGAAAAATGTAGAAAGGAGAAGCTTAGAAGAATGGCGACTATCTATTTTTTCCTCTGTACATGAAAATCATTTATAGTCTTCAAAAATTTGATTGCCAACCATTAGAAAGAATTACAAAATCTGTGAAATAGCATGCCATGAGTGGTTGCACTTCCTAGGGCAGCCAAGAAGCAATTATAATCGAATCCCATCATTTTACATCGATTGATTCCAAAATCATAGAAAAATGGCCATGGCGGGAAATGCCAGAGAATTTCATAATCAAAATGGTTACAAACATGCCAGATTGAATGCAGGCCATTAGATCCATGTTATGTGCCTTTTAATTTGAGACATCCATGTGGTGGAAGGTGATTGGAGTAATCATGAGTGAACTCCCTTCATTTCATGACTTTTTGGATTTTGGCAAATTTTCACTTTTATCTCCATCAGCCCGTTTTGACTTCTTGAAGAGGACACGTGTCAGCATTTGATTGGAAACGGAGTCACAACCTCATTTAGAACATATTGAACCTTTGTTGGAAATAGATTAAAAATCACAACCTCCTCTACCAGCCCATACTCCCGTGTACATGTGGCACATTTTGATTTCCTGCGGAGGTCATGTCAAACTTTTTACTTTGAACCCCGAATGTTAAAAACTTGGAATCCCACTTTGACTGGTCAATAGGGACACGTGGCATCATTCTTTTGGTTGCGGGGTTCAAACATTATTATTTTCTCCACCTTAGATTAGGATCGTGGGTCTGCCATCGTCCTTTACACTTTTTTTTCGAAAAGGCAAAGTGACAAAGAAACCTCCTCAGCTCCGCTAATCCGCCTTGGGCAAAAACTGCAATTAAAGTTCGTCGAGCCATATCTTGCAAAATATAAGGAGTTAGATCAACTTCTTTACCTTTTTGGAAAGGGGAAGAAATTTCCCATCTGATGAAGTAGGTTACAAACATCCTTGGACCCTTGGAAAGAACTATAAATAAAATACTCAGATTAGACCATTTTCAAAGGGGGCTAACTCAAAAATTTCTAAGTCCAGACTTGGAAAATGGAGGAAAATTTTTGAGAGGACAATAGTGGCTCTAGCTTGGGGACATGACATGGATTGAACAGGGAGAAAACATGGCATGAGGATTCAAAATCTCAAGATTAAAAACATATAACATTGACTAGTGCCTTATCCATTGGGCCTTGCAGAGTCATGTACAACTTTTGAGGAAAGCAAGAATGAAGAAGAGGAAACACAACTACAAAACACACAAAACAAAAGGGAAAACAAACACACACAACGAGAAAAGGGGAAAAATGAAACTATGTGACAAGGTGAGGGAGAACTCACTTTCATTGATGATAAAGTTTCAAATATTACCCACTTCTTGGCAATCCTAATGGAGTTCCATCCAACTATGATAAGAGAAAACATTCTCACACAAGTTCCATGGATTTTAAAAGGTCCCACCACAAAGAATCAAAATTTCCATGATTGCCCTTTGGTTCTCTTCTCTTATCCCAAAGAAGGAAAAAATCTCCAACTCTAAACTCTCTTTCCTTGGTCCTTTTGTCAAAGAGCCTCTTCACTTTCAATTGATGTTCTTTGATCTTATCAACCACCGATATCTTCTTTCTTCTAGCCTTTCAAGAAAAAAGGATCCTTTTGTTAATGGAGTCTTTGTATTGGCCATATTCCATTGAATGAAGCAACTTGAGCGCTAGCATTTCAATGGTGATAGGGATCTCCACCTCAACTCCATACAATAGTTGAAAAGGTGATTTAACTATGGCCTTCTTGGGAGTGATCCTATCAGTCCACAATGCATCATCTGACCTCTTGTGTCAATTCCTTTGGTTCTTATAAACAAGCTTTCGAACAATGGTCACAATGTTTTTGTTACTTGACTCAACTTGACCATTTCCTTATGGATAGTAATTAGAAGAATGTGCTAGAGAGATTCCAAAGCCATAACAGAATTTTGTCAATTCTCTTGAAGAGAAATAAGTGGCATTGTCTACAATGATCTTTTGAGGCACTCCAAAATGGACAATGATGTGTTCTTTAATGAAACTGCATACTACCTCAGAGCTAGCTTGTTTGGTTGGAATGGCTTCCACCCATTTGGTGAAGTAGTCTGTGGCAGTGAGCACATAAGTATGCCCAACACTTGAATGGGGATTCAACACACCAATAAATTCTAGCCCCCATTGTTGAAATGGCTCTTCAATAATCACAGGCCTGAGAGGTAATGCAACTAACTATGGTTTTCCAACAAACTATTGACAAGGTATGCATTTGGAAACCCAACTCTGAGTATCAACAAAAAGAGAAGGCTAATAATATCTACCTCTGAGAATTTTGTGGGTAGTGACCATTGTTGAGAAGTTTCCACCACATGCTTGGTCGTGATAGGCTTTAAGCAACTTTCCTTCTTTGCTCTTTATCAACACATCGAAGGAAACAACCATCCATTCCTTTCTTATAGAGTGCATGATTCCAGATCACATACTTGGTTTCTTTCAGTTTGAGAGTTCTTCTTTGCTTGTAATCTAGATGGGAGGGACATTCTCCATACGTGAGCAAGAAAGCAATATCTGCATACCAATCATCAGTAGTGGTTACAAAGAGAACTTACGAGCAGTCTTCTGGGAAAGTTAAACAATTTCCATCTTTTCCAACGTGCTGAGCTTTAAGAGCTTCATCCTTGGAAATCAATTTGCACAAACCATTTCCTCTTACTAGATTAGAGGGCGAATCTCTAGGTTGTATTCTTGAGTCTTTGCAATCCAATTCCATCTTTTGACTATGGGATCTTGTTGTGTTAAAATGGTTTTGATCCCACTTTCGTGCACCATCACCACAAAGTGTGAGAATTTAAAATGTAGAAGTGGAATTTCTTCATAGCCTTTACCACCGCATACGCATGTTTTTCCAATTGGCTATAGTTGATCTCGTGCTTCTTCAAAGGACATCTCATGAAAGCAATGGGGCTTCCCAAACCTTTGTCATTTTTAACAAGGATAACGAGAGAGTATTTTCTAAGGCGTAATAATACATAATGAACTCTTTGTCAAAATATGGAGATATAAGAGTTGGAGCTTTAGCAATAGCTCTCTTGATCTCTTCAAATGTCATTTTTCCTTCATGGCTCCATTTGAAAATTGCTTGAGGCTTCATCATGGAGGTGATGTGCTTTGTCGATTCGAAAACTCGGGAACAAAGCGGTGAAGAAATTTTACCTTCCCAAAGAATGAATTTACTCCTTTCTTTCTTGTTGGTAGAGATAGTGCTTGAATAGCTCTTACTCTTTCGGGGTCGATGTGTGCTCCATGATTGTTCACAATGTGCCCCAACAACTTGCCTTTGATGACCCCAAAAATGCATTTCTTAGGATTCAAAGATATATCTTGTTTTCTACATCTTGCAAGAACTTGCTCCAAATGATAGATGTGTTCTTCCCTTTTCTTTGAAAATATAGTGAGATCATCAAGATAAATGACAATGCAATGCTTCAAATCTTTGAAGGCTAGGTCCATTACTCTTTGGAATGTTGCTCCTACATTGATTAGGACAAAAGGCATTCTGCTATACACAAAAAGTGCCCCAGGAGTTGTGAATGTTTTTACTACAGTCTTCCTCTGCCACTTTTATTTGGTTATACCCTGAAAAACCATCAAGCAGAAAGAGCATCTTAGATCTAGTGACTACTTGCAAAATGTGATCCATGATTGGTAGAGGATAGTTGTCTTTGAGTGAAGCTTGATTTAAATTCCAAAAATCAACACATATCCTTATCTCCCCATTCTTCTTTCTTACTGACACAATGTTTGCCACCCATGTTGAGTGGTGAATGGAAAATATGATTCTAGCATTCAACATCTTGGTCACTTCCTCCTTAATGATATCAGTAACCTTTGGGTTATATGGCCTTTTCTTTTTCCTGAAGGGCTTAGCACCTTGTTTCAAAGGAATGGAATGATGCATTTCCTTTGGTTGAAAAGACTTGAGCTCTTCATAGGAGTAAGCTAAAACATCAGAATAATTTTTTAATAGAGCAACAAACCTTCTCTTCTCTTCAGGCGAGCAACATTTACCAATGTTTACCATCCTTGGATCTTCAAAAGTACCAATATTTTCCTTGTCAAAGTCAGATGGACACCGAGAAGATAACTTCTCCTTCTCTTGAAATGAATCTTCCATGCTTGTAAAAAAAGATCTTCCAAAGAGACCAAGCATTTGGGAATTTTGTTACCTTTCATTCTGATCATGCCCTCATCATCAACTTCATCAATTTCATCAACTTCTTAAATTCCATAATCTTCTTCTTCAACAATGCTTCTCGATGAGGATTGACACTTCCTTCAAAGAAGAGATTATTGCAATTATCTCTTTTCTCTAAGAAACTAAAAATCTGATTATCATCATTGAAGACTTGCCAATGATCCACATTATCGGTACACTCGGTCGAACACTATATCAATGCTTATTTTATCATTTCCAAAGGAAGGAAGAGGTGTCGATAATGAGGTTGACACAGCAAGAGAATCCACCCTTCCATTTTGTGCTCTTGGAACGGCTTCAATAGATAAAGCATCAAATGATTAATTGTAGTCCCAAACCTGATTTCTATAGTGTCTGAGCCTTGGGTTCTTAACTTGATATTGCTTTCATATTTTCTTCACTATTACCTCTGCGTCTCCAAGGAATCTCAGCTTCTTGATTCCCATATCCTCTGCAACACTCATACCCAAAAGAAGGGCTTCATATTATATTGTATTATTAGTGTTTTCAAACTGCAGTTTGTAAGCAAGAGGATGCATTTCCTTGGAAGGTGAATACAGAACAACACCAGCTCTAGAACCTACTCTTGAATGGATTCCATTAAATTCCATTGTCCATATTTGATCTTCTTGTTCCTCCATGAGAAGTGGCAGGTTTTCATCTTTTTGTGACATAAGGAAGTAATTTCCTAACTCAGAATCTTGAAGAAGGATTTTAGCTCTTAGATCATCAGACTTCTTTACTGTGAATTTCATCTTTCTAATAGGAAGCAACCTATTCATTTCACCTTTGACTGGGATAGTAGAAGATGACTAGTCCATTTTAATTTCTCCACCTAGATCTCTGAAAAAGCTTCTACTCAAAAGCATGCCAAAGAATGCTAGGATGTCCGCCACCAAGATAGTTAGGAGCACTTTCTTGTCAAGGAAATCAGCCAGAGTTACTTGTGCATCTTTTATTCTTCCAATCAGCGGCACTTTTTGATTCCATGGAATAACATGCTCCATTTACTATAGTAAAATTTAAGCCAAGGGCATTTGTAATTTTGATGGCATTACGTTATCGAAGCTATGGAATCAATAATACTGATTATTTAACTCAAAGCCATTTATGAGGAGAGACAAATAAAAGGGCTCAACTCTAGATGTTTTGGCAGCATTGAGAGCTAACATATTTTGAGATGGAGGTGTGGATGGTTTTGGAAGGAGTCCTTTAGAAGTCAAACTCAAAGATATAGAGCTACCACCCAGTTTGCATTAATAAATCATCAAATTGGGTAGGGTGAATTTACAAGTATTCTATCTTACAAAATTGGACTTTGGTTTTACTTGCATGTTCTATAAAATCAAATGGGGCAATACTGGACGAGGAGGCTGTTCTTGAAGTGGAAGAGGATTTTCATGGCAAGGGCTTTGAAGGAACCTTGGACGTTTTGGATGATGGATACTCTTCTAAAGATGAAGTAGTTGGTTTAACGAGAGAAGGAGGTACAATCTTTGGCTGAACTATGGGTGTTTTAACAGAGACTCCAATGGAAGGGGAAGTACTCTTAATAACTTTAGAACTAGAAGAAGAACCAAAATACTTACTTGGTATGACAACATGATCCTTGAAAACAACCAGGTCTAGTTTTCTTTAGCGAATCCATGGAGGGTGGCAAGGGAGAACCTTTGTTGATAATCTTCTTTGGTGCGACCTCTGAAGTGGAAAATTCTTTCATTTTCTTCTATTTTGTAGCCATCAAAGATGGAGTGTTCTTCTTGGACTGTTTTAGTGAAAACAACGCATGAAAAACTTGGTGTTTCATCCTCTTCTTCTTCATCCTCATCAATGAATTGAACAACCCATTGTGCATATTGACCTCCTCAATTTCTACGTAGCTCTTGTAGTTTTCTTCATCATCTCCTTCGGGCCCATCAACTTCATCTTCCTCTCTTACATCACAAGCCGCATTGACTGGTGGTGCTTTAAGAGAAAGCTAGTGATGAGGTGGTGAAATATGCTACCTATCATTAAAGTTTTGTCTTCTTGGATCATTCCTCATAGTGATTTGTGATAGTTACTTCTTTAAGGCAACCAGATCATTGGCCATTTTTTGAAACATGGGGTGCTTGTGGTGAACTAGAACTCTGACCTTTTTGCTTTTCACTTGGGCCCTTCACCTTTCCAGGAAGGATTAAATCATCATCAGTTTCAATGGAAGAGTCTTGAGCTTCCCTGAATGTCCTTGGTTGGCCTCTTCTAAGGAAGAAACCAACTTCCGATGGCAAGACACTGATGAAGAATCTCCTCAAATTTTTATCAGGAGGGACTACATCTTAGGATTATTCTCTTCAATTAATCAAACCTTGCAATGAAATCTCTCATGGAGTTAGAGACTTCTTTCTTCATCTGAACCAATTGAACTAGCGGTGTTAGCAATCTTCGGTGCTCTTGAACCTATGTTTGAATGCACTTCTTATATCATCCTAGCCCATGATAGATCTTGGGGGTAACATGTAGAACCATTCGGAAGCCTTTTCTTAGAGTGACTCCATGAAAAGTCTAACTGATACATCTTCATCTTCAACACCTAACACACCACAAGTTGTGATGAAGGTTGTTACATGTTCCTTTGGTAGTTGGAGCCATATCGTTTGAATTTGGGGAAATTATTCCTCAAACCTCTGGGTAGATCATGGAGTATTCGAGGAGAGAAAGTGGGAAAGTGTTCCTACCCCATGACACATTTGGTGTGCATGCTTCACATTCATTATCATCCATTTTGTCTCTTTGTCTGGCTTCTTTATCAGCTAGGGCTACTACTTTTCTTCTGCTTCTCTTTCCGCTGCTTGGAGTCTTTCAATCTCCTCAAATTGAGCCCTAATCTCTTCTTCTCTTTCAAATGGAACTTGCACCTCTTCTTCTTCTCTTTCCAGTTCTTGTTCTTCCCTCTTGATCTTTTCAAAAGTAGAATCAATATATCCTCCTTGTCTCAACTATCGGGTATACCTTTTGTCAACTAGCTTGAAGACTTATGGTCTTCTCTGAGGTGCCAAAATTTGTCTTTGCTCCTCCAACTCACGAGTAATTTCTTCTTATTAGTCTAAGATCCTTGAAGAAATATAGTAATGGTTTATACTATGCCTATTATGCCAAATAGCCTCCCTTAGGTATGAAGTAATATCCTCTTGAATATGAAAAATCAAGGTAGGTCTCTCAACGGGGGAGTTTTTTTGAATATTTGTATCCATGTGAATCAAAAGAAATCTTAGAATTTTCAATAAGATATAATGGTATTTAATGACCTTGTGGTCATTTCTAGGTGCGAATGTTGTAGAATATTCCCTTGGTGGGCACCAAAACTGTTGGCTTGGAAATTTGTCTCGAGGGAAAATTGTGGGTTTCAAAACAACACTATGGGAATCTAAGTCCCTCTACTTATAATGGCGCAACTACCATATTATGCATGAAAATCAAGTGGATTCAAAGGTGGTTTTTCAACCCGAGATCCATAGGGGCACTCCATGACCACCTATGGCAAAGCCTCAATTGCTTGCTTGAGGACAAAAAGTGGTCGAGAGTGGGAAAGGGGTGAGAATGAAGGAAAGGAAATCAATGACAAGGTAGAAAATTATAATCCTACATACATTGATTGGAAATTTCATAACATGCATTTAAATGGAAGAAAGAGTATGAAGTTACAAACCGAGCTACAAGATCGAATAAAGATGGATTGGTCACAAAGTACCAATCGAATCCTCCATCAAAGGGGAATAAAATCCATATTTTCTTATTGCAGCTGAAGTGGAAACTCATACAATGAAAGGAAAATGGAAGAAATTTGTAGAAAGGAGAAGCTTAGAAGAATGGTGACTATCTATTTTTTCCTCTGTACATGAAAATCATTTACAGTCTTCAAAAATTTGATTGCCAACCATTACAAAGAATTAAAAAACCCATGAACTAGCATGTCATGAGTGGTTACAACTTCCTAGGGTGGCTAAGAAGTAGTTAAAATTGAATCCCAATCATTTTGCATCGATTCAGATTCCAAAATCACAGAAAAATGGCCATGGTGGGAAATGCTAGAGAATTTCATAATCAGAATGGTTACAAACTTGCTAGATTGAATGCGGGCTGTTAGATCCGCATTTTGTGCCTTTTAATTTGAGCCATCCATGTGGCAGAAGATGATTGAAGGGATCATGAGTGAGCTCCTTCATTTCATGAATTTTTGGGATTTTGGCAAATTTTCACTTTTATCGTCGGCCGTTTTGACTTCTCAAAGAGGACACGTGTCAACATTTGATTGGAAATAGAGTTGTGAACTCGTTTAGAACATATTGAACCTTTATTGGAAAAAGGTTCAAAATCACAACCTCCTCCATCGGCCCACACTCCCGTGTACATGTGGCACATTTTGATTACTGCAAAGGGCATGTCAAACTTTTTACTTTGAACCCTAAAGGTTAAAAACTTGGAATCCCTCTTTGATTGGTCAACAAGGACACGTGGCATTGTTCTATTGGTTGCGGGGTTCAAACTTCATTATTTTCTCTACCTTAGATCAGGCTCATGGTTCCACCATCATCCTTTATGATTTTTTTTTTTTTTCTGAAAAGGCAAAGTGACAAAGAAACCTCCTCAGCTCCACTAATTTGCCTTGGGCAAAAACTGCAATTAAAGTCCGTTGAGCCATATCTTGCAAAATATAAGGAGTTAGATCAACTTCTTTACCTTTTTGGAAAGGGGAAGAAATTTCCCATCTGATGAAGTAGGTTACAAACATCCTTGGACCCTTGGAAATAACCAGAAATAAAAATAATCAGATTAGACCATTTTCAAAGGGGGCTAACTCAAAAAATTTCTAAGTCCAGACTTGGAAAAAGGAGGAAATTTTGAGGGGACAACATATATGTAAATTATCTAGACCTGCCCATCGAAGGAGGCTTATCAAGAAACTATATAGGTCATTTGAAACTTATAGGGTGAGATACAATGTTTAAAGGAGTAGTCAAGGAAGCTAGAAAAGGTAAAAAATAGTTGAGCTTCCTTAGAAAGATGTTGATGACTTGTTGTCCCCTCAAAAGTTTCCTTCTTTTCCTAAGTCCGGACTTAGAAATTTTGAGTTGGTACCCTTTGAAATTTGTCAAAATTGAGTATTTTAATTTCTAGTTCTTTCCAAGGACTCAAGGATGTTTGGAATCTTCTTCATCAGATGGGAAATTTCTTCCCCTTTCTAAAAAGGTAAAGAAGTTTTTCTAACTCCTTGTATTTTGCAAGATATGGCCTGGTGGACTTAAATTGTAGTTTTTGCCCATGGCGGATTACTAGAGCTGAGGAGGTTTCTTTGTCACTTTACCTTTTCAAGAAAAGAGCATAAAGGATGATGGTGGACCCATGAGCCCGAGCTAGGTGGAGAAAATAATGAGGCTCGAACCCAAAACCAATAGAATGATGCCATGTGTCCCTGTTGACCAGTCAAAGTGGGATTCCAAGTTTTCAACCTTCGGGGTTACATATAAAAAGTTTGAAATGACCTTCATAGACAATCAACATGTGCCACATGTACACGGAGTGCGGGTCGGCAGAGGAGTTTGTGTTTTTGAAACTTTTTCCAACAAAGGTTCAATATGTTCTAAATGAGGTCATGACTCCATTTCCAATCAAATGCTTTGAACACATGTCCTCTCCAAGAAGTCAAAATGGGTGGAGAGATAAAAGTGAAAATTTTCTGAAATCCCAAAAAGTCGTGAAATGTAAAAAGCTCACTTGTGGCCGCTCAAATAATCTTCTGCCACGTGGATGGCTCCAATTCAAAGGCATAGAATGCGGATCTAATGACCCACATTCAATCTGGAAAGTTTGTAACTATTTTGATTATGAAATTCTCTAGCATTTCCTACCATGGCCATTTTTCTATGATTTTAGAATCCAAATCGATGAAAAATGATTTGGATTCGATTCGTAACTACTTTTGGCCACCACAGGAAGTTGTAACCGCTTCACGCATGCTATTTCATGTGCTCTGTAATTCTTTGTAAGGGTTGGCAATCACATTTTTGAAACGTAAATGATTTTCACATATAGAGGACAAAAAGATAGTCACCATTCTTCTATTCTTCTTCTTTTTGCAATCTTCTTCCATTTTCCCTTCATTGTATGAGTTTCTACTTCTACTGCAATAAGAAAAGATAGATTTTATGCCCCTTTGATGGAGGATTCGATTGGTACTTTGTGACCAATGCGTTTTTATTTAGTCTTGTAGCTCGGTTTGCAAATTCGTATTCTTTCTTCCATTTAAATGCATGTTATGAAATTTCTAGTCAATGTATGCAAGCTTCTAATTTTCTACCTTCGTCATTGATTTCCTTTCCTTCATTCCCACTCCCTTTCCCACTCTCAGACCACTTTCTATCCTTGCAAGCAATTGCAAGCTTTGCCATAGGGTCAGTGGAGTGCCCCTATGGATCTCCTGTTGAAAAACCACCTTTGAATCCACTTGATTTTCAAGCATAATATAGTTCTTTGCACCATTATAAGTAGATGTACTTAGATTCCCATTGTTTTGTTTTGAAACCCACAATTTTCCCTCGAGACAAATTTCCAAGCCAACAGCTTGGTGCCCATCGTGGGGCATATTTTACAAAGATTCGCACCCTTAGAAATGACCACAAGGTCATTAAATATCATGAGAATTCATTGAAAATCTTGAAGTTTCTTGTGATCCACATGGATGCAAGCCATGGCTATTCAAGAAAACTAACCTGTTGAGAGACCTACCTTGCTTTTTCATATTCAAGAGGATATTACTTCAGACCTAAGGGAAGCTATTTGGCACAATAGATAGAGTATAAACCATTACTATATTGCTTCAAGGATCTTAGACCAAGAAGAAGAATTTACTCATGAGTTGGATTAGAAAAGATAGATTTTGGCACCTCAGAGAAGACCATAAGTCTTCAAGCTGGCTATCAGAAGGTATACCTGGTAGTTAAGACAAGGAGGATACATTGATTCTACTTTTGACGAGCTCAAAAGGGAAAAACAAGAGCTTGAAAGAGAAGAAGAAGATGTGAGAGTTCCATTTGAAAAGAAGAAGAGATCCGGCTCAATTCAAGGAGATGAAAGACTCCAAGAAGTGGAAAGAGAATCAGCCCTAAGCAACTCAAGAAGCCAGACAAAGAGATAGAATGGCTGATAATGAATGCTAAGCATGTAGTCCTAACATGCCACGGGAAGGAACATTGGTCCGCTTGCTCTCCCACGAATACTTCATGATATGCCAAGAGGTTCAAGTAAGAATTTCCCAAAATTCAAAGGAGATGGCTCCCAATTACCCAAAGAACATGTAATAGCCTTCATCACTTTGCTTGTGGTGTGTTAGGTGTTGAAGATGAAGATGTATCGATTAGACTTTTTTGTGGAGTCACTTCAAGAAAAGGATGTTGAATGGTTCTACATGTTTCCCCCAAGATCTATCATGGGCTAGGATGACATAAGAAGTATATTTGAACATAGGTTCAAGAGCACCAAAGATTTCCAAGATCTGTTGGTTCAACTGGTTCAAATGAAGAAAGAAGTCTCTAAGTCCATGAGAGATTTCATTGCAAGGTTTGACAGATTAACGAGAAGAATCCCAGAAGATGTAATCCCTCCTGATAACAATTTGAGGAGATTCTTCATCAGTGTCTTGCCATCAGAAGTTGGTTTCTTCCTCAGAAGAGACCAACTAAGAACATTGAGGGAAACTCAAGACTCTTCCATTGAAACTGATGATGATTTAATCCTTTCGGGGAAGGTGAAGGGCCCAAGTGGAAATCAAAAGGGTCAAAGTTCTAGTTTAGTCACAACAGACCACATGTTTCAAAAAATGGAAAATGATCTGGTTGCCTTGAAGAAGCAGCTGTCACAGATCACTATGAGGAACAATCCAAGAAGACCCAACTTTAATAATAGGCAGCGTATTGCACCTCCTCCTCACCAGCTTGCTCTTGAAGCACCACCAGTCAATGCAGCCTGTGATGTAAGAGAGGAAGCTAAAGTTGATGATCCCAAGGAGATGATGAAGAAAACTATGAGAGCTACCTTGAAGTTGAGGAGGTCGATATGCATAATGGCCTATTCGAATTCATTGATGATGATGAAGAAGAAGAGGAGGAGACACCAAGTTTTTCATGCACTATTTTCACTAGAACGTAGTCCAAGAAGAACACTCCATCCTCGGTGGCTGCAAAAGAGAAGAAAACCAAAGAATTTTCCACTTCTGAGGTCGCACCAAAGAAGATTATCAACAAAGGTTCTCCCTTGCCACCCTCCATGGATTCGGCTAGAGAAAAA
This sequence comes from Taxus wallichiana var. yunnanensis, assembly GCA_018340775.1. Taxonomy (NCBI): domain Eukaryota; kingdom Viridiplantae; phylum Streptophyta; class Pinopsida; order Cupressales; family Taxaceae; genus Taxus; species Taxus wallichiana. The sequence continues at coordinate 348,618,855 of CM031240.1, read as the reverse complement.
CTAGGCTTGGTTACTGTTAAAGATCATGCTTTATCATACCGAGTAAGTCATCCTTTTCTTTTTCTATTTCTCAAATTTTTAAAAGCAATTCCCCTTCCATTGGAATCTCTATTAAAACACCCATAGTTCAGCCAAAGGTTATACCTCCACCCTCTGCTAAACCGACTACTTTACCTTTAGGAGAAGATCCTTCATCCAAAACATCTAAGGTTCCTTCAAAGCCATTACAATGTAGATCTTCTTCCACTTTAGAAACTACTTCCTCATCCGGTGTTTCCCCATTTTATTTTGTAGAGCACACAAGCAAAACCAAAGTTCAGCTCTCAGAGTTAGAATACTTGCAAATGCAGCCCACCTAATTGGTTAGATTTATTAATGAAGTCCGGGGTAGTATCTCTATATATTTAAGTTCCACTTATAAAGGACTCCTTCCAACACCATCCACACCTCCATCTCAAAATATGTTAGCTCTCAGTGCTGCCAAAACATATAGAGTTGAGACTTTTTACTTGTCCCTCCTCATAAATGGATTTGAGTTGAACAACTATATTATTGATTATGGAGCTTTTGATAACGTAATGCCACTCAAAGTTGCAAATTACCTTGGCTTAACTTTGACTAGAGTAAATGGAGCATGTTATTTCATGGAATCAAAACAAGTGCCACCAATTGGAAGGATAAAGGATGCACAAGTAACTCTAGCTGACTTCCTTGACAAGAAAGTGCTCCTAACTATCTTGGTGGCAGATATCCCAGCATCCTTTGGCATGATTTTGAGAAGACATTTTTGCAGAGATCTAGGTGGAGAAATTAAAATGGACTACTCATTTTATACTATCTCAATCAAGGGTGAAATGAAGAGGTTGCTACCTGTTAGGAAGATGAAATTCATAGTAAAAAAGTCTGATGATCCAAGAGCTAACATCCTTCTTCAAAATTCTGAGTTAGGAAATTACTTCCTTACATCACAAAAGGATGAAAATCTGCCACTTCTCATGGAGGAAGAGGAAGATCAGATCTGGATGATGGAATTTGATGGTAGCCATTCAAGAGTAGGTTCGGAGCTGGTGTTGTTTTATATTCACCTTCAAAGGAAATGCATCCTTTTACTTACAAATTGTAGTTTGATAACACAAATAATACAATAGAATATGAAGCCCTTCTTTTGGGCATGAGTGTTGCAGAGGATATGGGAATCAAGAATTTGAGATGCCTCGGTGATGCAGAGGTAATAGTGAAACAAATATGCCAACAATATCAAGTTAAGAACCCAAGGCTCAGACACTATAGAAATCGGGTTTGGGACTGCATTGAATCATTTGATGCTTTCTCTATTGAAGCCATTCCAAGAGCACAAAATGAAAGGGCAGATTCTCTTGATGTGTCAGCCTCATTATTGACACCTCATCCTTCCTTTGGAAAAGATAAAATAACCATTGAGATGGTATTTAGACCAAGTGTACCTAATAATGCTAATCATTGGCAAGTATTTAATGATGATAATCAAATTTTGAGTTTCTTAGAGCAAAGAGACAATTTCAATAATCTCTTCTCTGAAGGAAGTGTTAATCCTCATCGAGAAACTGTTCTTTGAAGAAGAAGCTGATGGAATTGATGAAGTTGATGGTGAGGGCATGATCATACTTGAAAGGAAATAAAAATCCCAAAGGATTGGTCTCTTTGGAAGATCTGTTTGACAAACATGACAGATTCATTCAAGATAAGGAAAAGTTATCTTCCCGGTGTCCATCTGACTTTGAAAAATAAAATATTGGTACTTATGAAGATCCAAGGATGGTAAACATTGGTAAATGCTGCTCACCCAAAGAACAGAGAAGGTTTATTGCTCTGTTAAAAACGTATCATGTTGTTTTGGCTTACTCCTACGAAAAACACAAGTCTTTTCAACCAAAAGAAATGCATCATTCCATTCCTTTGAAACAAGGTGCTAAGCCCTTCAAGAAAAAGCAAAGGCCCTATAACCCAAAGGTTGCTGATATGATCAACGAAGAAGTAACCAAGATGCTAAATTCTAGAATCATCTTTTCCATTCACCACTCAACATGGGTGGCAAACATTGTGCCGAAGGAAGAAGAATGGAGAGATAAGGATATGTGTTGATTTCAAAATTTAAATCAAGCTTCACTCAAAGACAACTATCCTCTACCAATCATGGATCACATTTTGCAAGAAGTCACCGGATCTGAGATGCTCTCTCTGCTTGATGGTTTTTCGGGTACAATCAAATAAAAGTGGCAGAGGAAGTCTGCAAGAAACAACATTCACAACTCCTTGGGGCACTTTTGCTTACAATAGAATTCCTTTTGGCCTAATCAATTGTGAAGCCACATTCCAAAGAGAAATGGACTTGGCCTTCAAAGATCTGAAACATTACATTGTTATATATCTGGATGATCTCACGTTATTTTTGAAGAAAAGGGAAGAACACATCTGTCATTTTTCAGCAATTTCTTACAAGATGTAGAAAACCTGGTATATCTTTGAATCCTAAGAAATGCATTTTTGGGGTCACTAGAAGGTAATTTACTGGGACACATCATGAACAAGCATGGAGCACACATTGACCCCAAAAGAGTAAGATCTATTCAAGCACTATCTCTGCCAACAAGCAAGAAAGGAGTACATTCATTCTTTGGGAAGGTAAACTTTCTTCGCCACTTTGTTCCTGAGTTTTCTGAACTGACAAAGCACATCACCTCCATGATGAAGCCTCAAGCAAGTTTCAAATGGAGCCATGAAGGAAAAATGGCATTTGAAGAGATCAAGAGAGCTATTTCTAAAGCTCCGAATCTTGTATCTCTAGATTTTAACAAAGAGTTCATCATGTACTATTACGCATCAGTAAATAATCTCTCTACTGTCCTTGTTCAGAAAAATGATGAAGGTTTGGAAGCCCACATTGCTTTCATGAGCTGTCTTTTGAAGAAACACGAGCTCAAATACCACTAAGCTGGAAAACACACGAATGCGGTGGTTAAGGTGAAAGAACTTCCACTTCTACATTATAAATTCTCATACCATGGTAATGGTTCTGGAAGTGCAATCAAATCCATTTTAATATAGCAAGATCCTGGAGTCAAAAGAGGGAATTGGATTGCAAAGACTCAAGAATATGACTTGGAGATTCAGCCCTCTAATCTGGTAAGAGGAAATGGTTTGTGCAAATTGATTGCTGAGGATGAAGCTCTCAAAGCTCAGCACGTTGGAAAAGATGGAAATTGTTTAACTTGCCCAGAAGACTACCCGCAAGTTCTCTTTGTAACCACTACTGATGAGTGGTATGTAGACATTGATTTTTTTCACATATGGAGAATGTCCCTCTCATCTAGATTACAAGCAAAGAAGAATGCTCAAACTGAAAAGCAACCAAGTATGTGATTTGGAATCACACACTTTATAAGAAAGGAATGGATGGTTGTTTTCTTTGATGTGTTGATAAAGAACAACAAGAGAAGTTTCTTAAAGCCTATCATGACCAAGCATGTGGTGGACACTTCTCAGCAATGGTCACTGCCCAAAAAATTCTTAGAGGTAGATATTATTGGCCTTCTCTTTTTCTTGATACTCATATTTGGGTTTTCAAATGCATACTCTGTCAACAATTTTTTGGAAAACCATAGTTAGTTGCATTACCTCTTAGGCCTATGATTATTGAAGAGCCATTTCAAAAATGGGGGCTGGAATTCATCGGTGTGTTGAATCCACATTAAAGTGTTGGGCATACTTATGTGCTCATGGCCACAGACTACTTCACCAAATGGGTGGAAGCCATTCCAACCAAACAAGCTAGTTCCGAAGTAGTCTGCAGTTTCATAAAAGAATAAATCATTGTCCATTTTGGAGTGCCTCAAAAGATTGTTGTTGACAATGCCACTTATTTCTCTTCAGAGAGAATTGATAGAATTATTTTATGGATTTGGAATCTCTCTAACACATTCTTCTAATTACTATCCACAGGAATGGTCAAGTTGAGTTGAGTAACAAAAACATTGTGACCATTATTTGAAAGATTATTGATGAGAACCAAAGGAATTGGCACAAGAGATTGTATGATACATTGTGGGCTGATAGGATCACTCCCAAAAAGGCCATAGGAACATCACCTTTTCAACTATCGTATGGAGTTGAGGTAGATATCCCTATCACCATTGAAATGCTAGCTCTCAAATTGATTCAATCGGTGGAAGATGGCCAATACAAAGACTCCATTGACAAAAGGATCCTTTTTCTTGAAAGGCTGGAAGAAAGCAGATCTTAGGTGTTTTATAAGATCAAATAACATCAGCTGAAAGTGAAGAAGCTCTTTGAAAAAGGACCAAAGCAAGAGAGTTTAGAGTTGGAGATTTTGTCCTACTTTGGGACAAGAGAAGAGAACCAAAGGGCAGCCATGGAAAGTTTGATTCTTTGTGGCTGGGACCTTTTAAAATTCATGGAGCTTATGGTGAGAATGTTTTTCTCTTATCATCTTTGGGATGGAACTCCATTACGATTGCCTCGAAGTGGGAAATATTTGAAGCTATATCATCAGTGAAAGTGAGTTGTCCCTCACCTTGTAGCATAGTTTTGTTTTTCCCCTTTACTATTGTGTGTTTTTGTTTTCCCTTTGCTTTTTTGGTGTGTTTTTGGTTTGTGTGTCCTCTTATTCCTTCATTCTTTCCTCGAAGTTATACATGACTCTCTGAGGCCTAATGGATAAGGCAACTTTGGTCAACGTTATATGTTTTAAAAACTTGAGATTGTGGATCCTCATGCCATGTTTTCTCCCTGTTCAATCCATGTCATGTCCCCAAGCTAGAGCCATTGTTGTCCCCTCAAAAGTTTCCTTCTTTTTCCCAAGTCTGGACTTAGAAATTTTGAGTTGGTACCCTTTGAAATTGGTCAAAATTGAGTATTTTAATTTCTGGTTCTTTCCAAGGACTCAAGGATGTTTGGAACCTACTTCATCAGATGGGAAATTTCTTCCCCTTTCCAAAAAGGTAAATAAGTTGTTCTAACTCCTCGTATTTTGCAAGATATGGCCAGCGGACTTAAATTGCATTTTTTCCCAAGGTGGATTAGCGGAGTTGAGGAGGTTTCTTTGTCACTTTTCCTTTTTCAGCAAAAAAGTGTAAAGGACGATGGTAGACCCGCGAGCCCAAGCTAGGTAGAGAAAATAATGAGGCTCAAACCCCATAACCAATAGAATGATGCCATGTGTCCCTGTTGACCAGTCAAAGCGGGATTCCAAGTTTTCAACCTTTGGGGTTACATATAAAAAGTTTGACATGACCTCCGCAAACAATCAACATGTGCCATGTGTACACGGGAGTGTGGGCTGGTGGAGGAGTTTGTGTTTTTGAAACTTTTTCCAACAAAGGTTAAATATGTTCTAAATGAGGTCGCACTCCGTTTCTAATCAAATGTTGACACGTGTCCTCTCTGAGAAGTCAAAACGGGCCGTGGAGATAAAAGTGAAAATTTTCCAAAATCCCAAAAAGTTGTGAATAGTAAAAATCTCATTTGTGGCCACTCGAATCATCTTCTACCACATGGATTGTTCCAATTCAAAGGCATAGAATGTGGATCTAACGGCCATCTGGAAAGTTTGTAACCGTTTTGATTATGAAATTCTCTGGCATTTCTTGCCATGGCCATTTTTCTACGATTCTGGAATCCGAATCGATGCAAAATGATTGGGATTCAATTGTAACTACTTGCCACCACAGGAAGTTATAACCACTTCTAGCATGCTATTTCATGTGCTCTGTGATTCTTTGTAAGGGTTGGAAATCACATTTTTAGAAATTGTAAATGATTTTCATGTACGAGAGGACAAAAAGATAGTTTCCATTCTTCTATTCTTCCATTTTCCCTTCATTGTATGAGTTTCTCCTTACTGCTGCAATAAGAAAAGATGGATCTTATTCCCTTTTGATAGAGATTCAATTGGTACTTTATGACCAATATGTTTTATTCATCTTGTATCTCGGTTTGCAAATTTGTATTCTTTTTCCATTTAAATGCATGTTATGAAATTTCTAGTCAATGTATGCGAGGCTTCGATTTTCTACATTTGTCATTGATTTCCTTTCCTTCATTCCCACTCCCTTTCCCACTCTCAAGACCACTTTCTGTCCTTGCAAGAAATTGCAGGATTTTCCATAGGGTCAGTGGAGTGCCCCTATGGATATCCGGTTGAAAAACCACCTTTGAATTCACTTGATTTTCATGCATAATATAGTAGATGCACCGTTAGAAGTAGATGGACTTAGATTCCCATAGTGTTTTTTTGAAACCCACAATTTTCCCTTGAGACAAATTTCCAAGCCAACATGTCTTGAAGGAGGTTTGTAATATGTTGCATGAAGAAAACATCATTCCTTTATTGGGGAATGGTTCGGGGGGAAGATGTTGTGCATCGGGGTTGAGTGCAAGAGACATATATTACATGCAAACTTACCTCCTCACAGTCTTGATTATGATAAAGAGATCACTTTGAATGCATTTTTTGATGGATGGTTGTTGAGTAACATTTTGATTGATATAGGTGCAGAAGTGAATGTACTCACTTTAGACGCGTGGAATCATATGGAGAGGCCACCATTCTAACTATATTCAAATCATTATACATGGAAAATAGAACCAAAGCCATGCCTATTGGAGTTTTGAAGGATGTCACTATTACTATATAAGGGGCCAAGTTTACTGGGAAATTTTAATTCTTGGCACTTGCGAATGCAGCGAGATAGTTTCTAGCTTTGCTTGGGCACCCTTAATGTTACGTGAACAATGTTGATCTGCACTTCAATAAAGGTTACATCAATTTTTAGAACAAGGAAGAGCTCATGATCATTCCTTTGACAGATGGAAAATTTGAACCTTATGTATAAATTTTGAGTGAAGAGGATTTGAACAGAATTTATGTGCGCGACATTAGAGATCCTGAAGTACTTGATCCATCAAAGGAAGGAGTTATTCAATGAGATGATGCATAGTCTATGAGTGATACAACCAACATTTATTGTGACAAATGGGCATATGGGACTTATGAAATGGTTGGGTGTGAGATGAAGAGTGTAGTTACGCATGTAAGTAGGTCGTGTTGTGTTAGGAATTTGGGAAATAACCAGGTACCAAGGTACACTGGCGAGGGGAATCCTAAAGTATTTCTACGCAGTATGGAATCCCAATGGAAAAATCAAGTAGAACGAAGGAATATGTTGGTATATACCTTATGTGGGACAATAATGCGTTGGTGGATGGTACATAGAGATGGTCTTTTAGAGTGGCGGGAAGTGGGAATCACCTTCTCTATTATATTTCTTCAGAGAAATGTTCCTATTAAGACGTGTGAATTTCATGGGAAGGATTTTGCTTCTCACCATGTTCAACAATGTGAGAGACTCTTAACAAAGAGGCAAGAGGCCTTGCCACCTTCACTATGGGTGAAAATTTATACTTCACCTTATAAGGTTGTGTGTGTGCATGGTATGTTTATGTAGAGTTGAATAGAGAAAGCAGGATTTGGCAACAACCGATTGCGGTATGATTCATACCTTTGACTATTTTTCTACTAAACCTCCAATGAATGAGGCCTTACAGGTTATGAATCACTTGACTATGGGAGATAGTACAAAGGATGAGGAGATTATTCAGGAGTTACTAGGTGAGTCATATCTAGAGGTGCGTTTTGAAGAAGAAGAGACAAATAAAGACTAGTTTGGGTGCACTCGCTAGAAAAGGAAAAAGGAAGTTGGTTTACATGATTGAAGATTAAGAGGTGAAAAATCTGGATGTTGATCATATTATGAGTACGTGTGTGGTTTTAGACCTTGTAGATGAGAAGGTGCACACGTATCATGAGCCTATGAAAATTAATAAGGTCAACATTGGGACAAATGCGAGAATTTAAGGAGCCCATCATTGGTGATTATTGGTTTGACTCGGATGTTGCCAAAATAATTGAGTTATTGTGAGACTTTCAGGACTTATTTCCTAGATACTATCATGAATTAAAAGGGGTATATCACTCTTTGGGCATGATAAGGATCAAGTTAAATAAAGTTGCACACTTGGTTAGGAAGAGGCCTTATAGGATGAATCCTAATTTGCACATCAAAGTAAAGAAAGAGATTGATAAGATGTTGAAATCTGGAATCATTTATCCCATTGAGGAGTCGAGTGGGTTAACACAATGGTGATAAGCATAAAGAAATATGGGAGGATAAAGATCTATGTTGATTATAGGGATTTGAATGTTTCTTGTGTAATAGATCCCTTTCCCACATCGTTTACGAGAGGATATTCGGAAGGCATTGTAGGGTGTGAGATCTAATCCTTCACCGATGGATTTTCGATATCATCGGTGTAGATTGCTAAAGAGGACTAGGAAAAGATAACTTTCACCAGTGTGGGAATTTTTGCATACAAAGTTATTCCCTTTGGATTGAAGAATGTGCCTACAGTCTTTTCACGCATTGTTGTTCAAGCATTCTAGGACTTCATTCATAATTTTTTTTAGGTTTACTTAGATGGACAATTTATGGGCTAGTAAAACACCACTGTGACAATTTAAGACTTATGTTTGAGAGGTGTCGATAGTTGAGCATCTCTCTAAACATTAAAAAGTGCATTTTTATTACACCCTTTGGGACTCTGTTGGGACATATTATTTGTACATAAGGATTTTTGGTAGATCTTGCTAAGGTTGTTGTTATTTTGGGCTTGGAGGAACCTCCTAACCGGAGCGAGGTATGTGGATTTTTGGGGAACAAAATTTATTACAAGAAGTTTATTAAATGTTATGCTAGGATTATCATGCCCTTGGAGGAATTGTTGAAGAGTAAGGGAAAGTTCCATTGGGAAGAAGCGTAACAGTGCGAGTTTGAGACATTGAAGGAAAGGCTTACTTCTATGCCTATCCTGTGCTTTCCTTCTTGGACCAAACCAGTTCATGTACATGTGGAAACCTCTGCATGTCCATTGGCGTGGTATTAGCCCAAACTAGAGAAGGTATTGTTGATCATCTTATTTTCTTTACAAGCAGGAAGTTGACACCAGATGAACAAAATTATACAACTACAAAGTGTGAAGCGTTGTCCATGATTTACGTGATGCAAAATTTGTGATAATACTTTTAGACCCCTTTTATTTTCTATACATATCACATGGTAGTTAAGTATTTGGTGAACAAGCCGATTTTACATGAGTGTATATGCCCATGGATTCTGTTGCTTCAATAATTTGACTTCACAATTGTGGTGAAGATAGGGAAGAGTAATTCAAGACCAAATCATTTGCAAGGATTAATTCAGGCGAGCACATACAAAGCATTGAAGGCACAATGCTAGATTCATAGTTGTTTAGTTTGAACCACACGCTCTCTAACTTAGAGGATATTGTTGTATTTTGCATACAAGTGTGGTGCATGAAGGAATGAAATATTTGGAAAAGAAAAAACTTTCTATATGCATTGTGCCTTACATGTTAATTGGTGTATATTTATACAAGTTAGGTCATGATGAGGTCTTGTGCTAGTGTTTACTTGAGCATGAGTGCACTGCCATTATGGAGGAAGCTCATGGTGGGATTGTAGGTGGACATTATATAGGAAATGCTACCGTGCGCAAGATTTTATTGGCAAGCATTTGGTGGGAAACGATTTACAAGGATTGTATAGAATATTGTAAGGCGCTCAGTGATTGGAACAAGTTAGAGGTAGATATCAAAAGTGAGTATCCCGAGTTATTTTTTCCTTTAGAAGGGTAGAATGCTTCCATATTATCTATGGTATTTATTAATTCTTGACGTATAGTTCTTATTTTGATCCTTATTCTTTACTCATGGAGGAGACAAGTCATGGTTACCCATTTCCAAGGGTGGTAATGAAGCAAGTGTGGGGTAATGTTGGGTTGATGAATTATAGCCTAAGTAATGAAGGCACATAAGGATTGGACACATGAACATGGGGCACGTAGGTACACGCAAAAGTGTAGTGGAAAAGGGCACACCTAGGAAATTCATAGGTTGAATACTTATCCATTTTTCATGCACATGCTAAAAGTAGATTGAGTATAGAGCACACAAAGGGATGAAGACTTGGAAGTGAAGTAAAGGCTATTTTGGACAAGTGGAAGATCAAATGACATGCACAATTTTGGATATTAATAGGATTAGATCTGGAGTTTATATTATTAGATAATCTATTATTAGCAAGCTTGCATGATTTTGTATTTACCTTGTAGTGGCGCATGGTTATTTTTAGCATGCATCCTATTTTGAGTATGGTTAGGCGGTGAAGGAAAGTCCCCACCCCTATATGTGTATTACTTGCATAGTTTCAATAGTACTGTGATTATGATAGATTTATATTATTGGTTTATGTATGCGCATGACTCATGGCGAGATTATTCTATATGTATTCAGCTTCTATGTTTTATAGTAATCATCCAATGGATCTATGTGGTTGGATGATTGTTATTGACATATTTGTTCTTGGATCGTGTATGATAAATCTGATCTTGATTCTTGTAGAGTTCTTCATGCACTATGGTTAAGATCTAGATCTATTTATGCTTTACTTTTAAATGGATGTTATGGATCTAGTTTATATGTGTGTTTATCATGCTAACTCCTTGACAAAGCTTCCATAAAAGAGGGAGCCATACCTTTACGCACTTTGGGTGACCACTCGGTCTACTGAGTGATGTGTCGGCGTGCCTTGGGTTTTTTGGTAAAATAAAATACTACAGTAGATACTTTTTTTTCGCACCCGTAGGTCACCTATCCAAACATCTCATATTCACATTTTTAACACTAAACCTAGTCCCATCATTCCCTAAATTATAGTTTACCCTGTAAATACTTATTTACCCCATCGTAAACATCATAAATCTCTTAAACCTCCTAAACCCCATTTTAGCCTAGCAAGTTCAAATCCACATAGCCTCCCAACCTCCCTAACACACTCCCATTCATGTTATTCTCATCCCCAACCCAAAATTCACCCATTTGGAAGTGGTTTCAACCAATTCCAAGTGTTTTCCCCACTTTTCTAGATCATCATGATTCTACCTAATTGTTGGTGATTCTATATAAACCCATCAAGTGAATTGAATAAGGATCCTGAACATGGTAGTGAAGCTCGATGCTCTGTAGATTAATATGACATCTCGACATCCTTTGCATCATATCAATCCTTTTGAGATTTCATACCATCATAACATCTCTTTGTATCCTTTATCATCTTTATTTTGCACTATAAGCAAGGTATCATATCCTTTTACATAGCGTCTTGGTTATGCATCTTTTTCAATAATAATTCAAATATAAAAACACAAATCTCAAATGTAAATTCATATTTATTTAATTTTTTCATTTTATAGTAATCACCAGCGATTCCCTTGAATCACCCACGTATTTGTCTCTAAGCCTCTTTGTTATATATAGCATATTTATAATCCTTATCAAAATTTATCTTCATTAACCTATATGTTTCAAGTTTCCTTTTTGTATATATGATAGTTTCGGGTGAAGCACATCTCATCACAAGCATTTAGGACCTCTCGGTCATCTCCCATTACTTTGTTTGGGATCAATATGACATCACAAAAGAGTTGAACCTCTATGCCATCATCCTAACATTAAACCTAGATGACATTAAGGATCATCTGGAGATCATATGAGGAGAACAAAATGTCACTATCGAGATTGGATCAAGTATGTTGAAAATCTCTACCTTGCTTCTGAGACCTTTCTTGGGTCATCTACTATGAAAAATATATATTCTTATACCTACAAAATATTGATTAGATTTATCATCTAATACTTTAGATATCATAGTTCTTATCAAATTATATGGTTTATTATCCATAACTTAATTATATTAAAGTGATTTGACATCCATGAGAGGAAGCCCATTGGATTCCAGAACTAGCATTTTCTAGGTAACTCACCATATAATCATCTAATCTCATTATTTTTCTAAGTATTTATAGGTGTGAAGATTATCGGTTCTCTAGAAGAAGAGAATCTATTTTGCCCTTAGGATCTACTTATTCACATGATCATCCGGACATGTATCGTTAAACATTGCCATATATTGAGTTTTGGTGGTTTTAATTTCAAATAGTAAGAATGAACCCTAAATATACCTAAACATTATGGCATGCTTACGATGAGGATAGAGTCCCTTTTTAATCAAATTATACATTTTCATAATAAAATCCATTCCTTGTTTCTTTTCTTGTCAAATCATCTAACTTTTTAGCTTGGATTACTTTGGCATCAATTTTTTAAAAGAACATTAAAAATAAAATTTAAAAAGGTGTATTTAGCAAACCAAAGGCACCCCTTTCTCTTTTTCCTTCCATTTCTCTTCATCATCGCATAGTGTGTGCTTTGTCTTCATCTAAATCAACTTTTGTTTCTAGTTTTAAAAAGAATCATCATCCTTGCACTGGTCATCTAGCTTAAATAAGGGTTAAAATTTTGCATTCACAATTTCCCCTCACACATAACCAAATCACATTATAAATCAAAAATACATTATAAACACTCCCTTCTAAGTCTACCTACTTGGATTTCATCACCAAGGGGAAGTTGACTCTATGTTTTGGCCAAGTATACATAATTGGTTGGCGGTATATCAGCTAAGCACCCAAAAACACAGTTATGTATTGAGTTTTGGTGGTTTTTATTTCAAACAATAAGAATGAACCCTAAATCTACCTAAACATTTGGGCATGCCCGTGGGATAGAGCCCTTTTTCAATCAAATTATACATTTTCATAGTAAAAACCATTCCTTTTTTCTTTTCTTATCAAATCATCTAACTTTTTTCTTGGATTACTTTGACATCACTTTTTCAAAAACACGTTAAATAATTAAATTTGAAAAGGAGTATTTAGCAAACAAAGGTACGCATTTCTCTTTTTCATTCCATTTCTCTTGACATCGTGTATCATGTGCTATGTCTTCATCTAAATCAAATTTTCTTTCCATTTTTAAAAATAATTGTCATCCTCACTGCTCATTTAGTTTAAATAGGGGTTAAAACTTTGCATTCACAATTTCCTCTCACACACAACCAAATCACATTATAAATCAAATCGCATTCTAAACACTTCCTTCTAAGTCTACCTACTTGGATTTCATCACCAAGGGGGAAGTTGACTCGGTGTTCTGGCCAAGTATAAATAATTGGTAGGTGGTATATCAGCTAAGCACCCGACACCCTTATCGTTGTGGGTGTAGACACAAAATCATGCACTTTGAGTCATTATCTAGTCCCAGTCTCATACTACTATTCATATGGTTCTCAAGTGAAAAGAATAATAATTAACCCATGTATTTGGCCATTTTGCATTGTTTTCTGTTGCTAATTTCAGTCTTGCACCCGTACTTTCCTACTCTATACTCTCATAATGTGTTTTCCTATTTTTGGTAGGGTGCCCAACCAAGACTAGGGTGCCCAGCACCCAATCCCTTTTGGGTGCCTTACTCAGATTTACACTTTCCTCTCACTTTTTGGACACCTTCTATCCATTTGATCTTTTATATTTTTGTTAGTCCACCTTTTCGAGGTTGATTATGAAATTAAAGTAAGAGAACCATATAAATATAAATTTATGTGATCATAATGAGGGACCAAGCACTAAGCACTAACTATCTCCACCTAAGGTTACATCCATCAAAGACATCTATAGCTACATTTACATCTATCTAGTTCCATCACAAGGCACACAATGCTAGTTCATTTGCATCACGCTTCATATGACGAGGATTCTATTGTTTCCATACACACATTTATTACATTCTACATCTAGTTATTTGTTCACTTGCTTCACAAAGTGTGGTGGCATAAAAGAAACCTAAAGCATAATTACACACACACATCTAGAAATATAATTGGTTTGAGATATAGTGTAACGCTCGGTGATAAGTCCATCAATTTGGAAGGTGAGGAAATTTTGACCCCTTCATATGCATCTTTATTTTCTTAGGGTTTGATTCTTTGTTTGTGGTTTTGCGGGTGATTCTTCATTACGGAGTTTACGATGAAATTTAACGAAGCACAATGACATTAACACGATAGGAATAAAATATAGGTGAACACTCAATGACACCTCAAAGGATGCTTCATGGCCATTTCCATAGACCAGGATACCCATATCTCATACTAGAATGCCCATAGGTTCCCTATCCCTCTCCAGTGCCCAGTTTAGCTTGAGAAAGTTTAAATCTACACTTTTTAAGCCTCCAATATGAAGGTTTCCTCCTGCTATTCATATGTTCTTCACTATGAAACATTCCCATGACATCATTGAATCAGCTAAGGCATCCTTAACCCTCTTTACACATTAGGGTTTATACATTTTGTTTGCTTAGTTTGCTTGGGTGTATTCCAGTTATTTCATTACTTATTCATTTACTACTCCTATAACATCTAGATTAGACTACTATCTTTCCATTTCAGATTAATCAGCAGGACCATGAAGTGAGGGGATAGGCCCTAATATCACACCTTGTATCGACACCAACACATATTTGGGCCCTTGGGTATATCGAGGACTCCAACCTTAACAGACTTCAAACCAGATTTAGTCGGCCTTATTCATAGTACCTCTTTATAAACCACCTTTTTCTTTTCACATCTCTCTAAATTAATCAAGATAATCAAAAATTTCTTATTGATTGTGTGGTTTTTATTTCTTTTAAGAACCATTTTTATTTTCTTTATTGCATGTTTACTAGTTCATGTTCTTGACTAGACAACAGTCTCCTCTTAAAAAACCAAAAATATGTCATATCCATTCCAATGACCCCTAGAGACAACCCAAGATCCTCCATGTTCTCCCAACACTTAATCGAGAGACATCATAAAGTTTTGATCCATCCATGCCATAATTTTTCAATAGTGATGACCCAAGATTTGAAGAAATTTTTAGACACCAACCCTATTTCTCTTAGTAGTTACCTTGTTTCATGAGGCATCCATCTCCATCATCCCAACCCAGAGTATCACCCACCCATTACCACTATTACCTATGACATTTCTCATTCGTTGATCCATTATATCAACCACTTATTAAATAGATCACTCCCTATATTACGATAGTAATATGGGAACATATTCCCCATCGAATATGCTCTTATTGCTAGCTTTTAACTTAACACTATTTCATCACAAAATATGACTCATCAACAAGGACCTTAACCATATGCTTCTTCATTTATCCCTCAGGTTACATAAAATAGCACTACTACTACACTATCCATAGTTGGCCACGTGGCTTTTTCTCCTCCTCCTTTGTGAGGCTCAGTCACTGTACTTCATTCTTGTTGTCCCCTCAAAAAGTTTCCTTCTTCTTCCAAGTCTGGAATTAGAAATTTTGAGTTGGTACCCTTTGAAATTAGTCAAAAATGAGTATTTTAATTTTTGGTTCTTTCCAAGGGCTCAAGGATTTTTTAACCTACTTTATCGATGGGAAATTTCTTCCCCTTTCCAAAAAGGTAAAGAAGTTGTTCTAACTCCTTATATTTTGGAAGATATGGCTCGGCGGACTTAAGTTGTAATTTTTTTCCCAAGGTGGGACGACAGGGCTAGGGAGATTTCTTTGCTACTTTGAATTTTTGGCAACAAGCATGAATGGCATCGGTGGACCTAAAGGCTTGAGCGGGTAGAGAAAATAACAAGGCTCGTGCCCATGACCAATAGGATGTTGCCACATTAACAACGGGAGTGCGGGTCGACGGAGAAGATTACGATTTTAAACTTTTTCCAACAAAGCCTCAAAGTGTTCTAAATGGAGCTGCGACCCCATATCCAACCAAATCATGCCACGTGTCCCCTCCGAAAATTCAAAATGGGTCAGTAGAGATAAAAGTGAAAAATTGCAAAAATATTAAAAATTCATGAAACGAAGGGAGCTCATCCGTGGCTGCTCCAATCATCTTCTGCCACGTGGATGGATCAATTTCAAAGGCATGAAAAGGAGATCTAATGGCCCACATTCTATCTCACATGTTTGTAACCATTTTAATCATGAAATTCTCTGGCATTTCCCACCATGGTCATTTTTGTGCGAATGAAGAATCCAAAAATGATCTAAATGATTGGATCTCGATTGTAACAACTTCTTGGCACCTTGGAAGTTGTAACCACCCCCGATGGGCTATTTCTTGTTCTTTGCAAGTCTTTTTATGGGTTGGCAATCACATTTGAAAATTGTAAATGTATTTCATGAACAAAGGACAAAATGATAGTCACCATTCTTCTATTCGGTTTCTTGTTGCAATCTTCTTCCATTTCCTTGCATTGTACGAGTTTTCTACTTCAGATGCACTAAGAAAATAGGATTTTATGCCCCTTTGCTAGAGGATTCGATTGGTACTTTGTGAACAATGTGTTTTTATTCGATCTTGTAGCTCTGGTTTACAAATTCATATTCTTTCTTCCATTTAAATGCATGTTATAGATTTTCTAATCAATGTATGAAGGCATGTGATTTTCTACCTTCATCATTGATTTCCTTATCCTAATTCTCACTCCCCTTTCCCACTCTTAGACCAATTTCTATCCTTGCAAGCAATTGCGAGGCTTTTCCATAAGTCGGTGGAGTGCCCCTATGGACATCTGGTTGAAAAAATACCATTGAATCCACGATTTTCATGCATAATACGACATCTGCACCGTTATAAGTAGAGGTACTTAGATTTCCATAGTGTTATTTTTGGAAACCCACAATTCACCCTCGAGACAAATTTCCAAGCCAACAGTTTTGGCACCCACTGTGGGGTAGATTTTACTGAGAATCTGCACCCTAAGAAATGGCCAGAAGGTCATTAAATACCTGTTGTCCCCTCAAAAATTTCTTTCGTTTTCCCAAATCGGACTTAGAAATTTTGAGTTGGTACCCTTTGAAATTGATCAAAATTGAGTATTTTAACTTCTAGGTTCTTTCCAAGGACTCAAGGATGTTTAGAACCTACTTCATCGGATGGGAAATTTTTTCTCCTTTCTAAAAAGGTAAAGAAGTTGTTCTAACTCCTCGTATTTTACAAGATATGGCTTGGCGGACTTAAATTGTAGTTTTTGCCCAAGGTGGACTAGCAGAGCTAAGGACGTTTCTTTATCACTTTGCCTTTTCAGCAAAAAAGTGTAAAGGATGATGGTGGACCCACAAGCCCAATCTAAGGCGGATAAAATAATGAAGTTTGAACCCCGACCAATAGAATGATGCCACATGTCCTTGTTGATAGTCAAATCAAGACTCCAAGTTTTTAACCTTCGGGGTTCAAATTAAAAATTTGACATGACCTCCACAGGCAATCAAAATGTGCCACGTGTACATGAGAGTGTGGGCTGGTGGAGGAGGTTGTGATTTTGAACCTTTTTCCAACAAAGGTTCAAAATGGTCTAAATGGATTCATGATCCCATATCCAGTCAAATGCTGACACGTGTCATCTTTGAAAAGTCAAAATGGGCCGGCGGAGATAAAAGTGAAAATTTGCCAAAATCCCAAAAAGTCGTGAAATGTAAAAATCTCACCTGCGCCACTTGAATCATCTTCTTCCATGTGGATGGTTCAAATTAAAAGGAATAGAATGTGGATCTAATGGCCCGTATTCAATCTAGCAAGTTTGTAACCATTTTGATTATGAAATTCTTTGGAATCTCCCGCCATGGCCATTTTTCTATGATTTTGGAATCCGAATCGATGCAAAATGATTGTGATTCGATTGTAACTACTTCTTAGCCACCCTGGGAAGTTGTAACCACCCCTTGTGGGCTATTTGATGTTCTCTACAAGTCTTTATAAGGGTTGGCAATCAAAATTTTGAAGACTATAAATGATTTTCACGTACAAAGGACAAAAAAGATAGTCACCATTCTTCTATTCTACTTCTTTCTATAAATTTCTTCCATTTTCTTTCATTGTACGAGTTTCCATTTCAGCTGCAATAAGAAAAGATGGATTTTATGCCCCTTTGACCGAGGATTCGATTGGTACTTTGTGACCAATACATTTTTTTTTCAGTCTTGTAGCTTTGTTTTACAAATTCATATTATTTCTTCCATTAAAATGCATGTTGTAAACTTTCTAATCAATGTATGTAGGCCTCTGATTTTCTACCTCCACCATTGATTTCCTTGCCTTCATTCCCACTCCCCTTTCCCACTCGAGACCACTTTACGTCCTTACAACCAATTGTGGGATTTTCCATAGGGTCGAGTGGAGTGCCCCTATGGATCTCTCTCGGTTCAAAACCACCATTGAATCTATATGATTTTCATGCATAATATGGTAGCTGCACCATTATAAGTAGAGGGAATTAGATTCCCATAGTGTTGTTTTAGAAACCACCAATTTGTCCCCAAGAAAAATTTCCAAGACAATAATACCATTAGATTTTATTGGAAATTCTAAGATTTCTTGTGATCCACAAGGATACAAATCATGGCCATTAAAGCAAACCCACCTGTTGAGAGACCTAGCTTACTTTTTCATATTCAAGAGGATATTACTTTAGACCTAAGGGAGGCTATTTGGTATAATAGGTAGAGTGTAAACCATTACTATATTGCTTGAGGATCTTGGACCAAGAAGAAGAACTTTCTTGTCGGTTGGAGGAGCAAAGACAGATTTTGGCACATCGGAGAAGACCATAAGTCTTCAAGCTAGTTGTCAGAAGGTATATCCAATAGTTGAGACAAAGAGGATATATTGATCCTACTTTTGATGAGCTCAAGAGGGAAGAACAAGATCTTGATAGAGAAGAACAAGAGGTGAGAGTTCCATTTGAAAGAGAAGAAGAGATTCGGGCTCAATTCGAGGAGATTGAAAGACTCCAAGCAGTAGAAAGAGAAGCAGCCCTAGGCCGAACAAGAATTTAGACATAGAGATAGAATGGCTGATAATGAACATGAAGCACGTAGAAAAAATGTGTCATGGGGAAGGAACACTAGTCCACTTTCTCTCCCATGAATACTTCATGATCTGCCAAGAGGTTCAAGGAAGAATTTCCCCAAATTCAAAGGAGATGGCTCCCAATTACCCGAAGAACATGTAGTAGCCTTCATCACTACTTGTGGTGTGTTAGGTGTTGAAGATGAAGATGTATTAGTCATAATTTTTGTGGAGTCACTCTAAGAAAAGGCTGTTGAATGGTTCTACAGGTTTCCCCCAAGATCTATCACGGGTTGGGATGATATAAGAAGTGCATTCGAACATAAGTTTAAGAGCACTTTGAAGATTGCCAAGATCTATTGGTTCAACTATTGCAGATGAAGAATGAAGTCTTTGAGTCCATGAGAAAATCGTTGCAAGGTTTGACAGATTAACGAGAAGAATTCTAGAAGATGTAGTCCCTCCTGATAATAATTTGAGGAGATTCTTCATCAGTGCCTTATCATTGGAAGTTGGTCTCTTCCTCAGAAGAGACCAACCAAGAACATTGAGGGAAGCTCAAGACTCTGCCATTGAAACCGATGATGATTTAATCCTTTCAGGGAAGGTGAAGGGCCCAAGTGGAAAGCAAAAGGGTCAAAGTTCTAGTTCAGTTCCAAACAGACCCCATGTTTCAAAAATGGCCAATGATCTAGTTGCCTTGAAGAAGCAACTATCACAGATCACTATGAGGAACAATCCAAGAAGACCAAACTTTAATGATAGGCAGCGGATTGCACCACCTCCTCACTAGCTTGCTCTTGAAGCACCACCAGTCAATGTGGCTGTGATGTAAGAGAGGAAGCTGAAGTTGATGAGCCCGAAGGAGATGATGAAGAAAACTATGAGAGCTACCTAGAAGTTGAGGAGGTCGATATGCACAATGGCCTATTCGAATTCATTGATGATGATGAAGAAGAAGAGGAGGAAACACCAAGTTTTTCATGTGTTATTTTCACCAAAACGTAGTCCAAGAAGAATAATCCATCCTTGGTGGTTGTAAAAGAGAAGAAAACTAAAGAAGTTTCCACTTAGAAGGTCGCACAAAGAATATCATCAACAAAGGTTCTCCATTGCCGCTCTCCATGGACTCAATTAAATAAAACTATACTTGGTCACTGTCAAGGATCATGCTATCATTCCAAGTAAGTCTTTTGCTTCTTCTTCTAGTTCTGCAGTTGTTAAGAGTACTTCCCTTCCATTGGAGTCTTTGTAAAAACACCCACAGTTTAGCCAAAGGTTATACCTCCAACCTTTGCTAAAAATGATTACTTCACCTTTAGGAGAAAATAATTCATCCAAAACTTCCAAGGTTCCTTCAAATCCCTTGCCATGAAAATCCTCCTTCGCTTCAGGAACAACCTCCTCATCTAGTATTTCCCCATCTAATTTTGTAGAGCACGCAAGAAAACCCAAAGTCCAAATCTCAGAATTAGAATACTTGCAAACACACCCGGCCCAATTTGATAGATTTATTAATGCAATCTAGGGTAGTAGCTCTATATCTCCAAGTTCACTTCTAAAGGTCTCCTTCCAACACCATCCACACCTCCATCCCAAAATATGCTAGCTCTCGGTCTTTGCTTAAAACATCTAGAGTTGAGCCTTTTTATTTGTCTCTCCTCATAAATCATTTTGAGTTGAACAACTATATTATTGATTCCAGAGCTTCTGATAACGTAATGCCACTCAAATTTTCAAATGCCCTTGGCCTAACTTTGACTAGAGTAAATGGAGCTTGTTATTCCATGGAATCTAAACAAGTTCCATTGATTGGAAGAATAAAAGATGCACAAGTCACTCTGCTGACTTCCCTGACAAGAAGGTGCTCCTAACAATCTTAGTGGTGGACATCCCAACATCCTTTGGCATGCTCCTGAGTAGAAGTTTTTACAGAGATCTAGATGGAGAAATTAAAATGGAATGGTCATCTACTACTATCCCAGTCAAAGGTGAAATGAAGAGGTTCTACCTATTAGAAAGATGAAATTCATGGTAAAAAGTCTAATGATCCAAGAGCTAACATCCTTCTTCAAAATTTTGAGTTAGGAAATTACTTCCTTACATCACAAAAGGATGAAAATCTGCCACTTCTCATGGAGGAAGAGGAAGATCAGATCTGGACGATGGAATTTGATGGCAGCCATTCAAGAGCAGGTTTTGGAGCTGGTGTTGTTTTGTATTCACCTTCAAAGGAAATGCATCCTTTTGCTTACAAACTGTAGTTTGACAACACTAATAATACAACAGAATATGAAGCCCTTATTTTGGGCATGAGTATTATAGAGGATATGGGAATCAAGAAGCTGAGATGCCTCGGTGATGCAGAGGTAATAGTGAAACAAATCTGCCAATAATATCAAGTTAAGAACCCAAGGCTCAGACACTATAGAAATTAGGTTTGGGATTGCATTGAATCATTTGATGCTTTCTCTATTGAAGCCGTTCCAAGAAAACAAAATGAAAAGGATGATTCTCTTGTTGTGTCAACCTCATTATTGACACCTCATCCTTCCTTTGGAAAAAATAAAATAACCATTGAGATGGTATTTATACTGAGTGTACCTAATAATTCTAACCATTGGCAAGTCTTTAATGATGACAATCAAATTTTGAGCTTCTTAGAGCAAAGAGACAATTTCAATAATCTCTTCTTTGAAGGAAGTGTTCATCCTCATAGTGAAGTTGTTGCTGAAGAAGAAACTGATGGAATTGAAAAGGTTGATGATGAGGGCATGATCAAATTGAAAGGCAACAAATTTCCCAAAGGCTTGCTCTCTTTGAAAGATCTGTTTGACAAGCATGAAAGATTCATTCAAGAAAAGGAGAAGTTATCTTCTCGGTGTCCATCTGACTTTGACCAAGAAAATATTGGTACTTCTGAAGATCCAAGGATGGTAAACATTTGTAAGTGTTGCTTTCCTGAATATAAGAGAAGGTTTTTTTCTCTGTTAAAAAATTATTATGATGTTTTAGCTTGCTCCTATGAAGAACTCAAGTCTTTTCAACCAAAGGAAATGCATCATTCCATTCCTTTGAAACAAGGTGCTAAGCCCTTCAAGAAAAATCAAAGGCCCTATAACCCAAAGGTTATTGATATCATCAAGGAAGAAGTGACCAAGATACGAATGCAAGAATCATATTTTTCATTCACCGTTCAACATGGGTGGCAAACATTATGCTAGTAAGGAAGAAGAATGGAGGGATAAGGATATGTGTTGATTTCCTAAATTTAAATCAAGCTTCACTCAAAGACAACTATCATCTTCCAATCATGGATCATTTTGCAAGCGATGGCGGATCTGAAATTCTCTCTCTTCTTGATGGTTTTTCAAGGTACAATCAAATAAAAGTGGCAAAGGAAGACTGCTGCAAAACAACATTCAAAACTCCTTGGGGCACTTTTGCTTACAGCAGAATGCCTTTTGTCCTAATCAATGCGGGAGAAACATTCCAAAGAGAAATGGACTTAGCCTTTAAAGATTTGAAGCATTGCATTGTTATATATCTGGATGATCCATGGTATTTTCAAAGAAAAGGGAAGAACACATCATGTCATTTGGAGTAGGTTCTTGCAAGATGTAGAAAACACGATATATCTTTGAATCCTAAGAAATGCATTTTTGGGGTCACCAAAGGCAAGTTGCTTGGGCACATTGTGAACAAGCATGGAGCACACATCGACCCTGAGAGAGTAAGAGCCATTCAAGCACTATCTCTACTAACTAGCAAGAAAGGAGTGCATTCATTCTTTGGAAAGGTAATTTTCTTGGCCGCTTTGTCCTTGAGTTTGCTGAACTGACAAAACACATCACCTCTATGATGAAGCCTCAACGAAGTTTCAAATGGAGCCATGAAGGGAAAATGATATTTGAAGAAATCAAGAGAGATATTGCTAAAGCTCGACCCTCATATCCCAAGATTTTAACAAAGAGTTCATCATGTCTTATTACGCGTCGAAAATACTCTCTCTATTGTCCTTGTTTAGAAAAATGATGAAGGTTTGGAAGCCCACATTGCTTTCATGAGCTGTCCTTTGAAGAAACACGAGCTCAACTACAACCAATTGGAAAAACATGCATATGTGGTGGTTAAGGCTGTGAAGAACTTCCACTTCTACATTCTAAATTCTCATCTTTGTGGTAATGGTTCCTGGAAGTGCAATCAAATCCATTTTAACACAGCAAGATCCCGAGTCAAAAGAGGGAATTGGATTGCAAAGACTCAAGAATATGACCTAGAGATTCGGCCCTCTAATCTGGTAAGAGGAAATGGTTTGTGCAAATTGATTGATGAGGATGAAGCTCTCAAAGCTGAGCACATTGGAAAAGATGGAAATTATTTAACTTACATAGAAGACTACCTGCAAGTTCTCTTTGTAACCACTACCGATGATTGGTATGCGAACTCAAAAGGAATGGATGGTTGTTTTCTTCGATGTGTTGATAACGAACAACAAGAGAAGTTGCTTAAGGCCTATCATGATGAAGCATGTGGTGGACACTTCTTAGTAATGGTCACTTTGCCCACAAAATTCTTAGAGGTAGATATTATTGACCTTATCTTTTTGTCATTTACTCGAGTTAGGCTTCCAAATGCATACCACATCAACAATTTGTTGGAAAACCACGATTAGCTGTATTGCCTCTCGGTCTATGATTATTAAAGAACCATTTTAACAATGGGGGATAGACTTCATTGGTGTGTTGAATCCTCATTTAGATGTCTTTGGCATACTTATGTGCTCACGACCACTGACTACTTCACCAAATGGGTGGAAGCCATTCTAACCAAACCAGCTAGCTCTGAAGTAGTCTGCAGTTTCATAAAATAACACATCAATGTTCATTTTGTAGTGCCTCAAAATATTGTTGTAGACAATGCCACATATTTATCTTCTAGAGAGTTGACATAATTATGTTATGGCTTTGGAATCTCTCTAACACATTCTTCTGATTACTATCCATAAGGAAATGGTCAAGGTGAGTTAAGTAACAACAACATTGTGACCATTATTTGAAAGCTTGTTGATGAGAACAAAAGGAATTGGCACAAGAGATTGTATGATACATTGTGGGCTGATAGGATCACTCCCAAGAAGGCCATAGGGACATCACCTTTTTAGTTTTGTATGGAGTTGAGAGGTAGAGATCCCGATCACAATTGAAATGCCAGCTCTCAAATTGCTTCAATCAGTGGAAGATGGCTAGTACAAAGCCTCCATTGACAAAGAAATCCTTTTCTTGAAAGGCAAGAAAAAGAAAATCTCGGGTGGTTGATAAAATCAAAGAACATTAGTAGAAAGTGAAGAATATCTTTGACAAAAGGACCAAAGAAAGAGATTTTAGAGTTGGAGATTTTTTCCTTCTTTAGGACAAGAGAAGAGAACCAAAGGGTAGTCATGGAAAGTTTGATTCTTTGTGGTTCAGGACCTTTTAAAATCCATGGAACTTGTGGTGAGAATATTTTTCTCTTATCATACTTGGATAGAACTCCATTAGGATTGCCTAGAAGTGAGCAATATTTGAAGCTCTATCATCGGTGAAAGTGAGTTATCCCTCACCTTGTAATATAGTTTCATTTTTTCCCTTTTTGTTGTGTGTTTTGTTTTCCCCTTTACTGTTATGGTCTATTTTTGTTTGTGTGTCCTTTTCTTCCTTCTTGTTTTCCTCAGAATTTATACATGACTCTGCAAGGCCCAATGGATAAGGCACTAGTCAACGTTATATGTTTTAAAACTTGAGATTCTAGATCCTCATACCATGTTTTCTCCCTGTTCAATCCATGTCATGTCCCTAAGCTAGAGCCACTGTTGTCCCCTCAAAAAGTTTCCTTCTTCTTCCAAGTCTGGACATAGAAATTTTGAGTTAGTACCCTTTGAAATTGGTCAAAACTAAGTATTTTAATTTCTAGTTCTTTCCAAGGGCTCAAGGATGTTTGTAACCTACTTCATCATATGGGAAATTTCTTCCCCTTTCCAAAAAGGTAAAGAAGTTGTTTTAACTCCTTATATTTTGCAAGATATGGCTCGACGGACTTAAGTTGTAATTTTTGCCCAAGGTGGACTGGCAGGGCTATGGAGATTTATTTGCTACTTTTTATTTTTGCAACAATAGTGAATGGCATCGGTGGATCCACAGGCCCAAAAGGCGGATAAAATAACAAGGCTCACACCTTGCAACCAATAGGATGCTTGCCACGTCGACAATGGGAGTGCGGGACAACAAAGGAGATTGTGATTTTAAAATTTTTCTAAAAAGGCTCAAAGTGTTCTAAATGGAGCTATAACCCCATATCCAACCAAATCATGCCACATGTCCCCTTTGAAAAGTCAAAACGGGCTGGTAGAGATAAAAGTGAAAAATTGCCAATATCTCAAAAAGTCGTGAAACGAAGGGAGCTTACCCACGGCCGATCGAATCATCTTACGCCACGTGGATGGCTTAAATTCAAAGGCACAAAAATAAAATCTAATGGAAGACATTCAATCTAGCATGTTTGTAACCATTTTAATCATGAAATTCTCTAGTATTTCCCACCATGGGCATTTTTCTATGAATGAAGAATCCAAAAATGGTCTCGAATGATGGATCTCGATTGTAATTGCTTCTTGCACCTCGAGAAGTTGTAACCGCCCCTGGAGGGGGATATTTCTTGTTCTCTGCAAGTCTTTGTATGGGTTGGCAATCACATTTGAAAACTGTAAATGTATTTTTATGAACAGAGAGGACAAAGCGATAGTCATCATTCTTTTATTCGAGTTTCTTTTTGCAATCTTCTTCCATTTCCTTGCATTTTACGAGTTTTATACTTAAGTTGCAATAAGAAAAGAAGGATTTTATGCCCCTTTTACGGAGGATTCAATTGGTAGTTTGTGATCAATGCATTTTCATTCAGTCTTGTAGCTCTGGTTTGCAAATTCGTATTCTTTCTTCCATTTAAATGCATGTTATAGATTTTCTAATCAATGTATGAAGGCATTTGATGTTCTACCTTCATCATTGATTTCCTTATCCTCATTCTCACTCCCCTTTCCCACTCTCAGACCACTTTCTATCCGTGCAAGCAATTGTAGTCTTTTTCATAGGGTTAGTGGAGTGCCCTTATGGATCTCTGGTTGAAAAACCACCATTGAATCCACGATTTTCATGCATAATCGACAACTACATCATTATAAGTAGAGGGACTTATATTCCCATAATGTTGTTTTGGAAAGCCACAATTTTCCCTCGAGAAAAATTTCCAAGCTAAATATTCTACAATCACTTTAGTCATACCTCAAATTTTTATATCATGGAAACCCACGTCTTTGATTGAGAACTTGGTTATGTTTATTCCTACATCTTTTCCACCTATTAATACGATTGATATTACAAGTACCCATCCATTTTCACAACCAACCTCTACGAAAGATCTCCCACAATATGGTTATACAAGTCCTTATCAAAATCCATGACCTTTGTAACCCTTTATTAATACTTCTATCCCTCATCCTTATCAGTATATCCACTCCTCTTCACAACC
This sequence comes from Taxus wallichiana var. yunnanensis, assembly GCA_018340775.1. Classification (NCBI taxonomy): domain Eukaryota; kingdom Viridiplantae; phylum Streptophyta; class Pinopsida; order Cupressales; family Taxaceae; genus Taxus; species Taxus wallichiana. The sequence continues at coordinate 348,592,380 of CM031240.1, read as the reverse complement.
ATTTATTTCCCAAAGAAACTTATAATATGCCAAAAAATATTCCCTATTCTCAAAATCCCCTTTTACAATACCATCAATATCAAAACATGAATCCCCTCATTTATGGGTAGGCTAACCCTTCCTCTTTAAACACTTAACCTCCTCAAAATGATCCTATGTAGGATTTGATGAGTAGAATCGCTAGTTTTGAAGCTACCACCATGGGACCTAAAAACACCTTTTCTTATGAAAAAATTTGTAACAAACCTATTAATCCATCAGCACCCTTCAAGCCCTATCCTCTACATTGGGTACTTTTGAATTTTATCAAATTTTATAGTAAGGAAGATCTGCAATAAAACATTAGGGCCTTTTGTCGTGCTTGTTACCTTACATCTCATGATCAAGACCTCATGTTAAAGGCATTCCCAATGTCATTGGTTAGGCTCGCTCTTGATTGGTATAGCATTATTCCTCAATATTATCTCTACTTGTTCACACAACTAGCACAACCATTTTTTAGAAAACTTCTCTATCAATATCTCTTGTAATATATCTATTTCTAACTTATATGCTATTAAACAATTTGAAGATGAATCTTTTATCGATTGCATCACTAGATGGAGTGGAATTATTAATTATTTATCTTTATCTTTACCACAAACTAAGTTGGTCAAGTTATTTGCTAGATATTTCACGAAACATATATCATCAACCCTTTAAGTTCAATCGTTTCAAACATTCGATGAGGCCTTTACCAAGGCTCAAAATTTGGAAATTAGAGCCCTTGAGGATGGTAAGGTTAAGTTATGATCTAAGAAACCCAAACTTGATTCTTCCTTCAAAACATATTCCAATAATGAAAAATTCAATTTTTTTGTTGAACGCAGTTGTTTTAAAAATTACGTCTAAGGAGTGTTCTAACTTTGGTGAATCCTAACCTCCACGTAAATACACACCTTTAGGTGAATCTTACATCTCTATTTTGACAAATTGTTGGCCACTTGTAAGATAAGACTCCCTCCATCTCGACCCATTAACAAATTTGCCTCCAAACCATCATGGTATAAAGGTGACGAATATTGAAAATACCATCTAGTTTGAGGACATGACATTGAGAGATGTCTATATTTTAAAAATTTCCTTCAAGATCCTATCGACCGAGGTGAGCTACAACTTGATAATCTGAATGCACCTCCCAATCATACCATAGACATGTTCAAACAATTATTTCCAAACCATTCACTAGCTAATAATCAAACTAATATTGTAGGTACGCAAAGCTCTACTACTCACATCATCGACACCATCAATCAACTCTCATGGATTTTTTCCATACCATGTGTTTCCCGACTAAAACACAAAATAAATAATCAAACACTTTGGATCTCCTTACTACTAAGACCTCAACCCCATCTATGCCACAACATATAAATCCTACCATATGCATCCACACAAATATTCCTGCTACTATCCCTTCATGATTACAAGAGAAATGAATCATTACCGAAATCATAAACATCCCTTCTAATGACAAGATCTCTAAACATAAAAAAAAAAATTGGTAATCATATACAAAAACTAGCAAGTCATCCGCATAAAAATATAGAACGTACACAATACCATCACAAGACAAACATCCCTTAGGATACAACATATTTACTCTCTATTTTGGGACCACATCCTTTGTCAAAGCTCACAGTCACCATTTTAGAATCTAAACATGCCCTCAAACCCGCACTAGATGTTTCGCACAAGACACGACCCAAATATCCCATGCCTCTAAACCATCAAGTGGCATCCAAAATCCTCCATCATTTTTATCATCATAACAAGTCCCATCAAGATATTACACTAAAATCCTTGAACTTGTACAATCGTCGACCATAGTATTACCACTAATTAAGCTCTCAAATCCTTGAGGTTGGAAACCTTCTTGGTATAATTATGAGATATTTTGCACTTATCATCGAATATCAAGACACCACATAGAGGACTACAAGGCCCTCCATGTTATAATCTAAAGTATTTTTAACAAAGGACTTCTCCCAACCAACAAAGATTATCCTAGCCCACCCATCAATATCAAAACAACAAGATCAAAAGACCAATTTAAACATATACCTAATACTCTTAAACTTGATACACCACTTGACACCATATCTAATGGAAGCATGGATTATTATATGAATTCACCCTCTTCCGGATCGATTTCATCCATATAGACACAAGATCTCACACCCAATAATTGAAATCCCATAATCAAAGCAAGCCTAGAATCTCTATATTTTATGCCCCTCTTGAACCATCTAATCCTTCACCTTCTAAATCCAATGTCTCTATCCTTGTGGCACCCCACACTCAATCCATGATGTCTATAAAAAACATTGTTCTCAAAAAGTTACACCAAACACCCATCAAAATGCCCCTCTACAAACTCATCTAAAACTCTCCACAACACCGACAAGTCATGATAGAATCCCTTCAATCCATCTTGTTACCATGAGATGAGCCCCATCCATTTTCCAACCATGTTTGTGCCCTGAAAATTTTTGTCGCCATCACGTTCGATGATTTTGAGATCCCATCCTTACAGACTGAGGATCAAAACCTTCCCCTCTTCTTCACCTCTCGGATCAATGATACCATGATTAAAAGAGTTATGATTGAAAATGTCACTATCATCAATATAATATCATCCCACACCTTCAAACAACTCCAATTACCTGATACCATTATTGCTCAATCACTATATTTTTACACACCTTTAATGAAATTATTGCTCCCACTATGCCATAATTATCTTTCCTATCAAAATAGGTTTCAAAAGTCTTCACAGACTCTTCTATCTTGTAGAAGGGGAATTCCAATACAACATACTTGTAGACACCAAATTTGGGTCTTACGACACCCTATGCCCCGCATCTCGTCTCGCAACCTAACCCTACCTCACCACCTAAACCTTACACACTTAATTATTTATTAATTACCTTATAATTAATAAATCCACATCTCCAACCCTTCCACCTCACCATGACCTAGCCCTAACCCTAAACCAACCTAAATAAGACCTATGACTTGGTCCAGACTTACACCCATCACTCATCACCCCTCACCCACACTAAAACGAGCCTAATAATGACATTGACCAAGCCCACAACTGATCCCTCGGGAGAAAAGGAGGGAAAGTTGGCTATTTTACTAAAAGTAGCCACTTTGACCTAACCGACATCGGTTCCTACTCGACCACCATCGGTTACATAACCGCCATCGCTTACGTAACGCCATCGGTTACGTAACCGCAATCGGTTCCTGTAAATGACCTCCACCAACCAAAAAGGGAGGATCCGGAATTCACTTAGGCAGGAGAGAGACAAGTGAAACAGGTAGAAGAGGTTGCAGAGAGGAGAATCGAGCCCAAGACTGTAACTGAGCAAGTGGATCGCTGTCACACTCATCCAAGTGTTGGGAAAGACGGAGGTTTGCTTCATCAGCTCACTTTCCATTACCGGATCATCTCAAGTAAGCCTTACCGTCACCACCACATTCCTTGGACATGTATCTTCATCAGGAACTAGTAAGTAGTATCTTGTATGTTTCGAAATACCATTTCTTGCACTTTTAATTAATGAATACAACCGACTTCCCTTAAAATCCTTAAATCATTTCCCCTACCGATATCGGTTATCTCACATACGTACTGCGTGTTATAACCAAGATCGATTACTCGGGATGGCGCATCGGTCACTATCGATTATACCAAAACCAGCCTTTCCTCTATTTCTTTTTAACGAGGTACCTAAATTGTAATTTCACAAAGTAGATTCTTTGTTATCATTTGCATTAATTCGTATCAAAGGGGAACTGACCACCTTCGAAATGAAATCTAATATTTCCTGGGCCCAAGGCAGTTCCCTCACTTATTGTCTAACTAAAATCTAGTGGTCTTGCGTTCTTATTTACAGGTAGTCCTTCCCAGACAAAAAGGAGTTCTTCACAATCAATCTGATCTCTCTACGGTATGCGCACACCTTCCCAACACTCAACAGGTATTCCTCCTAACCCTAACCCCTTATCTGTTTCTCAAGAGAATGAAAGGATAGAAGCAACTCTATTCCGGAACAAAATTCTGTGTGAAACATTTTGGCACGCCCGGTGGGACCCTTCTTGGGTTTCTTTCTTTCTTGCTTGCTTTCATATAGGGAGCACACTTCTTGTTTCTTTCTTCTAAATATTTACAAAATATTTTGTCATTTTGGTAAAAGAATTTGTCTTTCTTTCATATCTTTGCATTAGTGAAAGTCATCTTCTTTGCTTCATCGAATATCATTTTCGATTTGGGTTTAAAACACGTGCATCACATTCTTGCTTGTTGTTTTTAATTCTAGTGAACGTAGATTAAGTAACAGGTCGTACACGTGGGGGTGATATCCACGGTATTGACGAGAAATTAATCTTACTCTCACTACACAACACATACCAAATCACATCATAATCAACACAACAGCTCAAACATCCCCCTTTCCACGGTATTCCTTCGCCCGATTGAGGTAGCCTTATGAGCCAAAACAAACTTGACATCTCCCTTAGGTATTTTTTTTAGGGTTGACATCATCTGGTGACTAAGGCATAAGCCCAAACTAATTAAAAATAATCCTAGGGTTAGTCTCTTGATTTTCTTGTGCATCTTGCTTGTTTTTTAGTTCTATTTCTCTGTCATACACTCAAGCTTGTGGATCACTTCAAGACAGCTTTGGTAGATATATTAAGCATTGTTATCCCCAAACCATCAGATTCTTACATCATCTATTTGCTTTCACAAAGTGACCGACACACGGTCCCATGCTACCAACATCGCTTAATCGACCGACGCCGGTTACATTCTAAACGACATCGGTTATATGACCGATATCGGTTACTGTGTTTAACAGTTCTTGACACACTAAAGAACCTATCAATTCCAATTTTTTGTTGTTGTTTCTATTCCGGATTGATTAAATCCCTGTTGTGTCTTCTTGCCCATGGTTGTTATCACCGAAACAAGCTGCAGCCATGGTTTCACATGCTTGTTCCGTGCCTTTGCCTCGAGTCACCTCCTTCACATCCCATGGGGGATCCCACGGATACCAATAATTTTCCTAAGATCCCTGTAGGAGATAAGGAATTTGCCAAATTTTTGGATGCTAATCCTAGTGCTGTACAATATTATTCGGCTCATACCCCTGACCATACACCCAACGGTCAGCTCCTCATTGGTATGCCTATTAGTATCGCAGCTCACTTAGCCCCTTCCCCACCTAATAATTTCGCCTCACCGTCTTCATCCTTAGCCCCTTCTCCCAGCTTAGTGGCTTCGGTGGTTCATACTACACCAATTGGCTTTCCTTTCGTTAATCTGGGGCCTCACATATCACTACCGTCTACTAACCCTACCTCATCTCTCTCACAGATTGTCTCTTTCATAACTTGCTCTCTGTCACCTATACACACGAGCTTTCCCTCACAAGCTCCACCCACCTTTTCATTTCCACACACTCATCCGGTGGCCTCAACCTCTTATATAGGACACCCTTATTCGGCTGCCCCAACACATTCATCACCATTATCTTATCAACATTCAATCCCACCATTGTCTAGTAGCGGCTCTTGGACCAATCCTCCTCTGTTTACAATGACAACACCATCATCTAACCCAACCAATGATTTAATCAAACAGATGATGGACAAGATGCAAAATCTTGAGGCTTCTATTTCAGGAAGTCGTAACACCCTGACATATGAGAAAGTTTGTCGGGAGCCTATTCATCCTTCTGTCCCCCTTCATACATATCCTCCTCAATGGGAATTACCGAAATTTACTCACTTTAATAGTAAGGAGGACCCTCAACAACACTTGTGATCGTTTAGACATGCCTGCTATCTGATTGCTCATGACGATGCCTTACTACTTTGTACCTTTCCCATGTCCTTATCAGGACCTGCCTTGGAGTGGTACAGTGCTTTAGCCCAGCACTCAATCTTCTCCTTTAACCAGTTAGCCCAATCTTTCTTGGATCACTTCTCCATCAATATTTCCAAGAAAGTATCCATTCTTCTCCTCTACGCCATCCGGCAATTTGAAGACGAGTCTATCGCAGATTTCGTTGGACGATGGCGGGGCCTCATCAACTAACTTACTTATGTCTTCCCTCGGGCCAAGCTCATCGAACTCTTTATGGGCTCATGCTAAACACATCTCTCCCACCCTCCAAATTCAAAATTTCCACACCTTTGATGAGGCCTTTACTATGGCTCGAAACTAGAGATTCGAGCCTTAGAGGAGGAGAAATTGAGGTTACGCAACAAAAGCTCAAATTTCCGCACACAAGACTCTACCACCAAACCCAACACCACCAACTCTCACTCATCACCAGCTTCAAAATCAAAGGGTGCCGTACACGCGTAGTGATGGTAAAATCTCAATCACCGCCTAATACCCGACCGAAAGCTACCTATAAATATAAAACCGAGCCCATCAACTACACTCCCTTGGGAGAAACTTATGGTGTGATCTTAGATAAATTGCTTAAAGCAGGAGCTATCACCTTGCCTCCTGTTAAACCTCACTCTAGGTTTGATTCCACCCGTGTTATTCCTTCTTGGTATAAAGAAAATGACTTATGTAACTTCCATCGTGTGAAGGGACATAGTCACGAAAACTGCAAGATGTTGAAAAACATAGTGCAGGAAATGGTTGATGCAGGGGATATAACTCTTGATAATCCTAATACCCCCGCTAATCAAAATTTAAAAATCTTCAACAAACCATTTCCAAACCATGCATCTAACAGTAACATAAACCAAGATACCTCAATCGAGGAGAAGAGTGTGCATGAGATCCATGTGATTTTCAACTCCCAACCCAGGGCTTCCATTGAGGAAATTTTGAATCAAGCTTCTTCATCAATGCAGGGATTCTCGGCCCCTTCTCCTTTATCAGGACAAGAGGACAGTCCCACTATTCCTTTACCCATAAATGAAATAACCACCCAGAGTTTCTTCTCACAAATGAACCTTCTTACACCACATCCTCGCAAGATTGTGAGCGGATGTTATCTAACTTATCTATTTCCCAAACATCTCCTTCCACCACTCTTGCTACAAAAGAAGAAGGCTTGCCACTTGTTCCGTCATCCTTAGAGGAGAAACCCCTTGAGCCTACGTCACCAAACTCCTTAATCATGATGGATCCCCTCGAACATGCCCTCCTACCTATTAGTTCTTCATTACCTAAATCTTTCCAACGACTTTGTTGACCTCTTAACACCCATTTATACAGCGCCTCATTTACCCCCGTATCACACTCACAATGGATCGGAATCACAACCCACCTCGCTTCCATACCAAATTTACCATTCACACGTGAATATTGTCATCCCCCACAAGATAGACAAGTCTTATGGGAGCATTTGAGTACACCATGCTCTACTCAAATGCGGATGACTAACCAGAACACCTCTACCATATACCCGCGGTGTTTACAAAAGCTCAAAATGCCTATGTCCTCACCTTTACCCCCTCATCTCTACCAAATCCTCATTCACCTCTATCAACCTAACCAAATCTTCCCCTACACTTTGGACTTCACCAATACCTAGCTTGACACACCCACCTAAACGGTTAGATTTATCCAAAAATAAAGCCGTCGAATCCACCTAGAGACAGGACCCAATCTCCTCAAGACCCAATCTATGCCTCTGCTTACAACTAAAACCTCGCCCTGCTCACACCGATACAATAGGCACGGCTTCACCTTCGCCATCACACCTAACTTCTATATTAGGGCCTCACCCTCCACCTTGCCTCAATACACCATGCCTCCCACATATTTTTTAACACGACCTATACCTTTTGCACCCCTGCAAACATCCATGGGTCGCTCAACACCATCGCCCCAAGTATCTCGCCTACCTGCCAACCCTAAGAAAACTCGATCATCAAAGGACTTTTTTTATCGCTCCTCTTTCCCCATGGTTGTTTCCTGCCATCACGATAGCTGGGACCTCCTCATCTAACCAGCTAAACATAAATTCTGCGCAGAAGAAACCACACCTAGTTAAAACCAATCATCACAATCCCTTACCTAAATCACCACCCGTACGAACCACTCATACTCAACCATTACCAAAAAAATCAAAAATTTCACCCACTCAATCAACAACCTCATCTTCATCTGAATTTGACCCGTTCAAAGGATCTTACTCCAAGATCCTTGATATGTTGGTAGGGATGTGACCATTTCCCTACCCCCACTCGAGACTCTATGATCCATCTAAACCTCGACCTATAGGTTATGATGAATCTAAAATCTTTGCTTATCATCACACACAGGGACAAGATGTAGAAGGATGCAAGGCTTTGAAAGCCATCCTTCGCCAGTCACCTATCTCGGATAGACAGCCTAAGAAAGCCAATTTACGGAGAGATAAGTCCTTAGCTTCTATCCCTTCTCATATACCACCTATCCCCACCTCGCCAAAATCTATCATCATTGAAACCCCACCTCTTGAGAGCACTGACTTATCCCCGCCATCTTCCTCCTCTTGTATTCATGAGATCAACATGATTAACATTGCTACTCGAGGTCAGAAAAACAATGGAAAGGCTAAAGAAAATGCACCTGTGGCTTCTCTTTCTCCTTTGGCCATCCCGATCGCACCACCACCTAAAGTGGTCATTTGTGGACCTACTTATCCCGTCTCGATGGAGTTTCCCACTACACCATGATCAAACAACTTCACCAATCTCCTATAAAAATGACACTCTATGATCTCATTCAGACATTTGAATCGCATCGACAAGCTCTAATTGAGATCCTTCGAGGGATAGAGGTCCTACCTAATGAAACCTTTCCCGTCACCTCCATCTTAACTCCCAACCACATTGCTTCTCTCACCAAAGAACTCGCCTCCACAACCACCTCTGTCCCTGTATAGCAAGCCGCTGCTGTCAGTTTTTCTGAAGAAGAAATTGTCGTCTTTGGTGCAGAAGATCCTGATCCCGCTCTTTTCATCTCGGCTTACGTCCAAGACATCGAGTACGTCATGTTATGATCGACGGCGGGGTGCTATCCTAAACATCGTTTCTTCCAAATCCTTCCAACAAATGAATATCCCTTCTAGCTACATGTGTGCCAACCCCACCATGTTGCGTTCATTTAATGATGCTATTACTTCTACCTTAAGCATTTTGATCCTTAACATTCGTGTGACCCGAACTCTTCTATGTCCTTGAGGGAGAATTCTAATACACAACATGTTGTTAGGCCACCCTTGGATCCGGGATATGGGATGCGTTCCTCCACCTTACATAGATGCATCAAATTCGAGTATGAGGGGAAGTCTTACACCGTCAAAGCTGACACTTCCCCTTTCAAAACCTGCAATATGTTATATCACCCTAATGATGTGCTTGTACCAGGTTAAGGCACCCATTGATCCAACCCAACCATCTACTTCAACCGCGCCACAACCATCCACCTTAACCACACCCACACCTTTGACCAATGAAACCATCACCGCGAATACCATTTCCTTCCCCGTGGACAACATCCCAACTTTAGATCCCTTGGTTGATGTTTTTCAACGCCTTACGTTGGGGAGTACCACCTATACAATGTTAGCACCTTTCATACCCCACAAGAGTACTGCACGGACGATTACATGCACATCCTACCTACGACCGTCATGTGGGGGAGGTGATCTCCTATGGACCACCTAATTGCCGCACCAACCTAACGTATGGGGATGTCGATGCATCTCTATCACCCTGAACCTCCCCTTGGTGTGGTTCCCTTCCAATATGATTTTCAATATCTAAATAACCGCTCGTTTTGCCCTCACCTTCTTGGCCTTGCTTTGTGCTTGGAAGGGTTTTGGTTTCGGTCTTTATGAACAAGGCCGACATACGATCATTCCCGTAACTACACTGCGAAAATACAAAGGTTGTCGTGGTCTTGGATTTTTTGAACCACCTACACCAAAGAAACCTCATGTCAATTGTATCCAGGAAAACAATGAAGTCACCCCTTCCAAACCATCATCGCCCGTTCTTCCATCTTCACCTACAGAGTCGATAGACTCGGAATCTATCCCTCCTAACTTTTTTTTTTCATGAATGTTATCTTTCGGGTCCTCTCACTTATCAACGCGATGGTGAGGACCCATCTTCTCTCCCCTTTTGTATCTAGACATGATCGAAGAAGATTCACCTTGATTAATGTTGTGGAGTGCCAGATGATGACTCCATCCTTACCTACCTTGGTGCGGATGACTCTTATATTCAACGTGCCTTACCATCGACACCCAAACTATGTTGAATGAATCAACCATAGAAATCAAAATCCACACGGAAGACAATCCTCACATTGTAAAAATTAGACAATCTCTCTAGACGCATTAGAACAAGCCACCTTCACTACCTTTCTCCGTGCCCACAATCAAGCTTTTTCTTGGTCCTACGCGCATGCCAGAATCGATCCCGACATTGCTATCCATAACATCACTCTAAAACTAGACTCTAAGCCGCTTAAATAAAGCGAGAAAAATGCATCCGCGCATTGCCCTCTTGGTGAAAGAAGAGCTTCAACGCCTCCTTTTCTCTGTTTCTTTCATCTTACCTATTGATTATCTGCAATGGATTTCTAATGTCATACTTACTAAAGCAACGGGGGACTTCGGATATGTACGGATTTTGGGACCTTAACCTTGCTTGCCCAAAGGATGACTTCCCCTACCTAGCATTGATCAACTTGTTGATCTCATTTGCAGCCATGAGATGCTTTCTCTCATGGATGGCATCTCGGGATACAATCAAATTTTGGTAGCCCCACCGATCAACATAAAACCACCTTCATTACCCCTGGGACCTTACTTCGCTATCGTGTCATGCCATTCAGCCTTATGAATGCTTTGGTGCGACCTATCAATGGGCTGACTTATATTTTTCATGACATTATGCACACTATCCTCGAGGATTATGTCGATTGTCTTCTTAGAAAATTCAAACATCGCAGGTGAACATCTCGATGTTTTAACCATTATTTTCGATCGCTTTGTTATAATATCATGTTTGTCTTGAACCAAAGAAATGTGTCTTTGGCATCCTTTTGGGAAAACTCCTTGGTTTTATCGTCGTCTTTTTGCGCGGCATTGAGGTCAACCCAGCTAAAGTCAAATCTATCCCATCTAGAAATGCCCCCACCCACTAACCTCAAACAACTATGTAGTTTGTAGGGCAAACTCCAATCTATCCGGCATTTCATTTCACAACTCTCGGATTGATGTCAACCTTTCCATCATCTCCTTAAAAAGACATTGTCTTTCAATGGAGTGAGGAGTGCCACCAAGCCTTTGAGGCTCTTAAAGCTTATCTCTTCCAGCCACCCATGCTTATCCCACCTCGGACGATCGCCCTTTCTACCTTTACCTTTCGCCACTGACCATGTTAGGAGCCATGCTCACACATCGTGACTTTGAGCATCGAGAACAAGCGATTTATTACATAATCCGTACTCTTGTGGATTATGAGACTAGGTATACACACGTAGAAAAATTGTGCCTAGCCCTATCATTTGTGGCCACCAAACTCCGAAATTACATCTTGAATCACAAAACTTTTGTCATCACTAACGCTACCCCATACATTATATGTATGCCAAACCTCATCTAAACCAACGCATCACCCAATGGCTTATGCTCCTTGCCGACCTCGACATTGAGTTTGTACACCCGAAATCAATCAAAGGACAAACTATCGCAGACCAACTTGCGGAAGCCCCTTTACCGGGAACAATTTACCAATTTTACTTTCCCAGATGAGCTCATCGCGACTCTTTCACTCAGTGATGTGTCGTATCCAATGAACCTCTTCTTTGATGGATCTAAGTGCCAACGTGGTGGAGGGGTAGGTGTTTTCTCATTCCTCTTGAAGGTGAACATATGCCTCTTTCATTCGAGCTTGATTTCCCTGCACTAACAATACAAATGGAATACAAGGCCCTTGTTCGGTCTCCATGTTGTGTTACACTTAGGTGTGAAGTCTATTAACATTTTCGACGACTCTCAATTGGTAGTAAATCAAGTCACTAGCATCTACCAATGTAAAAATGAGGTACTTCAAAAGTACAAACATTATGTGGATTCACTTTTGACCTTATTTTCTCATTATTCTATTCAAACCATTCCCCGCTCAACTAATAAATTTGTAGATACTATGGCTTGCTTGGCCTCGCAAATTTTGGCCTCACCATTTACTCGGACATATTTATCTTGGTCCAACAACTCTTTGCCCCATCTTACTTAGTCCCGGATGTTTTATGGTAAATAATGTATCTGGCGATTCACGAGATACTTGGTATCACCAATCTCACGACTACCTTATAACCTCTATTCTACCACCCGACCTCACTAGTAATGGAAAATGTGCTTTTCTTAAAAATATTTCTCGTTATGTCGTCATGGGGGACTCCTCTATAAACGTGGCTTTGATGGTATCCTCCTTCCTGTTTAACCGGTAAAATCGCTCATACCATCCAACAAATCCATGACGGACTTTGTGGTGGGCACTTTAGTGGCTTCGCCATGGCCAAACGGATCCTTTGCCTAGGATATTATTGGCCTACTCTTAATAAAGACTGCTGCGAATATGTTAAGTGTTGTGTTATGTGTCAACAACATGCCAACCTTCTACATACTCCTAGCCACCCGTTATAGGTCGCACGAGATCTGTGGCCTTTCTCACAAAGGGGTTTAGATCTCATTGGTGAGATTCACCCACCTTCTTCGTAGTGTCACCATTAGATCATCACGGCAACCAAATATTACACTAAGTGGGTGGAGGCCGTTCCACTCATTTCAACCAAAAAGAGAAAATCGTTGAGTTCATCAATCATTACATTATCTCATCGTTTTGGTGTTCCTCATCACCCGATAACTAATGCCTTGCATCTCTGACCATTCTACTATGTTGAATTTAGTGTTACATCACTTCTTATCTACCTTGCGCTCGTCCCTTGAGCTCATTTACCACCTCATACACTTTGTTTCGTGCATCTCAAATTAGAATCAAGCTCACATGGTTTGATCATCACCTCCTCTTAAAAATGCCTTCCCCTTTTTAGTCTGGTCCATGACTTAAAAGTTTCAAAATAACAAGTTCTCAATTATATAATTATGGGATATTCTTGAGTCAAACTTCCTGCAAAACTAGATGCTTCATGCCAAATGGACATCTAGACCTCTAAGCTCTAAAATAGACTGCTCCCTCGAAGGATAGCTATGTGCAAAGCCGCCTCTGCTATTATAAACTAGACTGCTCCCTCGAAGGACAGCTATGTGTAAAGCCGCATCATGCTACTATAAGTAGACTACTCCCTTGAAGGACAGCTATACAAAGTCAGCCTCTATCAGAAGCTTCTCGCATTGATCAGCTTCGTGAAGACCTCAAGAACAACAAAATTCATATCCCATATAGAATTCCCACATCGATCGATCTATATCTAGAAAAAAAAGTAATATTCAAAAGCACTTTTGAGTCATGGACTTGTCTATTTAGGTTTGGATTTATTTCATCGTAATAATCACCTTATCACAAGTTCTCTGCGCCCTAGCTATACCATCCACCTCACCTCACCATTCTTCAACGAAAAAAAAAAAAAAAACAAGGGACGTGACATATATCCGATATATTAAGATTATATAACTCTTTTCATCTATCGACTTCTCACCTATGCAAGTTACCTAGGGGTTCAAGCTCATCCTACGATAATACATGGTTTGTTTAGCTCTTTCCAACTATGGGACACTTTGGCCTCTTTTACCCGAATCTAGGATTATGTGTTGACCTTAATTAGGACACGGTTCCCTAATGCTTGGGTAAGCTAACTCTTGCTTCACCTATACCTTACCCACTCCAATAACCTTACCCTACTAATATCAAAATTTTCACTAAACAAAAATTGCCTAACCACAACCAAATTATCGACTTCACCTCTCCCTAGTCCTAAGGGAGAACTACATCGATCTGAGGCACCTCCTTGCTTTGTGCATGGGCTATGTAGGTAGAAATTAGGAGACATGGGGTATCCCAAGGTTAGCTGACCATCCACCATCATCATGTGTTGTGTTTTGCTTAAAAATATAAATAATTTCGCATATTTATATTGATAACACTCACCTTTGTCCTTTATCAATTCAAAACATTCAAAACACAAAAAAATCTTATTATTATCATAAACCCAAAAACACCATAAATATTTAGTTTTATTTAGATGTTAAACAAATACATCTTCTCTATCATCGACGTGCGCAGGTCGGCATCCTCATTTATTCTTCTACCCCTATAAAATTCACGTCGGCCCCGCGCCTCATCCCGAACCAGGTAGTGATGGTGATCATCGACACCACTCACCTAGCCTCTCCATCCTCAAAGGTGCCACTACTATTGGTTCCTCCCACTGATCCGCCAATCTCTCCTATAACATATGAATACGCCCTCTCGCGTGGAGGAATCTCACCTCTAGTCTCTCCACTCATGACTGCGAAACCGCTAACAATCCTGTTGTCTCATTCACCTACGTTTGAAGCTGGTGAACTAAACCCTGCAGGTGATCTCTCTCCACTATAATCACAGCTATGTCAGGATGATCGGCCCTCTCATGTGTACCTCGCAGCTCTGCTACCCACCATAATCTATAAGCCTCTGTCACTCCTGCATCCATTACCCTGCGATCGGCTGTTGTCTCTTCTGGTCCTTCTGGAGGTGTCGGCCGGGGAGGTGAGAATGATGCCTCGGCATCAATCCTCATGTATGGTCTATAAGCCATGGGTATATCCTGAACAAATCCAAATTGTCACTGCATGCGATCTAGAGGAATCCTCTCATACTCACCTGGCCTGTGTCCCGAATCCACCTCAATCGCTCTACACCCCTCAAATCCTCAGCTATGTTCTCCGTCACCATATAGTTCCCGTAAGGCCTCCAGCCGGATATCCGATCATCACCATCTCTCACATCTACCTATAATACTCGACGTCATCTGTCACGACCTCGAGATCTCGCCTCTTGCTCTGTCTGGACCCATCGTCTGAATCCCAACCTCTGCACTCCTGTCTCTCCTCCCTAGATTGGTTGGCCTATTGGTCGCACACACACAATGTGCTCATAGGCCCAACAATGTAATAAGTATGCACAATCCAATGTAGTCCTGTGATTTCTCCTGCAGGCCCATAAACCCCTGTATAGCTTCGCCAGATATGCGGGTGCCCATGCGAAAGTCATGCTCCCTTCTATCATTTCCCAAATAATACACATCAATGATTTTGGAAATCTTCCCCATCCACCCTTGCTAATGCATAATACCCCACTACTATCATTAATACCACTTTACAACCTTGTTGCCTCGGGGTGTCTTTGCTGCAAACATTATACCATAAGTGAATGTCAAACCTCACTGTGTCAAATCTCGTGCAAATGGACCAAATCTTTGCTATTATCGCTCCCACGTGCCGCGTTAGGCCGGCTAATACACTTTGGTCTTCCTATAATTGGGAGTCTCAAAATTTGGAACACATCTTCTAACGTCACTGTCATCTCCCTCGTTGGCAGATAGAAGGTATTCTTTTCATGATTCCATCTCTCAATCAACGCCTACTGACATAGCATGATTGTGTGCGATCCGTGAATAATAGCGGATTCCGCTTAACCCCACATAGTTTATTAATGCCCAGTCCATGGGTGTTACATCCGCTTAGACCCGTGACAACAAAGCTGGCACCCTATCATTCATCCTCAACCACTGCTGTGCTACACACATTAAATCAACAAATAACTTCCCACGTGTTTTTTATCGCAATCACGTAACTTTACATAGTAACCGATATCGGTTATAGACAACCGATACCAGTTACTTAACTGATACCGTTATTCCTAAATGATATCGGTCACTGTCAATTCCAACCACCCTTCTCAAAAAAAAACACCACATATGATCACTTCTTCGCTCGTTTACCCCTCTCTGTACCTACGAACATATCTCAAACACCTGATTGCCTACCCTACAACACTTATCCCATCCCAAACTCTTGCCTATGAATTTTCTACCCATTTACCTTACCACATTCTATTTTTAACCATGCAAAATCTCATTCCAACCAAAACAAATTATACCTCTGGGGATGCAGTAGTTTGAGGTGGAACTTGTCTTCCTTCTCCTCTCTGCCCACTGGATGCTTCTCTTTGTTCAGCCATGTTCACCACCCTCTTCACTATAACTTGTCTTTACGCCTTCTTAATCCAAGCCCACGATCGCTTTACCTGTCTCTTCCTCCTTCTTACTCAATTCTCCCATGCAATTACCCTGAATGGACGTCAAACAGCCTCGCATCCTCGTATTTAACATGTTGCATGACTCTAAAAATAAGAACTTCAGTTGCCTCCAAAGCTTTTCTATATTTAGAAAAGCTTGTTTTAGCTAATCGACATACATCTAGTTCTAATACCATCAACAAAACATATGAAACATTATACTTATAGGCATCTTTGTTTTTTTTTTGAATCCACCTCTTCTATACACCATATGAATCAACCTCATCATCATAATATCATCCACATATAAAATCAATGTTATCAATATCATCTATATACATCTAGCCTAATACCATCAACAAAACTCTGTATTATAATATAAAAAATAAATTATACACGTAATCTACTCAACCTCATCATTTATATATCCCATCAAAAACAATGACAATATACTCGCTGCATGGGGCCTCTCATGTCAAAAAAATATACTCGGCTCGCAGGCCGTATCAAAATCTCGGCTATACAACATGTGTCTGGCTCTCAACTATACAACATGTACTCGGCTGGTATATATAACAAGAAAGAATACATGAATCCTATGAGGGCACGCAGTCCTCTATATACACACTCGGTTGCGAGACCGGTGTCTCTATCAACCAATCCTCTATCCAATCAACAAAATCCATCATCGATCCGGGGTGACTCGGCTCTCTCCCCCTCCCTCGGCTCATCTCTCGGTGGCCTGTGCTTTGATCTCGCCTCCTACCGTCACCGAGCCACCGGGTCATTGTGGCTGCAGCCCCTGTGACCTCGACTGGGATGTCTCGGCTCAGTGAGATGCATATGGTTGATAGTCAGCCCAGGTACCATCTAGTATACGTCCTGTAATAGCGGGCCTCCACTCTCACCTCCATGTATCGGGCCCGTGCCACCATGGCTGATGGGACTGGTCCCAGCTCCTAATATAACGGGCCCTGCCTGCTTGTACACCCCGACCTGCTTTGAACTGTGGTGGTGGTGGAGCTGCCATCGAGCTCGAACATGGACTGTGCTGCGTGCCTAAACAAGGATTTAGCCACAGGTGTGCACGTGCTCGTGCATTCTGGCTATGCTCGTACACGTGCTGGGCTAATTTCCCTGTAGCACCCCAATTTGTGCCTGTGTAATAGCAAAGCTACCCCTGTAATAACTTTTTGCCCAAAATACGGTCTCTCTCCACTATAACAGCCACCAAATCTGGGTCAGTGTGGGTGTGTTCTCATGGTTGCCTTGTCGTATCATCCGCCGGTCTCTCCGCGACCTAGTCAGGTCCAATGGCTGTGGAAGAGGCAGTGGTGCCTCTACATCCTCCCTCCAATACTATGGGAAGGGAGGTGGCTCATCTGTCGGAGGCCCAATTGTCGCGTACCCTCTCTAGGGAATCCACTCATGCTCCCGGGTCTCAGTCCCAGTATCCGGAAGATGTCTTTGGCTCCATCGTAGGCGTGCTCGGGCTCTCTATGGGGCGATGGCCTCTGTATGGCCTCTATATAATATCCAGTGTGGTCGGGCCCTCTAACATATGTCTATAGTACGCCACATCTCACCCTGTGATAACCACTCATGGCTGCCCACGACCCCCAACCACCTTTGAAACCCATACCTATACACTTTGCATGTGGCCCCGCCTGGGAAGCCCCTACTAGTCGTAAACACACGATATGCTTGTAAGCCCAGTGTAGTGTCGCAAAATGTTGAGCATATCTGAATCACCTCATATGGTGATAGCCCCGAGCTCTCTATATAATTACACAAATATACCGGTGCCCACGCATAACAGTGTGCTCCTCCACCATCTCATGCGGTACTCCCATCGGTTCCTATGGGAAGTGACCTCCCTCTCGAGTCTAGGAGGGCAAGCGGGTGATACCATCATCATTACAAGCACGGCAGCCGTGTCTGTCTCCTATCGATGTGCGCGATACATATCACCATAGCAAATACTCACATTGTGGTACGTAATCAATGGAGCTACATCCCCAAATACCTACGAGGATCTTTATCCATCGCTGTCTCGGAATCCACTCGGAACACCGCCTCACCTATAATCGGCGAAGTCTCAGGATGCGATACACATCCTCTAATGTGATCGTCATCTCTCCAGTCGGGAGATGGAAGACATTAGTTGTCGGATCCCATCTCTTGATGAGGGCAACCATCAGGTTGTGGTCCCTATCCATAGCCCTATATCTCTAGACTCCACCGAGTCCAACCTCCCGCATGAATTCCCACTGCAGCTGCAGTCACATGTGGCCGCATCCGCCTAGTAGAGGCGGCATCCGATCCGCATCGTCGGTTGTTGGCGTGCTACAAAAACAACTCACTCCATCGACCTACCCTTTACAAAATAACTACCTTAACCCTCTATACTCACTCCCCCACCTAATAACCCCAATATCACTAGCCCCACCCAACAAACACCTACAATATCCCCTTTACCTATTCCACAACCTACCAACTACCCCACTCATACTCCACCCGCTTTACTCTCGTCCCTCTAACTATATCCCACCCATTTAACCCCTCCCAATTCATCCAAACCCATAACCTATCCTACCCAAACCGGCCCCCGACCACCCGATTACCTCCCACCCCAATCACCTTTCCTAGCCACTCTATCTTCTTCCCCTTCACCCCAAAACTCTATCCTACCCGCCTACACCAAACCAACCCAAGGCCGTAACCACTCAACCGTGGCTCGACTGGGCCGCACCAATCACTTGGCCCGACCCAAGGCGCAACCGATCACTTGGCCCGACCCAGCCACAACAAACCAACCAGCCCGACCCACGGCGCACCCAATCACTTGGCCCGACCCAAGGCCAACCGATCACTTGGCCCAACCCAAGGCCGCAACAAACCAATTGCCCGACCCAGGCGCAACAAACCAACCGGCCCGACCCACGGCCGCACCCAATCACTTCTTGCCCGACCCAAGGCCACAACACACCAATCGGCCCACCCAAGGCCGCAACAAACCAACCAGCCCGACCCACGGCGCGCACCCAATCACTTGGCCCGACCCAAGGCCGCAACCGATCACTTGGCCCGACCCAAGGCCGCAACACACCAATCGGCTGGACCGAGGGCAACAACAAACCAACCGGCCCGACCCACGACCGTACCCCAATCACTTGGCCCGACCCACGGCCGCGCCAACCAACCAATCACCGACCCAAGGCCGCAACAACCCAACAAACCAACGGCCCGACCCACGACCATACCCGATCACTTGGCCCGACCCACGGCCGCAGCCAACCAATCGGCCGACCCAAGGCCGCAACAACCCAACCGGCCCGACCCACGGCTGCAACCAACCAATCGGCCCGACCTATGGCCGCACCAATTAGGTTCCTTAATCGAGGCCCGAAATCAAAAATTCTCTCCACCCATCATTTACGGTTTGTTCAATCAGCTCACATGTTCGTGTTTTAGCACGACTAGGCTACTTGACTTGTTCAAACCCGACCAACTTTGCCTAGACCAGGGACCGTGATGTTTATTTCAACCAAACCAGCCATTTGGTATTACTAAAATGCCTAAACATTCCGGTACCTTACCCAAGTTATATCCCTAGAGCTACTTCCTATGCCTTGGATACCGTGGATTATATCAGCCTTGTTTGGATAAACTATCGACCTTTACCTATGACTTGCTTGTTTGCTCTTCAAATCGTGTACCACACGGTCGCACTCTCGCGCATTTCAACGTGCGTCTGCTTCCTTGAACTTACCCCATCATCTCATCATCATTCACCCTTTATCAACCCTATCCCTGATTTCACGTCGCCTCAATCTGTGATAGATTTGAGGGGGATTACCTATACCCTTAACTAGGGCAACCACTTCTTATTATTGTCAGTGCATCTTTATAAGACAAGCTACACAACAACAAGGGGCAAATGTAGACACCAAATTTGGGTCTTACGACGCCCTGTGCCCCGCATCTCGTCTCACAACCTAACCCTACCTCACCACCTAAACCTTACACACTTAATTATTTATTAATTACCTTATAATTAATAAATCCACATCTCCAACCCTGCCACCTCACCTCGCCACCTCACCATGACCTAGCCCTAACCCTAAACGAACCTATATAAGACCTATGACTTGGTCCAGACTTACACCCATCACTCATCACCCCTCACCCGCACTAAAACGAGCCTAATAATAACATCACTTGAGCCACAAGCCTGGCCATCCCTCGGGAGAAAAGGAGGGAAAGTTGGCTATTTTACTAAAAATAGCCACTTTGACCTAACCGACACCGGTTCTACGTAACCGCCATCGGTTCCTATAAATGACCTCCCCCAACCAAAAAGGGAGGATCCGAATTCACTTAGGTAGGAGAGAGACAAGTGAAACAGGTAGAAGAGGTTGTAGAGAGGAGGATCGAGCCCAAGACTGTAACTGAGCAACTGGATCGCTGTCACACTCATCCAAGCATTGGGAAAGATAGAGGATAGCTTCATCAGCTCACTTTCCATTACCGGATCATCTCAAATAAGCCTTACCATCACCACCACATTCCTTGGACCTGTATCTTCATCGGGAACTAGTAAGTAGTATCTTGTATGTTTCAAATACCATTTCTTGCACTTTTAATTCATAATACAACTGACTTCCATTCAAAGCCCCTAAATCATTTCCCCTACCGATATCGGTTATCTTCTACCGGTACCGGTGTTATAACCGAAGTCGGTTACTCAGTGATCGATCGGTCACTGTCGATTATACCAAAACCAGCCTTTCCTCTATTGCTTTTTAACGAGGTACCTAAATCGTAATTTCGCAGTAGCTTCTTTGTTATCATTTGCATTAATTCGTATCAAAGGGCTGACCACCTTTGAAAGGAAGTCTAATATTTCCTGGGCCCAAGGCAGTTCCCTCACTTATTGTCTAA
This sequence comes from Taxus wallichiana var. yunnanensis, assembly GCA_018340775.1. Taxonomy (NCBI): domain Eukaryota; kingdom Viridiplantae; phylum Streptophyta; class Pinopsida; order Cupressales; family Taxaceae; genus Taxus; species Taxus wallichiana. Next base: position 348,571,113 of record CM031240.1, on the reverse strand, counting down.
CTAAAATCTAGTGGTCTTGCATTCTTATTTACAGGTAGTCCTTCCCAGACAAAAAGGAGTTCTTCACAATCAATCTAATCTCTCTACGGTACGCGCACACCTTCCCAACACTCAACATGTATTCCTCCTAGCCCTAACCCCTTATCTGTTTCTCAAGAGAATGAAAGGATAGAAGTAACTCTATTCCGAGCGAAATTCATGCAAACAATACTATTAGGCCGCCCATGCATTTACACTATGCATTATGTCCCATCCACACTACATCGATGTTTGAAATAAAAACATGAAGGTAAAACCTTCACAATTCCCACCGATCCTAATCCATTTAAAGATTTTCATGTGACCTATAGGCCCAATGGCATGTTTTTTCCTTTATAAAACTCCACATCTTCAAATCAAGCTTCTACAAGCTCTTTTATCCCTGCCTCAAACTACTAGATGATAAATATTTCTAAGATTTCATGCGCGTCTCCCAATCGGGAGTATCATCTCGACCACTCAATGCACTCCATGTGCCAAAAACCTATGGGATACACGATAAAAAACCCCTCTATGAACATAACATGGGAAACGTTATTTCCTTCATTCCTTCAAACATAGCTTATGTATGAGACATTGATCACCCATCTTCCCTTCTTGACATTCAACCTCATGCTCAACCCTTCTCTTTAGATTTTTCATTTTTAGATAAGCCTTATTTTTCCCATACTAACCTTTACCATTACGCGTGGAATGGTTTTTTCCTAGTATATGCAAACAAGGTCCACACAATTTAACCTTTAAAAACTTGAGGAAACCTCACAAAAAATAAGGCCTCGGCTTCAAAACATCTTCTTCAAATTTATCACTGCCAACATCAAAACCTCAACCATCCTTGTCACCGCTTATCGAGCCATCATATGACAACAAAGATACCATATCCATTCCTCCCGACATTTTTAATCAATGTTGTCACATTAGGATCATTGAATCACCAAGCTAATGGTATAATAGAGACTCTTCCCTTAACATTACCACACATGATAGAGGAGGATTCCCCCACTATCAACATTCTTTTTTTCATGATGACGATACTATCTTAGCATATATGGGTGTTGAGGATCACTATATTTTGAAAACCTTACCCCGACACGTTGACTCTTCTTAATAAATCTACCATCAATGTTAATATCAGCACATTAAAAGAATCACACGTTGTCAAAATCGGTCAAGCCTTCGACCCGTGTGAACTCCAAGAATTCACCACATTCTTATCCAAACATAGTCAATTTGTATTCTTACAATGATATTCCTAGCATAGCGTCGAAATTGTTATCCACAATATCATCACCATCCCGGATGCTAATTTGTTGAAGAAAAAGCCGTAGGATGCATCTTCACATCACACTATTAGTCAAAGAAGAACTTGGGCATCTTCTTTCTACGCAATTTCATACTACCTATTGATTATACCCAATGGATTTCCAATATCATACCTATCACTAAAACCACTAGAAATTATACATCCGTATAGAATTTTGAGACCTTAATCTCACATGCCCAAAATATGATTTCACCTACTTAACATTGATCACTCATCAATCTAACAACATGACACAAAATGTTGTCTCTTATGGATGGGTTTTCTAGTTACAATCAAATCCTTATCGCACCGAGAAGATCGGCGTAAGACATCCTTCATCACCCCATGGGTGTGATAGAGTAATACCCTTTGGCTAAAAAATGCATGAGCTACTTATCAAGGCACTATAACATGCATCTTTCATGACCTTGTTCATAAAACTATAGAAGACTACATAGATTATCTCTTAGGGAAGTCTAAGAACCAAAAATACCATCTTGTTTCCCTTGACATGATCTTTGCATACCTACTACAATTATTTATCCACCTTAATCCAACTAAATGTGTGTGTTCGAAGTTCTCATAGGGAAACTCCTAGGATTTATAGTTTCTATTAGAGGAATTGAAGTTAACCTTGCCAAGGTCAAGGCCATTATCAAAATTCCTACTCTGTCCCAATCTTAATTGTAGCCTTTAAAGGAAACTTCAATATATTCATTGTTTTATCTCTTTATCATATCATTGTCAACTTTTTCATCACCTTCTAAGGAACATTATCCACTTTAAGTGGGGTGATGACTGAACCGACCTTCAACACCCTCAATAAATATCTTCTATCACCTTTATTGCTTACACCTCCATGCGAGGGGGTCCTTCTATCTATATATCTCCACTACTAACCATTCCTTGGGACCCATGTTGGCACATCGAGATAAAAAAGGAAAGGAACGGGTTGTCTATTACATAAGCCGCACCCTTCACAATTATGAAACCCGTTATTCTGAAGTTGAAAAGTTGTGTTGTGCCTTATACTTCGCAACTTCCAAACTTCATCATTATATTATAAATCAAAAAGCACACATAGTCACAAAATTTAATCCATTGAAATCCTTGCACTCTAAACCATATCACAATGATCGTATAACCAGATGGCTCACGTTTATGAATTTTTTTGCATTGAAGTTATTTCTCAAACTTCCATCAAAGGGAAAGTCATCACCGATAACCTCACAAAGCTCCCCTTCCCGTTGATTATCAATGGTGTGAACAGTTCCCTAACAAATCCATCAACACCCTCGATCGATCACAATAACACCCCTCTAAAAATATATATATATTTTCAACGGGTCCAAAATCGAGACAGGGGATGTCGGGATAGTCACAATACCCACTTGGGACACCTCTATTTCACTATCCTTCAAACTAAAATTCAATTGCACAAACAACATGGTGGAATATGAGGCCCTCATCATGGGACTTTAGACCATTTCCTTTCTCGATTTATAAATATTTTACATTTACGGGGATTCTCACTTATCATCAATCAAATCAAAGGAATCTATCAATGAAAAAATGAGCTCTTACAAAAATATAAATGCATCATAAAAAAATCTCTTAAAACTTTTCAAAAATTATGAAATCCAAACTACCCCACAATAATTTAATAAATTCACAAAAACCATGGCTTCCATAACATCTCGCATTATTTTATCACTTGACGATTCTAAACTTTTCATCATCGTACACAAAATCGATCAACCATCTTATGCCAACACTGACCTTCCAACCATCAATCATATAGAAGATAACTTCTGACACTTGGTATGCTCAGACATACGAATATCTTTCCACAAGAAAAATACCCTCGGATCTATTCAGGAATGGTAAAAGGTATTTTCAACCATGTGCATCTTGTTATGTCATACTAGGGAGCATCCTTTATAAAAGAGGATTTGACGGCTTCCTCCTTGTTGGATTGGAAATTTGTCTTGGGAGACAAATTGGTGGTTTCTAAAACAACATTATGGGAATCTAAGTCCCTCTACTTATAACATTGCAGCTACCGTATTATGCATGAAACTCAAATGGATTCAAAGGTGGTTTTTCAACTAGAGATCCATAGGGGCACTCCACTGACCCTATGGAAAAGCTTCGCAATTGCTTGCGGACAAAAGTGGTCCGAGAGTGGGAAAGGGAGTGGGAATGAAGGAAAGGAAATCAATGATGAAGGTAGAAAATCGAAGCATGCATACATTGACTAGAAATTTCATAACATGCATTTAAATGGAAGAAAGAATATGAATTTGTAAATCGATCCACGAGATCAATAAAAATGCATTGGTCACAAATTACCAATCGAATCCTCTATCAAAGGGGCATAAAATCCATCTTTTCTTATTGCAGCAGAAGTAGAAACTCGTAAATGAAGGGAAAATGGAAGAAGATTGCAAAAAGAAGCAGAATAGAAGAATGACGACTATCTTTTTTTGTCCTCTATACGTGAAAATCATTTACAGTTTTCAAAAATGTGATTTCCAACCCTTACAAAGAATTACAAAGCACATGAAATAACATGCTAGGAGTGGTTACAACTTCCCAGGGTGGCCAAGAAGTAGTTACAATCGAAATCAATAATTTACATCGATTCAGATTCCAAAATCGCAGAGAAATGTCCATGGTGGAAGAGAAACCAGAAACCATTACACTTATTTGCCAATTTAAATGTGGGATGTTTGATCCATGTTTTGCCCTTAAATCTGATCCATCATCATGGCGTGAGGTGATTCGAGTGGCCACGGGCGAGCCTTTTACATTTTACGACTTTTGGGAGTTTTGGCAAATTATCACTTTTTTCTCCATCGGTCCACACTCCCCGTGTACACGTGGCGCAATTCTATTGGTTGTAGTGATCGACCTTAATATTTCTTCGCTTGCTTGGGCTCATGGATCCACCATCACCAATGATACTTTCACCAAAGAGGAAAAGTGGCAAAGAAATTTCCTCAACCCCGCTGGTGCACCTTGGGCAAAAAGTACAACTTAAGTCCACCGAGCCATATCTTGCAAAATACAAGGAGTTAGAACAACTTCTTTACCTTTTTGGAAAGGGGAAGAAATTTCCCATATGATAAAGGTGGTTTTAAGAATCCTTAAGCCCTTGGGAAGTTCTAGATCTCAAAATACTCTTATTAGACCATTTTTCAAAGGGTGCTAACTCAAAATTTCTAAGTCCAGACGTGGAAAAAGAAGGAAACTTTTTCAGGGAGACAAAAGTGGCTCTAGCTTGGGGATATGACATGGATTGAGCAGGAGAGAAAACATGGCATGATGATCCAAAATCTCAAGTTTTAAAACATATAACGTTGACTAGTGCCTTATCCATTAGGCTTTACAGAGTCATGTACAACTTCTAAGGAAAGAAAGGAGGAGGAAGAGGACACGCAACCAAAAACACCAAAACAGAAAGGGGAAAACAAAAACACACAGCACACAAGGGGAAAAACAAAGATATGGTACAAGGTGAGGGACAACTCACTTTCACTGATGGCATTTTCATTTCTCAAAAGTTACCCCTAAAGAGGAAACACTGAATGATTATGTTCCACGAAGCCGTTGACAGGTTCTAGAAAGTAACCTCCCCTCCTCAGTTGCTTATGAAATCCAAGTTCTTTCACATTTCTCTATGTACTTGGTAGGAGTGAGTCCATGTGAACTTCTTGATGCTCAAGTCCTTGCTTGGAAATTCTAGTGCCTTCATGCTCTTTAAAATCAGTTTGATAGTGTCAATTTCCTTCCATGTTTATCCATATAGTTGATTCTCCACATAGCATCTCAATACGCCCCAAAGCTGATTTTTGTTCCAATTCATTGGATATTCTGAGTTACTTTCTTTTCCAGCTTCTATGCTCATTGGAATCTTATCTATGAGAAACATTTGATTCACCCTTTATCTCTACTCCATTGTGAGGCATTTGAGTATTGATGGGAGGATTAGAGGAAAACTCATTCTTGTCTTGTATGTCCATGACATGAGTGAAGAGATCAAGAATCGCTTTAGGGTCTTCCTCAAATTGAACTGCATCCAATAATTATTGCACAAAGAGTTATGTTTCATCAATTCTTGTAGCTCATCTTTGTATCCCTTTGAATAATGTGGCTCAAGGAAACTATCTAGAGGGATTACCTCATCATCTTTGGAATCACTGCACTCTAACAATCCTTCATCAAAAGGAGATCCAACTTCAGAGACCTCGAAAATACTTGCTTCAATTTCTTCATCGTGGATAGAGTCTTCATCCCCAAATGGGATAGAAATTAAATCCATTTCTTCATGGCATCCTTCAATCATTAGCTCTAGAATGGCATCATATTTTTCATATTTTTGTGTCTCAATGTGGATGACCTTCACATTGGTTAAGGCTTCCCCATCAGCTTCACACTTTTCCTATATATTTTTAGCTTGTATCAGGAGCTTGAGACTGAGCTCGGGATCTTCAATTTCTTCCACAACTTCAAGAATTTCTCGTACAAATATTTCTTTCAATCCTTTCACAGGATTATCCCAAGCTGATTTTGTATCTCCATAGATGGTATCACTAAGATCATCTTCATCCCTAAATGGAAATGAGAATAACTCCTTGTCCTATAAAAGCATACAATATGATTTATCCTCTTGAAATTTATTGCAAACCGTCTCCTCTTCTTTTTGGTCTGCATCATCTGGTGATTCGAGGATGCCTTCTAGTGACTCGAATCTCCTCAGTGCTTATTCAAAATTCAAATCTCTCTCGGGAAGGCATATCTTGCACTATCAATATTGGAATATCTTCGTCCTCCTCAGTTGTCACCCAATGATTCATCTACTCGTATTTTGGTACAGAATGTTAGCTTCCGGTTTTTGGACTTTTGCAGTCTATTTCATTTTTCTTACTGACAATAAACCTCTTCATTTCACCCTTTAACAAGATAGTAGCAGATGACCAATCTATTTTAATTTCTCCACCTAGGTCTCTACAAAAATTCTTCTCAAAAGCATGCCAAAAGATGTTGGGATGTCTACCACTAAAATGGTTATAAGCACTTTCTTATTAGGGAAGTCAGCCAGAGTTACTTGTGCATCCTTTATTCTTCCAATCAGTGGCACTTGTTTGAATTCCATGGAATAACATCCTCCATTTACTCTAGTCAAATTTAGGCTAAGGGAATTTGTAACTTTTAGTAGCATTACGTTATCGAAGCTCACGGAATCAATAATACGATTGTTCAATTCAAAGCCATTTATGAGGAGAGACAAATAAAAAGGCTCAACTCTAGATGTTTTGGCGATCTTTGAGAGATAATATGTTTTGAGATGAATGTGTGGATGGTGCTAGAAGAAGTCCTTTAGAAGTGGAACTTGAGGATATAGAGCTATTACCTCAAACCGCATTGATAAATTTGTCAAATTGGGTAGGGTGCGTTTGCAAGTATTCTATCTCTGAGAGTTTGACTTTGGTTTTGCTTGCGTGCTCCACAAAATCAAATGGGGAAATCTTGGATGAGGAAGTCGGTTTAGCAGAAGATGAAGGTATAACCTTTAATCTGAACTTTGGTTATTTTTGTGGAGATAACATTAGAAGGGGAAGTGCTCTTAGCAACTTGAGAATTAGAAGAAGGAAATGATGACTTACTTGGTATAACAACAGGGTTCTTGGCAATGACCAAGTCTAGTTTTTCTCTAGCAAAATCCAAAGAAGGCGGAAATGGAGAACCTTTGTTGATTATTGTCTTTTGCATGACCTCTAAATGGAAAATTCTTTGGCCTTCTTCTCCTTTGTAGCTGCTGAAGATGGAGTGTTTTTCTTGAACTATGTTCGAGTGAAGACAACACATGAGAAACTCAATGCTTCTTCATCATCTTCTTCATCATCATCAACAAACTCAAACAGGCCATTGTGCATATCAACTTCTTCAAATTCAAGGTAGCTTTCATAGTTTTCTTTGTCATCACCTTCAAGTTCACCAACTTCAGCTTCCTCTCTTGAATCAAAGGAAATGTTGACTTGTGGTGGTTCAAGAGAAAGTTGGCAAGGAGGTGGTGCAATCCGTTGCCTATCATTAAAGTTTGGTCTTCTCTGATTGTTCCTCATAGTGATTTGTGACATCGCTTTTTTTAAGGCAACCAAATCATTTGCCATTTTTGGAACATGGGGTCTGTTGTGACTGAACTAGAATTTTAACCCTTTTTCTTTCCACTTGGGCCCTTCACCTTCCTTAAAAGGATTAAATCATCATCATTTTTAATGGTAGAGTTCTTGAGCTTCCTCGGTGTTCTTGGTTGGTCTCTTCGAGGAAGAAACCAAATTCTGATGCCAAGGAACTGATGAAGAATCTCCTCAAATTTTTATCAGGAGGAATTACATCTTCTGGGATTCTTCTCATTAATCTGTCAAACCTTGCAATGAAATATCTCATGGACCCAAGAGACTTCTTTCTTCATATGGACCAGTTGAACCAACAGATCTTGGAAATCTTCAAAGTGTTCTTGAACCTATGTTCGAATGCACTTCTTATGTCATCCCTGCCCATGATAGATCTTGGGGGCAACTTGTAGAACCATTCGACACCTTTTCTTGGAGTGACTCCATGCAAAGTTTGACTAATACATCTTCATCTTCAACACCTAACACACCACAAGAGATATGATGAAGGTCTACATGTTCCTCACTAGTTGGGAGCCATCTCCTATGAATTTGGGGAAATTCTTCCTCGAACCTCTGGGTAGATCATGGAGTATTCGTGGGAGAGCAAGTGGGCCAATTTTCCTACCCCATGGCACATTTGGTCTGTGTGCTTTGCATTCATTATCAGCCATTATGTCTCTTTATCTAGCTTCTTGATTAGCTAGGGCTACTTCTCTTCTGCTTACTTCTCTTTCTACTACTTGGAGTCTTTCAATCTCCTCGAATTGAGCCCTAATCTCTTCTTCTCTTTCAAATGGAACTCACACCTCTTCTTCTTCTCTTTCTAGCTCTTATTCTTCTCTCTTGAGCTTGTCAAAAGTAGGATCAATATATCCTCCTTGTCTCAACTACCGGGTATACCTTCTGTCAGCCAACTTGAAGGCTTATGGTCTTCTCTGAGGTGCCAAAATCTATCTTTGCTCCTCCAGCTCACGAGCGAGTTCTTCTTCTTGGTCCAAGATCCTTGAAGCAATATAGTAATGGTTTACACTCTTCCTATTATGCCAAATAGCCTCCCTTAGGTCTGAAGTAATATCCTCTTGAATATGAAAAAGCAAGGTAGGTCTCTCAATAGGTGGGTTTGCTTAAATGTCCATGGCTTGTATCCATGTGGATCACAAGAAACTCAGAATTTTCAATAAATTCAAATGGTATTTAATGACCTTGTGGTCATTTCTTAGGTACGATGCTACAAAATTTGCCCACAATGGGCGCCAAAACTCATTGGCTTGGAAATTTGTATTGGGGACAAATTGGTGGTTTTCAAAACAAAACTATGGGAATCTAAGTCCCTCTACTTATAACGGTGTAGTTATCGTATTATGTATGAAAATCAAATGGATTCAAAGGTAATTTTTCAACCAGAGATCCATAGGGGCACTCCACTCGACCCTATGACAAAGCTTCTAATTGCTTGCAAGGACAAAAGTGGTCTAAGAGTGGGAAAGGGAGTGGGAATGAAGGCAAGGAAATCAATGACAAAGGTAGAAAATCATAAGCCTACATACATTGACTAGAAATTTCATAACATGCATTTAAATGGAAGAAAGAATACGAATTTGGAAACCAAGCTACAAGACTAAATAAAAAATGCATTCTTCATAAAGCACCAATCGAATCCTCCATCAAAGGGGCATAAAATCCATCTTTTCTTATTGCAAAAGTAGAAACTCGTACAATGAAGGGAAATGGAAGAAGATTGCAAAAAGAAGCGAGAATAGAAGAATGGCGACTATCTTTTTTGTCCTATGTACCTGAAAATCATTTACAGTTTCCAAAAATGTAATTGCCAATGCTTACAAAGAATTACAGAGCACATGAAATAGCATGCTAGGAGTGGTTACAACTTCCCAGGGAGGCCAAGTTACATCGATTCGGATTCCAAAATCGTAGAGAAACGTCCATGGTGGAAGAGAAACCAGAAACCATTACACTTATTTTCTAGTTTAAATGTGGGCCATTAGATCCACATTTTTTGCCCTTAAATATGATCCATCCACATGGTAGTAGGTGATTCGAGTGGCCGTGGGTGAGCCTTTTACATTTTACGACTTTTGGGAGTTTTGGAAAATTTTCACTTTTTTCTCCGTTGGCCCGCACTCCTGTGTACATGTGGCCCAATTCTATTGGTTGCGGGGATCAACATTAATATTTTCTCTATTCCACTTGGGCTCATGGATCCGCCATCATCAATGATACTTTCACCAAAGAGGAAAAGTGATAAAGAAATTGCCTTAGCCCCACCGGTTTGCCTCTGGCAAAAGTACAACTTAAGTCCGTCGAGCCATATCTTGCAAAATACAAGGAGTTAGAACAACTTCTTTACCTTTCTAGAAAGGGGAAGAAATTTCCCATTTGATGAAGGTGTTTCCAAGAATCCTTGAGCCCTTGGGAAGTTCCATAGTTCAAAATAATCTTATTAGACCATTTTCAAAGGGTGCTAACTCAAAATTTCTAAGTCCAGACTTGGAAAAAGAAGGAAACTTTTTGAGGGGACAACACTCCTCTAGTGTCTTAAATCTTCGAGAGGCTCATCTAGCTATTCAGAAATCAGCAATGGTATATGTGGTAGACACTTTAACGGTTTAGCTATTGCTAAATTGATCTTGCTCATGGGATCCTATTGGCCTACACTTGACCAATACCCATGTGACTATGTCAAGAAATGCATTAAATGTCAACAACATTACAATCTTACACACATCCTCAGCCATGCTCTTCAAGCACTCAAGATCTATGACCCTTTTCACAATGGAGACTTGACCTCATTAGCCTTACATAACTCTATCATCACAACAATTGAAGACTTTAAAAATGGGTGGAGGAAATTCCTCTTATCTCAACTAAAGAAGATAAAATTGTTGACTTCATTCATCATCACATTATCATCATTTTGGCATTCCTCACAAAATTATAAAAAAATGGAAAATAATTTTAAAATAAGAAAATTTAAAAACTTTGCATCACTAACAACATAAAACATATCTTTTCCTACCTTACTATTCACAATCTAATGGTCAAGCCAAAGCATCCAACAAAACCCTCAACAATATCCTTACCAAAATTGTTGATCGGCCAAAGAGAGACCGACACCTCCAAATCCCATTTGCATTATCAACCTATCGAACTAGCATTCGAACCCCTATGAGTGCTACACGCTTCTCCTTAGTATATGGTACCGAATTAGGTCTTCTCCTTAAAGTCTAGATTCCATCCCTTTGTGTATCCCTTAAGGATTTTATCCCTAAAGAGGACTATCATCAAGAATGTCTATCACAACTAGAATTATTAGACGAATGTCATCTAACTTCCCTCAAACATATCAACATCTATCAAGACCGAATCAAAAGAGCGTATAACAAGTACTTCAAGGAATGTGAATTTGACATTGTTGATCTTGTCCTTAAAGAAAATCAACATGTCACTAACATGGAAAAGATTAAATGTGGGAATTTTTCTCCAAAATGGCTTAGACCATATATTATCACTCATAAATATGAGTCTATAGTTTTTCGTTCAACCTCCCTTTATGGTAAACCTGAAAAGGAACCTATAATACCTGCACTTGCAACCATTCTATTGTTAAAATATCAACTTACATGACTTTAGTCCAACTACAATCTCCTCCATTAGCTGATCTATCTCTCATGTTTGTAATGATTTGGAATCCTTTTGTCTTTCCGTCGGCATATCAACTATGACCTTAAATATGAGCACCACGGCTCTACTTATAGCATATTCAACATGGACAAGTTTCTTGATTACAATTAGAGAGCAATCATTACTCCCACATTATATCTCTACCTACCTAATTAACAACATGATAAAGACATATGTGTAGCCTATACATTCACTTGTCCCCTTGTAATGGTCACTTAGGCTCGCCCGAGCTTCAAAAAATCAAAGTATCTATGGGATGGATATGATCAAAATATAGAGAAATCCCTCAAAGGACAGCTATCAATAAGAAAGTTTACATTAGTCATCGTCATTCTCAAAATATCTCAAATAAAATTGTAGACCACTCCCTCGAAGGATGAATACTTAATAAAAACAAATACATGGTGACAATAAGTTCTTATCACATTAATTAGCTTGAGCAATATAAAGTGGGAAAACCCTAGGAACCATTATGAATGGTCTATTTCCCCCATTCTTGCTACACACAAACCTTTCCCATGTCGAAAAAGGGTAAGTACAACTATCCTGCATACATCCATGATCCTAGTATGACTAACCATTATGAGTCATATGTTAATACTGATTATAAATCTACACATGCAAGTCATTACAAATTACCATCATACACTATATATGCTAAGAATAATACGAAAGCAAACATCCCGCGACATGTTCTTAACCATCGTATAATGCATAACCATAGACAAGATCATCATTCATCACAATCATATCTTAATCATCCAAATCACATATATAGTAACTCACACCACATACACCTTTAATCTAATCATACATCTCCATAAACACATCATAGTAGACAATAGTAAAACTCAAACACAACATAAATCCTAAAACCATATATATATATCTTATGTCTATACATCATCTATGGCTCCAAAAAGCCTCATACATAATAACTTCATACATCAAAATATCTCAAAGAGGGCCTACAACTATGAAGTGAATTGTAATCTGAAAACAAACATTGTCTCCGGCTTTATTCCCTTGATCTCCATCAAGATCTGTAGTCGGTCCCTCGCTAGGATCCCTCAATGGTTGACTCACGCTTGTTGCTTTCCCAAATCAATTATTTTGTCGCCACGCCATGTACTCACCATATCAAGGCTCGTCTAGAAGCCTTCACCATAGTATTCTCTTTTAATAATGCATCTCATCTCCTGAGATCTTTGGTATTGAGCCATATTAACACTAGTATGTGGCCACATCTCTGTCCATTAGCTTGTTCTCTAGCTACCTAGAGATCCGCCCCGATATCGACCGTTCTATCACTCCAAAATTTTACCGTAAATTCTCCTCTCGCAATGGTTGTCTCGATCGGTTGTATCTCATGTCATATCTCCTGTATGATTGCAAATTATTGAATCAAACCATCTCTCTTTATTGTAACCATGTCTCACTCTGGTGAGGGCATCTCACTCCGTGACTAAAGTAACCCTCTCTGCTACCCATGTGGCCTTCTTGGCCTTCAAAGTCTCTAATGTCACATCCAACAAATCCACCTCCTCATCTTCCTCACCTCCTCTAGTAGCATCCTCCCGAGGATCCTCCACACGTGCTTGAACTCATCTCTCAAACCCATCCACCTACCCCCGCCACCATGTAAAATATGCCTTCATCATCCAACATCAACAACTCCCACCGAAGTCCCCTAAGAATCCACCCTAATCCCAACTCCCTCCTCATATCTCATCTCAAATGGCTCCCTAACCTCTCGCGATGCCACACCCACATCCCTATCATCTCGCATGTATGCCACATCTACCTTAGGAACCATCTTGCACTAAACCAAATTGTCACCGACATGACTAAATCGAATAAACTCCCATTTATTAGTTTGATGATCTCTCACCCATGTCTCCTACTTGAGTAGCCCTCGCTTGCCCTCTACCTCATTCCACATCAAAATCTTGTGTACGACCTCCAAATCACATCCCTTGCTTATAACCCTACAAAGAGCAATCCTGTAATACTCCTCTCCTCTCAAAGATCCCCGGAGCCAAAAAATTGGATCTTCATCTCATAAAACCAACATCATATTGAAGATCAACCTATCTAACCCAAGGTACACCCCCGAGCCACCGCTATATGCTTGAGGCCCAACACTGCAAAAGGTCATATCTACTATGAATCTCCTCCTTGTCCTTTAAGCCCACAACTCCATGTATGTCGGGGCTAGTAAGGAAGATGCCCAAGAAAACATTTCCTATGCTCTAACATATCCCCTACTACTCTAGTCAACATCCATGAAAATTTGCCACCCGATGAGTCCAATAGGGTGTAACAAATGATACCAATCATCATCATCATCACTAGGGACTAACCCTCATCATCACCGAAAAGGACCATATGAAACCCTGGATGAGTACACAACATCCAATGTATCATCACCATATAGATGTTACATAGAAGCATTCATGCTCGCCTCATCAATAACATATACCTAATCCCAATGGAATGGTAGTCACATGATTTTATGAATTTCCTCAAGTGTGACAACCATGTCACACATCGATAACTAGAAAGTGCTTGTGATGTGATCCCAACTCTCAAATAACGCTAGTAACAACCCCATATCGCAATGGATGTGTCTATAGTAATTCATCCCTCCTAATCCAACCTCCTTTAGATGACTGTTGTAATCATCCTTTGAAAGTTGATCATGAACATTCTCCAACAACCTTAGGATTCAATCCCGTGTAGTCAATCAATCCTCGCCTACACCCATGAAAACAACAAAATATTAAACAATAGCCCATCAAAAATCACTCAACAAATTTAAAACAAAGCTTCATATTTCTAAATCATCGGAATTGCCAACGATTATCTTGAATCGTTGGCGATCCCTTCTAATTTCATGCGATTGTATAAAATTGCTAGCGATTTCATACAAAATCACATATGATTTCTATATAATTTCCTCATTATCAATAAAAAAGAAAAAAAAACATAAAATACAAACAAAATTAAAAAATTTGACCAAATCCACTTACCTCCGCAAGAGTAGGTCTCGCAACATATCTAGATACCTCAGGTTGCCTCCATCGCTCCGAAAATGCTAGAATTTTCAAAAATCGAGCACGCCGGACATTTTTCTCTCTCGAGTCACAATAGTATCAAATGACCCCTCATGGGCTATTTATAGAAAAAAATCTCGCCATTGGAATCAACGGCGATCCTAGAAAAATTGCTAGTGTTTGCCTAAATCACTGCAGATTGCGTAAATCAACAACAATTCACCTCAAATCTATGAAAACCCACACTTTGATCATAATCCCTATTTTTATATGCCTTCGGATTATTCAACAATCCCACGATCTACACACCGTACATGAGTTGTTACCTTTAGATCCTTTCCCCATAGCCATCCCGCTAAGTAAACTATTCATTTAATCACCATCAAATACATACCAATACTCAATCAAATAAAACATCAAACATAATCCCTTAACCGACATTAATCCTCGAGAATTGCACACTTTACAAGAATGTGCTTTCTTTTTTAAGCCTCCAAGCCCCTCTTAAAATCCAAATTCATCATATGGATCCTATGATTATCGATCCACCATGGATTTTGAAATCTCCTAGAACCTTTTCCTTGCGCCTCCTTTAATTCATACATCTAAAGCCCACCCTTATGGCAACATATTTCATACAAAGAATGTGTTTCCCACCACACCGAGGATTTTGTAGCTTTTCAAGAACCTTTTTCTCACTACTTCCTACAATTCATACGTCTATAGGTCGAGAGCCCATTGGTTCCCCTATCACTTGAATTTTCAATCGCACAAGCCCACCCTTGTGGCAATATATTCCATGCCCACTTGGGAACCTTAAAATAAACACATCTTATTACAAATGCAATCTTATATGTTCTTATGTTTATTCATCCATTATTTAATCAAATTGGTGACCATTACACTTTATTGCAATAACCCCTAGTTTGAGGGGGCCACCTATCCAACACAAATCTAATCATCTCATTCATTTTTGTCCATTGGCTTGCCCATCATAAACCGCTTGACAAAAAGGGGCAAATATAGACACTAGTTTTTCTAAGCACCCTAAGCGACCTATCCACACCTCTCATATTCACATTTTTAACACTAATATTAGTACCATCATTCCCTAAATTATATTTTACCCTCGTAAATACTTATTTACCCTATGTTCCATGGGGACACATCCCTATGTTTTTAGCTCGTCCTCGTCTCGGGACGTTTTGGAACCTCGAGGACGGGTAGGAAACGTCCCCTTCCCATCTCTAAACTCTACAAATTTTAGGAAACGTCCTGGGATGTAAAAAAATAGGGGACGGTAGGGGACTCGCTTGGATGTCCCCAAGATACTTTAGGGACTTCTAGAAGTCCTCAACCATACCGGAGACGCTCAACCGTCCCTATCGTCCCCTACGATACAAACCTTTAAAAATACTTTTTTTTTTTTAAAACACACTTTTAATTAAAAGTAAAGCAATGTGGGGCCCACAAGGACCCCCACTTGCATTTCTAAGTGCCCTAAACCTAAAACAAACATCAAAACAAAAAAAGAAGCTCATTTGACTCATTTCTCATTTTGTGAAGGAGAAGACAAAGAAAGAAAAGAGCATAGAGAAGAATAGAGAGCAGCAGTGAGAAGAAGGCAAGAGAGCAATATTCTACTCCATTAGAGGTATGTTTATCATCCTTTGTTCATTTTACAAATTTGCACAAACTATTTCTTCATTGTTTCATTTTTTTATCAAAGTTTCAAGCTTCACAAACTTAGGGAAGTTTTTTTTTTTTGTTTTTTTTGCAGGTTGTTGCATTTCCAATACAAAACAATGAGCAGCAGTGAGGGTAGTGAGGGTGAAGAGATTCAATTGGCAATGCAACATAGAGGTAGAACTAGAAATAGGGTTTCTTCAGGAGTGAGAGTGTTGCACCAACAATGGGTTCAAATAATCCGTTTGATTGCCCTTCACAACTCCTCAAAATCTATGCAAAGGGGCCATTCAATGCTAAAAAGCCTCTTTCACAATTTGTAACAGCCATTGATAAAGAAAAAAAAAGAATTTAGGGGGAGTAGAGTGTGGTTATGCCATATTTGCAACAAAGAATTTAGGGGCAGCTACACGCGGTTTATTCACATCTTTTGGGCATAACTGGACAAGGGGTAAGAGGTTGTGAAAGAATATCATTAGCGGAGAAGACCGAGGTGACTAGGTTGCACATGGAGGGTGAGACAACGAAAAAAGGGATGCCATTGGAGACTACACATAGTACACAAGTGCCTACCCAATGTGTGGATGTTGAAAGTCAAAGAGGAGGGGATTATGCCAAGGGAAAGAGAAAGACTTCTACTGTTACAGGTATGTTTAATGTGCAATCAAGGGAAGTAGCTGACTCTTCTATTGCCAAATTCTTCTTTGCCAATGCTATACCATTTCATGTGTCACGTTCCCCTTTCTTCAAACAAATGTTCAAAGATGTAATTGTTGTTGGTTCCTCATATGTCCCTCCTGAGAACACAAACTACGAACCAGCCTCCTTGATAAAGAATATTCTAAGGTGAGTGTGGTGATGGAGGAGATGAGGCAAACTTGGATACGGGTGGGTTGCTCTATCATCATGGATGGGTGGACCGATATTAAACATCGGCCACTCATCAATATCATTGTCACATGTCCTGCTGGCCCTTATTTTCTTAGAGCTATTGATTGATAGGAAGAGGAAGGATGCAACCTTCCAATTTCAAATTTTGAAGGATGCCATAGAGGAGATTGGGCCCTCTAATGTTGTACAAGTAGTGACTGATTCAGCCCGCATATGTAAGTTAGCTGGCATGATGGTTGAGGGTGCTTACAAGCACATTTTCTGGACTCCATGTTGTGTTCATGTGTTGAACAACGCATTGAAAGACATTGGAAAGATAGATTGGGTGAAGGCAGTGGTGGCAGAGGCTAGACACATACAGATGTTCATTTGCAACCATCACACCTCACTTGCTCTATTCAAGTCTTTTTCGAGGAAGGAATTCCTCAAGCCCGTGGACACTAGATATGCCAGCTATTTCATTTTGTTAGAGAGGATGCTTGAGGTGCAGGAGGCTTTGCAATTAATGATGGTTAATCAGGAGTGGGGTAGATGGCCAAAGGCAAACACTTCTGAAGGAAAAGGTGTGAAACAAAAGATCCTCGACGATGATTGGTGGACCACAATCAAGTAAGCTATTGCTGATTTTATATATGTAAGTTTAGTTTTTAATTTTTAAATATTTTTATCCATGTTTATAACTTGTAAATTAGTTTAGTTTTTCATTCTTGAATCTTAATGTTTTCTAATTTTTTTGTAAATTGTTTGCAGATATGTTTGCTCCTTCATCTCACCTATAGTGGGGGTCATAAGATATGCTGATACAAACTCTCCTAGTCTTGGAGAGATTTATGAGACATTTGACAACATGCTTGGACAAATGAAGCAAGCCATTCATAGCAGGGATCCTACTTTGGGATTTTATGAGGAGCATATTAGGCCCATTGTGACACGGCGGTGGAACACAATGAACACCCCGCTTCATATGGCAGCCTATGCTCTAAATCCCAAATGGTATGCAGCATGACTTGGGAGAGTGCCTCCATCTGATGATGAAGAGGTGAAAGAAGGGCTCATGAAGGCCTTTCAAAGATGTACACTAATGAGGAGTCCACTTTATTATGGACACAATGGCTATCCTTTGTCAATCTCTATGGACCAACATTTAACAAACCAGAGGCGAGGACAGATAGAGCTACATTAGCTCAAGTAGACCCTATTGGATGGTGGACATGGCATGGCAAGGATGCACCAGACTTGAGGATTCTTGCCACTCGCCTCCTTTCACAGGTTGTTAGTTCCTCTGCTGCAGAGAGGAATTGGTCCACATATGGCCTCATCCACACAGTTAAGAGGAACCACCTTACCTCTCGACGAGTAGAGAAGTTAGTAGCCGTGTGCATAGTGCCTTGAGACTTCAGGATCGACAAACTCCTGAGTATCGTCAGACTCCAACCGCACGTTGGGATGTTGATCCCGAAGATGCTTCACAAGATTGATGAGGAGGAGGCACAGGTGGGATTGGTTGGGGTTCCATTGGATGAGGCAGCCCTCATAGTTCCAGTGACTCAGACTCGAAGTCTGATTTTGATGCCACTTTAGCAGAGTTTGATTAGGGGCAGCTATATATTTTCATTTTGATTTTCTATGTTTTAGACATTTTGTTGCCCTTGGGCATTTCATTATAATTGAAACTTGAATCTTATGTGCAATCTCAATTCAGCTCCAGTTTTATGTATTAAAGTTTTATGATGTGTGTGATGAATGTTTTATTAAGTTTATCAATGTGTTATACTTATCATTATATGATTATTCATATGAATATTTGAAATTTCCTATATTTTAAAGGTTAAATCTTATGTGAAATCTCAATTCAACTCTAATTTTATTTATTAAGGTTCTATAATGTGTGTGATGAATGCTTTAGCAATGTTATCATATGAATATTTGAAATTTCCTATATTTTTTAAATTTTCCCTTATTTTTTAATAGTCATCCCCTATTGTCCCCCAAAAAAGGCCATCCATAAACACGTCCCTCGTCCCCTAAGTCCCCATCCCTGAAACTTGGTGGAACACATAGTATTTACCCCATCATAAACCTCCTAAAACCCATTTTAGCCTAGTAAGGCCAAACCCTAATAACCTCCCAACCTCCCTAACACACTACCATTCACGTTATTCTTTCCCCAACCTCAAAAACTCACCCACTTCCAAAATTTTCCCCACTTTTTCCGGATCACCAATGATTCTACTACTAATATTCTTTGATGCTATATAAACCTATCAACTACATCAATCAGATCCCTTAACATGGTAGAAATCTCTAATGCTCGAGATTAAAATGACATCATCAAAGCAACATCTTGACATCCTTTGCATCCATATCAAGCCTCAGAGCACATACCAACATAAGGTCTCTTTAAATCCTTTCATTTTCACATTGTACTACAAGAAAAGTATTGATCCTTTTACTTTTCATACTAGTTACACATCCTTTTCAAGAACAATTCAAACATCAAAACACAAATTCAAACATCAATTCCCTAAAGCCTTTTTGTTTATATATATATATATATATTTTTAATCGCTTATCTCCAAATATTTATATAGCTTTTTAATCCTTATCAAATTTTGTCTTCTCGCTAACTTATGTGTTTCAAGTGTCCTCTATCTATAGATGACCGTTCCAAGTGAAGCACATCCATCACAAGCATTTACAATCTCTCGATCATCTCTCATGTTTTGCTTGGGATTAATATGACATCGCACAAGACTTGAGCCTCTACGCCATCGTCTAACAACAAATCCAGACGACATTGAGGATCAACTTGGAGATCATCCGAGAACAAGACACCACCGAGCAGGAGTGGGTCGAGTACTTCAATGAGCTTTTCTTGCCATGAGACCTTTCTTGGGCCATTTACTACCCAAAACAATATCTTCCTATCTCTATGCAAGATTGATTAGCTTTATTGTCTCATTGTTTAGATATCATAGTTCTTATCAAATTATATGTTTTATTATCCATCACTTAATTATATCAAAGTGAGTCCATGACATCATCTAGTCCCATTATTTTTAGAGTATCTATATGTAGTGTGTAGGTTGTCGGCTCTCAGAAGAAGAGAATTTATTGTGCCCTTTGGATCTACTTATTTACATCATCATCCATGCAAGTATCGTTAAACCCTACCATGTATTGAGTTTTGGTGGTTTTATTTCATATAGTGAGAATGAACCTTAAATCGACTTAAACAATATTCTTCATTGTTTCCTCATGCCTTGTGATCTTTAGTTGCCTATTTAGCAACTCTAGCCCACTATTGCCTCAAAACAATTCTCTTCTATGTATTATTCTCTCTCACCTTTAAGTCTCCTACCAACAACCTTCCAAATTCTTTGTCTTCAACTATGTATTCTTCTCTCTCACCTTTAAGTCTTTTACCAACAACTTTCCAAGTTCCTTTGCCTCCCTTTCCAATGAAAACATGTCCTTGCCCTCTCTATCAAATATGGGGCCCTCATGGACCACCACCTCAACGTGCAAACTTATTTTTGTGACAAAAGCATCATTTTCACCCATACATGGGGTTATTTATTTCCCAATAAACTACTCATAACCCTTCTCTTCTCTTCTTCATTGTGGTTGTCTAAATCTATTCCCCTTATTCAAAGTATGTTATCAATACTTTTGCATCTTAATCATTACTATCTTCCTCTAAGAAAAAATCTTCTTCTAACTCACTTGTTTTAGCAATATCAACATTTTCACCCATACATGGAGTTATTTCTTTCTAAATGGACTACACATAACCATTTTCTTCATTATAGTCATCTAAATATATTCCCCTAACTCAAGTAAGCTATCACTACTTTTGCATCTTCATCATTACTATCTTCCATAAGAAAATCTCTTCTACCAGCTCCCTTATTGTAAAAATATCATTTTCCACAATGTATAAATTGGCTTGTACATTGTCTTAACACGTTCTTCGACTCTTCAATTTCTGGTATAAGTGGTGTAGAACCATGTTGCTTCTTTCTCCTCGCCATAGCTTTTAATTTGGCTTGCACTATCCTTAATACTTCTTTCTGCATAGCCACTCGGATTGTATGCTTCTCAATCATTTCACATACTTTTACCCTTTACCATAACTTTTTTACTCATTCACACACTAGCTCCTCCTTGAGTCCTCTATTCTCTACACTCGTGTACAAAATGAAGAACTCTTACACATTATCCATTGTTCTCTTAGTGGAGGATGTTTTCACACACTCAACACACATTGGCCTCTACTTGAACCTTTATTCCCCTTCCCTTCTATGCAGGATGGAGGACAACTTATTTGTTTTATGCACCTGGCCACCACTTTCTTTGATGGAAGATATTGCCTCACTCAACCTCAGAGTTTCTTTCAGTCTCTCCCTATTGTCTACCACTTACAATAGTGAAGAAGCACTGAGCAATTTCGCAACTAGAGCTATAATTCTTATCATGTATAGTGCTTCACATTCAACATTTTGTATGCATGGCTTTCTCAACAATCTTCATTACCAACAACTTTATTTTCTACTTCATCTCTTCCTCCTCTTGGGGTACCATATGATGTAATCAAGGTAAGAGGCTCAATTTAATAAATTTTAACTATCTAACATTGCACCCTGTCAAGTCACTCCCTCTATAAACACCAATAGTGAAATACATTTGTTGCTCTCGACATTTAAAACACCAAGAAATGAGTTTGAAAATATCAGCAACGTTTTCTCATCACAAATGAAAGAAGGCCTTGTTGCCACCAAGTCTTGATTGATCTTTCGGCATCAAGCAGCCAAACCCAACTGACAAGATCAACACAAATATGTTTTCAAAACAATGCATCAAGCATGAAAACAGTTACAAAAGAAAACTTTTTCCACTCTTAGAAAGTGTCAGGCTTTTGAAATTTAGTACATATAGGATTGTTGGGATTAAATAATTATTATTTAATCCTATTTAGTGTCATCAAATAAACACAATGATTCCCTCTAGAATTCTCTCTAGCGCTTCCCATCATTACTGGTTACAATTGGTGACCAGTTTTTCAGCTGCTTACTTTTATAAGTAAAATTCAATATACTTGTTTCCTATCCAAAAATCTCATAGAATATGCCACTCTGGCAATAAAAATGTACTTTCATACCATAAACATATGTTGAATATGATTTCTCCTATAACCTAGGGGTCCAATGAATTTTCTTCTAACATAGTTCAAATATCTTTCAAACAATGTAACTAGAGTTCACTTTGTGGCCCATCACAAGTGATTAATGTTTGAGACCATTTTCCGTTTGCATGCTTCTTTACAGACTACAAAAAAACTTCTAGGCCTTCATTCATTTCATAGCAAAAGAGCTATCAGAATATGTGAATATGGCAACTAAAATGTCCATTGCAACAAATACAAAAAGACTGCAAGATGTGAGGCCAATGTGCCCTATATCCCATTCTGGCAAATAAAGCTAAAAAATGAACTAGCCTAGCCATTCCAATTATTTGGGTCAAAAAAATTGATTTTTTTCGGTAACATTAGCATTGGCCTCGTGGTTACATTTTCACTGCCCTCGGATATTTTAAAACAAAGTAAATAAATTTATCTGTGGCAAAAACCTTGTGGTTAACTTTGCACATCAAATAACTCTCTAAACAACCCGAATATGGAAACAAATTTTAGAAGTTAATTTTGCTTTTCTTTTCTTCCAACTTGGGATCACTTCTATCCTTCTCTCTATGCCTCTTTGTTTCACTTCTGGATGATTTTCTTCTCGGCCCAGCAGACAACTCGTTTCTTTCTACATCAGCCACTTTGCTTATCTCACACTCAATTTTGTCTGAGTTTACATCTGTCGTATTTGCGTGAAAATTGAAAATCAGATATGAAATCATGTGCAACAAAAATACATCATACAAACAATAAAAAACACCAGAGATAAATATACTGGAAAAACTGAAATAGTTTGGAATGAACTTCCTAGTCTTTTTGTACAGCGCTAACCTTCATATCACTAAATTAAAGTGAAAATCAATGTTCAACTTCAAATGGGATCTAACACTGAACTACAAACTCACTATACTAACTAGAAGTACTAGCACCATTTTTTATATTTACGAATATGTAAATCCAAGCACTAGAACATTAAGCCTCTCATAGTAGTTAGGTCACTGAATTTTCATTTAAAATATATATATATATATGGTTGATAGTGCAAATTCATTGTTTGCATTTAAAATACTTAAACTAAACTATATAAGCTTTGGATCACTCTGAGCTGAGAACTAAGTGGAGTTTTAAACGAGGTATTAATGCCAAGTTTGTGCCAATGTACCGATGCCATCACCACATATCACTTGCCATATACAAGTTGCATGCACAAATATATAGAGACCAAGCATACACTCCTCAATTTATTTATTTGATTGCATGTTTACAATGCCACATAAGCAACTCTCTATCTTATAGTTTTCAAGTGAGTAATGGGCCTTCTAAACAGATTATGGATGCCAAGTTTGTGTCGATGTTCATTTGCCATCACCACATATCACTTGATATATACAGCTCACATGCACAAATATAAAAGAGCAGACATCTTATTATATTTATTAGAGAACTCAAATTGCATGACACCACATATAAACAACTCTGTCTTGTATTCTTGTGAGAGTGTGAACATTCTACTTGGAAAAAAACTTGGGACAAAAACTGAGAATGAACACATAAACAACAATGACTAAGGCCCTCTTTTATGCTATAAATATGGCAGCATCAGATGTCAAACTGAGACAACTTGAGGACATATGTTCAGCACCATTTTGATGATATACTTTAGGTTATCACAAAAGTAATTCAGAACAGAAACATGGTTTTTCTGGCTTGAATTAAGGACAAAAATTGATAAGGAACATATAAATCACAAGGGTTTAAGGCCCTCCTTTATGACACGAAGATAGTCCTAGTCAATGACAAATGAGGAAAAATTTTCAACACACATGGATGATGCAGTTTACTTCACATGAGGACACTATGGAACCAATTTGTCACCAAATCACGGTCTTAACAGATCTAAGATATGGAATAGGATAGATGGATCAAATGGTATAAATAATCGCCAAAATGACACTTGTACGCATTTCTTTTGATAAGAACCTAATTCATCTTCTTATGACTTTTTGAGAGAAGTATTTGTTATTACTTGACTCTAAACTTACGTTCATCTTCTTATGACTTTTTGAGATAAGTATTTGATATTATTGGACTCTAAACTTATGTTCATCTTCTTATGACTTTTTTGAGAGAAGTATTTAATATTTACTCGACTTCTAAGATGAATTTTTCAGAAGTATTTCATATTTCTTGATTTTAAGTTTAGATATCCAAAACTTTCTAGATAGCTTGACATGGACATATCATTTCACTATATTATATTGATTTTCTTAACAGAAAGGTTCTAATTGTTATGCTTGCATCACTATCAACACCTAAGCCACATAGAGTGGTGATTGAATAAATCGCGTTAATGGAATTGCTGCCCAAAAGTCCCATTTAGTATTTTATTATTTTTATTATTCTTCTTGTTATTGTAATTACAACGGGAAAAGGATTGGGATATCTCTCTGACTATCCTTCTCTTCAAGTCGTCCTCTAATATTTTGTTGATGCAAACTGGAATTCTTAAGCAATTATCCCATACCTAACCTCTAACTCCCAGCTAATAACTTAGTAATTAAGTGATCATTTATCATCTCCATAAATGTGGGAAAATTCTTGGAACAACATGAGAACCCTTAGTATTCTCGGGGATTTATTCTATCGTCCACATCCACGTATTTATTATCCACATATTCTTGCATTCACTACTTAGCTTTTAGTAATTAGCTCATTTATTATCTCCTATAAAAACCCTTTGCTTGGAACAGCTTGAGGTTTGCTTATAATTCAAACTTTTCATTATTGTCTTTTTGAGTTTTCCTTAGTTTTTGTTTTGTTGTTATGGAGAGACTTTACATCCCTCTCTCCTCCTTCGTTGGGCCTCAAGCCGATGTCAGCAGGCAAGGAGGATTCGATCAACGGGTGAGCACTTGACTGCCAAATCGTTAGCCCACCTTCCTATAAAATTGGGAGCATGGGATGTTGGGGTAAAAGGCAACTGTCTATACTCAGTTTAGACCCTCTCTCCACGACAAAAGTGAATATAATCTAAGTAGTGAGCAATAGTGAACTTCTCGCCTGACAGGTCTAGGGAGGACAATGAGGTGTAGGTGTCATTATATGAAAGGTGTGTAGTTTCCATAAAAGAAGAGACAGAATAAAATTTTAGATGCCATGGACTAAAATAGTTGCAGAGGTACAGTGCCATTAGGCACAAGTGCCATGAAGTGTGGGTGTGAGGAAGAATAGAGATAGACAAATTGAGTTAGTTTAGTACAGCTAAAAGGCCTTGGCTGGATTACTTGAGTAGCTACACTGAGCTGCACTAAAGGTCTCAAAGTCCATTGAGCGGATAAAGGTGAATGTCATTGATCGAGTGAGCACATAAATAACCAAAAGTCGATTGATGCCCTAAAAGCCATTACATAAAACAAGGGTGTAAACAACTTAAAGCCCTATATCGGGAGACCACAACAAATCAATTTTTGTTTTGGGCAATCGAAAGTGGAATGGATCATAGCTGGTTCCATATCATGGCCAATGGGAGAAGAATCACCTTTTGTTCGCATTCTTTAGCCATGGCCCGCTTTAGAGGTAGGAGGTATATGACATGAAGAGTTTTAGCTACATATCACTAGCTTAGGATTATTTGCTTCTCGAGATATTCTACTTTTCTTTCTCATGTGGGAGTTGGAACTAATTCCCGTTTACCTACTTTTATCCATGTGGGGGGTTTAGAGAAATCTATATTCGGCCAAAAAATATATTTTTATCTTAATGGGAGCTTTAAGTATGGGTCTTTACGTATTTGTGGCGTGTAAGTCTGGTTAGTGTACTAGATCGTAGTGTAGAGAAAAGATGAAATGGGGTTAAGCATGGTGGGATTCCTCAGTAAAGAGCCTATTAGTTGGCCCATGAGCTACTAGCGGTAGGCCCACTGGCCTACAGTAATTGATTTTGCATAAGAATGAGCCAACTTGAAATTTAAACACTATGAAATATTTCTTTCTCCTTCCTCCAGTAAATTGTTGATTATTCTGAATTCTCTTTTTCAAATTCCGAAGGAATGAAGTATCAAGTATTTTCATATTTTAAAAACGATATACTTTGTTCAAGACAATATTTGGGTGTTATTGATTAAGCAATATGAAAGGAAATTCGGACTTTTGACGCTTCAAATTATCATCTTTCATAGTTTTTTTTTTTTTTTTTAAATTTATGATGCTCAGATAGTCTTCGTTTTTTTTTGAAAAAGGGTAAAATATATTAATGTCAAACAATTATATACATTGTAAAGAGCTTTTTAAGGATAAAGCTCAAGAACACTACAAAAGTTCATAGAGAACTGGATCAGAAAGATTGAAGGAAACTAGTACCCAAGGACATAGAGCCAATGACTGATACGATCATCAACAGGTTCCCCAAATTCCATGGAATCGGACTCTTTTGTTGGTGCTGCCTTGCGCACTTGTAAAATAATCATCTTTGTATGTTCTTTCCGAACAAGATTTGTGAGGAAACGACACTTATTGGTAGCTCCCAAACCACAAATATTCCATGAGAGGATCTGCATAAAGCCTTTGTCATTTTGGTAGGCTTTTTCGTGGATTTTTTTGGATGGTTGCTACAAGAGGTGCTCAAATTTGTAACATACTTTTAGGAGTTGATACGATGAGCGGCCTTTGAATCGATTTGTTCCTTTGAGGCTTTCCTCTTTTTATGAATATTCAATTCCTGTAGTTTACGATTGGTGGGGATGTAATCCTCTAGTGATCGTTGTTGTTTTTTCCCTCTATTACAGATAAACATGCTAAGGGTGATTGAGGCAACTTTCACTTTGGAGACTGATTTTTGGACATGAGTTTTGATGGAGATTGGATGGGGGGAAGTAGTTTCAGCTGTGGAGTAAGTGTGCAGCTCTTGAGATGCATGGTCTGTCAAAAGCGTCCAAAAGGTTAAGTAAGGGAGGTGGTTTCAGTGTTAGAGAGTGCTTTAGCTTTACAGGCGTATGCAATGTGAAATTTGGTGAGTGGAAGAGTGGGAGTAATATCTAAGATTGTACTTGGAGGATCAACGAAGGAAGATGCTTGTTGAGTTGGCTACTTTTGACTCTAGGTTGCAGGAGGATGCAGGGGGCCGAAGCCTTTTGTTTAGGGCAGACACGTGCAAGATGCCTATGTTTATGACAGATCCTATACAAGATGGTAATGTTTTCGTAATCCAAAGGTTTTTCCCACTCAATTCCTTCCATATCCAAAATGATTTGATCAGAAAGAGGATGTTCAAAATCAAGATTGATGCAGATCTGAGCATAAGTAAGGACTCCTAGATTCTTAGTGAACTTCGATGCTATGATGTATTCACCCAAGGCAGATCCAATCTTGTGTAGACTAGATTCTTGCCAGTATTTTATTGGTAACAATGGCAGCCTAACCAATACTGAGACTACACAGGGAGTTCTTCAGTGGGATTAAAGGAAAGGGGAATGTTTCATTTAACGGTCCTGAATTATTGTTAAACCAGTATCCTCCTTGAAAGGCCCTATCTCACTCATGTGGTTTTGAAGATGGCCATGAAGTAACCCTTGGACATCATAAGAATGTCCACAGTTCTTGATGGCTTCCACTTTGCTTGGATCTACAGCTTGAGGGTTTTGGGCCCTAGAAAGAGTCCCATGATGAGGGAATTTTCTTTGAGGAGCCAGAGGTAATTTTCTGTTTCATCCATGGAGAAAGATATCTTTGCTGGTATATCCCTTTTGAGATAACAGCCATTGATTTTTTGTTCAGGTAAAGAAGACTGATAGTTTGTTGAGCATGAGATTGTAAAAATTTCTGGAGATCTTCTTTACCAATGATAGGAATGTCAGTAGAATCTGCTGTTTTAAAGTTAGGGACAGTTACAAGCAGTGGACCTGAGGAGGCCATAGCCTCTATAAATTGAAAAAATCGGGCCAACAAGGATGTTCGATGACCAGTTGCGCAGTAAGGTAAGGAGATGACTAGGCATAGGCGTTGCAGATTCATAGGGCAATGGCTGAAAACTCAGACTTGATGATGTATTCGGAGAGCTTATCAAATATGCACCCTGCAGAGCTACAATCTCAGTGGCTGGCTCATTTTGTATAGGAGATTTTTCATCTTAAAATCCTCTTGAATGGATACCAAACTACCTCAAGACACCACCTAAATAATTCAGATTGTAACCAATTAGAATTCTAACTGATATTCCAAACTATATTAATTGGTTCATAAAGGGCATAGGAAGGATTTTTCAATTGCCAAATTATATTAATTTGTTAAAAAGGGTTTAGAGGAAGGATTTCTCAGATATCAATACCTCAAGATTATTCGATATCTTTTATGTGAAGTACTCTAGCTTTTTTACAGGTTTATCTGAACAACATTATGCAGTAGATTGTATACTCTTCCAAACTCTAGAATAAATATAGGAAATAATCATTGGATTGACAGAAATGGAGGAGTAATCATGGATAAAACATCCTGTGAAAGATAACCTCAACAATGTTAAGTCACCACATGGAATCCTGTCTCATTAGACATATTCCTTCCGAGCCATCTTCAGCATGCTAGAAATATTTAAGACAAAAACAATTTCTTCCCTGCAATTTTTAAGAAGAAGAGAATTGGAGTGTGAATGCCAATCATACATGCAAATATGTAATATGTCTTTGCCAATGTCAGTGGCATGTGATATATAAAGTTTCTTAGTTGGAGCTTAAATTACTAACAAAAACAGTTCTCTATATGCTAGTAATTTTCCTTCTCTTCGCATGCTGTATTTCAAGTGCTCTAACTGATGAAGTCTGCTCAGTCACCCTCAAGGCATCACACAACGACAAGTCGCCCACTTAATTTGCTTCAAATTTTTCCCATTCATCATATTTTTTTTTGTTATGTTGCAATTAGCTACCAAGAGGTGTGAATGTCAGTGGACTATACCATTTTGCAGCATGGTGATAGCAACATTTGGACCTTATAGAAGCACTCGAACACTAAAAGGCCCGCCCAAATCGTGAAGACGTTGATCCTAAACGACAATTAGTAGGCTGGCATAGATTACTTGCTTAGTTTCACCGAGTCCATCATGAGTATGATCTGATTTCCAAATACGGAACAGATGTGTTTACGAGAGATCTATGATAGCTTCAACTCAATGATTCAGAAGATGAAGGCCATTATTAATGAAAAGAGAGTAAGATCCTCAGGCAACTTTTACCAAACAAGTGTGTGTATTTCACATTGATTGGGGAACAAAATGACCACCCATTGACTTCTAGCTGCATCTCCTTTCCTTTACAATAGTACAGAAAACATGGCAACTTTCAGAATATAGCCTCTACAGATCAGTCTTGGCCCTCTTCAAGACAAGTACAAGGACGCTCATTTGTGATGTATAGAAAACATGGCCAAGGTACCACACACCTACAACCTTTTGCAATCAAAATTTTACCGCAGGTGATATTTGTGATTTTAAATTTTAGTTTTTCTTTATAAATTTTAATTTTACATTGACTTTGCCTTAGTACATTGCGATTTCATCCGAGCATAACTTGAACACATACAGCTTTATCCATTCAATTCAGTGTAGCTAAAAGGTGGCAAAAAAGGCCTAAGTGTTGGTCTAGTGCATTCCAACTTGCATCTTCTATCGCACACGCATGCAAAGTACAATGAAAAGGTGATAGAGAATTGAGATGTAGAGCCAAAGCATGTTGGCTTGGATGTTGCCATTGCCCACCTTTCATTACTCAACAAGGACCCTTCTTTGGCTTCCTAGGACCCACATAACATAGGTAGCAGCAATGTTAATGTTTGTGGTAGTTTCTAGTAAACCACATAATGATGATGATATTGATGCTCTCGATGGAGAGTAATACAATGATATTAACTAATTTTGATTTAATAATTTATATTTCTCATGACATATGGCATTCAACTATCAGTATTGATTTGTGGTTATTTTGTTTATTCTATGTATACTGTGTGGTCAGTTGCTTTTTCTTAGACTAGAATATTTATGGATTTAAAATTTAATATGTTTTTTATAAGGCCGTACCCATGCTATACCCAAGGCATTAAAATCGCCATACTGAAAAACCCAATTACTTGTAAACCAAAACAATCCAGTAACTTAAATATGGAAGAAATAGAAGAAAATATGAACCCATTTCATGTATAATTGATCGGATATGGAACATGCAGCTCCACCAACCAATAAATACAATGATTTTCTTCTTAAACCCAGTATGATTTCTTTCACAACCCTTTTGAGGCTGATGAGGTTATAGTGGGTCTCATCACACACATGGTGAGGATGACACCCTAGAAACCCTTAGAGAAATTCTAAATGAGTTGTAGGTTTTCAAGGGCGCAAAAGGAGGTTATGTTGAGAATAATCGAGTAGCTAGTAAATACATTGAATACTTTAATCATAGAATTATTTAATAAATGCAATATTTAAAAAAATTCGGTGGAAGGCCTATGGTGTAAAAACACCAAATCTTCTAAGGCTGTCCATTTGTCTTTTGTGCCAGTTCTGTAGCACTTTTGAGCGTTAAAATGATTTGGAGCTTGTTTGACAGCATTCACGCAAAGTGCCGCAACAGGGTAACCCAAGAGCACCTCAATGACCTAGTCTTTGTACAATACAATTGTCCTCTTCACATCAAAAATGTGGATGCATAGGAGTCTTGTGGCGTGATTGACTTGGAAGACATCAATTAATATCCTGACTAAATTTTCGGGGATGAGGAGCCCATGTTTATCGATGAGATCACTAATTTTGAAAGGGAGACAAGTGGTGGGAGATGACATATTTGTTGGTAAATTTATCCCTGAGAAGGGAGCTTTACCTTTTGGTTCGAGGGCAATGAGGAAGAGGAAGAAGTGAGAAAAAAAAAAACTTTTGAGGGATTTGTAAGAGGAAGAAGTGAGGAAAAAGTAAAACTTTTGAGTTGTTTGTAAGAGGAAGAAGTGAGGAAGTTTGTAATTTCTATGATGATGATCAATCATCATATGATATTTTGATTTGGCTTGTACTTTTTTCTCTTAATCTAATATAAAATAGACCTATGCGTTCTCTCACAAGTATTCAATAGCTTTGGACAAGTATTCAATAGCTTTGGACAAGTATTCAACATGTTATTTGAATGTTTTTAAGAACTTATATATATCTTTTATTTACCATGATATTTATGGTTCAAGATCAAGTCAAATTGTTGGGAAGTTGAGTTTTTGCAAGTCCAAATTTTTGATCTATGGTCCTATTGTCCCCTCAAAAAAGTTTCCTCCTTTTTCCAAGTCCGGACTTAGAAATTTTTGAGTTAGTGCCCTTTGAAAATGGTCTAATCTGATTTTTTTGATTTCTTGTTCT
Source organism: Taxus wallichiana var. yunnanensis (assembly GCA_018340775.1). Lineage (NCBI taxonomy): Eukaryota > Viridiplantae > Streptophyta > Pinopsida > Cupressales > Taxaceae > Taxus > Taxus wallichiana. Next base: position 348,539,697 of record CM031240.1, on the reverse strand, counting down.
TTCCAAGGGTCCAAGGATGTTTGTAACCTACTTCATCAGATGGGAAATTTCTTCCCCTTTCCAAAAAGGTAAAGAAGTTGATCTAACTCCTTATATTTTGCAAGATATGGCTTGGCGGACTTTAATTGCAGTTTTTGCCCAAGGTGGATTAGCAGAGCTGAGGAGGTTTCTTTGTCACTTTGCCTTTTCGGCAAAAAAGTGTAAAGGATGATGGCAGACCTGTGAGCCCGATCTAAGGCGGATAAAATAATGAAGTTTGAACCCCGCAACCAATAGAACGATGCCACGTGTCCCTGTTGACTAGTCAAAGCGAGATTCCAAGTTTTTAACCTTCGGGGTTCAAAGTAAAAAGTTTGACATGACCTCCGCAGTAATCAAAATGTGCCACATGTACACGGAGTGCGGGCCGGTGGAGGAGGTTGTGATTTTGAACCTTTTTCCAATAAAGGTTCAATATGTTCTAAATGAGGTCGCGAATCCGTTTCCAATCAAATGCTGACACGTGTCCTCTTCGAAAAGTCAAAATGGGTCATGGAGATAAAAGTGAAAATTTACCAAAATCCCAAAAAGTCGCGAAATGAAGGGAGCTCACTCGTGATCGCTCCAATCACCTTCTGCCACATGGATGGCTCAAATTAAAAGGCACAGAACGTGGATCTAACGGCCCACATTCAATCTAGCAAGTTTGTAACCATTTTGATTATGAAATTCTCTAGCATTTCCGCCATGGCCATTTTTCTATGATTTTGGAATCAATCGATGCAAAATGATTGAGGTTTGATTGTAAATGCTTCTTGGCTGCCCAGGAAGTTGTAATCTGCTCATGGCATGCTATTTCACGGGTTTTGTAATTCTTTGTAAGGGTTGGCAATCAAATTTTTGAAGATCGTAAATGATTTTCACGTCAGAGGAAAAAATAGATAGTCGCCATTATTCTAAGCTTCTCATTTCTGCAATTTTCTTTCATTGTGCGAGTTTCCACTTCAATTGCAATAAGAAAAGATCAATTTTATGCTCCTTTGATGGAGGATTCGATTGGTACTTTGTGACCAATGCGTTTTTATTGATCTTGTAGCTCTGGTTTGCAAATTCATATTCTTTCTTCCATTTAAATGCATGTTATGAACTTTCCAATCAATGTATGTAGGCTTCGATTTTCTACCTTCGTCATTGATTTCCTTTCCTTCATTCTCACTCCCCTTTCCCACTCTTAGACCACTTTCTGTCCTTACAAGCAATTACAGGCTTTGCCATAGGGTCAGTGGAGTGCCCCTATGGATCTCAAAGTTGAAAAACCACCTTTGAATCCACTTGATTCACATGCATAATACAATAGTTGCACCGTTATAAGTAGAGGGAATTAGATTCCCATAGTGTTGTTTTGAAACCCACAATTTGCCCTCGAGATAAATTTCCAAGCCACGCTTTTGCGCCCACCGTGGGGCAGATTTTACAAAGATTCGCACCCTAGAAATGACCACAAGGTCATTAAATACCATTAGAGCTTATTGAAAATTTTGAGATTTCTTGTGATCCACATGGATACAAGTCATGGCCCATGAAATCTATTTTGGGAAGTTGGCGTGCAGAGCACACAATCAACACCGAGACTTGCGCACCACACATCATCTATCTTTAGAGGATGGAATCAAAGCGCTTTTGCATGAAGATGATCCAAGAATAGAGTTAGCACTGTAGTTAACTATCAGAGATCTATAGATAGCACACTTGCATGTGTGGCTATGATTGTAAAAGGCACGTGGCTATTATTAGCATGCGACCTATTTTTGGAATAGTTAAGCGGTGAAGGGCAAGTCCCCACCTTATATATATGAGTTGAATCACTTAGTTAGTGTCTATTGAGGAGAGAGAGATCTAGATGTGTAGAGAGACCCAGATAGAGTTAGAGATATATATGTGTGTATGTGACTGGATAATTGTATCAGATCCATGCGCACATGACTATTATTATTGTATGAAGCTTCTGTATTAAGTGTTATGATAATATATGAAGAATATTGGCCAAACCAAAGTGTTATCTTGTATGTTCTGATCATTGCATGCTATTGATTCATTTATGATTAACACTTAAGCGTATTCATTCATAGATCTGGTTCTGTTATACACTGTGTGATGATGGATTAGTTCTTAAGTGTATGTCTTTGTTACTTCATCATGCTAACATCCTGCTACAACAACCCTAAAGAGGGACCTAGTACCTTTGCGCTTCGGGTGAGCACTCAACCTATGCTGAGTGATGTGCCAATGCGACTAGGTTATATCTGTGAATTCTAGGCTACATCATTGGTTTCGTTGTCGAGACCTCTTTTTCATTTGTTCCCAGGATGGTTCGCGATGAAGACATACCGGTTAACTTTGGAAAGTGTTGAAGAATGGATTCATGATCTAGAGGAAGAATACACACGAAGGTTTAGCATTGGATCTAGATTTAATGCATGCACTTGGGTAGAGTAGAATTTGTATGACAATTTGTATACGAGAGCTTCTTTACTATCTTTCCAGTAGAGTTGTATGAGTGGTTGACTACATATGCATCTAAACAGAATTGGAGATATCACACTTGTTTGGACACAAGAGGAATTTCAAGCACTGTATGATGTTGACTTGATCTGGACTCGTGCGGTAGATACGTGGTTTCATGGTGTTCTAAACAACTATATTCTGGAGTATTCAATATCGACTTATTCATGCCCAGAGGTAGCTGAATTCCGTTTTATGGTATCCTAAAGGGACATATTTGCAAGGTATTCCATTGGCGATCAAGATATTGATGGTAACGTTGAACTTGGAAGATAAACCTATGGCTAGCTAAAAACCTCCACGCACGGGGGCAGGAATAGGACTGGTGAAAGATGGAAACTTGGCAAGAAAAGGCAGAGGGAAGAGAGGTGGCTGAAAGTATGATGAGGCACGCAAGAGGGAAATAGAGAAGTATCATGATGTTTTAGAACAATGGATGGTGTTGTGGAGAGAGATGGCTCATGAAGGATTTGAAGCTCATGAAGAAGACGAAGAGCTAGAGCATCAGGAACTCCCCCATCTAGGAAAGCATGATAGAGAACCCTCTTTGGCCTCACATGGAAGTGCACCACAGAGATATGACCGGGGCCATGGGCGCACAGCATCTCGAACCACCCGTGACCTAGCCCTTGCGCTTGGTTTTCTAGTATCTAGTACAACAGGTGGACAACACTTTCATTTAGGAAGTAAGAGAGTGGAAGTTAAGTCAAAAAGCAAGTACATCAATGGTAGGATAGACAACTTCATTATTATTTGGGGGTACATTTTCAAGCGCATCATCTAGATAGAATATGAGCACGCAAAACGTCGGATTCACCTCTGAAGTGGAACTACTTCACAGACTGTAGGGGTTCAATATAGTACTACTATCGGAGCATATGGGAGTACATCTACAGGCCCTATTCCAACTTCAGGTGGAGGATCGGGAGGTATAGGTAGTTCTAGTTCTGTGGATCTGGTGGTTCTGGAGGTAGAGGAAATCCAGAGGTTCTGGATTAGGTGGACAAGGCCCACAACAACCTCAGAATATTTATATGGAGATGTCCCTTCATCTCTTGGAGTATAGGGGTATCAAGATGCTATGAACATGTTCATATGTGTGAAATATTGTGGCACGTGAAAGGTATCACAACTTCTGAGTGCAAGGCAAATTCAATTTGCTACTACATTACAGGTGCACGCGCACATAACTGGTATAGGAAGTTTGATCCCAATCAAACCTGCATTGATTATGCAACAATTAAAGATGCTTTCCTGAAAGAATTCCATATCCCAGAGTTTGAGTAGAAGAGTATAAGCACTTAAAGATATTAAGCAAGGCACTACTGAGAGTGTACGTGAGTATGATGCCCATTTTAAGACACTCTTATCAAAGCTCTCTTATGATATACATGCAAGTCAACATGCACAATGGTTTGTTGGAGGATTAATTACTCCATTTTGAAGGGCGTTGTCGCATAAGACTTATACTGATCCGTGTGAAGCATTGGAAGTAGCTTTACGTGCTGAGGTAGTTGGGAGTATTGATACTGGTGTTAGTCCATTCTTAGAGGCTCAGATAGCAGCTATGGCGAAGCAGTTAGAGAAATTATCAGCAAATTCAGCTCATGAACGTGCTCAGGATTTGTGTATAGATTGTGAAGTGGAAGGTCACACCAAGGATAGTTGTCCTCGCAGATTTGTACGTTCATTGTTGTTGACTGTGAGATTTTCCATTTGAATCATGACACTAGTCACTATCCTTTGCTACAACACGCGATCAGGAAGAATGTATCTTCTTTTTGTAAAATTTTTAGGTCCACGACCCATGATACTGAGGATTGTAGATTGATTGGCCAAATCCATGATGCCATTGATATTGGGGTTCGACAAACAAGTGTGGCTGATAATTCTAAAGGAAAGAATGAGCACCAGGATCGAGATTATAATCAAGTGCTATGACAGGAATGATGGGTGATTTGAAGGAGGTCATGGAAGAGGATAGGGATATCGAGGTGGATATGGAGGATGAGGCCGAGGTGGAGGAAGAGGTGAGTTCCCTCATGGAACATGTTATACATGCGGATCACCTAACCACTATAGGTGTGAATGCCCACAGAATATCTCTTGTTCATTTTGTGGAAAGGGACATAGTTATGAAGAGTGTCCGACTTGTATGAGCATCTCAGTAAGTAACACAAGCAAGAGAACAAAGGTGCAGGATGGTTAGGATCCAAAGCACATGGTAGAGAACCAATGGATGCCCAAGTTAACACCAGAACCCGAGGCAGTAATAGTGAAGATTACCACACGAGCTGAAGCGGCACGCACGCAAAAGAGGTATTGCACCAGAAACCAACAATCACTAGGGAGGAGGTTTTGCATGCTAGGTATCCAGATCCAACTCATCAGAAGGAAGTTTATCAAGAGACCATGGAGGTTCTTAGGAATCTTCAGGGTGAGATACAATGTTTAAAAGAGTAGTCTCAGAAAATGGAGCATAAGAAGGATACAAAAAGGCCCCCTCTGATATTGATGACATCAGAGAGGTATGTAGAATGTTGCACCAAGAGAATATTATTCCTTTATTGGGAAATTGGTTAAGGGGAATACTCCGTGCATGGGGAACTGAGACTGGAAGACAAATACTCCATGCAAATCTCCCTCCTGATAGCATTGACTATGAAAAGGAAATCACTTTGAATGTTGTTGTGGATGGTTGGTTGTTGAGCAACATTTTGATTGATACAGGTGTAGAAGTAAATGTACTTACATTGGATGCATGGGTACAAATGGGGAGACCTCCATTAGCAGCCATCATCTAATGTATTGTTCATGGAAAATAGACTAAGGCTACTCCCATAGGAGTTTTGAAAGATGCATCTATAACTATACAAGGGGCCAAGTTCACAGGAGATTTTGAAGTATTGCACTCATGCGAAGCAGATAACTTTCCAGCTTTGCTTGGGCGCCCTTGGTGTTATGCAAACAATGTTGATTTGAGGTTTAACAAGGGGTATATCAGCTTTGAGAACAAGGAAGAAAGGGTTATAATACCTTTGACAGATGGGAAGTCCATACCATATGTAGAACCTTTGAGTGAAGAGGACTTGAACAAAATTTATATACGCGCTATTCGGGACCCAGAGGTCAATGAGCCATCAAAGGAAGGAATCCTTCATTGGGAAGATTCTCAGTCTATCAGTGATACTACAAGTATTGCTTGTGATAATTGGGCTCACGGTACTTATGAACTGGTGGGGCACGAGGTGAAGCACGCATGGTTTCTTGTAAGAAGGGTTTTTGCTTATGTCAGATGTATAGGTCACTCAGTACCCTGGTATACTGGAGCGAAAGATCTGACTGTATTTTTACAAGCCATGGAGGTAAAATGGGCTGACCAGTTAAAAGAAGAGATATGTTAGCATATACCTTTGTGGATGGAAGTGCACTGGTGGGTGGTTCACAAGGATAATCTTCTGGAATGGGAAGAGATTGGGACACCTTATCTACTAGGTTTTCAAGAAACAATGCACCTACAAAGATTTTCCCTTATCATGGTGATCAACCTGTTCAGCATCACATTCAATAGTGTGAGAGACTCTGACAATAGGACAAGAAGCATTACCACCTTCACTTTGGGTGCATTGGTTATATTCTACTCTACAAGGTTGCGCACGTGCTTGGTATGTATATGCTTGAACTACATAGAGAAACTGAAATTGGTAGATTTGACTACAGGGATGATCCAAACTTTTGACTTCTTCTCGACCAAACCACCAGTGGACAAGGCATTGAGCTTTATTAAGTGCTTAACTATGGGAGATAGTGGGAAAATGGAGAGATCTTATTCAAGAATTATTTGGTGAGACAGAGACAGGGTGCACATTTTGAAGAAGAAGATGACTCCATACTACTTGAACGCTTCCTTTGAGAAAGAAAAGGGAAGTCTGGTTTACATAATTGATGATGAGGAAGTTGAGAACTTGGATGTTGATCATTCACATGGAGCACGCAAGGTCTTAGACAATGCAGATGTAGATATGTGCACATATCATGAACCCATGAAGACAACAAGGTGAATATTGGAACGGAAGTTGAACCTAAGGAAGTGATAATTGAGACTACTGGTCAGAATCAAAAGTGGCAAAGATCATAGAGTTACTTAGAGACTATGAGGACTTATTTCCAAGAGGGTACCATGAAACTTAAAGGTGTGCATAAATCACTTGAGAAATGAAGATAAAGCTTAAGGAAGGTGCGCACCCTATTAGAAAGAGACCTTATCGAATGAATCCCAATTTACGTGAGAAAGTAAAGGAGGAAATTGACAAGATGTTGAAATCTGGAATCATTCGACCCTTGGATGAGTCAGAATGGGTTAGTCCTATGGTGATAAGTATCAAGAAGGATGGTAGGATTCACATTTGTGTCGATTATAGGGAGTTGAATGCAACATGTGTTACAGATCCTTTTCCTACGCCATTCACAAAAGAGATATTAGAAGGAGTGGTCTGGGTGTGAGATATATTCATTTACGATGGGTTTTCAGGGTATCATCAGGTTAGGATTTCTCCTGAAGATCAAGAAAAGACCACATTTACTACTGAATGGGGAAGTTTTTCCTATACTGTGATGCCTTTTGGATTGAAAAATGCACCTGTTGTATTCTCACGGATAGTTGTTCAAGCATTCAAGGATTTTATTCACAACTTCTTGCAGGTCTATCTAGATGATTGGACCATATATGGGCTTATTAAAGATCATTGTGACAATCTACGCTTAATGTTTGAAAGATGTAGACAGTTGAGTATCTTGTTGAATATCAAGAAGTGCATCTTTGCTACACCTTTTGGAATACTATTAGGGCACATAATCTGCAAGGAAGGGTTACTGGTTGATCCAACTAAAGTTGCAGTCATTTTAGGCTTGAAAGCACCTACTAGTCAAAGTGAGGTGCGCGATTTTTGGGTCACACAGGGTATTATAGAAATTTTATAAAAGGGTATGCCAAAGTTTGTCGCACCTTTGGAAGAGTTACTCAAGGGGAAAGGTACATTCTATTGGGGAGAATCATAGCAACGCACATTTGAGATATTGAAGGAGAAACTTACTACCGCACCTATCTTACATTTTCCTTCATGGGATAAACCTTTTCATGTACATGTGGATGCCTCTGGCATGGCCATTGGTGCACTGTGTTAGCTCAACCTGAGAAGGTATAATAGATCATCCCATTTGTTTTGCTAGTAGAAAGTTGACCCCTGCTAAACAAAATTATACCACTATAGAGCGTGAAGCTTTGTCCATGATATATGCCTTACACAAATTCCGACAAGTATCTGTTAGCCACACCATTTGTGTTTTATACAGATCACATGGCATTGAAGTATTTGGTGAACAAGCCCATCTTACAGGGGCACATATGTAGATGGATACTCTTATTCCAAGAGTTTGACTTTACAGTTGTGGTGAAACTAGGGAAAAGTAATTCGGACCGGATCACTTGTCTAGAATTCAATCAGGTGAAGAAGCAAAACAATAGAAGAGACCATGCCTGATGCACAATTGTATAGGTTATAACACGCACCATCATAATTAGAGGACATTGTTGTCTTTTTAAGGACTGGTATAAACAGGAAGGCATGAAGGCTTTGGAGAAGAAACAACTTGCTATATGCGCGACACCATTTATGTTAATCAGTGGTGACTTATACAAGTTAGGCAGAGATGAAGTGTTACATCATTGTGTATTAGAGCATGAACGCAAGGATATAATGGAGGAAGCACATGGTGGTATTGCAGGTGGCCACTATGCAGGTGATGCTACAATGGCATGAAAGATCTTACTTGCTGGTTTATGGTGGGAAACATTGTATAAGGATTGTAAAGAGTATTGTAAGGCATGTGACCATTGTCAGCATCTAGGTCGACTAGGCCAAAGGGGATGAGATGCCTTTACGACCAATTACAAGTGCAAACCATTTGAGAAATGGGCTATTGACTTTGTAGGGCCTATTTCACCAGCCGCGTGTAGGACTGGATCACGCTTATATCATTACTTGTATAGATTATCTTACAAGATGGGCAGAAGCAACACCTACGAAGGACTGTACAATGGCTACAATAGCTAGGTTTTTATGGGAGAATGTTCTTACAAGGTATGGATGTCCTTTAAGTTTAACAAGTGATAGGGGCACACATTTTTTGAATGAGACAATCAGATTATGTTAGATGAGTTTATGGTTGCACACCATAAGACTACACCCTATCACCCTCAGGAAAATGGAACTACTGAGGCTTTCAACAAGATTCTGAGCCAAACATTGACCAAAATTTGTGATGTTGGAAGAAAATATTGGGATGAAAAAGTATCTGCTATTCTTTGGGCTTACAGAACGACATATAAGAGATTGAACAAAGCCACACCGTTTCAATTGGTGTTTGGGGTGGAAGCTATTCTTCCTATAGAATTTATGTTACCTTCTTTGCGCATTACGTGCGCTAGAGGTCTAGCTGATGAGAAAGCTTTGGAAGAATGGATTGAGAAGATGGTTCAACTGGATGAGCACCGAGCCATAGCACGGTGGAGTCAAAAGCAAGAAAAATCATGGCAAAAGCATGGCATGATAGACATATCAGGGATAAGAAGCTTGAGGTTGGACAAATGGTACTTTTGTATGACTCTAAGTTTTTGCGCCATCCAGGAAAGCTTAAGGTACATTGGTTGGGGCCATATGTTATTACTCACATACTTGAGTCAGGCGCTTTCCAGTTAGAAGCACTTGATGGAACACAACTTCCCGGTTACTTTAACGGGAGTAGGTTGAAGCCCTACTATAAATAAGTCTTCTTGGTGTTTGTAATAAGGCAATGTATTTCCAGATAGATTAGGTTTCCATTTTTGCATTTCCTTAATGTATTTCTTTCATCATCACTATGCTTTGTCAATTTAGTTCTTGTTTTTGTGTAATAAGCACGCTTTGCATGCATGAAGCTAACTACAATATGAAGCATGTTGATGCACAGAGGACTGCACATACTTTTAGTGTGGGGTGGATTGTTGGTGATTCCCAGGTATAATGTTGTGAAGATTGGAAGTTATAATGTTGCGACGTTGAGGAAGTAAGCTGCTAAGGGTGATTCACAAAAGATTGCTTCTCAAAAGTAACCAAGGATGGAGATGAATGAAAGGAAAGTATAACGTGAGGTAAGTGGTGGCCATGATAACTACCAGGAGAAGGTGCAGTGACGAGGTACTTGGGTGCTAGAGCACGCGCTGAAGAGAAGTCTATGACCAGAAGGTAGGAAGGCACGCTAGAAGGTTATAGCTATGGTGTGAAGATGTACCATGTGAAATGACAAAATTGGGCAATAAATGAGGAAATATTTGGTAGGTGGAGGAGCAATTAATGCATCAAAATTTGAAAATCTATATAAGGATGGGATGCGAGTTCATTTTTACCTTTTGCAATTGTGAGTATTCGAGAAAGAGTTAAGTGCAAGAGCCAAGATGATCGATTCAAGGTGCGAAGAGCGTGAAACCAGATGTGAGAGGAAGCTTTGTGTGCTTAAGAGCTTGGATCCCCAGGTGAGGAAGGGTTTGAAGGAAGCAGAGAAGACAAAGGAGAGCTAGGGCACGTGGTTTCATGATTTGAGTTAGGGCACACTTACGCATCGAGCTAGGGTTTGATTCACCATTAACAAATACATAGAAGGTGTTTAACAAACAATTGCAAGGTATAAATGGCTCCCAAGAAGGCAAGTAGAACAACAACAAAAGGAAAGAAGAAAGTAGTGGTGAGGAAGAAGAAGAAATGGCTCCCGAGAGCAATTTTTTTGAAATGCAGTACCCAGAAGGGGTGATTGTCGAGAAAGAGTGGGAGTCACACATACGAAAGAGAAAAGTAAGTGAATATAATCATAAGACCTCTGATAATAAAAAGGAACTTGATGCCCTACTTATGACAAGAACAAATAAGCGCACGGCGGATGATGATATGCCAGTTTACGATGATGCAGGGAAAAGTTATTAAGGAGGACTAGAGTATACCAACTCTACGAGCTTCCGTATTTTGGGAAGTATGAGCCATTATACCGATGGTTGATGAGTAGAATACATGAAGACTTCTTCTACTTTGCAGGAAGAAGGGTAAGAATTTCATCCACACTTATATCATCAGTGTACAGGACTGAAGGCCTCAGGAGAGGATATAAAGAATGACTTAGCAGATAAAGTTGCTATCTTGGAGACCCATCACAGAGTTGGGGTATATGAAAGGTCCACATGGAATGGACATTGAAAATTGAAGAACTACCCGGTGGTGAAGGCAGACACTTGGTCACAAAGTTGAATGACCAAGAGTAGGTGGTCACAAGTAAACACCATGTGGTTGCACATAGCAAAGCGCATGGCAGAGGGAGTTGTATACAACATTGTAGGCTACATTGCAGAGGAGATTGTAGAGAAGTGCGCACGGGAAAGAAAATAAGCTTTGGCACTTTGTCCTTATCTATCCTTAGTATTTATGGAGATCGGGGTACCAGATGGACCCAAGGATAAAGTATGGGAGTACCCCATGGAGAACAAATCTCCAGCTGAAAGGTTTGACAAGTATTTATGCAAAGGATCCATGATGGATGATGTAAAATAGAGGGTGGAGATGTGGTACGATAGGCTCCATGTGCCTTCAAAGAGGAGTGGCGCATACCTAAGGAACTTCCTTCTGGTATTGGGAAAGTAGGTTCAATTTGTTGTCTATCAACATTTCTGCATCACGCACTTCCCAATGATAGATGGAGCATGGAGCCCATGGTGTAAACTACCTTATGCCTTCACAACAAGGTATTTTTAGGCATCCATTCATAGGTTCACAGATACAAAAAGATTAATATTTAATGTAGACAAGGTAGATTGTGACTACCATACTCAGGAAAAAGTATGTATATCCAGGTGGAATGCATACAATGAGACTATTCTTTCGAGGTATTGAGCATCAAGCCGTAAGTCTCAGCCATTGGTGACATAGGGGCAACACTTATATACATGCAAATAAGCCAAAGATGGAAAATAATAAATATGTGGAGAATGAGTTCACGCTCCTGTGGGCCGCCAAGGGGAAACATACATTGAGAACATCCCAAGACCTAAGCCATCAAAACCATTCAAGTTGATGATGAAGAAGATGAAAATGAAGATAATGGGGGCTTAGTGTAGAGGAGAAGGTAGCCAACTAGGAAAGAAAGAGGCTGAGTGCACGTGGTACTCCACCAAGGAAGGAGGATGAACAAGAAGGCACTGAGGAGGGACAAGAAGATCAAATATTTAAAAAGGTGTTTAAATGCACAAGGACGCAAACCCTCAGCTTGTGAGAAAGTCACCGCGCCTCTCACCAATAAAGGAACCTACCGAAGAAGAAAAGACGAAGGAAGTTGAAACTAGATGAGGAGGCAAGAATCAAGGGAGAGCACGCATGCATCTCCAACTCAACATGAAATGAAACAAGAAAGAGCCCTAGGATATGGGAGAAGAGTAGCAAGAGGAGGCCAAGAATGAAGAGGTAAGGAATGAAGAAGGAGAGAAGGAAAAGTCTAAAACAAACCTTGATACCACATACAGGCACCTAACCTCGAGGCCAGAGTACCAAAAGGGCCAAGGATAGGTAGAGCACATGAAGAATATAGTGCACCATTGATGGGATATGTTGAAGATAAAGAAAATATTATCCGAGCCCGTTTCTAGAGCACAATCACGCGTAAAAAGGATTTATATGGTTGGGAGCTCATGGATGAAGATATGGCAACAGTGCACACAAGAAAGCAACTATCCTGGTCAATGCACACACACATGGATGAGCCCGATTTTGATGTGTGCGAGGAATCTTGCATGTCAAGAAAATTGAGAAAAGCACCATAGGCTAGGCACATAACAGTAAAGCCAACTGTTATGTCAATGAACAAGTGAGTAACGTGCTTGTAAAAGTGTCAGCAGAGGTGGCAAGGTGAAACATAGACAAGGCCACCACGATCAAAGCACTGCATAAAGAGCTGGAGGAAAAAGATAAAGAAATAACACTCTACAACAATAGAAAGACTTGACTCAAGTGAAAGTATGATACTTTCGTAAGTATGGCGGAAGAAATTGGGGACTATGTGATGAAAGTGTGCCCATTTGGAGTCAAGAGTACCAGAATCTTTCATTCAGCAATGCACTATGTAAATACTTTGGTAAAAATGGTATTAGAAGATGAAACTATAAGAATACCATAACAAAAGAATGCTGAGGAGGACGCGAAAGGGCTAAGGCAGTAGTGGCACATGAAAATTACAGCATATGAGGGCCTACTGCAAGTGCTCCAAGAAGAATTAAAAGGTAGACCATGCCTTGAACATTTACACAGCCCCAGAAGTGCTAATTCAAATCAAAACCATGGATGAAGACAACGAAGTGCACAAGGCAATGAAAGATGAGACCTTAGGCCACCAAAAGATTAACAGTTGTGAAACAAAAGCGTGAGGCCTTGGCAGCAGCACAACAACCACACAAGGAGAGGTTGGATGAGCTTGGAAAACTCATTGCCGGAGTATGGATGTGCTAGAAGAAGCACATACTTCAATGTCCACCATTATGTTGGTATTGAAGAATGAAAAGGTGAAGTGACACAGATGAACTGGAGTCCATTGTTGTGGGTACACCAGAAAAAAGGAAAGGCACTCACCGATTGGAAAACATTAGAGGCTGAAATAAGAGAAATATCCAGAGATGATACTTCATGGTGGATCAGAAGAGCCTTGAAGCCTGAAAATTCTTTTATTCTTTCCAATTCTTTGTGTATGATTTATTCAACATTCTTTATTCAACATTCTTTATTCAGTTTTGGATATAACCATTGTCGGGTGACAATGAGATTAGTGTGGGGTAATGTTGATCAGAGAAAATACTTAGCAGAATTCACACATAGAGTTCACGTGAAGAGCAGGCCAGATTCAAAGGCACGGAAGGATAGGAATAACCGGCGCGCGGAAGGACAAGTTCAGTATTTAGGACTTAGCCATTTTTGGAGCATGAAGTCTATTTTGGGAAGCTAGTGTGCAGAGCACACAAACAACACCGAGACTTGCATGCCACACATCATCTATCTTTAGAGGATGGATCAAGCAACTTTTGCATGAAGGTGATCCAAGAATAGATTTAGCACTTAGTTAACTATCAGAGATCTATAGATAGCACACTTGCATGTGTGGCTATGATTGTAAAAGGCGCATGGCTATTATTAGCATGCAACCTATTTCTGGAATAGTTAAGTGGTGAAGGGAAAGTCCCCACCCTATATATATATATATATATATATATAGTATATGAGATCACTTAGTGTGTTGAGAGAGAGAGAGATCTAGATGTGAGAGAGACCCGTAGAGCTAGAGATATATATGTGTGTATGTGACTAGATAATTGTATTAGATCCATGCGCGCATGACTACTGTTATTGTATGAAGCTTCTGTATTAAGTGTTATGATAATATATGAAGAATATCACCCGAACTAAAGTGTTATCTTGTATATAAAACTACATAGGGTTTACTCAAAAACCTAATCTAACTTTCCAAGGAGACAAGGTAAGAAGATGCATACAAATAAACCTAAACTAACAAAGGTGATGCACCGAGGAATGAAGAACATCCGTCTTGCCAATAAACACAAACCATTAAAATGTAATGCAAGATCATGCACAGATAACCAAATTTGCAGTGAAAGATCAGGAGGATGCAAATGAACATAGAGAGGGTTGAGAATCATCCATAGACATGCATTATTTTCTCCAAAGATTGATATACTACACTACAAAATTCCAAGAGGCAAAGTTGCATTACAGTTTTAGATGGGAGGTTTGAACTCCACAAACTCACCTGCCAAAGAGAAGAAGGGAGGGGAAAACAAGAATGTCCAACCTTTAGAAAGAATCCCCTCCTTACAATTTATAGGAAGAATGAGAGAGAAAAGAGAGAGGAATTCCAAATCTACCCCAACCACCTCCAAGTTGCATTTAATTCATCTCATTATGGCGGTAGGTGAGGACCTTAGCAAACCCAAAAAGTGGCGAATTGTATTTTACATTTTTGAAGAACTTTTTCTCACCCAATTAAAGATATCCAATTCGTAGTTGGATAGAGGACCTCGTAAGCTTTCTGAAAAGTCCAACCTTGTGTGAATCCGAGCTCCTTGTGAAAAGTTATGGCCATCTGAATATCTGCGCCAGGGTTTGCTTTCTGTCGGGTGTCAACGCTCAAAATGTTGCGCCTCTTGAAGATGCACCTCGGCGCATCCATCCTTATGTCGACATACTCTTACGTGTGCCATAGGCGCTGAAAATGTGGTGTCGACACTTTGTGTTGTGTGCCTCAAACCTGTGCCATGGGCGTGAATTTTTCCATGTCGACACTCTATGTTGTGCGCCTCCAACCTGCGCCTTGGGCGCGAATTTTTCCATGTTGACACTCTGTGTTGTGCACCTCAAACCTACGCCATGGGCATAAATTTTTCCATGTCAACACTCTATGTTGTGTGCCTCAAACCTGCGCCATGGGCGCAAATTTTGTCATGTCGACACTCTATGTTGTGCGCCTCAAACCTGCGCCATGGGCACGAATTTTCCATGTTGACACTCTATGTTGTGCGCCTCAAACCTGCACCATGGGTGTGAATTTTTCCATGTCGACACTCTATGTTGTGCCTCAAACCTGTGCCATGGGCATGAATTTTTTCATGTCGACACTCTATGTTGTGCGCCTCCAACCTGTGCCATGGGCGTGAATTTTGGCGTGTCGACATCTTCTTACCCGTGCCTTTCTAGTTCCGGGCGCATCCATTTTTGTGTCGACACTTTTTTATCTGTGCCCTTCCGGTTGGCAACGCAATAAATGTCGAGGGGTTTGAGTTTCTTTGATTTCTATATTCTTCTATTTGTCTATATCTACCTAGGGGGAAGATATATACAACTACTTCATCATGCTAACATCCTAATCCGCAACCCTAAAGAGGACCTCGTACCTTTGCACACTTTGGGTGAGCGCTCAAAGATATGCTTGATTGATGTGTCAATGCGACTAGGTGATATCTATGAATTCTAGGCCGCATCATTACTTCATACCTAAGGGAGGCTATTTGGCATAATAGGCGAGTATAAACCATTACTATTTTTCTTCAGGATCTTGGACAAGAAGAAGAACTTGGTCGTGAGTTGGAGGAGCAAAGACATATTTTGGCACCTCGAGAAGACCATTAGTCATCAAGTCGGGCCGGGTGATGTAAGGTATACCCGAAAGTTGAGACAAGGAGGATATATTGATCCTACTTTTGACGAGCTCAAGAGGGAAGAACAAGAACCGAAAAGAAAAGAAGAAGAGGTGCGAGTTCCATTTGAAAGAGAAGAAGAGATTAGGGTTCAATTCGAGGATATTGAAAGACTCTAAGCAAGCGGTGGAAAGAGAAGAAGTAGAAAGAGAAGTAGCCCTAGATGATCAAGAAGCCAAACAAAGAGACAAAATGGATGCTAATGAATGCAAAGCACACAGCTCAAATGTGCCATGGGGTAGGAACACCGGCCCACTTGATCTCCCACGAATACTCCATGATCTTCCCAGAGGTTCAAGGAATAATTTCCCCAAATTCAAAGAAGATGGCTCCCAACTACCTGAGGAACATGTAGTAGCCTTCATCATAGCTTGTGGTGTGTTAGGTGTTGAAGATGAAGATGTATCAGTCATAATTTTCGTGGAGTCACTCCAAGAAAATGTTGTTGAATGGTTCTACATGTTACCCCCAAGATCTATCACAGGCTGGGATGATATAAGAATTGCATTCGAACATAGGTTCAAGAGCACTGAATATTGCCAAGACCTGCTAGTTCAACTGGTTCAGATGAAGAAAGAAGTCTCTAAGTCCATAAGATATTTCATTGCAAGGTTTGACAGATTAACGAGAAGATTCCTAGAAGATGTAGTCCCTCTTGATAACAATTTGAGGAGATTCTTCATCAGTGCCTTGCCATCGGAAGTTGGTTTCTTCCTTAGAAGAGACCAACCAAGGAAATTGAGGGAAGCTCAAGACTCTCCCATTGAAACTAATGATGATTTAATCCTTTCAGGAAAGGTGAAGGGCCCAAGTGGAAAGAAAAAAGGTCAGAGTTCTAGTTCACTCACAACAAACCCCATGTTTCAACAAATGGCCAATGATCCTGGTTTGCCTTAAAGAAGCAAATCACACAAATCACTATGAGGAAAAATCCAAGAAGACCAAAATTTAATGATAGGCGCAGATTGCACCACCTCCCTGCCAGCTTGCTCTTGAAGCACCACTAGTCAATGCGGCCTGTGATGTAAGAGAGGAAGTTGAAGTTGATGAGCCCGAAGGAGATGATGAAGAAAACTATGAGAGCTACCTAGAAGTTGAGGAGGTCGATATGCACAATGGCCTGTTCGAATTCATTGATGATGATGAAGAAGAAGAGGAGGAAACACCAAGTTTTTCATGCGATGTTTTGACCAGAACATAGTCCAAGAAGAACACTCCATCCTCGATGGCTGTGAAAGAGAAGAAAACCAAAGAAGTTTCCACTTCTGAGGTCGCACCAAAGAAGATTATCAACAAAGGTTCTCCCTTGCCGCCCTCCATGGATTCAGCTAAATAAAAACTAGACTTGGTCACTGTCAAGGATCGTGTTGTCATACCAAGTAAGTCTTTTGCTTCTTCTTCCATTTCTGTAGTTATTAAGAGTACTTCCCCTTCCATTGGAGTCTCTGTTAAAACACCCATAGTTTAGCCAAAGATTGTACCTCCATCCTCTATTAAACCGACTACTTCATCTTTAAAAGAGTATCCATCATCCAAAATGTCCAAGGTTCCTTCAAAGCCCTTACCATGCAAATCCTCTTCCACTTCAGAATATCCTCCTCATCCAATATTGCCCCATTTGATTTTATAGAACACGCAAGTAAAACCAAAGTCCAACTTTCTGAGATAGAATACTTGCAAATGCACCCTCCCCAATTTGATAGATTTATTAATGCAGTCCAGGGTAGTAGCTCTATATCTTCAAGTTCCACTTCTAAAGGAATCCTTCCAACACCATCCACACCTCCATCTCAAAATATGTTAGCTCTTAGTGCTGCCAAAACATCTAGAGTTGAGCCTTTTTATTTGTCTCTCCTCATAAATGGTTTTGAGTTGAACAACTGTATTATTGATTCCGGAGCTTCTGATAACGTAATGCCACTCAAAGTTGCAAATTCCCTTGGCTTAACTTTGAATAGAGTAAATGGAGCATGTTATTCCATGGAATCAAAACAAGTGCCGCTGATTGGAAGAATAAAAGATGCACAAGTAACTTTGGTTGATTTCCCTGACAAGAAAGTTCTCCTAACTATCTTGGTGGTGGACATCCCAACATCCTTTGGCATGCTTTTGAGCAGAAGTTTTTACAGAGATCTAGGTGGAGAAATTAAAATGGACTGGTCATCTACTACTATCCTAGTCAAAGGTGAAATGAAGAGGTTGCTTCCTGTTAGAAAGATGAAATTCACAGTAAATAAGTCTGATGATCCAAGAGCTAACATCCTTCTTCAAGATTTTGAGTTAGGAAATTACTTCCTTATGTCACAAAAAGATGAAAACCTGCCACTTCTCATGGAGGAAGAAGAAGATCAGATATGGATAATGGAATTTGATGGCATCCATTCAAGAGTAGGTTCTAGAGATGGTGTTGTTCTATATCCACCTTCCAAGGAAATGCATCCTTTTGCTTACAAACTTCATTTTGACAACACTAATAATACAATAGAATACGAAGCCCTTCTTTTGGGTATGAGTGTTGCAGAGGATATGGGAATCAAGAAGCTGAGATGCCTTGGCGATGCAGAGGTAATAGTGAAGCAAATCGACAAAGAATATCAAGTTAAGAACCCAAGGCTCAGACACTATAAAAATCAGGTTTGGGGCTACATTGAATCATTTGATGCTTTCTCTATTGAAGCCGTTCCAAGAGCACAAAATGAAAGGGTAGATTCTCTTGTTGTGTCAGCCTCTTTATTGACACCACATCCTTCCTTTGGAAAGGATAAAATAAGCATTGAGATGGTGTTCAGACTAAGTGTACCTGATAATGCAAATCATTGGCAAGTCTTCAATGATGATAATCAAATTTTGAGCTTCTTAGAGAAAAGAGATAATTTCAATAATCTCTTCTTTGAAGGAAGTGTCAATCCTCATCGAGAAGTTGTTACTGAAGAAGAAGTTGATGGAATTGATGAAGTTGATGATGAGGGCGTGATCAGATTGAAAGGCAACAAAATTCCCAAAGGCTTGGTCTCTTTGGAAGATCTGTTTGACAAGCATGACAGATTCATTCAAGAGAAGGAGAAGTTATCTTCTTGGTGTCCATCTGACTTTGAAAAGGAAAATATTGGTACTTTTGAAGATCCAAGGATGGTAAACATTGGAAAATGCTGCTTGCATGAAGAGAAGAGAAGGTTTGTTGCTCTATTAAAAAAGTATTATGATGTTTTAGCTTACTCCTATGAAGAACTCAAGTCTTTTCAACCAAAGGAAATACATCATTCCATTCCTTTGAAACAAGGTGCTAAGCCCTTCAGGAAAAAGAAAAGCCCTATAACCCAAAGGTTGTTGATATAATTAAGGAGGAAGTGACCAAGATGTTGAATGCTAGAATCATATTTTCCATTCACCACTCAACATGGGTGGAAAACATTGTGCCAATAAGAAAGAAGAATGGGGAGATAAGGATATGTGTTGATTCGGAATTTAAATCAAGCTTCACTCAAAGAAAACTATCCTCTACCAATCATGGATCACATTTTGCAAGCAATCACTGATCTAAGATGCTCTCTCTGCTTGATGGTTTTTCAGGGTACAACCAAATAAAAGTGGCAGAGGAAGACTGTAGTAAAACAACATTCACAACTCCTTGGGGCACTTTTGTGTACATTAGAATGCCTTTTGGCCTAATCAATGCATGATGAACATTCCAAAGAGAAATGGACCTGGTCTTCAAAGATCTGAAGTAGTGCATTATCATTTATCTTGATGATCTCATGGTATTTTCAAAGAAAAGGGAAGAACACATCTCTCATTTGGAGCAAGTTCTTGCAAGATGTAGAAAACACGGTATATCTTTGAATCCTAAGAAATGCATTTTTGGGGTCACCGAAGGCAAGTTGCTGGGGCACATCGTGAACAAGCATGGAGCACACAATGACCCCGAAAGAGTAAGAGCTATTCAAGCACTATCTCTTCCAACAAGCAAGAAAGGAGTGCATTCGTTCTTTGGGAAGGTAAACTTTCTTCACCGCTTTGTTCTTGAGTTTTCTGAGATGACAAAGCACATCACCTCCATGATGAAGCCTCAAGCAAGTTTTAAATGGAGCCATGAAGGAAAAACAACATTTCAAGAGATCAAGAGAGCTATTGCTAAAACTCCAACTCTTGTATCTCCAAATTTTAACAAAGAGTTCATTATGTACTGTTATGCCTCAGAAAATACTCTCTTTATTGTCCTTGTTTAGAAAAATGATGGAGGTTTGGAAGCCCCCATTACTTTCATGAGTTGTCCTTTGAAGAAGCACGAGCTCAACTACAGCCAATTGGAAAAACATGCGTATGTGGTGGTAAAGGCTGTGAAGAACTTCCACTTCTACATTCTAAATTCTCACACTGTGGTGATGGTTCCTGGAAGTGTGATCAAATCCATTTTAACACAACAAGATCCCGAGTCAAAAGAGGGAATTGGATTGCAAAGACTCAAGAATACGACTTGGAGATTCGGCCCTCTAATCTGGTAAGAGGAAATGGTTTGTGCAAATTGATTTCCAAGGATGAAGCTCTCAACGCTCAAAGACGTTGGAAAAGATGGAAATTGTTTAACTTTCCTAGAAGACTACCCGCAAGTTCTCTTTGTAACCACTACTGATGAGTGGTATGTAGACATTGCTTTCCTCGCTCACGTATGGAGAATGTCCCTCCCATCTAGATTACAAGAAAAGAAGAATTCTCAAACTGAAAGCAACCAAGTACGTGATCTGGAATCATGCACTCTATAAGAAAGGAATGGATGGTTGTTTCCTTTGATGTGTTGATAAAGAGCAGCAAGGAAAGTTGCTTAAATCCTATCATGACCAAGCATGCGGTGGACACTTCTTAGCAATGGTCACTGCCCACAAAATTATCAGAGGTAGATACTATTAGCCTTCTCTTTTGCTAATACTCGAGTTGGGTTTCCAAATGCATACCACTGTCAACAGTGTGTTGGAAAACCACAGTTAGCTGCATTGCCTCTCAAGGCTGTGATTATTGAAGAGCCATTTCAACAATGGGGGTTGGACTTTATTGGTGTGTTATATCTACATTCAAGTGTCTGGAATACCTATGTACTCATGGCCACGAGACTAATTCACCAAATGAGTGGAAGCCATTCCAACCAAACAAGCTAGCTCGAGGTAGTATGCGCTTTCATTAAAGAACACATCATTGTCCATTTTGGAGTGCCTCAAAAGATCGTTGTAGATAATGACACTTATTTCTCTTCAAGAGAATTGACATAATTATGTTATGGCTTTGGAATCTCTCTAGCACATTCTTCCGATTACTATCCACAAGGAAATGATCAAGATGAGTCAAGTAACAAAAACATTGTGACCATTGTTCGAATGCTTGTTGATGAGAACCGAAGGAATTGGCACAAGAGGTTGTATGATGCATTGTGGGCTGATAGGATCACTCCCAAGAAGGCCATAGGTACATCAGCTTTTCAGTTGTTGTATGGAGTTGAGGCGGAGATCCCTATCACCATTGAAATGTCAGCCCTCAAGTTGCTTCATTCGGTGGAAGATGGCCAATACAAAGACTCCATTGACAAAAGATATTTTTTCTTAAAAGGCTAGAAGAAAGCAGATCTCAGGTGGTTGATAAGATCAAAGAACATCAGCTGAAAGTGAAGAGGCTCTTTGAAAAAAGGACCAAGGCAAGAGAGTTCAGAGTTGGAGATTTTGTCCTTCTTAGGAACAAGAGAAGAGAACCAAAGGGCAGTCATGGAAAGTTTGATTCTTTGTGGTCAGGACCTTTTAAAATCCATGGAACTTGTGGTGAGAATGTTTTTCTCTTATCATACTTGGATGGAACTCCATTAGGATTTCCTAGAAGTGGGCAATATTTGAAACTTTATCATCATTGAAAGTGAGTTTTCCCTCACCTTGTAACATATTTTTGTTTTTCCCCTTTTCTGTTGTGTGTGTTTGTTTTCCCCTTTCTGTTTTGGTGTGTTTTTTGTTGTGTGTCGTCTTCTTCCTTCTTTCTTTCCTCGGAAGTTGTACATGACTCTGCAAGGCCCAATGGATAAGGCACTGGTCAACATTATATGTTTTTAATCTTAAGATTCTGGATCCTCATGCCATGTTTTCTCCCTGTTCAATCCATGTCATGTCCCCAAGCTAGAGCCACTATTGTCCCCTCAAAATGTTTCCTCCTTTTTCCAAGTCTGGACTTAGAATTTTTTTAGTTAGCCCCCTTTGAAAATGGTCTAATCTGAGTATTTTGATTTCTAGTTCTTTCCAAGGGTCCAAGGATGTTTGTAACCTACTTCATCAGATGGAAAATTTCTTCCCCTTTCCAAAAAGGTAAAGAAGTTGATCTAACTCCTTATATTTTGCAAGATATGGCTCAGCTGGACTTTAATTGCAGTTTTTGCCCAAGGCGGATTAGCGAGCTAAGGAGGTTTCTTTGTCACTTTTCCTTTTCGGCAAAAAAGTGTAAAGGACGATGGCGGACCCGCGAGCCCAATCTAAGGCGGAGAAAATAATGAAGTTTGAACCCCACAACCAATAGAACGATGCCACATGTCCCTATTGACTAGTCAAAGTGGGATTCCAAGTTTTTAACCTTCGGGTTCAAAGTAAAAAGTTTGACATGACCTCCATAGGAAATCAAAATGTGCCACGTGTACACAAGAGTGTGGGCGGCGGAGGAGGTTGTGATTTTGAACCTTTTTCCAACAAAGGTTCAATATGTTCTAAATGAGGTCGTGACTCCGTTTCCAATCAAATGCTGACACGTGTCCTCTTCGAGAAGTCAAAACGGGCCAGCGGAGATAAAAGTGAAAATTTGCCAAAATCCCAAAAAGTCACAAAATGAAGGGAGCTCACTTGCATGATCACTCCAATCGCCTTCTGCCACATGGATGGCTAAAATTAAAAGGCACAGAACGTGGATCTAACGGCCCGCATTCAATCTGGCAAGTTTGTAACCATTCTGATTATGAAATTCTTTTGCATTTCCGCCATGGCCATTTTTCTGTGATTTTGGAATCCGAATCGATGCAAAATGATTGGGATTCAATTGTAACTGCTTCTTGGCCGCCCTGGGAAGTTGTAACCACTCATGGCATGCTATTTCATGGGTTTTGTAATTCTTTGTAAGGGTTGGCAATCAAATTTTTGAAGACTGTAAATGATTTTCACGTACAGAGGAAAAAATAGATAGTCGCCATTCTTCTAAGCTTCTCCTTTCTGCAATTTTCTTCCATTTTCCTTTCATTGTACAAGTTTCCACTTCAAATTTCCCAAATAAGAAAAGACGGATTTTATGCCCCTTTGACGAAGGATTCGATTGGTACTTTGTGACCAATGCATTTTTTATTCAATCTTGTAGCTCTGGTTTGCAAGTTTGTATTCTTTCTTCCATTTAAATGCATGTTATGAAATTTCCAATCAATGTATGCAGGCTTTTGATTTTCTACCTTCGTCATTGATTTCCTTGCCTTCATTCTCACTCCCCTTTCCCACTCTCAGACCACAATTTGTCCTTACAAGCAATTGCAGGCTTTGCCATAGGGTCAGTGGAGTGCCCCTATGGATCTTAGGTTGAAAAACCACCTTTGAATCCACTTGATTTTCATGCATAATACGGTAGTTGCACCGTTATAAGTAGAGGGACTTAGATTCCCATAGTGTTGTTTTGGAAACCCACAATTTGCCCTTGTGACAAATTTCCAAGCCAACAGTCCACAACTGCTCCTTTAATCTTTGTTTGAAATGATTGACTTGTCTCTCTGATGTAGTAAATACCACTAAGAAGAAATAGAAAAACAACCTAATATTCTCAATAAGAATGATGGTTAGAAGCTCAATCAACCACGAAAAACATTTAATCCATAGACTCGGCCAAAAACTAGACCTTACTAATTAACTTTTAAATTACTTAATTAATTGGGCAATTTACTTTATCAAGAGGCTGCTTAATTAATTAATTAGTGTGCTTAAATAATTAATCAAGTACTAAATAACACAATATCACCCCCACTCTCAATTTTCTTCTCCTTTCTACCTTTTTTACTCTATTTTTATCTAAGTCAACCTTCTATCCCCCCTTGTCACAAGCATATTTATAGAAATGACTATCCTTGTTTCTTACCCAAGCATTGGCTTCAAACTTTTACCCTGAATGTAAGTCCTGCAGAGAAACCTCAAACATCAGACAATATACGAGCCGCACAGTTTATGCTAAAAGATACACAAATTATAACACATGACAATCGTGTAAAAAATTAGGGTAGAGATCTTCAAAAGATATTTTATTATGAGTTTCCCATAAGCCTGAATATCAAACAATGAGGACTAGTAGAATCACTAATTTTCTGAAAACATTTGGCAGTGAAAGGATTTTCCCAAGGCCAAGAAAGTGACTTTGACACCACTAAAATTGGAAATAAGAGTCTGAACTTCCAACCCAAAATATTATTGATGAGTTTTAATTTCACAAAAATGAACCAGTCTGTAATCTGGAAAAATTGTAAAATGAGCTAACCTAGAATCTAGAAGAATGCACTGCTTTGATAAAAGCTCAGACAATAAATGGCATAAAATTGAAGGGGAAGAAACAACCTTGTATGCAATAAATTCCATATAGTTGAAGGGGAAGAAACATCCTTGTATGCAGGTGCCACTAGCATCCAACCAGGAGGTATGTAATGCATGTTTGACAAGAGCCCGGCATGAGGGGACCCCTTGACTTGATTATAAGTATCAGTAGTATCAAAATATACTTCCTGGCGGCAGCTAATGGACTCCAAGCTTACTTGAATCACTTTATTACCTTCCACGAGCAAGATCCACATACATCATGAGGCTTCTAATGCCTTAGCTACTCCCATATGAATTTCCCCAAGGTGTCCCAAAAATGAGGTCGAAACCGAATTATCTTGTATAAATGCATATAGCGGCTCATGTAGGCTGATAGCCTGATTGACGAGTGATAGACCGATTCTACCACATCATCTCATTCTTGTGCCATTGATCGTGCATTTAAATCAAAGTTCACACTAATCATTAAGATTTGAGATTACTAGTTCACAATTTTCTAAAATAATGCATTGCTTCACAGTTTTCACTTTTTCTAGAATAGTGCATTGCTCCTGCTAAAAGCACAGATAATAAATGTCATACCAATAAATCTCACCTAAGGGCTAGGAAACATCCTCGTAGAAGGCATGCTACAAGGATGCATGCATGTGCCACTAGCATCTAGCAAGGAGGGATGTAATGCATGTGTGACAAGAGTCCGGCATGAGGGTATACGTCCTTGTATAAATGCTAGTAGTAGCTCATGTAGGCTGATCGATGGATGGTAATCTAAATCTAGTGCATCATCTCATTCATACCAATAAATGTATGAGCAGATTTATAAACCACTAGCATATATATAAAAATGGAATTTATCAGTTAGTGGACACCTGCTGCAGGATTCCAACATTAGAACTTTGAAGCATTTGTTTTATCATAGATTAAGCATTATACCAGAGAAAGAAACAAGTTGATATATATCAAGTGAATTTTCACAATAGGTGTTCACCTATATAGTTTACAATACCATAGGCAAAAAATATGATAGAAAAACGGATCAAAAGCAAACTAAGAGAACTAAAGAAAAAATCAACTTAGAATTTACTTCAAAAGGCCTCTTACAACAAAATATCACAAAACAGATCAAAGCAAGCTATTTAAATGTTTTTTATGACCCTGTATATCCACAAAATCTTCGGTGAGATAAATCAAATGTTCAATGCATAAAAATAAACTTGATAGCGTGTCCTGCTAAAATCAGGTTGTATTTATGTTATACATGCAATAAAGGCTTCCTTCCAAGTTCTAAAATTAAAATAACTCGTTACTCAAGTGAATCTTCCAGAACCAAATCAAGTGCACTCTGATCGTAATCTGTAAAAATATGCAAACAAGCTAATACAGTACAAACAGCAAATAGAGAGGACCCGGTCCACCAAAGCGGCAAAATGGAGCCGTCACACACTGTTTAAGGTCGTATGTAGACAGTAAATCAGTTTAGGAAGTAACATTCAGAGAACAACATGCTTAAGGAATTTTTTGCAACTGTTAGTGTTGACACAAACCCCTTGCATTGTCTAACATTCCAATTTTGTGAAATTTATATAAAAGTCAGACATCAAGGAAAATGCACACTCCAAGGCTTACACAGCTGCTAGTGGATCTAACAAGTGGCACAAACATGCCTTTAAAAACTGTAAAAAATGCATTACTTAAACTATAAATTCTTGCAAATTTAACATATGTACATATTTATGCACATAACCTTTACCCTAAAAACAACAAAATTTAAATGCAACATGTCATGTTAAGATCAAATCAAATAGCTACAGCACAATTGGGACATACAACCAAAGAAATTCTCATGAAGAGCTTACAGATGCAAAAAGTTGCCTTGTCTTTATATCCCATATGCGCAAACACCGATCTAATCCTGGATAAAGGAGTGAAAAATGGTGAATTTTCTGGGAAATGGCTAATATTAAAGCAATCTGCACTTTACTTTTAGACCATTGCAAATTATTGTGGATGAAAATCTCGCAAGAGCCAACAATATTAAAACTTTAAACCAGAACAGACTGCAAATATGCAATATATTTGCCAATATGGATTGACTAATGACTATTCAATAATAGCATATATCTAAATGCTCGTACCACTCGGTTCACAAACTATAGATTTCAAAGCTAAAACCATAAAATTGTAGCTACAGTAAAGAACTCGGGAGCTTAACAGGAAAAAAATTATACATATCCTTGAAGACAATGCTTACGTTTGCAGCCAATAATATAGGAAATACCAACAGCTCAAGGTCCTCAGAGATAGAAGCACATAAGAGAATTGTAGAACACGTGATTAACTGGATCACATAAAATATAGGAAGCATTGATAATGTTGTCCTGATTAGAACCCAAAAGACAAACGATAGTTTATAGCCTAAGAAGACAACCTATGTTTGTTACATATTTATACACAACACGTTTCACTGTGTCATGAAGTATTATGTAAACAAGCAATTTTGTTGGTCGCTTAATTTTTTATAGTCAGTTTTTTATTATGTGAAATGTGCTTCGATGTTGTTGAACCTGATGTTGAACGATTATGGTTTCTTGCCATTCTTTTGTGTAAAAAGGATCTCCTTTCTTTTTATCCATAGTCACTAGACATTTAGAACTTTAGACAAACACAATCATTGCTCCTTGCTAGGATATCACAAATAACAATGGGGAAATTTGGACAAACGCTCTTTCCCCATCTTTGTAACCCTAATCATTAGACAGTAGATCTTTAGACAAACATAACCATTGCTCCTTGCTAGGAAACTGAAAAAAAAAAAAAAAAGACAACGGAGGAATTTAGACAAAAGTTCCTTCTCTAGGGGAAGGCCATAAAACATTGATAAGAGATGAAGCAAATGAAAATTGGTGGAAAATAAAATCCCATATCCTCTATTTGGAAATGCTCTGAAATAAGGTCAAAGGGTCATGTTGCTGCCCCTCACAGACTTTAATTGGCTAAAAGCTGAATCATAATAGAAAGATCCTCTGCCCTTCAATACCTATTTCCAACCTGAAGTTCTAACTCCCCATCAATTGAAACAGCACTTCAAAAGGAAGTAACACATAATCATAATTAAGACATAGAAGATGCGAATAGGAAATGGAATATTCACAATATATTCATCAGAAATGCATAGTATCTGCAATGATTATAAATTTATAGGCCTCACAAACCCATGAAGCGATCTTTCTCAATCCTCAACACAAATATTCATATTGACACTGTTGGGTGCACTTGCCCCTACATAAACAACAAGATTAAACACAACACACATTAAATAAAGACCTATGTACATTATATTACGAACTGATTCACGCATGATCATTAATGTCTTTATTCTATGTGACTGAATAGCAAGGGTAACAAAATGTCAAAATATTTGCCTATATGCACCCCGTTTACAAGTTCTTTCCAAAATATCAAAATATCTGCCTATATATGTCAAAATATCTGCCTACATTCCTAAGTCGGCACTTATTTATCCTCCAATATAAACAAAGCATATGTTTCTATATTTTTTTCGCCCAACCATATGTGGATGGTCCCTGTGCTACTAATTGTCTGAGAACAGATCCATGGAACAACCTTTCAGTTTCCAACAATTGATCGAAATCATTCTCCATCAAAGTCTTATTTTCAGGTGTAACATACCTGGAACTTCAAACGGTAGAAAATAAATATGGAGCCCTTCCCCTTTGCTCCATGTCACACTTGGGATATCAATGGGTGTGCTGATGAAGTTGAAAATATGGATTCATTCTTCATCAGCCACTGAAGCAAAGCAAACTCAAAATTGTCTTAATTTAAAGTGCACGAATGAGGTTGAAATTTGAAAAAGTAAAAGCCATCATACTAAGCTCATTGTGGCCATTAAGCGAATGTAAGTTGTATCCATAAATCAACCTTCACAGTTATTTAGTGAAGAATTATTTTTTCAGTGAAGAGTTCTAGTGTCTGGTCTCATTATAAGATTGAGCCCCTTTTGGCCCAATGATAGACTATTTTGTTTCATTATATTATTGAGATTCAGCCCATTTTGGCCCAATGATAGACTGTTTTGTTCCCATTATATAATACCAATTGCCTCTTCATATACCAAGAAACATTGCCATAACAAGAGGGGAACCCAAAATTTCGATCTCAAATCACGTCAGCCACAAGAGACATGAACATAATGAGTGGTTTGGCAGAATCTCAGAAACTGAGCATATGCTATAACTGTATCTCTCCTTTGATTGTTCCTCGACATTTATGAGAAAGCATCAATAATTCTTTGCATGAAGAATCCTTAATACGGCTAGGATTTTTTACAACCTCATTTTTTAATATTATTAAATCTAAGTTGACCTCCATGGACCTTCATTTCATCTTCCATGCAGTTGAACTCACGAATTAAATTTAGATGGAAAAAGGGGCAAAACACATTTAGGTGCAATGTCAAAAGAGGGTCAAATAAACACAAATGTAGTAGGACCTGATAATACAGATAGTAGCCAACTTCATTAGAGGAGGTTGAGTTATTGAAAATTAAAACAATCACCCAGAAGAGAGACAAAAATCAAATTGCTTTACATCCAAACACAAAAATGACAGGAGGATCCAAGAGGTGTTGAAGCACTATAAGAACCTCACAGAGATCTCTTTCAAGTTTCGAAAATTATATGCAGTAGTCTACTGCTATTAAAAGGAACACTTCTAGAGATCATAGCACGCGATTATAAAGAGACATTGAGGCTGCAGGAAGTATGCATAAAGCTTCAAATCTAATTGCTGTTGGCTGATATTCTTTTCGCTGGCAGATTTCAAAAACATACATTTTCAGAAACTGTGGAAAGGATTGGCCTCTATCAAATTGCTGTCCGAACTCATTTTTTGCCCTCTTCTGTAATCAGCATATGAAACAGATTGAAATTTGTAAGAAATACCTGCCGCATTATTTCCTCTCATTTATGAACATTAATGAGGAACAAAATTCTGCTTTGATTTCTCTATTTCCAGCATTTGTTTACAGCTGAAACTTAGTACATATTGTAAGAGGGAAAATGAGGGTCTTTGAGGAGAATAATAACTCGTTGCATGAGGGTAGTTCCTTGTTCTAGTCACGGAAGGAAGTCCCCTCAAGCTGATGGTAGTGATAGCATCTATACTAACAACTATTCGTCTGATGCAACTTTAGTATCTGCAGCCTCCATTATATATATTTATCTAGTTGCAGAGAGCTTACTTAGTGCGTCACTACCCATTGGCAGGAATAGACGTCATCCCACGAAAACTGTGGCTGCAAATACTTAGCATTGCATATTTCCTGAGTTATTGGTTTTCCTCTAATGCATACAAAGACATGGAGTCATAAGGGTGCTTACATGGCGTTGTCCCCTCAAAAATTCCCTTCGTTATTTCTAAGTCTAAGCCTTAAATTTTGAGTTGTTACCCTTGAAAATGGTCTAATAAGAGTATTTTGAAATCTGACACTTCCCAAGGGCTCAAGGATTCTTGGAAGCACCTCCATCACCTGGGAAATTTCTTCCCCTTTCCAAAAAGGTAAAGAAGTTGTTCTAACTCCTTGTATTTTGCAAGATATGGCTCGACGGACCTAAGTTGTAATTTTTGCCCAAGGTGGACCGGTGGGGCTGGGGAGATTTCTTCGCCACTTTGCATTTTCGGCAAAAAAGTGTAAATGGCGAGGCGGATCCGCGAGCCCGAGCGGAGCGGAGAAAATAGTAAGGTTTGAACCTCGCAGCGAATGACATTGTACCACGTCGGCAACACGGAGTGCGCGCCCAATGTGAGGATGTTGTGATTTTGAACCTTTTTCCAACAAAGGTTCAAAATGTTCTAAATGGAGCCATGACCCCATATCCAATCAAATCATGCCACGTGTCCTCTTTGAAAAGTCAAACCGGGCCAGCAGAAGAAATTGTTCCAATTTGCCAAAACTCCCAAAAGTCATAAAATGTAAAGGGCTCGCCCGCGGCCGCTCCAATCACCTCTTGCCACGTGGACGACTCGAAATCAAAGTTACAAAAGCAAGATCAACGGTCCATATTTAAACTGGAAAATAAATGTAACGGTTTTTGTTTTCTCTTCTGCCATGGACGTTTCTCTGCGATTTTGGAATCCGAATCGATGTAAATGATTGGATTCGATTGTAACTGCTTCTTGGCATACTCTGGGAAGTTGTAACCGCCCCTTGTGAGCTATTTCTTGTCCTCTGCAAGTCTTTATGCGGGTTGAAAATCGCATTTGAAAAACTATAAATGTATTTTCACGAACAGAGGACAAAAACGATAGTCGCCATTCTTCTAAGCTTCTCCTTTCTGTAATTTTCTTCCTTTTCCTTTCATGGTACGAGTTTCTACTTTAGCTGCAATAAGAAAAGATAGATTTTATGCCCCTTTAACGGAGGATTCGATTGGTACTTTGTGACCAATGCGTTTTTATTCAATCTTGTAGCTCTGTTTTGCAAATTCATATTCTTTCTTCCATTTAAATGCATGTTATAAACTTTCTAATCAATGTATGTAGGCATCTGATGTTCTACCTTCATCATTGATTTCTTTGCCTTCATTCCCACTCTTAGACCACTTTCTGTCCTTGCAGTAATTGCAGGCTTTGCCATAGGGTCAGTGGAGTGCCCCTATGGATCTCCGATTGAAAAACCACCATTGAATCCACTTGATTTTCATGCATAATACGGCAATTGCACCGTTATAAGTAGAGGGACTTAGATTCCCATAGTGTTGTTTTGGAAACCCACAATTTGCCCTTGAGACAAATTTCCAAGCCAACATTTTGGCGCCACCGTGGGGCAGATTTTGCGATTCTGCACCTAGCAATGACCACAAGGTCATTAAATACCATTAAAGTTTATTGAAAATTCTCGAGATTTCTTGTGATCCACATGGATACAAGTCATGGCCATTCAAGCAAACCCGCTTTGTTGAGAGGCCTACCTTGCTTTTTCATATTCAAGAGGATATTAATTCAGGACCTACGGGAGGCTATTTGGCACAATAGGCGAGTATAAACCATTACTATATTGCTTCAAGAATCTTGGACCAAGAAGTAGAACTTGCCCTTGAGTTGCAGGAGCAAAGAAAAATCTTGACACCTCGGATAAGACAATAAGTCTTCAAGCTGGCTGACAGAAGGTATACTCGGCAGTTGAGACAAGGAGGATTTATTGATCCTACTTTTGATGAGCTTAAGAGAGAAGAACAAGAGCTTGAAAGAGAAGAAGAAGAGGTGAGAATTCCATTTGAAAGAGAAGCAGAGATTAGGGCTCAATTCGAGGAGATTAAAAGACTCCAAGCGTGGAAAGAGAAGCAGCGGAAAGAGAAGCAACCCTAGCTGATCAAGAAGCTAGACAAAGAGACAGAATGGCTGATAATGAACGTGAAGCACGTAGACCCAACGTGCCATGGGGAAGAAAAACCGGTCCACTTGCTCTCCCACGAGTACTCCATGATCTGCCAAGAGGTTCAAGGAAGAATTTTCCCAAATTCAAAGGAGATGGCTCCCAACTACCTAAAGAACATGTAGCAACCTTCATCACTGCTTGTGGTGTGTTAGGTGTTGAAGATGAAGATGTATCAGTCAGAATTTTTGTGGAGTCACTCCAAGAAAAAGTTGTCAAATGGTTCTACATGCTGCCCCCAAGATCTATCACGGGTTGGGATGACATAAGAAGTGCATTTGAACATAGGTTCAAGAGCACTGAAGATTGCCAAGATCTGCTGGTTCAGCTGGTTCAAATGAAGAAAGAAGCTTCTGAGTCCATGAGAGATTTCGTTGCAAGGTTTGACAGATTGACAAGAAGAATCCCAGAAGATGTAGTCCCTCCTGAAAATAATTTGAAGAGATTCTTCATCAGTGCCTTGCCATCGGAAGTTGGTTTCTTCCTCAGAAGAGACCAACCAAGAACATTGAGGGAAGCTCAAGAATCTGCGATTGAAACTGATGATGATTTAATCCTTTCTAGAAAGGTGAAGGGCCCAAATGGAAAGCAAAAGGGTCAAAGTTCTAGTTCACAACAGACCCCATGTTTCAAAAAATGGCCAATGATCTGGTTGCCTTGAAGAAGTAGCTGTCACAAATCACTATGAGGAACAATCCAAGAAGACCAAACTTTAATGATAGGCAGCAGATTGCACCACCTCCTTGCCAACTTGCTCTTGAAGCACCACCAGTCAACGTTGCCTTTGATACCAAAGAGGAAGCTGAAGTTGATGAACTGAAGGAGATGATGGAGAATGGAGAAAACTATGAAAGCTACCTAGAAGTTGAGGAAGTTGACATGCACAATGGCCTATTTGAATTCGTTGATGATGATGAAGAAGAAGATGAGGAAACACCAAGTTTCTCATGTGTTGTTTTCACCCGAGCACAATCCAAGAAAAATGCTCCATCTTCAGTGGCTGCAAAGGAGAAGAAGGCCAAAGAAGTTTCTGCTTCAGAGGTCACACAGAAGAGGATCATCAACACCATTTCCACCCTCTATGGATTTTGCCAAAGAAAAACCAGACTTGGTCGTTGTTAAGAACCACTATTTGTTATACCAAGTAAGTCATCATTTCCTTCTTCTAATTCTCAAGTTGCTAAGAACGCTTCCCTTTTTTAATGTTGTCTCTGCAAAAATACCCAAAGTTCAGCCAAATTTTATACCTTCACCTTCATTAAACCGACTTCCTCATCGATGTGCCCCATTTGATTATGTGGAGCACGTAATTAAAACCAAATTCCAACTCTCAAAGTTAGAGTACTTAAATGCACCACTGCCCAATTTGATAGATTTATTAATGTAGTTCGGGGTAAGAGCTTTATATCCTCAAGTCCCATTTCTAAAGGACTTCTCCCACCACCATCCACACCTCCATCTCAAAACATGTTAGCTCTCAGTGCTTCCAAAAAAACTAGAGTTGAGCCTTTTTATTTGTCTCTCCTCATAAATGGTTTTGAGTTGAACAATTGTATTATTGATTCCGGAGCTTCTGATAATGTAATGCCACTCAAAGTTGCAAATGCCCTTGGCCTAACTTTGACCAGAGTAAATGGAGCATGTTATTCCATGGAATCTAAACAAGTGCCAGCTGATTGGAAGAATAAAGGATGCACAAGTAGCTCTAGCTGACTTCCCTAACGTGAAAGTGCTTCTAACTATTTTAGTGGCAGACATCCCAACAGCTTTTGGCATGCTTTTGAGCGAAGTTTTGCGAGATCTAGGTGGAGAAATTAAAATGCACTGGTCATCTACTACTATTCTTGTAAAAGGTGAAATGAAGAGGTTGCTTTGCCGAGTTAGGAAAATGAAATATCTTGTGCAAAGTTTGGAAACACAGAAGCTAACATTACATACCAAAATACAGGTGGATGAATCACTGGGTGACAACCGAGGAGGAAGAAGATATTCTGATCTTGATAGGGCTAGGCAAGCCTTCCTAGAGAGATTTGAATTTTGAAGAAGCAACGAAGAGATTCGAGTTACGGGAAGGCCGCCACGAATCCCGGATGATGCGGACCCGAAAGAAGAGGAGACGGTTCTTAATAAATTTCAAGAAGATAAGTCATCTTACATGATCTTCCAAGACGAGGAGTTGTTCTCATTTCCATTTGGGGATGAAGATGATCTCAGTCAGGCCGTCTATGGAGATACAAAATCAGCTTGTGATGAGCCTGTGAAAATATTGAAAGAAATATATGTACAAGAAATGCTTGAAGCCGTAGAAGAAACTGAAGATCCTGAGCTCAGTCTCGAGCTCCCGATCTGCAAGCCAAAACACTGCGGGACAAGCGTGAAGCTGATTTGGGGGCCTCGACCAATGTGAAGCTTAGCAACGTTGAGATAAAGCCATATGAAAAATACGATGCCATTCTAGGGCGAATGTCTAATGGAAGCAATAATGAGATGGATTTATTTTCTTTCCAATTTGAGGATGAAGACTTTGTCCACGATGAAGAAATTAAAGCAAGGATTTTTGGTGTCACCCATATTTCATCCTGAAATCTGTGACTACCCTATCCGAAAATTTTTCGTACTTTTAAAATAATGGGTCATTTTGTGTTTTTATTGCTTGAAAGTTCTTGTATTGCGTCAAGATATTCCCAAAGAGCCATATTAGCCTTTTTCTCCAAATACCC
The DNA here is from genome assembly GCA_018340775.1 of Taxus wallichiana var. yunnanensis. Classification (NCBI taxonomy): domain Eukaryota; kingdom Viridiplantae; phylum Streptophyta; class Pinopsida; order Cupressales; family Taxaceae; genus Taxus; species Taxus wallichiana. The sequence goes on along the minus strand of CM031240.1, from coordinate 348,505,077 downwards.
AGATGCCCAAAATTGTTATTTTCTGTACGTAAAGAGATTTATCTGCGGGAAATTTGTATTTAATTATTTTGAGCCCCGTTTGAGGCTATTTGTGCTCTGTTTTAACTTTGTTATGATCGAACATGTCATTATTCCTATGTACCAGAAGGGTTTTAACTTGGAATAAGTTTTGGGATTTATTTGTGCCTTTTGGCAATTTTTCATGTTTTTGTGTTGTCTCGTTTTGTTTTCTCGTGAAATTTCTCTAGAACAATTCCTTTGCTTGGTAAGCCCGATTTTGGCCTAGAGCAGGTGGAAAACATATATGCATGTTATGCCGGAGGAAGTTGCCATCGGAGGTCCGGATCATTGCGAAAAGTGAAGTCGTGCGGAAAAGCCCCTATGGGGTTGGGAGCATTTTGGAAAACAAAGGATTCAAGCTGCATGGGAAAAATGGAAGCAACAGGCAAGGTGGAAATTTTGTACCTTTTTGGCAGGGTACTTTTTCCCGTGATATAAAATTCACTTAAGTTTGTAGTGGGAAAGTTAGAGGTCAGGTAGGTGGGAATTTATTGCACACCTTGCAGGATAAAAATTCCCATGATAAAATAAAAGGAAAGTGACTTAAGTGAAATCATGGGATTTTATTGCCTGCCTTGCAGGGTAAATAATCCCATTGTCAAAGTCAAATCACTTAAGTGGATCATGGGATTTTCGGGGCTGCCTTGCAGGGTAAAGAATCCCATTGTGAAAAATTCTAAAAATAGAATTATATTGTGCATAAAGTGCGCCCCCTTTGGTGAGATGATGGCAGCCTTTAAGAGTATTTAATTAATTATTTCTCCTTTTAAAATAGGTGCCCAAGCATGGAAGAAAGTCAAGAAGTCAAAGGGGAATGAAAGAAATAAAATTAAATGGATTAAATTGACTAAATTTAATTTATTTAAAGGCTGCCCCTTCATGTCAAAAAGTGCGTCCCATTTAGGATATATTTAATGATTTTGAACCATTAAATTATTAAATTAAATTCTATTTTTAGTGGCTATGGTCAAGGCACCTTTGTGAAGCTTAAGTGAAGTGAAGTGTGAAGGATTAAATTGGATTAATTTAATTTATTGGATGGTTGTCTTTAAAACATGCTATTTTTAAAGAGAAAAGCATGATTTTTAATTAATTAATTGCCGAGAATAGGAAGGGCAATTATTAATTATAGAATTGTGAGGGTTATATAAGCATGGGCTGCCATATGGGTGAATTATTTAATTCACAAGTAAATAATTGCAGCCAAGAGGAAAAGTGCGCCACATTTGAAGAAGCATTTTGCTCGAGGCAAGGTGGAAACAAGGCCAAAAGCTTCCAAATTTGGTGCATGCTTTAAAGGAGGTTGATCTTTGTCTACATAATTGTTTGCATAGGTGTTACAAGTGCTCGGTGTTGTTGAAAGGATTAATGCTCTCTTTATGTGTAAATTAAACATAATTTTTGGGGTAGCGAGGCTTGAAAAATGCATATTTTACAATTAAAATTCACTATTCATGCTCATTAGCCATTTTTTCGAATTAATTGCGGGAATTCATTACGGTGCTTTACAAAAAGAAAAGGAGCTTTAATCAATGTCCAATACATTGCATATATCCTCCGAATCAAGAATTTTCCGAGATCTGCACAATTTTGAAGAAATTTGGCCAAGTAAGAAGAAAAAGAATTATTCGAGACAAAGATAGACAAAGCCATGGCGAAGAGAGATGAAAAGAAAGCACGATGGAGTCATGCATCACTTCCAAACTTGCGGACATAGGAGACACAGATCTAGGTCGAACCTCTTTCCCAATTGATTGATAGATCTAGAGTGGGAAAGACTTCACTCATGCGTGTGGTTAAAAGTAGTGGAATTATCCGAGTTGCAGCCTTTCCATGCACATCCCAGTTGCCAAAGTTTCTTAGGGAGTGAGCTAGATCTTACCATCCTTCATCCAGATCGGTGCATGATGCTACGGGAAAGACAAGATTCGTTTGGACACGAGTTCATCAATTATTGTTTGAAGATTCCAATGTGAAAGGTGGTGACTTCCATTAGTCTTCAGGATGTCGGCAGCAGGTGGGAGAAGCATAGAGCTGATTGTGTGATCATAATGAATATCAGATACATGAAGAAGCCTAGATCTCCTTCAAAGTTCCCAAGAACTCTTACGTGGTCCAATTTGGTACATGAGGTCGATGATGTGGTCAAATTGTTATGCAGGATGAATGGCGAGGTGAATGCTTACACTTTTCATACATGGATGTATGCTTTCATCAAGACCATTGAAGTCAACAAAATTGATTCCATAATCAATTGGTCGGAAATTATTAGCGACAACATTGGTGAGCAACTCCGTAATGTGAAGCGTACTTTTAGCTTCAAAATGACTTCCTACTTGGTGTATGTTGCAGCTTCACAAGGCTTCTTTTCCAAGCTGGATAGATGTGGTGTTTTTTCTAAGGACCCCATTTTCAAATGCTACCCACAACTTACTATACTGCGTGTGAGAAAGATTTCAAAGTGGTCAATGATGAATTTTTCTATGATTTCATTTGTAGGCTAGACAAAGACTTAAAGGCCAACAGGGTAACCAACGAAGCGTGGGAAGTTGTGTCCAAGATTGGTAGTCTATTCATTCAGTTTGCAGATTTCACATACCTCAGGGTTATGGGCTTTTATGGAGAACCAATAAAGATGCCCAGGTATCTGAATGATAGATTGATCACCATAGAGCTGAGCAGACAACTTGTGGGGTTACACGACCTTGATCCAAAGTGGCACAAGTCTACGAGCTTCTTCCCGATTCGCATGTGGACATTACACCGCATTAGCATTCATAGGGCTCGGCGAATGGAGATGCGAGATGTTATCTGAGTATGAGCAAGAGTTCTTCCCTGCAAGGCTGAACTTCGATCCATTTGGAGTAGCTAGGAAGACGATCTCCCAGGAGTACGCACATGTGCCTTCATTAGTAGATTTCTGGATGAAGTGCAAAAGTGAGTATGAGGTTAGAAAGAGAGATTTCAGCAGGTCAAAGAAAAGCAAGTGTTCAACTTTGGACTAGGCGCGGATAGCTACGATCTTAAAGATGATGGGAATGTGGTACTTAACACTTACCATTAAATGGGAGGAGATAAAGCCGCATCGAAGGATAACGTAGGAGGCTACCATACTCTTGAAGAAAGATCTGGAGTTGTTCCGTGAATACTTCAAAATGGTTCTTGTGAAGGAATATTGCCTTGATGAAGTGTTGATGAATCAAATCATGGGCAACTTCGGCGTGAGATTCCCTCAAGCGAAACAATAGAAAGTCGAGAAGTTGAAAGTACACGAAGATCTCAATCTAAGGAGAAGATAACTTCCACGGACATGACTTTGGTTCCAGCTTCTCTAGCACCCAATACTTCACCAATTGTTACACCTCGTGAGACACTTCCATGCCTCCACCGAATCCAATGAAATTCGTCTTCTCTCCTCACCACTCCGTTCAAAGCCTGTTTGAGGAGATGTTGAAGCTACAGATGGCGAGTTCGAAATACCTTTGTCCTTGGATGATTCGAGAGGATAGCAGCCATAACACCATGACACTTTCGATGGAAAGGAGGTGAGTGGGAGATGGTAGTGCACTCAAAGCAACTTCTCATTCTCCGAGAATTAACTTTTCAAAATTGTTGGCTTCGCAGTTGGTTCTAAAAGCGAGAGTGGAGATGAACTTAGTAGAGCACGACTTGCAGCTACTCCGAATCTAAGTGGAAGAGATAGAAGGCCTAAAGTTGCTAAAGCAACTTTTAGGTTGATCATCGAGGAATCGGGGTAGAATTTTCTTTGAGATATCAATTCCGGCAGAAGGAAAGGAGGAGGAGCTCACGGTAGAAGATGTTACAGTAACCAGAGTACCCCTCGGTCAAGCCACCACTGAAGGATTGAAGCAGGACACGCAGACATTGATAGATGCTCTATTCCTTAGGCTTGACAGTGAAAAGGTGAAGAAAGTAGAACTTCGAAGGTGTATCTCATTGTGTGAGATCATAGCCAATGTTTCTAAGCCTTCCATTTATCCCATTTTAGAAGCGGTGAGTGATCACTTATGTATGCAAGAAATGGAGGATGCAAGCAATCAAGTAAAAGCTATTGACGAATGGAAGGATTTGATTGTGTGTCGAAGCTTCTGTCTGAACTTAGAGAAGTGCCACTCGTCGAAGGTTATGGATGATGCAGAAAATCAACTAAAGTAACTGGTAACAAGCATAGTGGACATGAAAACAGTTGCTGAGAGTAACCTGAGTACTTTGGGGGAGATCAACAAGCTGTCGGAGATGTATTGGTTGCAGAACAAATTGTACCGGATGGATCAGTTGAGAAGGGGAAGCAACTAGAGTTTGCAGTATCTTTCCGTTTGGAGATTTGCAGAGTTTTGCTGAAGAGGATGCAGGCACTTGAGTGTAGGACATCATCCTTACTAGACAGTATCATTTCTTTCACTGAGGAGAGAGTGGATGGGAATGTTACTTCATACGTACGGATCATTCCTAGCAAGGTACCTAATTCCTTGGAAGGGTCTCTTCTGATGGTACAAAAGAGAATTGATAAAGCTACTAAGGCTTTCATGGTGAATTCTATCAATAGACTGGTGGCGTTGCGGGAGAATATTGCAAGGTTTGGGCCGAGCTTGTAAGATGTGGAAGCGTACATCAAAGTGTTGAATGAAGGGTTGCTGCGAGTTCGAAAAAGAGAAGGAAGATGCAGTGGCTAAAATAGATGGAAAGATGCTGAATTACATGTTCGAAAAGTATATCTGATATCAGAACAAGAAGAAGACATAAATGTTACAGCTGGCATGACTTCTTTTATTCTTTCTTCTTCTATTTTCTATGTTCCTGGATGAAATTGTAAAACTTTAAAGTTATTGGTTTTGCAACCATTGCTTAAAGTTATGTGGAACACTTCTATTAGTTAAGTGATACATGTGTCGCTTAAGGAGAAGTTAGTGGAGGATGATTACCAAATGTCATCTTTACTTGTTGTTTGTGTTTCAGTTTAGTTTGAGTTTTCCATTTGTACTTTCCCTTCTACATTCTATAAGTAGAGGAAGAACCTCCGGGTTAATGATCAAAATTTGTAAGTAGCAATCTTGTGTTCTAGACTTTGTGTTGAACCCCTGAGAGCCACTTGGAGCAAAGGAATACAAAAGAACAAGTTTTCGGAGAACTTTGTGTCACGGTGTACTATGTTTCTTACTTTTAATCTTAGATCTCTTAATAAACTTTGTGTTATTTTAGATCTGGATATAGAGCTGCCTTTGTTTTAGAATTCTGTGTTTATATCTAATGGATTCTTCTATGTGCATGCAATCAGCTCTGCCATCTACTAATTGGTATGCATATCTTCCCTGTTTCTTCTATATGTTTATGTAATTACCTTCTTCTATAACTTTTCCTTTCTTTAAACAACTTGTTTACTTGCTGCAGAATTGTTTAGTTATGGTTCATGAACTGAGTAGTTAAAGTAAAACCCCATTTAGATATTATCATACTTAAATTGACAAATCTGACACGGAGCCCCACCGGTTAAATGAGGGAGATTTATCTCATGATTTCCTAGGTTTGATGCTATGCATGCGAAAATCTAGCCAACAGCTTTTTTAGCGACTCACTTTGGGAACAACTATCTTTGCGATCAAAGCTTATCTATTGGAGATTGAAGTGTTTTCCACACAAATATCAACTTTGGCTGAACGTCCATTCACTCGATCCGTGAAGGTACAATGAAGGACTGATAATTTCTTTTGACTGTAGGAGCAATTCAATTTCAATCATCCTCCTCAAGTTAGAAGCCACGATCTAGTCTCTCACTACGAAGGAGAGTGCACACCCATCCGATCTAGATCATTTTCAACATAATCCGAATCTGGAATTATCCATCAAGTTTACACAAGGAGGAGATGTGCTCAAGTCAACATGGGGCATCATCTAGTACCTGTTCCATGGGGAGCAACTTTTGGACCTCTGAACTTGGCTCCACCTATGCATGAGCTGCCAAAGGGATCCAGAAAGAATTTTTCAAAATTCTTTGGAGATGGAAAGCAAAACCCGGATGATCATTTGGTGGCCTTCTTTATATCTTGTGGTGTACTTGCAATAGAGCATAAAGATGTCTCAGTCAGACTCTTCATTGAGACTCTACACGACTTGGCAAGAGAATGGTTCTATCGGCTGGCTCCTGGCACCATAACAAACTGGGCGACTATGCGTGAGTAATTTCTGAAAAGATTCAAGCCCAGAGAAGACGCTAGCACGTTGATCACTCAACTGAATTAGTTGAAGAAAGAGCCAAGCGAGAACATGCGGGACTTTATTGCAAGGTTCCAAAGGATTTTATATAAAATCCCTACTTCTGCATTGAGTGACGAAAATCAAAAGACATTTTTTATAAACGCTCTATTTCCTGAAGTTGGATATTAGTTGAGAAGGGCAAGACCTGTAAATATACTTGAAGCACAAAATGCTGCCATGGAAGTTGAGGATGACTTGATCATGGCTAAGAAACTCAAACAACCATCTCACAAAGGTGATGGCACTTCTTCTACTACTTGGACCCTTTGTTGCGAGAGATTGGCTAATGATATGTCAGATCAAGAAGCGATCTCTCAAGTAGGGAATGAAACCCCCTCAAGATTAGCTCCCACCGGACCTTCAATGGTCAAAATCGAATCAAAACTGAAATCGACTTGCTTTATTGCACCACATCGGTTGGCAATAGAAGCTACTCCAAGGAATAACTTGGAAACTAATGAAGAGGATCTCGACATTGACTAATCATTCGATGATGAAGACATTATAGATCCTGCTGGGACTCCAATATTGGTTATTTGGACTACGAATCTGACGATGGCTATTATGAATCTTTTGAAGATTCTGATGGTCACACTTTTGCGGTGTTCACAAGGTCTCAGACATGCCAAAACACCGAAGCATCCACAAGTGGCTGGAAAGAAAGAGAAGATCCCGGCCCGATGTTACTATCTTGAAAAGAGGTAGCACTCTTCCTTCTTCATTAGCGCCTAAGGATAAATATTCAAATTCTTTCAATTCGCAGCAAAGAGCCAATGCACATCCTACTGAAGTAAGCCAAGCTTTCGACATAATTGATCACATCAAGAGGAACAAGGTCCAAATGTCAGAAGCTGAGTATTTGAGAGCATTTCCTAATCAACTGAAAAGATTGGTCAAATATGTGCAAAGTAACAATCCCAGCCCAACAAATAATACTTCATGGGGTATCTTGTCAAATCCAAAGAATACTCCTACAAATAATGCGGCAGCAAGTTCTTCTCCTTCTACCTCTTCTCCTGCTACATCAGAAAGGATTGAGCCATTTTATGTGTCATTACTTATCAATGAACACAAACTAAGCAATTGCATTTTGGACTCTGGAGCTTCTGATAATGTCATGCCGGAAAAAGTTGCTGATGCCTTGGGTCTCACATTGACGAAAACTATCGGAAGATGTTATTCAATAGAAAGGCAAGTCCCTCTTATGGGGCAAATTAAAGATGTGCAGGCAGTACTTTCTTCTTTTCTAGATAAAAGACTGAAAATGACTATCCTTGTAGCAGACATTCCAGTCTCTTATGGCATGCTTTTGAGTAGAAATTTCTGCAAAGAGATGGGTGGAGAAGTCAAGATGGATTGGTCTTGTGTGCACATACCAATCAAAGGAGTAAATCAGAAGCTAGAACTTGAGAAGAAATCTAAGTACACAGTATCAAAGTCTGAGGATCCTAGATCTTAGATCTTATTTCAGGAATCGGATCACGGAGTCTATTATCTAGAAATGGATAAAGAAGATGTTCAACCGGTGATTCAAGAACCACATCAACTTAACAACAAGATTTGGACTCTGGAATTTGATGGCAGCTACTATTCATTTGGATCCAGTGCAGGTGTTGTTCTTATCTCTCCTGAAGGGAAGGTGCATGCACACTCCTTCAAATTGATGTTCGAAAATACTAACAATACAACTGAGTATGAAGCGTTGTTGTTAGGCATGGAGCAGGCAAGAACAATGGGAATCAAATTATTACACGCAAAGGGAGATGTTGAGCTGATTGTTAAGCAGATAAGAGGTCTCTACCAAGTCAAAAAAGACAAACTACGGCACTATAGAGATCGGGTCTACTCTGTTATCCTGGATTTTTCAACTTTCTCGGTATCTTACATTCCGAGAGAACAAAATTCAAGAGCTGATTCGCTTGGTGACTGCAGCCTTGTTGAATCCAGATCAGCCTCCCGCATTCTTTAGACAGGGAGACTACAAGGTGGAGATGGTCTTTCACCCAAAGGTTCCTGACAACGTCCAACAATGGCAAGTTTTCAACGATGACAAGCAAATTGTTGCGTTTCTCCAACAGAAGGACAACTTTGAAGAGATCTACTATGAGGGAAGTAATTCACCTCCTAGGCGGACTCTTTGTGGGAGAAATAGATGCAGATGTCTCTCAGGCAAGTCGGGAGATTATCTAGCTAAAGGGAAATAAAATCTCCAAAGGTTTGGTATCTCTTGAGGAAATGTTTGATAAGCATGATCATATGCTTAAGAAAATGAAGAAAGTGGGGAAGGTTCTTCCTCGACACAAAATTACTAAATTTGGGAGCTGGCAATGATCCCAAATTAGTAAATCTAGGTAAGTGTTGTTCAGAGGCCCAAAGAGAAGCTTTCACTAAGCTTCTTAAGAAATACATGGATGTTTTTTCCTGGTCTTACCAGGATCTAAAAACATATCAGCCTACGGAAGTTCAACACTACATCCCACTTAAACCAGAAAAAAAAGCCTTTCAAGCAGAAGTTGCGGCGGCACAACCCTACCATTTTGGGAACCATCTTTGTAGAAATCTAGAAGTTGTTAGACACAAAGATTATCTATCCCATACATCATTCCGAATGGTTGGCCAACATAGTTCCTGTGAGGAAGAAGAGTGGCAAAATTAGGTTGTGCGTGGATTTTCACAACCTTAATCAAGCTTCTTTACAAGATATTACCCCATCCCCATCATGGATCACACTCTGCAAGTGGTCACTAGATTTGAGATGCTTTCCATCCTTGATGTATTTTTAGGCTACAATCAAGTCAAGGTGGCCGAGGAAGATCAATACAAAATGGCGCTCATCACACCTTGGGGAACCTTCGCGTACCAGAAAATGTCGTTCGGCCTTGATTAATTCTAGTGCTACATTTCAAAGAGCTATGGATCTAGCCTTTTCTTATCTCAAAGATATAAGCATAGTTGTGTACTGGATGATCGGCGAGTCTTTTCCAAAGATAGAAGCACACACATTTCAAACTTGGAAGAGGTTTTCATATAGTGCTGCAAGCATGGTATTTATTTGAATCCCAAGAAATCTATCTTTGTCGTAACCAAGGAAAGTTCTTAGGGAATATTGCTTCCAAAGAAGGAACAAAGATAGATCTAGAGCGTGTCAAATCCATTCAGACATTGCCTTTTCCTACGTACAAAAAAGGAGTTCACTCTTTCTTTGGAAAAATTAATTTTCTCAGGAGATTCATTCTTGACTTTCTTTGAGCTAACCCATCATATTTCAAATATGATGAAGAAGACACAAGATTTTAAATGGAGTGGCGAAGGTAAGGAAGCTTTTGAGAAAATTAAAGAGGCCCTGTCGAAAGCTCCAGTCTTGGTCTCACCCGACTTCAGTAAAGAATTTATTCTTTATTGTTATTCCTCTGAACACACCATGTCAGCAATACTGATGTAGAAAAATCAAGAGGATGCAAAAGATCCTATTGCTTTCATGAGCACGCCCCTTAAAGCCTATGAGTTGAAATACACTCCCGTGGAAAAGCACACATATGTAGTGGTGAAGGCGTACAAAGCATTCGGTATTATATTCTTTCCTCGCTGTGGTTTTGGTTCCAGATCTGTGAGTTAAATCCATCCTTACTCAAAGCAAGAGTTAGGATTATTGAGAGGCACATGGGTGACAAAGGTTCAAGAATATGACCTGGATATTAAACCAACAAAGCTGGTTCGAGGAAGAGGTTTGTGTGAATTAATGATGGAGATGAAAACATCAGTGCTAGAAGTGGATCAAGATGAGATAGATAGGGATTTATTTGCATTACTTTTTATAGATCTAATAGAGGAGTGGTATAGTAACATTGCTTACTTTCTGACGTATGGAGAATGCCCAGATCAACTTTCCAGAAAAGAGAAACGAATAATCAAACCGAAATCCAAAGATTTTGTTCTTTGGGATAATGGTTTGTACAAGAGGGGAATTGATGACGTATTTCTCGGATGTGTCAATAAATCTCAACAGGATCTGTTAGTACAACAATTTCATGACATGGCTTGTGGTGGTCATTTCTCAGCCCAAGTCACTAGCACACAAGATCCTCAGAGCAAGGTATTACTGGCCCACCCTTTTTCAAGATACTTTGCGCAGTGGGTAGCTAAGTGCCAAGCATGCCAACATTTTGTTGGGCGTGTGAAATTACCTGCATTACCTCTAAAACCCATTGTAATTGAAGAAACTTTCCAACAGTGGGGAATGGATTTTATTGGAATGCTTAACCTGGCTTCCAATGCTGGTCACCATTACATTCTAATAGCTACTGATTATTTCAGAAAGTGGGTAGAAGATATTCCTGTGAAGAATGCCACTTCCGTTGAGGTGTGCAATTTTATAAAAGAAAATATTATTGTCAGGTTTGGCGTGCCTAGTAAAATAGTAGCAGACAACACTCCGAATCTTTCTTCTGAGGAGCTGGTTGAATTCTGCTACACTTATGGGATTTAGTTGGTACATTCCTCAAACTACTATCCACAAGGGAATGGCCAAGCTGAATCTAGTAATAAAAACTTGGTAACTATCGTGCGCAAGCTAGTAACGGAAAATCAAAGGACTTGGCATAAAAATTTGTTTGATGCATTATGGGCCGATAGAATCACACCAAAGAGGGTGATAGGCATGTCCCCATTTCAGTTGTTATATGGTAGAGACACGGAGCTTCCTCTTACCTTGGAACTACCTACCCTACAACTTTCTAAGGCCCTGGAGGATTCCACATTCATGGATGCTATTGATAAAAGAATTATGTACCTGACTGAATTGAGGGAAGTACAAACTCAAGTTGCAGATAGGTTGACAGAGCATCAAAGGAAGGTGAAAGTCATCTTTGACAAAAAATCCAGGGAAAGAAAGTTTGAAGTCAATGACTGGGTCCTTTTATGGGACAAAAGAAGAGAAGCAAAAGGCATGCATGGAAAGTTTGATTCACTATGGAAAGGGCCTTTTGTGATTAAGAGGATCACCTGAGCAGATAGCTTCATTCTTGCTCATCAGGGTGGAGTTGAATTGCCATTTCCTTTCAATGGGAAACTCTTGAAGCTGTTGCGGACATGAGAGGCAGGGTAAAACCTATATGTACATAAATTAAACTTTGTTTGTTTTTCCTTTGTTTTGTTTTTGTTTTCATCTTACATTGTATTTGTTTTCCTGACCCCGTGCCCAATAGATAAGGACAAGATACGAAACCAGAGATGCTGGGATCTCATCTTTTCCCTTTTCATTTTGACAGAGAAAAAGATGTCCATCGATGGAGCCGACTGGTGTCACCCAAATTTCATCCTAAAATCTGTGACTACCCTATCTGAAATTTTTTCATACTTTTAAAATAATGGGTCGTTTTGTGTTTTTACTACCTAAAAGTTCTTGTATTGCGTCAAGATATTCCCAAAGAGCCATATTAGCCTTTTTTTTCACGAATACCCAGATGCCCAAAATTGTTATATTCTGTCATCGGGATTTGTCTGCATGGGAAATTTGTATTTAATTATTTTGAGCCCCGTTTGAGGCTATTTGCGCTCTGTTTTAACTCTGTTATGATCGAACATGTCATTATTCCTATGTACCAGAAGGGTTTTAACTTGGAATAATTTTTGGGCTTTATTTGTGCCTTTTGGCAATTTTTCGTGTTTTTGTGTTGTCCCGTTTCATTTTCTGTGAAATTTCTCTAGAACAATTCCTTTGCCGGGTAAGCCTAATTTTTGGCCTAGAGCAGCTGGAAAACATATACGCATGTTATGCCCGGAGGAAGTCGCCATCGGAGGTCTGGATCATTGCGAAAAGTGAAGTCGTGCACGGAAAAGCCCCTGCGGGGTTGGGCGCATTTTTGGAAAACAAAGGATTCAAGCTGCAATGGGAAAAATGGAAGCAATAGGCAAGGTGGGAATTTTGTACTGCTTAGCAGGGTACTTTTTCCCGTGATATAAAATTCACTTAAGCTGTAGTGGGAAAGTTAGAGGTGCAGCGGCGCGAGAATTTATTGCCTGCCTTGCAGGGTAAAAATTCCCATGATAAAATAAAAGGAAAGTGACTTAAGTGAAATCATGGGATTTTATTGCCTGCCTTGCAGGGTAAATAATCCCATTGTCAAAGTCAAATCACTTAAGTGGATCATGGGATTTCCGGGCTGCCTTGCAGGGTAAAGAATCCCATTGTGAAAAATTCTTAAAAATAGAATTATATTGTGCAAAAAAGTGCGCCCCCTTTGGTGAGATGATGGCAGCCTTTAAGTGGATTTAATTAATTATTTATCCTTCTAAAATAGGTGCCTAAGCATGGAAGAAAGTCAAGAAGTCAAAGGGAATAAAAGAAATAGAATTAAATGGATTAAATTGACTAAATTTAATTTATTTAAAGGCTGCCCCCTTCATGTCAAGATACACCGTGAAGCTTAAGTGAAGTGAAGTGTGAAGGATTAAATTGGATTAATTTAATTTATTGGATGGTTGTCCTTAAAACATGCTATTTTTAAAGAGAAAATCATGATTTTTAATTAATTAATTGCTAGGAATAGGAAGGGAAATTATTAATTATAGAATTGTGAGGGTTATATAAGCATGGGCTGCCATATGGGTGAATTATTTAATTCACAGGTAAAGAATTACAGCCAAGAGGAAAAGTGCGCCCCAATTAAAGAAGCATTTTGCTCGTGCAAGGTGGAAACAAGGCTAAAAGCTTCCAAATTTGTGCGCATGCTTTAAAGGAGGTTGATCTTTATCTGCATAATTGTTTGCATAGGTGTTACAGTGCTCGGGTGTTGTTGAAAGGATTCATTCTCTCTTTATGTGTAAATTAAACATAATTTTTGGGGCAACAGGCTTGAAAAGTGCATATTTTTACAATTAAAATTCACTATTCATGCTTCGGTGGCCATTTTTTTCTGAATTAAATGTAGGAATTCATTACAGGTGCTTTACAAAAGAAAATGAGCTTTAATCAATGTCCAATACATTGCATATATCCTCCGAATCTGAAGAATTGTCTAGATCTGCACCAATTTTGAAGAAATCCGGCCAAGTAAGAAGAAAAAGAATTATTCAGACAAAGATAGACAAAGCCATGGCGAAGAGAGATGAAAAAGAAAGCACGATGGAGTCATGCATCACTTCCAAACTTGCAGACATAGGAGACATAGATCTAGGTCCGAACCTCTTTCCGAATTGATTGATAGATCCAGAGCGGGAAAGACTTCACTCATGCGTGTGGTTAAAAGTAGTGGAATTATCCGAGCTGCAACCTTTCCATGCACAGCCCAGTTGCCAGAGTTTGTTATGGAGTGCACTAGATCTTACCATCCTTCATCTAGATCAGTGCATGATGCTATGGGAAAGACAATAATTCGTTTGGACGTAGAGTTCATCAATTATTGTTTGAAGATTCCAATGTGAAAGGTGGTGACTTCCATTAGTCTTTAGGATGCCGGAATAGGTGGGAGAAGCATAGATCTGATTGTGTGAGCATAATGAATATTAGATACATGAAGAAGCCTAGATCTCCTTCAAAGTTCCCAAGAACTCTTCCGTGGTCCAATTTGGTACAGGAGGTCGATGATGTGATCAAATTGTTATGTAGGATGAATGGCGAGGCGAATGCTTACACTTTTCGTACATGGATGTATGCTTTCATCGGACCATCGAAGTCAACAAAATTGATTCCATAATCAATTGGTCAGAAATTATTAACAACAACATTGGTGAGCAACTCCGGAATGTGAAGCGTACTTTTAGCTTCAAAATGACTTCCTACTTAGTGTATGCTGCAGCTTCACAAGGCTTCTTTTCCAAGCTGGATAGATATGGTGTTCTTTCTAAGGACCCCATTTTTGAATGCTACCCATAGCTTACTTTGCACACTGTACGAGAAATATTTCAATGTGGTAAATGATGAATTCTTCTATGATTTCATTTGCAGGCTAGACAAAGACTTAAAGGCCAACATGGTAAGCAAGGAAGCGTGGGAAGCTTTGTCCAAGATTAGAAGTCTATTCATTTAGTTTGCAGATTTCACATACCTCAGGGTTACAGGATTTTCCGAGAGAACCAATAATGATGCCTAGGTATGTGAATGATAGATTGATAGCCATGGATCTCGAGCGAGGAAACTTGTGGAGTTACATGACCTTCACCAAAGTGACACAAGTCTACGGGCTTCTCCCGATCAACCTGGGACAATACAAATTTGCATTAGCATTCATAGAGCTTGGGGATGGAGACGCAGATGTTATCCGAGTATGAGCAAGAGTTCTTCCCTGCACGGCTGAACTTTGATCCATTTGGAGTAGCTAGGAAGACGATCTCCCAGGAGTACGCACATGTGCCTTCATTAGAAGATTTCTGGATGAAGTGCAAAAGTGAGTACGAGGTTAGAAAGAGAGATTTCAGCAGACTGTCAGCAAAGCAAGTGTTCAACTTTGGACTAGCACGGATACCTGCGGATCTTAAAGATGATGGGAATGTGGTACTTGACACTTACCATCAAATGGGAGGAGATAAAGCCATACTGAAGGATAACGTAGGAGGCTGCCATACACTTGAAGAAAGATCTAGAGCTGTTTTGGTGAATACTTCAAACTGGTTGTTGACAAAGGGATATTGCCTTGATGAAGTATTGATGAATCAAATCACGGGAAACTTCGGTGTAGGAGATTCCCTCAAGAAGAAGCATGGAGGAGAAAGCAGCAGAAAGTCTAAGAATTTGAAATTACACAAAATATCTCAATCTAAGGAGAAGATCACTTCCACGGACATGACTTTGGTTCTAGTTTCTCCAGCACCCAGTACTTCACCAATTGTTACACCTCAGCAGGACACTTCCATGCCTCCATTGAATCCGGTGACATTCGTCTTCTCTCCTCAGCCACTCCGTTCAGCACCTGTTCAAGAGGAGATGTTGAAGCTGTAGATGGCGGAGTTCAAAAGATATTTGTCCTAGGATGATTCGAGGATGGCAACCATAACACCATGGCACTTTCTCGATGGAGAGGATGCAAAGCGGGAGATGGTAGTGCACTCGCCGACTTCTCATTCTATGAGAAGTAACTTTTCGGAATGGTTGGCTTCAGCATTGGTTCTAGTGAGAGTGGAGAATAACTTAGAAGAGCATGACTTGTAGCTACTCTAGAATGCGGTGGAAGAGATAGAAGGCCTAAAGTTATTAAAGCAACTTCTAGGTTGATCATCGAGGAATCAGGGTAGAAGTTTGCTGAAATATCAATTATGACAGAAGGAAAGAAGGAGGAGGATCTCATGACAGAAGATGTTACAGTAACTAGAGTACCCCTCGGTCAAGCCGCCACTGAAGGATTGAAGCAAGACATGCAGACATTGATAGATGCTCTATTCCTTAGGCTTGAGCAAAGTGAAAAGGTAGAGAAGAAGAACTTTAGAAGCAGGTATCTCAGTTGTGTGAGATCATAGCCAAGGTTGCTAAGCCTTCCATTTATCCCATTTCAGAGCATCCGAGTGATCATCGTATGTAGGAAATGGATGATACAAACAATCAAGTAAAAGCTATTGACGAATGGAAGTATTTGATTATCGTCAAGCTTCTGTACAACTTGGAGAAGTGCCAGCCCGCCTGAAGGTTATGGATGATGAAACAAACTAGCTGAAGTAACTCGTAACAAGCATAGTGGACATGAACACAGTTGCTGAGAGTAACCTGATTACTTTGGGGTAGATCAACAAGCTACCAGGAGATGTACTGGTTGTAGAACAAATTGTACCGTATGGATCAGTTCAGAAGGGGAAGTAGCTAGAGTTTGTAGTATCTTTTCGTTTGGAGATCTGTAGAGTTTTGCTGAAGAGGATGTAGGCACTTGAGTGTAGGACATCATCCTTACCAGACAATATCATTTCTTTCACTGAGGAGAGAGTGGACATGAATGTTACTTCATACATACAGATCGTTCCTAGTAAGGTACCTAATTCCCTGAAAGGGTCTCTTCTGATGGTACAAAAGATAATTGATAAAGCTACTAAGGCTTTCACGGTGAATTCTATCAGTAGACTGGTGGCGCTGTAGGTGGATATTACAAGGTTTAGGCTGAGCTTGGAAGATGTGGAAGCGTGCATCAAAGTGTTGAATGAAGGGTTGTTGTAGTTCGGAGACGAGAAGGAAGTAATGGCTAAAATAGATGGAAAGATGATAAATTACATGTTCGACAAGTATATTTGATCTACGAACAAGAAGAATACATAAATGTTACAGAAATTGGCATGAATTCTTCTATTCTTTCTTCTTCTATTTTCTATGTTCTCGGATGAAATTTTAAAACTTTAAAGTTATTGGTTTTGCAACCATTGCTTAAAGTTATGTGGAACACTTCTATTAGTTAAGTGATACATGTATCGCTTAAGGAGAAGCTAGTGGAGGATGATTGCCAAATGTCATCTTTACTTGTTGTTTGTGTTTTAGTTCAGTTTGAGTTTTTCATTTGTACTTTCCCTTCTACATTTTATAAGTAGAGGAAGAACCTCCGGGTTAATAATAAAAATTTGTAAGTAGTAATCTTGTGTTCTAGACTTTGTGTTGAACCCCTGAGAGCCACTTGTAGCAAAGGAATACAAAGGAGCAGGTTTCCAGAGAACTTTATGTCACGGTGTATTGTGTTTCTTACTTTTAATCTTAGATCTCTTAATAAACTTTGTGTTATTTTAGATCTGGATCTAGAGCTGCCTTTGTTTTAGAATTCTGTGTTTATATCTATTGGATTCTTCTATGTGCATGCAATCATCTCTACCATCTACTGATTGGGATGCACATCTTCCCCGTTTCTTCTATATGTTTATGTAATTACCTTCTATAAATTTTCCTTTCTTTAAACAGCTACTTACTTGCTGCAGAACTATTCAGTTATGGTTCATGAACTGAGTAGTTAAAGTAAAACCCCATTTAGATATTAGCATACTTAAATTGAAAAATATGACACGGAACCTCACCTAAGTTAAATGAGGGAGTTTTATCTCATGATTGCCTAGGTTTGATGCTATGAAAAAATCTAGCCAACAATTTTCGAGGCCTCTCGAAGATGAATCTCTTCTTGATGAAGAATCGTTAGAGTGCAGCAATTCCCAAGATCATGAGGTAATTCCTCTATATAGTTTCCTTGAGCTGCATTCTTCAAAAGGATACAAAGATGAGCTATAGGAAATGATGGAGCATAACTTTGTGTAGAAATATTGGATGCATACCCGAACCGACCCCGAACTGATTCTTGATCTCTTCACTTGTGTCATGGACATACAAGACAAGAATGAGTTTTCCTCCAATCCTCCCATTAATACTCAAATGCCCCATAGTGGAGTAGAGATAAAGGATGAATCAAATATTTTTCATATAGAATATTCCAATGAGCATAGACCCGGAAAAGAAAGTAACTCAGAATATCCAATGAATTGGAATGAAAATCAGCTTTGGGGCAGCAATGAGATGCTCGATGGAGAATCAACTATATGGATAAACATGGAAGGAAATTGGCACTATCAAACTGATTTCAAAGAACATGAAGGCAATGGAATTTCCAAGCAAGGACTTAAGCATCAAGAAGTTCACATGGATTCACTCCTACCAAGTACATAGATAAATGTGGAAGCACCTAGCTTTCATAAGCAACTGAGGAGGGGAGGCTACTTTTTGGAACCTGTCAACGGCTTCGCAGAACATAATCATTCAGTGTTTCTGTTGGGGTAGCTTTTGAGAAATGAAAAGTTCATAAGTGAAAGTGAAGTTTTCCCTCACCTTGTAACATAGTTTTGGTGTTTTTGTTTGTGTGTCCTCTTCTTTTTTCCTCTTCTTCTCTCTTTCCTCGGAAGTTGTACATGACTCTGCAAGGCCCAAAGGATAAGGCACTGGTCAACGTTATATGTTTTAAAACTTGAGATTTTGGATCCTCATGCCATGTTTTCTCCTTGTTCAATCCATGTCATGTCCCCAAGCTAGAGCCACTTTGTTTTCCCCTAAAAATTCCCTTCCTTATTTCCAAGTCTATGTCTTAAAGTTTTGAGTTGTTACCCTTTAAAAATGGTCTAATAAGAGTATTTTTAAATCTAGCACTTCCCAAGGGGTCAAGGATTCTTGGAAGCACCTCCATCGATGATGGAAATTTCTCCCCCTTTCCAAAAAGGTAAAGAAGTTGTTCTAACTCCTTGTATTTTGCAAGATACGGCTTGCGGATCTAAGTTGTAATTTTTGCCCAAGGTGGATTGGCGGGGCTAGGAGATTTCTTCGCCACTTTGCATTTTTAGAAAAAAAGTGTAAATGGCGATGGCAGATCCGCGAGCTTTGAGCGGAGCGGAGAAAATAGTAAGGTTCGAATCCCGTAGCCAATGACATTGTGCCACGTCATCACGGGAGTGCGCACCGGCAGAGGATGTTGTGATTTTGAACGTTTTCCAACAAAGGTTCAAAATGTTCTAAATGGAGCCACGACCCCATATCCAATCAAATCATGCACGTGTCCTCTTTGAAAAGTCAAACTGGGCCGCCGGAGGAAATTGTTCTAATTTTCCAAAACTCCCAAAAGTCATAAAATGTAAAGGGATCGGCCATGGCCGCTCCAATCACCTCCTACCACATGGATGGCTTGAAATCAAAGTTATAAAAGCAAGATCAACGGTACATATTTAAACTGGCAAATAAATGTAATGGATCTGTTTTCTCTTCCACCATGGACATTTCTCTACAATTTTGGATTCCAAATCAATGTAAATGATTGGATTTGATTGTAACTTCTTCTTGGCCCCGGGAAGTTGTAACCACCCCTTGTGGGCTATTTCTTGTCCTCTGAAAGTCTTTGTATGGGTTGGCAATCACATTTGAAAAATTATATATGTATTTTCACGAGCAGAGGACAAAAGCGATAGTCACCATTCTTCTAAGCTTCTCCTTTCTATAATTTTCTTCCTTTTCCTTTCATGCTACGAGTTTCTACTTCAGCTGCAATAAGAAAAGATGGATTTTATGCCCCTTTGACAGAGGATTCAATTGGTACTTTGTGACCAATGCATTTTTATTCAGTCTTGTAGCTCTGTTTTGCAAATTCCTATTCTTTCTTCCATTTAAATGCATGTTATAAACTTTCTAATGTATGTATGTAGGCATCTGATGTTCTACCTTCATCATTGATTTCCTTGCCTTCATTCCCACTCCCTTTCCCACTCTCGCACCAATTTCCTGTCCTCGCAAGTAATTGCATGCTTTGCCATAGGGTCAGTGGAGTGCCCCTATGGATCTCTGGTTAAAAAACCACCATTGAATCCACTTGATTTTCATGCATAATACTACAGCTGCACCGTTATAAGTAGAGGGACTTAGATTCCCATAGTGTTGTTTTGGAAACCCACAATTTTCCCTCGAGACAAATTTCCAAGCCAACACATGGGTAGTAGTAAATTCTAATTAGAGATAGAGGGGCAAGCTACATGTCTATTGGCATGTAATTGCTGGCGTTCTAGTGGCATGGTTTTACAAAGAAAGAGCCACAGCAAAAACAAAAATATGTATGTACCTATAGAGCTATAGTATAGTGGTGTCGCTATCTTTGAATCATTGTCAAATCATGAGGTAGCAACAAACACAAATGTTTCCAACTTTAAAAGAGGGAAATACCTTAGATGGTTTGTGATTGTCACAAAGTTTTCATTACTGGGGCGGTTTAGGAGGAATGCCCAGTGATAGATTGCATTTCCTTGGTTCTAGAATTAGGTATTGATTTTGCATGTTACCTTGATCAGTAGTGAGTTGTTTAGTGCCTCATGGTTTCAAGCCGGAAGAACAACCCAAGAATAATGGGGTGTCGGTACCAAGTTTCTCAAGTTTTCCTCATTCGAAACCAATTGCATATAGAGTTGTAAGAAAAAACACTCAATTCTTAGTAAAGTGGAGAGTACAATGGTAAACCATAATGAAGAGAGAGGGCTCTTGGGATGACCGTAACTTGACATGCAATGGGGAACGGCTTCTCGACACAATGATCAGAATACAGCAATTGAGGAGATCAGAGCCAAGTTGAGGATAACCTTAACAGTAGACATTGAACTATTTATCCATACATAATCAAGAGATGACTTCCACGAGAAGAAAATTTGAGCAGAAATATACTTTTCAGCACTTTAAGCAAAAGGTAGGAGTGTTACATAAAATTTTCAATGACATAATTATAACCCATTTCAAAGCACGTCAGTAGTATTTGAAGATGAAATTTGTGGAAACTTATTCAAAAATGGGTACATACATTTATTATTGTTTTAGACATATCTTACAAATCAAATTGGCCCTTGGAAAAAAGAAGACTGAAAGAGTAAATAAAGAAATATTATGACAACATACCACACGAGGCAATCAGTGGTAGTCCTGGATGCCTCACAATAGAACAAACACTTCTAAAACATTTTCCCTTGAAAGAACTCAACAACTTTCTTGCATAATTCAGGCCAGAACCCGTTAATAGTAAAATTCAAATTTCAATGATACCTACAATGATACCACCCTTTAGCACTCCATAAAGATCACCAATATTGAAATTGTCAAAAAGAGTAAATTTATTCATATTATAATATTATATACATATATATAGCCAAGTACAACAAATTCAACCACACCACAACAAAAGTAGACAAAATTAACGAAAGGTTCTCATAATAACGTAATTTCAAATTGTAGCTTTGAAAAATTCAAGTACACATTCCTCTCTTATTTTAGAAGACTAGTTTGAGCTTTATATTTAAATTTAGAATGGTGCTTATAAACCTAGTAGCAAGTCCATCGGAACAGATGCATATTAGCAGGTCACCAACTCGAGGATGCCAACCTGGGCAAGAGTAGTAGTGACTCTGCCAGGGACGGGAGATGGTGGTACTGTCAATTAAAGGATACTAGTGGTAACAACCACAAGAACTACATCTGCTGGCATGAAAAGAAGTCATATGGCTACCCTCAATGTGCTACTTCTGGAAATGTGGCTACCATGGTGCAAGAAAATTTGGAAGACGTTATCAAACTAGAAATGGTCCCTGGGTAGGCCAACACACAGGGAGAGGTATACTTGCTTCGACAATATGTATTATAAATAAGATGGAAAGAATCATATAACCTTTTGATTGGATAAAAGAATCTATAGATAGCTGGGCCTTGCCCATAACAAGTTCCTCTTGTTATAAGTATATTCTTCTCAAATCTTGTACACATTTTTTTTCCGTAAGGTATTTGTTTAATTCATATGGACTCAGGAAGTTAAGTATTTAATTATATTCTTTTGACCAAAGAATTTATGTGGAAATAGAGAAGGCACGTGTTGGAGGAAACAACACGGTAGGCACAACTTGGTAAAGTTGTATATTTCTTAAACATAATCAATGCAAAGTGGCAAATAGTACAAACAAGCAAACAATAATTAATTGCTTCTCGGGATGTCGAGTTATATGAATCCTGTAGCATAGACAACCAATAAAATGTCCAGTTATATCGAGAGGTGGTCCACTGGTGCATTGTGAATGGTATATTTTGCAAGCCCAATATATCACTCTAGACTTGTGATTATTGCATCTTTTGAAAGCACAATTAATTTGTAATTCTATCTAGAAAACAAACAAATAGTTCAAAGAATATCATTGTGAAATCTATATGTACACAACACACACACACTGGAAAATTATTCTCGCTGATGCACAATTCTTGTGAAACAACATCTTCATTGAGCTTATAGCTATTTAGACCACTTTGAATGCTCACAAAAATAATAAAGTCGTGGTTCTAGTCTTCTAGAAACACAACAAACAAGATTGCATTTCTGCTGTAAGAGTTAAGATTGTAACTAATGCCAATATGTAGAATCGGGAGTTTCTTCCATATTAACTTTTGTCACTTTGTCAAGTTCAAATGGCATATTGCAACAAGTATATAAATCAAACCCTATAAGAAATTCAAATATATAATGTACAAAAAGTAACTATCTTTTCACTAAGTCCAACTTCTTCAAGGGCAATAGTAAAACACTAGATAGTTTGGATACGAGGGTACGATACGCTTTTGGGTACGTTATATATATATATTTATATATACATGTATATAAATATATAAATATGCATATAAATTATAAATTTAAAGAAGCATTTGCATACTTATTGAAATTTAATTCTCATATAGTGCATACTTATTGAAATTTAATACTCAAAGAGTTCTACAACCTAAAATCATTCATAGAACATGAAAACAAAATTGAAATTTCCAATAATTTGAGAATTGAGACTTGAGTTTGTATTGATAATTGATTCAGAATGACATAATGTTCAAAGAATCAAAACATGATAGTACATTCAAGTTCTCAACTTCTAGAGCATATCATCTAGATGATCGTCAAAATCATCTTCATGGATGCCACTTGCAGCTCCACTCCCACTAGCTCCATTTTTGAACACTTGAGAAGGGCTCCCTGGAAGTTCCTCATCAATGCCAAGAAGTGAAACATTGGCTAAACAAGCAGATGAAGCTTCAAAGTCTGTGTTTTCAGGTTGGAGGTCCCAAAGCTTGTTAGGACCACTAGTATACTCTTGCGTCTTGTGGGTTAAGAGGCGCAAGTTGGAATGAACGTATACTAGATCTTCAACCTTCTTTGATGCCAACATGCTGCGTTTGGCTGAGTGGATGAAGCCATAAGTACTCCAGTTGCGCTCTGCAGAAGAATTACTAGCCACCTGTCACAAAAAACAAAGTATTAATATTATAAATTATTAATTAAAAAAAGAATGATATCATTTTGAATTTTAATTCGTAATTGGTAATTAAAATATCAAATAACAAGTTACAAACTTTATACCTGTGAGAGCAATTTGATCGCAACTGGTCGTAAGAACTTGGCATCATGGCCATGACAAGTCCACCACGTGATTGGATCCATGGTGGGTTTGTCACCTTGTCCATTTACAAACATTGACATCTCCTGGCGGACTGCAAGTGATGTAGCTGGATCTGGAAACAACCTCCTGAATGCTGCCCTCGTCCCATTTGCAACCTCGTGGTCATCATATGGTCGTTGTCTACCAGCTCTCCCAACTATTTCACTGTAATATTTGGGATTTAAAGCATAAGCAAGGAGATGCAATGGGGTGGTCATTTTGTTCCACCTTTTCACAATCACATTTTTAACTTCATTATAAAAATTTTCCTCAGGGTCCTGCTCTTTGGCCTGTATGACATCATGGATTTTTTCAAGCATGGAGTCAATGCCATCATATATATCTCCAATGCAAGCATTATCTTTGTCAACAAATCGTATCATACTCAAAATAGGCTCTGTGAAACTCAACAAATATTCAACTCTTCCCCACCAATGCTCATCAAGGATCCATGATTTTATTTTTTGAGCTCTTTCGTGTTAGATTGCCTCCATGATGGTCCAAACATTATCAATCACGATCATGCTCAAAGCATGTCTCACCTTCACAAGTCGTCTCAAGACGAGTGTGTGAGAGGAAAACATAGTCTCAAAGAACCTATTAAAAAAGAATGGAAACAATTCAATAACACAATTTGAAATTGATTTAAAAATTAAAAATCAAATATTAAATTTAAAATGAATTGTTCATTTACCTTCAACAGCTCCAACTTTGAAAATCTTCTGAATATGGCTTGAGACATGTGATGGTTGGTGACAAACATCTGAATCTCGTTTGCCTCCGTGTATATTTGCTCAATCCATGCAATTTTCCCAATCTTTTGCATCATTAGATTCAGGGAGTGTATTGCACATGGTGTCCAAAATATGTGCTCATACCTACCCTCAACTATCAATCCCGCTGCCTTGCAATTTTTGGCATTGTCCGTGATGACTTGGACAACCCTCTGCGGACCCACTGACTCAATAGCCTCAATGAGAATATTTGCAATGAATTGGGCATCTTTTACTTCCCCCTCACAATCAACAGCCTTCAGAAACATTGGCCCTTTAGGGCATACTGCAATAATGTTGATGAGAGGTCTATTTCTGCGTCTTTCCATCCATCTGATATAATAGAGACTCCTGAATCAGTCCAAGAATCTCTAATTGGCTGTAGAGATGTCTGAATGTGTTGCACTTCTTTTGTCAAAAGAGAAGTGCGAACCTTATTATAGCTAGGGCTTGTATACCCCTGTGGTGCCTCATTAATGCCTCTCACCATCTGCTGCCAATAAGGTGATCTCAAGATATTGAATGGCAGTCCACATGCAAATATACACCGAGACACCAATTCATCTGCAATATCCCTCTTCTCAATGTTAAATTTTTTTCTAATGGGCATTTTGTTCTCTTGTTTGATGGCCCTGAGGTATCTGCATCAAAAGGGTCATCAACTAGAATAGTTTCAACATGAGTCTCAATGAAAGGATGAAATGATGGTGTTGATGTTGGTGGTTTTCCCATGGACCTTTGCTGTAAAGAAACAGTTCTAGAGTGAGCTCTTGCTGCTTCAATGTTTGCATCCTCTTGCTCTTTTAGGTACGTGGCTATGGTTTTCTTTTCCACCTTCTTACATGGTCTAATACCCATCCTCGATACCTCGGTCAAATGAGCTCTCAAACGGGTATATGAGGATTTAAATGAGGTGGTAGAATGGGGACACATCCAAACACGGACACCACCACCGGCAACAAACTTTGTCACTTCCACATGTCTCCATAAAGGATAATTCGGATCCATTTTCACTGCTATACCACCCGAAACATTTTCCCCCTCTTGCCCCACTGAAGTTGAACTGGATGCCATGATTGTAGGATTAATTCAATAACCTACAATAAGAGATATTTTTTAAAACATTTCTAAATATTAAATTTTTTGTTGACCCATACACGTCATTCTCTGATTCTGATCATCAAGTTCTCCATAAATGGTGCGAGGTGAGAGCATACACAGAGGGTAGACATTTAAATTTTTAAAAAATTCAATTTTAAACTTTAAAATAAAAAAACGAACACATAACTAACTAAAAAATTAAACAGTTAGTCCTACATGTCAATCTCTGATTCTGATCACCAAGTTTGCCATAAATGGTGTGAGGTGAGAGCATACACAGAGGGTAGACGTTTAATTAAATAAAACTTCACTATTAAACTTAAAATACGGAAAAATTAATAATATATTATATTTTAATAACCGTAAAATAAATAAATTATTAAATATTAAAAATAAATTTAGATCATGATCAATAATCATGAATGATGTGTTTGAAACACATCATTCATGATATTGATCATATTCATATACAAAACATTGCTCAAAAGATTAAAAAAATGCCTGAATGCATGTAAAATACCTGGAAAAATCCTCCTTGATGTTTGTAGACTTGCTTCTCCTTCTCTCTTCCTCCTTCAAGCTCAATCACTCTCTCCTCCAAGCTCTTTTTCTCTCCTCCAAGCTCTTCCTTTCTCCTTCAACCTCTCTTTCTCTCTCTCCTTCAAGCTCAAGCAAAATATCAAATATTGAGTGTGAGAAAAAAGTAGAGGGATTGGGTGTTTATATAAGTGTTTGGGGGTACTTTAGGGTTAGGTTAGATTTAGAAAGTTTTAAAATTAAAAAAATGTTTTTTTAAAGTTTTGATGAAAATCACTTTTAAAAAGACGTGGAAAAAATGGGTATGCGCTGAAACGTACCCACGAGGAACAGAGCACGGTTCGGGTATGGAAAACCATGCCCGAACCATACCCTATCCTGTGGGTACATTTCTAAGCGTACCCACAGCATACATGCGTACCCCATACCAGACTGCACATTTCTAGGTTGGTATGGGGGCCTTAGGCGTTTAAGTAGTCTAGGTAAAACACAATCTAATATTCTAGTTGACAACTTGATTTCTAGAATGCAAATCAGCCCCACGTTACTTATTTTGTCTGCGCCTTAAAGAGAATGTGCATGATAATATTTTTCCCTTTGAAGTATCAATTTTAGATAACTTCTTTCTCATGACAACAAAGGAAAGTTCTACTCTTTTCTCGAAGAATTGAGTGAAAGATTCTCAACCTACTTCCTCGATTCCCCAATCAGAAATGCTTGGCCCTATTTCTCCGAGAGTTGGTTATCTTCAAGTCTTGATCACTCAATAGCTAGACCCGTAATATTAGATTCATGTTTTAAAACTCATACACGGAGTCAAAAAAGTTTGACTCGAATGGGAATCGGAAATTACTTGTCAACTTTATCTCCACTATATATATAGATATAGTTCATACTCGGAGTCAAAAAATTGACTCGAACTTGAAAATCAACAATCTCTCTCTCTCTCTATATATATATGTATATATTCATAAAATAAACTTAAATAACATGTAAAACACTAAAAATGCATATTGAGAACACACGTATATGTTCTACTAATTTTTTTACCAAAAATGAGTACATCAAGAAAACACGTGATTCTGATGCTCATTGAGTCATAAACTATAATCATCGAAGCATCTTGATATACTTGATATGAATATCATCTCTAGCACCTTGTCTGCTGCCCCTTGGAAGTGGAAGGTAAATATTTCTCCTCTGCAACAACATCATCTGCAAGATATCATTTGCACTCTCACCAACCCCTCATGATACCTCCTCTACTACTACCGACACTATCACATCATTTGCTTCCCTCTCTAGAACTGCGATCTCCTCCTCTATAAACATGGGCTGCTCATCTAGACCTTCGAGCTCAGCACACATATCAATATCATCCAAGTCAATTGTCTCATGAATCTCTTGCCCCTCCACTTGTCTTACATGAAGGTGATGAAGAACCATGACCGTGCCCATATTCACAATCGTAAGTCACTTGTTGATGTAGTCACATTACTCATGAACGCTATCAAAGTGCATAATCTAATGAATGTCACCGATCGTGAAAATAAAAGAGAAAGAAAATCTTATGAGTTGTATAGTTTTTTGCTATATTAGCCATTTATTGTGTCATAAGCAAACTACCTATATAAAATGACTGGTCCCCATTTATATACCAAAGAAAGATATCTAATTTGAAATGATTTAGATGATTAAACATTCCAATGCTTATTGGGTCCTTGTGTAGATATATGTAAATGGTATTATAAATTGCTTAAGTGTCCTCATTATTGGGCTTGAATTCCAAACAACTTCCCTACTTTGTTGATTTACCCTGAAATTCTAAGCATTTGCATTAATATCTAAGTGGGATCAAATCCTGAATCCTCACAATGGATTTATATTCCTTTTAGGTTGTACTAAAAATTAGTGCAAAGAAAACGAGTTGTGATCTATTTTAAATATGGAAAACTTGTTTTTCTTGAATATTTAGAGGAAAGTGTTGATATTGGTACTTGATGCAAAAGGTTGTAAAGTAGAAAATAGTTGTGCTTGAGAGAACTTGAACTTAGAATAAATGAAGTTTGTGGACTGTTGTATCTCATAAAAACAAGGTCATTGAGGTTTCGTCTTGTCAACCTATTACGTTGCTTTGTGTGAATAGATTCAAACATGCTCCAATTACATTCACGCCCACAAGAACTACACGGACGACACAAAATGTGGATGGCTAGCCTCCGAAGATTTGGTGTTTTTGCACCATAATCTTCCCATAACAAATCTGCAAATAGGACATTTAATATTTTATAAGTCAAATAGGCTTGAATAAATGAAAGAAGTCTAGTATTTACGGGTAATGAGACTATAAACATTTGGGTGTTTCACCTTCGAAGGCATAAAGCCAAAAAAAGAGCTTCCCCTCTACACTCTTGTTAATTTACAACTCATCAAGAATTGCATCTCTAATATTTTTGTCAAAGATCATCCTCCCTATGCATGTGTTGAGGCCATTCATAACCTCCTCATCGACCTTACATGAATCAAGGAAGATAACCTTAGGGTTCAAGTAGTAGCTTGTTGCACATATATGTCAATAGCAATGCTTGTTCCATCACTAATCAATTATACACCAAATGGGTTTGTATTTTCTTTTATTTTGCCCATAAAAAAATTGATATCACCTCCTTGCCCACGTTCATGGCCTCATACAAATAACACGTTGGCATTTTTTCCAATCCACCAAGCGTAGGACTCTAACCAAGGGCTCCAACACCTAAATCAAACTAATGTAAATTTTTAAAATCAAAATTGAGAGAAATTTGAGCCAAAAAGATATAAAAATAATTAAGTTTTAAGTTACCTTAAGGATTTGATTTGTGTGCTTCCCAAAAACATTATCAAAAATGAACTTCGCGACCCTTTCCCCTTCAACCTTCCTAACATAGGGAAACTCCAACCACCATGTACTCACAAACATCTACTTAATAGATCTTAGTGAAGTTCAATGCTCTGCAATGTCATAAAAGATGTGATGAATCGTGTGACTCCATCTCACACAAGCTCCTTTCCATTTGTGTGCTTTTTCAGCAAGCTTAACACCTAGGGGTGATTGTAAATGAATTTTTATTTCTTTCCTCTTCAACAATATTTTTCACCCATGTCATCATTTTTTAGATTCTCAAGTAAGAGTCCAAAAAAGTATAGGGTGTCCCTCCTCAAGAAGTCTCCCTATTACTATAAATGTTGTTATATTAGGTGTCATGAGTTAGATGAAATTCTCCACAACCACTTCCATGACCACCTCATCTAACATACCACACAAAGTGTTAGGGTTTTTACTTGGTGGGAGGCATCAATTGATTTCAAGAACACCAACTGCGCACTTGAAGCCACTAGAAAGTTAATCAAGGTGCAATTTTTTTCCATTTTTCCACCAATCAAACAAAATGTTTCACTTGTTTTTATGCCATTCTTTTTTTTCTCATATACCATAACTTGCGTATTGTTTGCAACATCCTCCGATAACGGGCCACGTAAATGATGAGGAATAAGAGCCTTGAACCCCTTCCCATTAATGGTCAATGCATTTACCAAATTTTCCCAAATTGAGTTTTCCACCACATTGAATGGAAAGTTGTTGTAATATTGTAATACAAAAGTTTCCTAAAACTACCTTTGGTTCACTTCTAAATTCTTGGTTCCAACTAGTCCCTACGAGTGAAGGTTTGCCCAGAGTGCTTCAAGTAACCAAAACACCATGTCCAACACCATGTGAATCGAAACATATCTAGTAGATGAGTCCTATCATAGAACCCTTAGAGTCAAGGAAATAGAAGAGGCTCTTACGTCATAATCACCGAGAATCATCCCTAACTGCCCTCTTATTCACTATGGCTGCAAATTCTTCAAATTTTAGTTTTTCTTTTTCTCTATATATCTTGCAAGAGATATGCAACAATCTCTTTTCAAGCCTCAAGGGCACTTGTTTGCACAATTGCACATCTTTACTTACACTTCATGTGAGGTGGCATTTGAAGTGATTGACAACTCCATTCATTGTAAAACCACAATTATTGCATTATAAAATTGGGTTTTGATTCTAGACCTGATTTACAATGCTTCTAAGAAGGTTCACCGACTTCTTAGACTTACTACGGCTGCCCAGAGCCGGATGCCATTATTTTACCCCTGCAAATTGAATGCAAATGCAAACAAAGCAAATAGAAATCCTATAAAACAAACAAAAAAAAGTTTTAGATTAATACCCTACCTACTAATGCCTATCAAAAGAAGAAATAGAAGAGAATGGGAAAACAAATAAAAAGCAAATAAAGAAAAAATTCAAACCTTAGGCATCTAAAATGGATAAAAAAATCAAAACAAATTTAACACGAGAACTAAATCAGGGCTCTTACCTCTCAAATCCATGTGAAATATCTTCAAAGTAGATGGAAACCACTACCAATCACTTAGCAACAACTATCAAATGCACAAAATCATCTTAGTAGAGAAGAAAGAAAAATTCAGCATTTGTTTTACAAACTAAATTATTATGCATTGGTAGCTGAATTTTTCCATTGACTCACGAATTTTGGTAACTTCTACAGTAATTACTCGCCAAAACTCATGAGGTATAAAATGATTAATCGACAACATAAAAAAATCAGTTAGTTAGTAATTACTCACCAAATTCTCCCAAGTTTTAAAATAAAAAAGTCAAATAGATTACAACTTTTTGAAAAATGATCAATATGTATATTGCTAGTAGTATTGAAAAGATCCAAACAAATTCTTGAAAAATACATGGAATCTTCCAAAGACATTGAAGATTACATCATGCATGATTTCAACCTAGAAAACCCTACCTTTGAGCTGAAAACAATGAGCAAAGTGATGAAATATACATTACACTCATCTTGTGAAATCTAGAAAAACTTTCAACACCTTAAGTGTCTTTGCCCATTCATGCTCAAAACTAAAATTGTAGGAAATTAAAAGCAAGTGCATTGTATTACCAACAACAAAGTTTATGATCACTCATAGTACCCCCACCCTAATGTATCTTGTGGTATTTTCTCTTTTCAACCAACATACAATTATAAACAACCCCAAGCCCCCGACTAAACATTTTCCTCAACAAGATTTAAGGAAGTAGTTCCAAAGGGTTCAAAAAAGTTAGTCCAAATTCTCCATAGTATCCTTAGCCAGAAGTTCAACCATGCTTACATGGATGATTTTGGAAGATGGGAACATCGTGCTCCTCGGCTGCAATGTGGTCATTAATGAGATTGTGGCCATTAATGCTCCACTCTTGCATAAGCTCCATTGCCCCCTTCCTAGCCTCTTTCTTCATGATTAAATTCCTCAATGAAATTCATTCTTTTGTCTACCAGATCCATTCTTTGCATTCATTCTTTTGTCTTCGTGGTCCGAAAGCTGCAAGAAACTCTTTTCCAAGACAAAATTGGTGAATCCCTTCCCAAAACATGTTGAGTGAGGCTCTTTATGCTTTCTCCCAATTGATTGGTTTTAATTTATGAGAAAAGTGTCCATAAATAAAGCATCATGTTTGGTACAATATGTGTCACTCATCTATGATCCAAACGAGTTTCCCTTGGTGGTTTGAGTACCAAACAATCCTATTATCCAAAGGACCTGAATAGAGTCAGGAAAAATAATTCAGCTCAAGTTGGATGGAAGAGTAACTGTTGGAATGATTAAAGACCAAGTGGGGATTGTTACCTTGACCGGGTCGATGGAGAGGAGTTACACACCAAAGGAAGCATGCTACTAAATTCTTCTATGGACTAGACTTGCACATGTTTTTGGGCTATGAAGGGTAGTCGGATCTTGCCACTACTTTTCCTTGAGGGGTGGAAGAAGATTAAAGAACCAAGGGTTATGAGTACCCATACATAACTCATATCAAGGGATCCCGACACCCAGAGCTTTGTTGGCTTGCATTGTAGGTACCTAAAGAACCATTGGAAGCTCCTCATTATCAATCTTAATGGTGTTTTTCTGCCCCAGTTCTTGTTGTGACTGCTTGTTGATTTTTGGTTTAGCATTACCCACATAAAGTTACACCTTCTTGGATTTGCACTCCCTCTAATAAACCTTAAGCTTCTTAGGTATTGCATCACACTTACATCTACAAAATGTTGAGATGCTTTTTATAGCTAATTCCATCAACCATGGGCTTCTTCCTAGAACCATCAATTCCTTATTTGATTGCAATGCCACTGGAATACAAACAGGAAATGAATCAATAAATTTGTCAACAACTATTGCAAAGTTCTAGCGAGATGTTACCAATTAATGTTAATGGATTTGAAAACCCTCATATTGTCTGTGGACATTAAAGATAATTGAATCGAGAGGTTGGTGGCTCTCATGTTTGTACACAAGTGTAGGATATTTATTTTTGGTACCACTAGAGTTCATGATTAGCATTGAGGATGCAATTGATGATTTACCCATACATCTGGATGAGGAAAGAAAACAAGATTTCTCTATGCTCCTTCATAAAGCAAACCCCCTAGGAGTAATATTATGAAAAAGGAGAAAATTACATTCAAAAGGGTTAATGAGAACAAACACATTCTCATTTTAAAATTAGACAACAGAAATGTGAAAATTATCTTGGATATGGAAAGCTACCTGAGACAAATCAAAGAACGCCTAACCAACAACAGTAGCTATAGGCACATCCAAAAGGATCCATTAAAAAGGTCACCGAGAGATGTTAAACAATTAATTAATGCTTCATCACTAAGCGGTGATCTAAAAAAGCTAATCCATAAGGACCCATCATGCCTCACATCAATGTTTCCCCAAATATTTAAAAACTAGACATCCCTCTTAGACCTATTGTTGACACGATTAACTTGCATGCCTATGAATCAGCTAGTTGTTTTGCAAAGAAACTGTAGCCACTCGTAGGTAAGACCTATTCTTCATCAAGGAATGATCCAAATTTGGATCTTAAATATGCCCAATTCATGTAATTCTCATTATGAACACTTGTATACAACATTTCTTCTCAAAACACATAAAAACCTATATGTTTTGATTATATATTTGGGTTCCTCTTGAAAAATACACTTTAAAAAAAAATGGCATGCGATTTAAATTTTGTACACAAACGTTATGGCCTCTAGAAGTTAGAAGACTTTATAAGGTTGTAAAACCACCCATGGAAGCAAGTGGTAGTTGTGCAAGTGTCGGTGGAGGTTATGTAATTGTCGGTAGTGTCGGTGGCGGTTTTTCAAACCACCCCAGCAATTTTTATGCAACAACCAATATATGAAAAGTGACAGTTTCACCATGCACCCTAAACATGGGGATTGAAATGCTTGTAAATGTTTCAACATCCACGAGTTAGATTTTGGACTTCTGGAAGTTTATCGAGGTAGAGAGAATAAGGATGGGTCTAATGGATGTCAAAGATCATGAAGAAATGACAGAGCAGTTTTGAATTGGATTACTATTGCAATTAAGCAAGTTGGAGTCTTTGTTCGAAATTCATTAGTTCATAGTAGTTAGTGATTTTTGGGGTGTTGTTGCGAGAGGGAGAATGTTTGCAGAGTGTTTGAAAAAAATTGTACAAGATTTGGAGAGGGAGAGAATTGAAGTCCCTAAATAAAGGTCATGAACTTGACCGTAACTTGTACATAACTATGAATTGCATAGTGGTAAGGGAAGTATTCTTTGCCTCACCCACTTGATTTTTTCTCGTCTTGAGTTTCTACAAAATAATTCTTTCCTTCATGTGTGCTTGTAGTTCTTACTTCTTACACATTCATTTCCAACACTTCATAGCTTTGTTTTTAAGAAAACTTGAGTTTATTTCTTTAGCACTCCTTGAGTTGGGATTAATGGATTCATGTTGGTGAAACCTAGTGTCGAATATCCACCTAGTTTATGGATCAGATTATATTAAATATTTTTATTATCGGTATTGTTGTTGTGTGGTTTTTTTGGTGTGTTACACTACAGTTTATGCACATCACACGAGCCATCGGTGCCGGTGACAAAGGTATTCTAGTGCTCTTTGAAGAAAATATTTCCACAAGTGGAAGAAAGGAATTCGTAGTATAACATGTGTTGATGAAGAAGATGCCCGATGGCGGAGGAGAAATTTCACAAGTTTGAAGATGATGTGGCTAAAATATCTCTTTCTATGAACCAGTTAGAGTCCATCATGGGACTTCTCATAGAAAGGCTTGGTGTTTCTACGAGAGAGGTTGAGAATAGACAAGAAGGACACTCCCGAGCATACGGAGGAAAAATTTCCCCCTTTCACCTCCCTTTAAGGCTGAGGCAACAATAAAGACTTAGCCCTATGATGGAGATGTGAATTTGAGAAGCTAGAACATTGGCTAGCTCAGCTTGAGGTATATTCTAATTCACATCAGATTAATGAAGGCCTGAAGATTTCTAATGCAAAGTTAAAATTAACCATCCATGTTTTAAATTGGTTTGAAAGCTATGCACATACTTTGGTTGTTAAGAAGCTTCCTCCTATTGCTAAGAGGGGTGATTTTAAGATACTAATCAAGAAGCAGTTCTATCCTATTTTTATGGGGAAGAGAAGTCTATGTATTGATAATATCTTAGACAAAAGCAAGGCCAAAGCATTCAAGAGTACACAAGTGAGTTCCACAAGAAGTCTGTCCAAATGGGTAAATATGTAGCAAATTGGGACATCTTGATGAAGTATGTTGGCATAATCCATAGTCATTTGGGGGGATCAGTCCTCTTGGCCAAGCCTACGGATGTAGATGAGGCTTGTCTTCAAGCTCGGTACTCGAGAGATGGACAAAAGGAAAGGTTTAACTACCTCTCAAAGTGCTCCAAAGCAGCAACATGATAAATAAAAAGGGTAAAGGAAAGGGGAAAGGTAAGAAAAACATAAATTTGACACTCATTCTAAGAAAAAATGTTGGAACCTTTGTCCTAAGTTGCACCCCTTCAAGAAAAATAAGAAGAAAAATGCTATGGCTACTCTCCAAGGACTGAACATTGGTTGTAACTCTAATGTGGATGAGACTTTGTGTTGTACCTCTGTCAATAAAGAGGTGTGTTTGAGTGGTGGTAGTTCTCAAGAAAGTGAACTTGCTAAGCTTTTTCGAATTAAATTTAGGTAACAAAAACAAAAGTGGATGCTCTTTTTGATACTTGCTCTCAAACTAATTTGATAAGCAAGGAGTTACTAGAAAAGTTGAAAATAGAGCTTTACAATCATCCAAGCCCATATTCCTTGAGTTGAGTAAAGAAAGGTGTAAACATCAAGGTCACAAAGTAATGAGAAGTTAAGCTTGGTACTAATGCACATTTCATTGATAAAGTTATAATGGACGTTGTGCCTCTTCATGTGTGCGGTGTAGAGTTTGGAAGTTCTTACTTGTATATTTGGGATGTTATCTTCATTAGGAGAGCCAACCAATACCATTTGGTAAAGGATGGTAAGAGCTATGTCATTTCAGCCTACAAAGGAGACTCTAAAATCTCTTTGGTAAGTGCCTATGAAGCTAAAAATCTTATTAATGCTAGTGGAAAGTTTGCTCTACTTTTTTGAGAGATATTCGGGATAAGAAAGTAATTTCATCTAAGACCTCTTATGGTACGCTTACTAAGAAAGAGCCGAAGCAAATGGAAGAGTCAATATAATAGTTAAAGGTGGTTTTCCAAGAGCCTAAGGTGCCACTATCTAGGCAAATTGGGCACAAAATACATTTGCTACGGACAACCATTTCTAAATCTCAATTTGTATAGCGAGTCCTTGAAAAAACCCAATGAGGTAAAACATCAACTACGGTGTTTGATTAATCAATGTGTGATCTATCTTGGCACTTTTCCATTTGGTTATCCTATTGTTTTAGCACCTAAGAAAAATGGTTCGTGGAGGATGTGTGTTTATTATAGAGCACTTAATAAAATAACCATCAAGAATAGGTACATTCTTCCATGAATTGATGATTTTCTAGATCAAATTTTTCTAATCTTTGATTCAAAATCTGGGTACCACTGACTATAGATTACGAAAGAGGACATTTGGAAAACAACATTGAAGACCAAGAAAGGGTTGTATGAGTGGTTCTTTCTACCTTTCGAGCTATGTAATACACCGGTTACCTTTATGAGGTTGATGAATGAAGTAATGAGGGCATTTATTGATTCCTTTGTCATTGTGTATTTGAATGATATTCTTGTTTTTTTAATATTGGCAAATAGTTTTTTGAAAGGGACTATACCCTTGAATACAAAATAAGGCCTTTAAGCCGGAATAAGAGTGAGAAACATAGCAGGACTAACCAAGTCCAAGTAATACAATGAAATTCAACGTAGCCTGAAATGCAAACTACACAAGCGAGAATTAACAAAGAAAACAACAAAGAAAAAAAACAGTAACCCGACAGCCAAGAAATAGTAAGAATAACAAAAGAGAGCAGTAGAAGCATGCAGGACTACTTCTTGGCTGCTTGATCAACACTGATCTTGACTTTTTTCCAAGCATGAAACATACCCAAAGCGGTCATGTGGGCAGCATCCGTCTTATCGAGCTCCTCGATGGTTCTTTTGCTCTCTTTTTCATTGCCCCAAAGTGCAGCCGGGACACCGCTGAGGTTGGAAACACTTTTGGCATGCCCACGATGAACTCCTCAATGGCCCTAAAGGCGGCAATGTTGTAATCATGCCTAGTCTTAGCCTTCCCAAGGCGGGAGTCCAAGGAGGTCAGCTTTTTGTATATGTCTTCAATCTGACTATTATCAATGCTCCCTTCCCCCTCCATGCTTTTCTTACCTTTTTGCTTAGCTAGGTTTTTGACCTCATCCTTCATTTTTATCTCAGCCTCTAAGGCCTTGAGAATGATATTCTTGTTTTCAATGAGACTTTTGATGAGTATGTTGTTCATTTAAAACAATTTTTAAGGAAAAAGTTAGTGTTAAATGAGAATAAACACGAGTTTTCTCAATAATCACTTGTCTCCTTACGGCATGTGGTGGGAGATGGGGAGTTGAGAATTGATCCAGCCAAGACAGAGGTAATTTTGAATTGACCCAAGCATTCTAATGTGACTGAAGTAAGGAGCTTTCTTGGTGCCATTTAGTATTTATGGAAGTTCATAAAAATTTTCTCCTCCATTGTTGCACCATTACATTTTATTATAAAGCGGATGGTAAGAATTTTACTTGGGGCAAGAAGCAACTAGTTGCATTTGATATTTTCAAACATAAGACCAGTCATGCTCCATTTTGAGATTTGTCTAACTTGCAGCTACCATTTGAGGTGGAAACAGATGCTAGTTACTACGCCATGGGGTTGTCCCGCTTCAAGAAGGCAGCCGTGTGTTATCATTTTAAGTTATTTGAGGAAATTCCAAATTATAGCACATACAATAAGGAATTGTGTCTTTGTATAGCAAGTGGTCAAGAATGGAAGCACTATCTCATGGGTAAGGAAACTATTATCCATACGGATCATCAATCTCTTCAATATTTGCAAGCTCAAAACAAACTTCAACAAACTTAGCACTATAAATGGATGGGTTTCTTACTGCAACAATTTCATTTGATTATTATATATAAGAAAGGTGTGACCTAAGAAGTTAGCCAATTTATTGTCTATACCTTCTTTGCTTTACTCTATGAGTTCCATAACTCTTCTTAAGCCTTTTATGTGTGAATCTTACATAGGTATGAGCAATATTTAGATTTTAGGAAGCCAATTCTTCAAGCAAAGAAGCCCCAAGGTGTGGATTTTGAGCTTAAGGGAGAGTATTGCCTATAAGATAAGTTGCTCTACAAAATGGGTAAGATTTGTGTTCTAAGGAAGATAGAGTTCAATTGATGAGAGAAGCGCATACTTCCAAGGCTACAAGACATTTCGGTGTTACAACGCTTATAGCACGCTTTAAAGGTATGTTTATCACCTTTACTTTGCAAGTTGGTGTTGCCATGTGTTGGCTTGGAGATTTGTCTTGGGGATAAATTTGTGGTTTTCAAAAACAACACTATGGAAATCTAATTCCATCTACTTATAATGGTGCAACTACCATATTATGCATGAAAAACAAGTGGATTCAACGGTGGGTTTTCAACCAAAGATCCATAGGGGCACTCCACTGACCCTATGGCAATTCCTGCAATTTCTTGCAAGGAAAAAAAGTGGTCTAAGAGTGGGAAGGGGAGTAGGAATGAAGGAAAGGAGATTAATGATGGAGGTAGAACATCAGAGGCCTACAAAAATTGATCAAAAAGTTCATAACATGCATTTAAATGGAAGAAGAATACAAATTTACAAACCAGAGCTACAAGACTGAATAAAAATGCATTGGTCACAAATTACCAATCGAATCCTCCATCAAAGGGGAATAAAATCCTTCTTTTCTTATTATAGTTGAAGTAGAAACTTGTACAGTGAAAGGAAATGGAAGAAAATTATAGAAAGAAGAAGCTTAGAAGAATGACGACTATCATCTTTATCCTATGTTCCTGAAATACATTTACAGTCTCTAAATTTGATAGCTAACCCATACAATGACTCTCATAGGAAAAATAAATAGCCCATAAGGGGTGGTTACAACTTCCTAGGGCATCTAAGAAGAAGCGATTACAATCGAATCCAATCATTTCGCATCATTTTGGATTCTTCTTTTGCGAGAAAAAAAATGGCGGGGTGGGGAAAAACCAAAAAAACCGTTACAAACATTTCCATATTGAATATGAACCATTAGATCAACCTTTTGTGCCTTTGAATTTCAGTCATCCACATGACGAAGGTGATTGGAGCAGCCGCGGGTGAGCCCTTTACATTTTACAAATTTTGGGAGTTTTGGCAATTTCTCACTTTTTAGCCCGCCTGGCTCGGTTTGACTTTTCAAAGAAGACACTTGGCATCATTTGATTGGATATGGGGTCGCGACTCCATTTAGAACATTTAGAACCTTTTTGGAAAAAGGATCAAAATCACAAAATCCTCCACCGACCCGCATCCCTGTTGTTGACGTGGCACAATTTCATTAGCTACGAGGTCACATTAAACTTTTCACTTTTAACCCCGAAGGCTAAAAACTTGAAATCCGTCCGAGATCCATCAACCGCTTCTCGACCGGTCAACAGGGACACGTGGCATCCTTCTATTGGTTGTGGGGATCAAACTTTATATTTTCTCTGCTCTGCTCGGGCTTGCAGATTTGTCAATGCCACTTATACTTTTTGCCGAAAAAGGGCAAAATGATAAAGAAATCTCCCAGCCCTGCCAGTCCGCCTTGGGTAAAAATTACAACTTAAGTCCGCCGAGCCATATCTTGCAAAATAAAAGGAGTTAGAACAACTTCTTTACCTTTTTAGAAAGGGGAAGAAATTTCCCATCTGATGAAGTAGGTTCCAAACCTAGTCAAGCCCTTGGAAATAACCATAAATAAAAATACTCATATTAGACCATTTTCAAAGGGGGCTAACTCAAAAATTTAGGATTAGACTTGGAAATAATGAAGGAAATTTTTTAGGGGACAACAATGGCTCTAGCTTGGGGACATGACATGGATTGAACAGGGAGAAAACATGGCATGAGGATCCAGAATCTCAAGTTTTAAAACATATAACGTTGACTAGTTCCTTATCCATTGGGCCTTGCAGAGTCATGTACAACTTCTGAGGAAAGCAAGAAGGAAGAAGAGGACACACAACAGAAAAGGGGAAAAAACAAAACTATGTTACAAGGTGAGGGACAAATCAATTTCACTAACGATAAAGCTTCAAATATTGCCCACTTTTGGGAAATCCTAATGGATTTCCATCCAAGTATGATAAGAGAAAACATTCTCACCATACGTTCCATGAATTTGAAAAGGCCCCACCACAAAGAATCAAATTTTCCATGACTTCCCTTTGGTTCTCTTCTCTTGTCCCAAAGTAGGAAAAATATCCAACTCTGAAATCTCTTTCCTTAGTCCTTTTTCAAAGAGCTTCTTCACTTTCAGCTGATGTTCTTTGATTTAATCAACCACCGAGATCTACTTTCTTCCATCCTTTCAAGAAAAAGGATCATTTTGATTGAATCAATTTGAGAGTTGGCATTAATAGGGATATCTACCTCAACTCCATTTTAATCCTCTAGATTAGAGGTTGGTTCCTCAACTCCTCTGTTCAAGTGTGCATAACATTCTTAGAGAGGGTTTATCTATAACTTAATCAAACTTTGCCAAGGAGACAGGGTTGAGAAAATGCAAAAAAAAACCTAGTCTAATTAAGGTGATGCACCAAAGGAGTAGTAGACATCTGCTACTACAAAATATACACAATTCACAAGAAAATACAACACAAAACATGCACAAATTGCCAAAATGTAATGAGAGATCAGGAGACAATGATAAACACATGAAAGGATTGAGAAAATTCAATCACAGAGCATACATTATCATTCCAGGTCCAATACAGTGCATTACAATGGCCAAGAGGCAAAAAGGGGGGTGTTGTAGTTGCATGAAAAGGTAAAAAATCCACAAATCTACCTGATGAGGAAGAAAAGAGGAGTTGCAGAGCAAGAAAAATGTCTAACTTTTTTAAAAAATGAGCTCATTCTGGCTTTTACAATGCAAATTCGAGCTCAGGAGAGAGAAACATGGGAAAACATGAGAGGAGCTTTCAACCACCAACCAAATTCATAAAAGCAGCATGGGTTCCCTTAAAAATCCACTTCCCAATGTTTTAGACCATGCTGGGAGAGAATGCGAGCCATTCCTCATTAAAAATGGTGGTTGAAATGTCATTTCTATCGATTTCCACATGCCAGAGGTGTTTTCCAATTTTCTCTCTCCAAAACCCACCAAAACACAAAATTGAGCCCAGAATCATGTAGATAATTTCACCAGATTTCCAATGATATAAAGAACGTGAAAAACCGAGCTCTGGATCGAAAGTTATGCCCCTCTGAACATTTAGGGCAAAACAGGGCCAAAATGGGTTGGCGGGACAAAAATTTGAAATTTTCCCACCTTTTTGCATTTGGGAAAATTTCCCCAAAAATCTCCATGCCCCACCATCCTGGTGCCACGTGGCACATTTTGATTGGTTGTGGGCTCTTCCCTTCATTCATTTCCATCATTTTGGCCTTTGGAAAATTTTCCAAAAATTCTCCACTAGGGCCGAAGACTCGAGGACACGTGGCATGATGTGATTCATCGCGGGCCTCTGCTCTCAAATTTTCCATCACTTTTGACCACTTCCTTGACTGGACACATGGCATGATCTATTGGATGTGGGCCTTTCCTTTCATTTTTTTCTACGGGGCTTGCCTTATATTTTTTTCGCCACATGGACACGTGGCATGATTTTATTGGCTCGGGCTTTGGGGGGGGGCTTTCCTTTCAATATTTTCCTTTGATTTTGCTTTGGGAAAAATTCCCAACTTTCCCCCATCGCTCCACTTGGTGCCCCGAGGACACATGTGGCTTCTTTCATTGGTTGGTGGGCCTTGGGGCCAAAATTTTTTTTGCGCTAACCTTTGGGAAAATTTCCCAACTTCTTCCCCTGTTCGACCCCGATGCCCCTTGGGACACACGTGGCCTCCTCCTATTGGCTCGGGTTTTGGGGGCGGGTTTCCTTTTGAAAATTTTCAAACTTGGGTGAAAAGGAAAAATCCTTTCACACCTCCGACCCACCGATGCCCCCCGGACACGTGGCACATCTTCTTTGGTTGGCGGGCCTTTGGGCCAAAATTTCCCCTTTGCGCCCCTGCCAAACACTTTGGAAAATTTTCCAAGTCTCCCTCCACCCACCTTTCAAGGTCCTTTGTTGATGTGGCCATCTTGATTCACCGCGGGCCCTCGGGGAAAATTTCCTCTTTGAACCCCACCAAACACTTGTTAAAAATTTCTAAGTTTTCCTCCGCCCCCCCACTTTTTGCTAATGTGGCACTCTCTGATTGGTTGGCGGGCCTGTCCAGGAAAATTTCCCACAAAAACTCCATTGAGCCATAACTTCAAAAATACATGGAGTTAGGAGGAAAACTTTACCTTTCTGGAAAGTTGAGAAGGAGCTCTATCCAATGGTGCCATTTCCAGAAGGTTTTGAGTGCCTAAAAGATAAAAAATTCTGACTGAGGCACAAGGGAGGAAGGAATGAAGGGAGTTAGCCAAAAAATAAGCAAGGGGCTTATTTTGGATAACAATTTTGGTGACTCAGAGGGGTCATCTGCCTGTTGGATGAAGTTACCGTTTCTGAAGCAATCCATTGGGCATGGAGTCATCAAATTCTCTACTTGGTACCCCAACTGATTAGAACAATGCAAGGAGGAAGATGGAGGGTAGAACACCATCTGATTTGGGCAAGGCCTACAAAATACATTTCTGGAACAACAAGCTTGTGCCAAAGCACTTAGGGAAAGCAAAGCTAAACTACAACAAAACAATGTGCATAAGCACTTGGAGGAATGAAAACCTAAGCTAATATGTACAAGGTGGAGAATTTCCTTTAGTAGCAATGCTTCAGATGGATT
This sequence comes from Taxus wallichiana var. yunnanensis, assembly GCA_018340775.1. NCBI lineage: Eukaryota > Viridiplantae > Streptophyta > Pinopsida > Cupressales > Taxaceae > Taxus > Taxus wallichiana. The sequence continues at coordinate 348,462,922 of CM031240.1, read as the reverse complement.
CCATTGACTGGAATCTGCAATTCTTCACCATCCAATGTAGACAATTGGAAGGCATTGTTGTCCTTACACTTTGTGACCATGTAGGGGCCACTCCAAATGGCATCAAATTTTGAATGCCTCCCTGGTTTTGCTCTATCTGCATCCCATTTTAACACTAGATCCCCAACTTGGAAAGATCTATCCTTGGCCTTTCTATCAAAGGTCTTCTTGATCAAAGCTTGATCCTTCTCCATTGCTTGGGATGCCTGATTTCTGATTTCTTGGAGCTCCATCAATTCTGCATACCTAACCTCCATGGGCCCAAACTCCAATAACTCCAACTGCTTCATGAGTTCCAATGTTGGCAACTCAAGTGACATGGGAAAAATTGCCTCTCTTCCATAAACAAGCTTGAATGGAGAATTACCTGTAGATCTCTTGGGGTTATCCTATCAGCCCACAAGGCTGATTTCAATTTAGTATGCCAAGACCTCTGATTTTCATCAAGAGTCCTCTTGATGATCCTTAACAAGTTCTTGTTTGTAGATTCAGCTTGGCCATTACCCTGAGGATAATAATTTGATGAAGTGCTTAGGTAGATCCCATTCTTGACAGCCCATTCAGTTACCTTGGATCCAATGAATGCCAATGCATTATCTGATATTATTGTAGCAGGTATGCCAAATCTGGTTGTTATCCCTTCATAGAAGTCTAGGATGCTAGATTCATTTGCTTCCTTGAGTGCCACTACCTCAGTCCACTTGGTGAAGTAATCTGTTGCTGTTAGAATCCACTTGTGTCCTTGGCTTGAATTTGGGTTAATGACTCCAATGAAGTCCAAACCCCATTGCATGAATGGTGGTCAACTGAAATTGGATGCAATGGAAGGGCGGCTAGTCTCTCCTTACCTGTGAAGAATGCACAATTCTTGCACCTCTTGATCCATGCATAATAGTCACTAAAAATCTTGGGCCAATAATAGCCAGCCCTCATGATCTTGAGAGCTATCACTCTTGGTGCAAAATGACCCCCAGCTGATCCACCATGGAACTCTTCCAACACTCTTGTGAATCTGATTTGTACCAATGCATCTCAGCAGCACTCCATTCACATCCCTTTTGAACAAAACACCATCAACAAGGGCATATGGGACAGCCTGCAATCTGAAGTGTCTCCTTTTGGTTTTGTTCATCTCTGGAGGGCATAGGCCTATGTGTAGGAAGTGCATTATGTCTTGGGTCCAGCAAGGAGTGAGGACACCATCATTTTCTTCTTGAGTGCTTCCTTGTTCATGGCTGTCTTGCAATGCCAAAACAACCTCTTTCTCATTGTATGCTTCCATTTGTTTGTTCAAGACCAGCTGCTCACACAATCCTTTTCCTCTGACCAACTTGGTGACTTTGATCTCAATGTCATATTCCATGACACGAGTAATCCACCCTGCTCTCTTTTCATTTAGGTCTTTATTGAGGAGGAAGTCTTTAACTCCCACATGAGAAACCAACAGTTGAACCTTGTTGTTTGAAACTAGATGCTTAAATTTCTTCAAGCTCCTAATCACTACAAGAACATGCTTCTCAATGAAGGAATATCTCACCTCATAGTCCTCCAGGCTTTGGCTGAAGAAAGCAATTGGCTGCTCATCATTGTCTTTGTTCTGCTGTACCAAAATTGCAGAAATAGTATCATCACCTCCAAATGCATAGAGGATGAAATCCTTGGAGAAATCTGGTTAATGAGGTTGGAGCTTGTGAGATAGCCTCTTTGATTGCTTCAAAACTTGCCTTGCCCTCTGTTGTCCATTTGAAAGCTATGCTTTTCTTTAACATCTTGGTGATAGGCTTGACTAGGGCTGCAAAATTTGGGACAAACCTCCGAACAAAATTTATCCTTCCCAAGAAACTTTGAAGGGCTTTCTTGTGGCTTGGAAATGGTAGTGCTCTTATGGCTTCAACTCTTTCTGGATCAATTGCTAATCCTTCTTTGGAGACAATGTGGCCAAGGAGCTTTCCTTCATGAGCTAGAAAAATACACTTTTTGGGATTCAAAGATACCCCAAATCTTCTACACCTTTGGAACACTTGTCTCAAATGAAAGAGATGGTCTGCTGCATTTTTTGAAAAAATAGTGATATCATCTAGATATATCAGCACCATTTTGTTAATCAAATCCTTGAATGCCATGTCCATTTCCCTTTGGAATGTAGCTCCAGCGTTGGACAACCCAAATGGCATTTTTCTATATGCATAAGTCCCCCATTTGGTTGTGAAGGCTATCTTGAACTGATCCTCTTCCTTCACCATGATCTGATTGTACCCTGAATAGCCATCAAGCAATGAAAACCTTTCAGAGCCAACAACAACTTGTAAAATCTGCTCCATAGAAGGAAGTGGGTAATGATCCTTGAGAGATGCTCTATTCAAATCTCTAAAGTCAACACACAATCTGATTTCTCCACTCTTCTTTCTAACTGGAACCAAGTTGGCTACCCAACTAGAATGCTTGATAGGAAATATGATACTTGCCTCTATCAACTTATTCAATTCTTTTCTCATGAGAGGCTCCATGTGTGGATTGACTGGCCTTTGTTTTTGCCTGATGGGTTTAGCACTTGGGTCCAATTCAATAGTGTGTTGAGCTAACTTGGGATTGAAGCCTTTCAAATCTTCATAGCTCCAAGAAAACACATCAGGGAATTCTTGACAAAGCTGTATGAACTCATACCTTTCTTGCTCAGTTGTCACTTTACCAATTTGGAGTGACTTGCCTTCTTCCACCAAGATGGGCACTGAATCTTCTCCCTTGACTTGGATGTTTTCTTTCTCCTTCCTAAACTGATCATTAGGATTGAAAATGGACTCCAAAGTGACAAGTCCCTTTGGTAGTTTGTTGGTTCTCAGCTTGTACCACTTGATCACCATACTGTTGTTCTAACTTTTCCTGATTTTTAGCTGAGAACTCAGCCTCTTCTTACAAGAAATGGATGATTTGTTGATCATTTTCAAACACTTGCCAACTTACATTGTTGTCTGGCACTGAAGGCCTTACAATCACATGAATGTTTGGCTTGTACTTTTTCTTTCTTGATGCTTTCAACAACATCAAAGGCTGCTCCAACTGCTGCAAGCTGTCAGCAGCTTGGTTCTCTTTTCTAGGGATGGATTTGATGCTAAAGCCCTCAAAATCTTCAATGAGGTCCCACACCCTATTTTTGTAGCACTTGAGTAGATCATTCTTGGCAGCATGCTGCCCCTTAACTTGGTTGACAATCAGCTCACTGTCACCAAAGACTTGCAAGTTCTTTATTCCTCTCTTGATTGACCAATGCAATCCTTGTATCAAAGCTTCATATTCAGCAGTGTTATTAGAACATGCAAACTGAAATCTAAAAGCTGAATAATACTTAACTCCTTGAGGTGAAACAAGCATAGCTCCCCTCTCACCTTGTCTACTTCTTGATCCATCAAAGAACAACTGCCATACCTCATTGTCATCCTTGTGGTCTGCTTGGTGATGCTAGGAATAGGCTGATTTTCTTCATGCATGCAATAGACTCCTAGCTCAGATTCTTCTATTTCTTGATAAGGATCAAAAGCATGCACCTTGCTTGCCCATTCATCAAGAGTCAAATCTGGGATGCTTCCAACCTTTGGTGTCAGCTTCATCAGTGCTTGGATAATCCTCTTGATCAAACGTTGAACAATTGGTATTGATTTGGCTTGGAGTGTGAGGCTCAATGTGAAAGTTTGCAATAGGCTCAGATCTGATTGTGGCCTTGGTTCCATATCTTGTTCTGAACAACATGTGTGACCAATCAGTAGATAAGTAACCTCCAATCTTAGCTATGAAATCCCTTGACAAACATAGGGCAAAGAGTGGTGGAAGATCTATCACTGAGACATCTTGCAAAACAACAACGTTGGGGCATGCATGCAAAGTAAGACTCAAGTTTTTAATCACTCCTACTATTTCACACTATTGTCCCATCCAATTGCACTACCCCTTTGGATATGACTTCATATTGGAGCCCCAACTGATCAGCTATTTGCTTGGGCATTACTGAACTACTTGCCCCGAGAATCAATCATGCAATTGTGTACTAATTGGTCCCCAATGATCAATGAAACATAGAATGGAGGGGGCTTCAACATTTTACCTTGTTGTCCTCCATGATTCCCTTTAGGTGGGCAGCATTTGTGAGTACCTTCTCTTGCATTTGGACCTGTTGATTTGAAGTTGACCAGTCCTTCATGGCAGCTTGTAGCAAATCTCTTTGGCCTAGGATGGATAGTGATTCCCACATTGATATGTTTACATTTGTCTTCTTCATCTGATCAATGATGTTGAATGGAGATGAAGCATCTCTCTGCTGCCCTTTGGCCTGCACACATTCATTCCTTGCACATGGGCAGCAACAACTGGCATCTGAGTTGGTCTAGGAGCTGGTTTGGGCAGTCCTTGCATGTTTGGAACTACATTTTGTTTGCCAACAGTTTGTGGAGTGGTAGAAGGTTGTGGATTACTTGGAGCCAATGGCTGTCCTTCACCCAAATTTCTCCTTTTTGACCTTGTGTTGGCTGCAACACTTTGAGAGATTGTTTGATTCATGCCACAAAAGTCTTCTTCCTGCCAGTTTACAAGTGTGGTATCATTTGGAGCTGATTGTTGCTGGGATGTTTCTTGTTGTTGGTTATTTCCTTGACTCCCTTCACCCTCCACACCAGTTGTTGTTACCATTAAGGCTTGATTTAGAGCACCATTGAAGCACATAGACTGGTTGTGAGGTTCATTGCATGGGAAACACCAATCATACTCTTGAGCTATGTTGTTTTGTATTGGCACTAGTGCTTTAGAGGTAGATGCAACATTGGGATTATAGGGCTGAAATGGTCTGTTGGCAGGAGGCCTTGCTTGATTTTGATTTGCAGCTGGATTGGGTGGTCTTTGAGGCTGATATGGCTGCTTGTTAGGCTGAGCTTGAGGCTGATATAGAAGGTCTAAAACTTTGGGCTTGCTTGCCTCTTGAGTGTAACCAGCTCATTACCTAAATTTTGCAATTGCTTCATGACTTCTTGAAGTTCATTTGAGGCACTAGAAGATGAAGTAGAAGCTTCATTTGAACTCTGATTTCTAGGAGTGGGAATAGGAGCTAAATTAGGTGCTTGACTAGTGCTTGGACTTTCTAAATTTGGATACAATGGCATTGGAGGCCTAGGAGCTAGCTTACCAGCTTGAATCAGACAATTTTCAGCTCTAATGGCAATGCTATAAGCAGCAGGGATAGTTGTGCCTCCCATGGATTGAATTAACATAGAAATATCAGAATTTAAAGCTTTAAGGTAATATAGAAAAGCACCTTCTACTTGTTGGCCTTACTACCATTGGAATTCTCTCCCAAGTCCTTTGAAATCTGAAGTTGAAGTCAGTCAGCTGCTCATTGGGAGCTCTCTTGATAGTTGTCAATTGTTCCAAAAGGGACAAGTTATCTCCCTTTTCTCCAAACTACTCATGGAGGGCTATACATAATTGGTTCCAATTTTGGATAGAGCACAAGCAAGGCTCCTGAACCATTGCAAAGCTTTCCCTTTGAATGAAGATGCCAGTAGTTTGACAACAACTTGCATCTCATCAATCTCATGGATTGCACAAATATTAGCAATATCCTTGACATGATCACCAGGAGTGGTCTGATTCTCTCCAGTAAAGTATGGAATGTTCTTCAATGCTGCAACTGGATTGGATTTTGTGCATTGAGAGCAAGTGGGCTGCTGCTAGTGAAATTGACATATGGGTTGTGTTGTGCCATTCTGATTGGCCTTAGAACCCTTGTTGATTGGATGAAAGGTCTACCAGGTGGAGGAGTTGATAGAGTTCTGTTTGGTGGAGATGGAGACCTTTGAATTCTCCTCCCTCTTTGTCTTCTTCTTGGAGATAATTGTAGATACTCAAACAACACTTCTTCTTCTCCAACTCTTGACCTTGTGGTGATTCTTCTCATGAGTTTTCAGGTCTGGACTGCTAAAACCAGTTGATTCTTCTTCTTTGGAGTCACCAGATGTGCAATTCAGGGCTCTTTTAAGCAAGAAACTTGCAACAAATGCACATCAATTTTGTTGCAATGAAGATGAAGACCTCTAAGGTCCCACCGGGTGCCAAAACTATTAGTGCAAATCAGCAGCACCCTCTGGATGTTCTATCAGATTTCTAGTTTGACATTTTAGCATCCAGTGTGATTGCACAACATTGGATCTTTTCACACAAGTGTGGGAATTGTAGAACTGGAAAAGATCCTCCAGATTAGAGGTTGGTTCCTCAACTCCTCTATTCAAGTGTGCATAACATTTTGCAGAGGGTTTACCTATAACTTAATCAAACTTTTCCAAGGAGACAGGGTTGAGAAAATGCAAAAAATAAACCTAGTCTAATTAAGGTGATGCACCAAAGGAGTAGTAGACATATGCTACTACAAAATATACACAATTCACAAGAAAATATAGCACAAAACATGCACAAATTTCCAAAATGTAATGAGAGATCAGGAAACAATGATAAACACATGAAAGGATTGAGAAAATTTAATCACAGAGCATACATTATCATTCCAGGTCCAATACAGTGCATTACAATGGCCAAGAGGAAAAAAGGGGATGTTGTAGTTGCATGAAAAGGTAAAAAACTCCACAAATCTACCTGATGAGGAAGAAAAGAGAAGTTGCAGAGAAAGAAAAATGTCTAACTTTTTAAAAATGAGCCAATTCTGGCTTTTACAATGCAAATTCGAGCTCAGGAGAGAGAAACATGGGAAAACATGAGAGGAGCTTTCAACCACCAACCAAATTCATAAAAACAGCATGGGTTCCCTTAAAAATCCATTCCCAATGTTTTAGACCATGCTGGGAGAGAATGCGAGCCATTCTTCATTAAAAATGGTGGTTGAAATGTCATTTCTATTGATTTCCACGTGCCAGAGGTGTTTTCCAATTTTCTCTCTCCAAACTCCACCAAAACACAAAATTGAGCCTATAATCATGTAGATAATTTCACCATATTTCCAATGATATAAAGAACGTGAAAAACTAAGCTCTGGATCAAAAGTTATGCCCCTCTGAACATTTAGGGCAAAACAGGGCCAAAAATGGGTTGGCGGGACAAAATTTGAAATTTTCCCACCTTTTTGCATTTGGGAAAATTTCCCCAAAAATCTCCACACCCCCATCTCTGTGCCACGTGGCATGTTTTGATTGGTTGTGGGCTCTCTCCACTTCATTTTCCATCGTTTTGGCCTTTGGAAAATTTTCCAAAAATTCTCCGCTAGGCAGAAGCTCCGAGGCCATGTGGCATGATGTGATTCATCATGGGCCTCTGCTCTCAAATTTTCCATCACTTTTGATCACTTCCCTAGACTAGACACATGGCATGATGCTATTGGATGCGGGCCTTTCATGCTCATTTTCTCTGTGGGCCTGCCTTATATTTTTTTTGCCACATGGACACGTGGCATGATTTTACTGGCTCGGGCTTTGGGGGTGGGCTTCCTTTCAATATTTTCCTTTGATTTTGCTTTGGGAAAAATTCCCAACTTTCTTCCCACTCTCCATTAGTATGAGGACATGTGGCTCTTCATTGGTTGGCGGGCCTTGGGGCCAAAATTTTTTTGCGCTAACCTTTGGGAAATTTTCCCAACTTCTTCCCACCGTTTGACCCCGACGCCCCGCCCTGGGACACGTGGCCTCCTCCTATTGGCTCGGGTTTTGGGGGTGGGTTCTCCTTTTGAAAATTTTCAAACTTGGGTGAAAAGGAAAAAATCCTTTTACACCTCCAACACCTAAAGCCCTTGTGACACATGGCACAATCTTACCAATTGGTGGGCTTTCAAGGAAAAATTTCTCTGTTAAAATTTTATAAGTTGACTGTAAAAATTTTCAAAAAATACATGGAGTTTTTACCTTTCTGGAAAGATGAGAAGGAGCTCTATCCAATGGTGCCATTTCGAAGGAAGTTTTAAGTGCCTAAAAATTAATTTTTTTACTAAGGCACAAGGGAGGATGGAATGAAGGGAGTTAGCCAAAAATAAGCAAGGGGATTATTTGGATACTCTGGCCTTCTTGGGAGTGATCCTATCAGCCCACAATGCATCATAGGAAAATTTCCTTTTGTTCTCATCAACAAAAATTCACAATGTTCTTGAGCCATTGACCATTTCAAATAATAAGAAGTTAGGAGAGAAAAACCATAATAGAACTCACAACTTTCTGAGAATTAAGTGGAATTGTCTACAGAAATATTTTGAGGCACTCCAAAATCCAAGACCATTGCTTTGAGAAGTGTCCACCACATGCTTGGTTGTGATAGGCCTTAAGAAACTTTCCTTATTGCTCTTTATCAACACATTGAAGGAAACAACCATCCATTCCTTTCTTATAAAGCTCATGATTCCATATCACGTACTTGGTTTCTTTCAGTTTGAGAGTTATTCTTTGCTTGTAATCTAGATGAGAGGGACATTCTCTATAAGTGATTAGAAAATTAATATCTGCATACCACTCATCAATAGTGGTTATAAAGAGAACTTGCGGGCCTTCTTAGGAAAGTTAAGCAAGTGTCATATTTCTCTCTCAGTGTTGAGCTTTGAGATTTTCATCTTCAAAGCAATGAACTTGCACAAATAATTTCCTCTTACCGGACTAGAGGGATGAATCTCCGTGTTGTACTCTTGATTATTTGCAATCCAATTCCCTCTTTTGACTCAGGATCTTCTTTGTGTTAAAATGGATTTGATTACACTTCCAAGGACCATCACCATAGTATGAGAATTGAGAATGTAGAAGCGAAGTTCTTCACAGCCTTAACCACCGCATATGTATGTTTTCCAATTGATTGTAGTTGAGCTCGTGTTTCTTCAAAGTATAACACATGAAAGTAATGGGTGCTTCCAAATCTTCATCATTCTTCTGGACAAGGACAATAGATAGAGTGTGTTCTGAGGCATAGCAATTCATGATGAACTCCTTTTTGAAATCTGGAGATATAAGAGTTGGAGATTTGGAAATAGCTCTCTTGATCTCTTCAAATGCATTTTTCCCTTCATGGCTCCATTTGAAACTTTCTTGACATTTCATCATAGAGATGATGTGCTTTGTTATTTCAAAAACTCAGGGACAAAGCGACAAAGAAAATTTACCTTCCCAAAGAATGAGTGCACTCCTTTCTTGCTGGTGGGAAGAGATAGTGCTTGAATGGCTCTTACCCTCTCAGGGTCAATATGTGCTCCATGCTTGTTCATGATGTGCCCCAACAACTTGCCTTCTGTGACTCCAAAGATGCATTTCTTAGGATTCAAAGATATACCATGTTTCCTACACCTTGCAAGAACTTGCTCCAAATGACAGATGTGCTCCTCTCTTTTTCTTAAAAATATAGTGAGGTCATCAAGATATATGACAATGTAATGCTTCAGATCTTTGAAGGCCAAGTCCATTGCTCTTTGGAATGTTGCTCCTGCATTGATTAGGCCAAAAGGCATTCTGCTATAGGAAAAAGTGCCCCAAGGAGTTGTGAATGTTGTTTTGCTACAATCTTCCTCTGCCACTTTGATTTGGTTGTACCCTGAAAACCCATCAAGCAGAGAGCATCTCAGATCCAGTGACTGCTTGCAAAATGTGATCCATGATTGGCAGAGGGTAGTTATCCTTGAGTGAGGCTTGATTCAAATTTCAGAAGTCAACACATATCCTTATCTCACCATTCTTCTTCCTCATTGGCACAATGTTAGCCACCCATGTTGAGTGGTGAATGGGAAAAATGATTCTGGCATTTAGCATCTTGGTCACTTCCTCCTTAATGATATCAACAATCTTTGGGTTATAGGTCCTTTGTGGTTTAACTCTTGTTTTAAAGGAATGGAGTGGTGCATTTCCTTTGGTTGAAAAGACTTGAGTTCTTTATAGGAGTAAGACAAAACGTCAGAGTATTTCTTGAGCAGAGCAACACACCTTCTCTTCTCTTCAGGTGAACAAAATTTGCCAATGTTTACCATTCTTAGATCCTCTAAAGTACTAATGTTTTGTTTTTCAAATTCATATCGACACTGAGAAGATAAATTTTCCTTCTCTTGAATGAATCTATCGTGCTTTTCAAACAGATCTTCCAAAGAGACTAAGCTTTTGGGAATTTTGTTGCCTTTCAGTCTGATCATGCCCTCATCATCAACTTCTTCAATTCCTTCATTTTCTTCTTCAGCAAAAAATTCCCTATGAGGATGGGCACTTCCTTCAAAGAAGAGATTATTGAAATTGTCTCTTTGCTCTAAGAAGGTCAAAATTTGATTGTCATCATTGAAGACTTGCCAATGATTAGCATTATCAGGTACACTTTCATGCAATACCATCTCAATGGTTATTTTATATTTTCCAAAAGAAGGATGAGGTGTCAATAAGGAGGCTAACACTACAAGAGAATCAGCCCTTTCATTTGGAATGGCTTCAATAGAGAATGCATCAAAGGATTCAATGCAATCCCAAACCCGATTTTTGTAGTGTCTGAGCCTTGGGTTCTTCACTTGATATTGCTGGAGGATTTGCTTCACTATCACCTCTACATCACCAAGGCATCTCAACTTCTTGATTCCCATGTCCTTTGCAACACTCATGCCCAAAATAAGGGCTTCATATTCTGTTGTATTGTTTGTGTTATCAAACTACAGTTTGTAGGCAAAAGGATGCATTTCCTTGGAAGGGGAATAAAAACAACACCAGCTCCTGAGCCTGCCCTTGAATGACTGCCATCAAATTCCATTGTCTAGATTTGATCTCCTTCTTCCTCCATGATAAGTGAAAGTTTTCATCCTTTTGTGATGTGAGAAAGTAGTTTCCTAACTCAAAATCTTGAAGAAGGATGTTGGCTCTTGGATCATCAGACTTCTTCACTGTGAATTTCATCTTTCTTACAGGCAACAACCTCTTCATTTCACCTTTGACTAGGATAGTTATAGATGACCAATCCATTTTAATTTCTCCACCTAGATATCTGCAAAACATTTTCTAAAAAGCATGCCAAAAGATGTTGGGATGTCTACCACTAAGATAGTTAGGAGAACCTTCTTGTCAGGGAAGTCGACAGAGCTACTTGTGCATCCTTTATTCTTCCAATCAGTGGCACTTGTTTATATTCCATGGAATAACAAGCTCCATTTACTCTAGTAAAAGTTAGGCCAAGGGAATTTTCAACTTTGAGTGGCATTACATTATCAGAGGCTTTGGAATCAATGATACAATTGTTCAACTCAAAGCTATTTATGAGGAGAGACAAATAGAAAGGCTCAACTCTAGTTATTTTGGAAGCACTGAGAGCTAAAATATTTTGAGATGGAGGTGTGGATGGTGTTGGAAGAAGTCCTTTAGAAGTGGAACTTGAGGATATAGAGCTATTTCCCCGGACTACATTAATGAATCTGTCAAATTGGGCCAGTTTGTTTGTAGGTACTTTAAATCTGAGAGTTAGACTTTGGTTTTGCTTGCATGCTCTATAAAATCAATTGAGGCAACATCGGGTGAGGATGCAGTTCCATAAGTGGAGGAGGATTTACATGGATATAGATTTGAAGGAACCTTGGATGGTAGATTTTCTCCCAAAGGTGAACCAGTCAGTTTAGCAGAAGGAAAAGGTATAGCCTTTGGCTGAACTGTGGGTGTTTTGGAAAAGACTCCAATGGAAGGGGAAGTAATCTTAATAATTGTAGAACTAGAAGAAGGAAAAAAAGACTTACTTGGTATGACAACATGATCCTTGACAACAACCAAGTCTTGTTTTTCTTTAGCATAATCCATGGAGGGTGGCAATGGAGAACCTTTGTTGATGATCCTCTTCTGTGTGACCTCTGAAGTGGAAAATTCTTTGGCCTTCTTCTCCTTTGCAGCCATCGAAGATGGAGCATTTTTCTTGGACTGTGTTCTGGTGAAAATAGTACATGAGAAGCTTGGGGCTTCCTCATCATCTTCTTCTTCATCATCAATGAATTCAAATAGGACATTGTGCATATTAACCTCCTTGACTTCTAAGTAGCTTTCATAGTTTTCTTCATCATCTCCTTTCATCTCATCAACTTCTTCTTCCTATCTCATCTCTTTGGTATCACAGGCAGCATTGAATGGTGGTGCTTCAAGAAGAAGCTGGCGAGGAGGTGGTGCGATCTGCTACCTATCATTAAAGTTTTATCTTCTTGGATTGTTCCTCATAGTGATCTGTGATAGTTGTTTCTTCAAGGCAACTAGATCATTGGCCATTTTTTGAAACATGGGGTCTCTTGTGACTGAACTAGAACTCTGACCCTTTTCCTTTCCATTTGAGCCCTTCACCTTTCTAGAAAGGATTAGATCATCATCGGTCTCAATCGCAGATTATTGAGCTTCCCTCAATGTTCTTGGTTGGTCTCTTCTGAGGAAAAAATCAACTTCCAATGGCAAGGCGCTGATAAAGAATCTCTTCAAATTGTTTTCGGGAGGGACTACATCTTCTGGGATTCTTCTTGTCAATCTATCAAACCTTGCAACAAAATATCTCATGGACTCAGAGACTTCTTTCTTCATCTAGAACCAGTTGAACCAATAGATCTTGAAATCTTTAGTGCTCTTGAACCTATGTTCAAATGCACTTCTTATGTCATCCCAACCCATGATAGATCTTGGGGAAACAGTAGAACCATTCGGTAGACTTTTCTTGGAGTGACTCCATAAAAATCTGATCGACACATCTTCATCTTCAACGCCTAACACACCACAAGAAGTGATGAAGGCTGCTACATGTTCCTTAGGAGTTGAGAACCATCTCCCTTAAACTTGGGAAAATTATTTCTTGAACCTCTTGGCAGATCATGGAGTACTCGTGGGAGAGCAAGTGGACCAGTGTTTCTTCCCCATGGCACATTTGGTCTATGTGCTTCACGTTCATTATCACCCATTCTATCTTTGTTTCTAGCTTCTTGAGCAGCTAGGGCTGCTTCTCTTTCCACTGCTTAGAGTCTTTCAATCTCCTCAAATTGAGCCCTAATCTCTTCTTCTCTTTCAAATGGAACTCTCACCTCTTCCTCTCTTTCTAGTTCTTGTTCTTCTCTCTTAAGCTCATCAAAAGTAGGATCAATAAATCCTCCTTGTCTCAACTTCTAGGTATACCTTCACACCACTTGAAGACTTATTGTCTTCTCTGAGGTGCCAAGATTTGTCTTTGCTCCTCCAACTCAAGAGCAAGTTCTTCTTCTTGGTCCAAGATTCTTGAGGCAATATAGTAATGATTTACACTCTGCCTATTGTGCCAAATAGCCTCCCTTAGGTCTGAAGTGATATCTTCTTGAATGTGAAAGAGCAAGGTAGGTCTCTCAACAGGAGGGTTTTCTTGAATAGCCATGACTTGTATCCATGTGGATCATAAGAAACTTCAAAATTTTCAATAAACTCCAGTGATATTTAATGACCCTGTGGTCATTTCTAGGGTGCAGATGTTGCAAAATTTGCCCCATAGTGGGTGCCAAAACTATTAGATTGGAAATTTTTCTTGGGGAAAAAATTGTGGTTTTCCAAAAAACACTATGGGAATCTAAGTCCCTCTACTTATAATGGCGCAGTTGCCATATTATGCATGAAAAAAAAGTGGATTCAATGGTGTTTTTCAACTAGAGATCCATAGGGCACTCCACCGACCCTATGGAAATGCCTCGCAATTTCTTGCGAGGATAGAAAGTGGTCCGAGAGTGGGAAAGGGGAGTAGGAATGAAGGCAAGGAGATAAATTATAGATGTAGAACATCGAGGCCTACAAACATTGATCAAAAAGTTCATAACATGCATTTAAAGGGAAGAAGAATACAAATTTGCAAACCATAGCTACAAGGTGAATAAAAACACATTGGTCACAAAGTACCAATCAAATCCTCCATCAAAGGGGCATAAAATCCTTCTTTTCATATTGCAAGTAAGTAGAAAATTTTACAATGAAAGAAAATGGAAGAAAATTACGAAAGAAGAAGCTTAGAAGAATGGTGACTATCGTCTTTGTCCTCTATTCATGAAATACATTTATAGTCTCTAAATTCGATTGCTAAGCCATAAAATGACTCTTAGAGGAAAAGAAATAGCCCACAAGAGGCGTTATAACTTCCTGTGGCATCCAAGAAGCGATTCCAATCGAATCCAATCATTTCACACCATTTGATTCTTCTTTTGTAGCAAAAAAAAATGGCCATGGCAGGAAAAACCAAAAAAGCCGTTCATACAAACATTGCATTGAATATGAACCATTAGATTTACTTTTTATACCTTTGAATTTGAGCCATCCACATGGAAGAAGGTGATTGGAGTGGCCGTGGTGAGCCCTTTACATTTTACAACTTTTGGGATTTTGGCAATTTTTCACTTTTTGGCCCCGCCTAGTTTGACTTTTCAAAGAGGACACATGGCACCATTTGATTGGATATGGGGTCGCGGCTCCATTTAGAAAATTTTAAACCTTTGTTGGAAAAAGGTTCAAAATCACAAAATCCTCCACCACCCGCATTCCCGTTGTTGATGTGGCATAATTTCATTAGTCATGCGAGGTCACATTAAACTTTTCACTTTTAACCCTAAAGGCTATTAACTTAAAATCTGAGGTCCATCACCGCTTTGATCCGGGTCAATAGGACACATGGCATCCTTCTATTGGTTGCGGGGCTCAAACTTTATATTTTCTTCACTCCGCTCGGGCTCGCGGATCCACCATCACCACTTATATTTTTTTCCAAGAAAGGGCAAAATGACAAAGAAATCTCCCAGCCCCGCCAGTCTGCCTTGGGAAAAAATTGCAACTTAAGTCCACCGAGCCATATATTGCAAAATACAAGGAATCAGAACAACTTCTTTACCTTTTTGGAAAGGGGAAGAAATTTCCCATCTGATGAAATAGGTTACAAACCTAGTCGAGCCCTTGGAAAGAACTAGAAATCAAAATACTCAGATTAGACCATTTTCAAAGGGGGCTAAATCAAAAATTTAGGATTAGACTTGGAAGTAATGAAAGAAATATTTGAGGGGACAACACCATGTTTATAAGAGGTTTTGTTTTATGTAGTACTAACAAGTAAGGAGCATGCCTAACTTTTTGTGGTTGAGGACAAGTTTAGCAAGATGTGTATTCTTATTCCTTGTAAGAAAACCCTTAGGGACAAGGATGTAACTGATTTTTCTTTCTACTAATGTGTGGATTCATTTTGGTTTTCCTAACTCCATTATTTCATATAAGGACTCAATATTTATTGGTAAGTTTTGGGCTACATTGTGGGAGAAGATGGATACAAAGTTTAAGCAATTACTGCTTTCCACCCAAAACCGATGGGCGTACCGAGGTGGTAAATAAAATGTTGGTACAAGTCTTGAGAGGGTATAATAGAAAACATCCTAAGACATGGTATGAAATTTTTCTATGTATCTAACATTCTTATAACCGGGTGGTACATACTTCTACTAGCAAAAATCCTTTTGAAACTTGTTTTGGCTATCTACCTACATGTGTGTTTGATGTTGTTTTGAGATCACCATGCAAGGACAAGGGGAAAGTGGATCCACAGTCCACAAAGCTGAGTAATTCATTGAGAAAATTCAACAAATTTCACCGCCATGTGCAAGAAAGGTTGAACACAAACCAAGTACAAAATACAACTTGATTGGCAATGAACTAAGCATTCTTTTCCCCGTTAGGGACAAGATATGGTTGTAATTGAGTAGAGAAAGGCTCCAAGTTATAGCTAAAAAAATGAGCCTTTGAGGTATGGTCCATTTGAAATTTTGGAACAAGTGGGCAAGTATGCTTTTAGGCAAGTGATTTTCCTCCTTATATGAAGATATATTCAGCTTGTAAATGTTGAGAACTTACGTCTCTTTGATCATATTTTTCTTCCCAGACTTTCAGGCTGAAATTTGACCTTAGAGTTTTTGTCCAAAAAGGGCTAAGTGCCAAAACTCCTCCACGGTCCGCTGTGCTGCTCCTCACCACGTGTCACCTTATGATTGGTGCGGGCTTTGAGTGGGATTTTAAGTGGGCCTTTTATCCCGAAAAAACTAAGTGTTAATCTTTCCTCCGCCTCTCCACCAACTCACCTTGACACGTGGCATCATTTCATTGGCATGAGTCCGCTTTTGGGAAAATTTCCCCAAACTCGTCGAGCCATAACTTTCAAAATATTTGGATTTAGGAGGACTTATTTACCTTTTGGAAAGGGGAAAAAATATCCTATCTGATGAAGCCATCTATAGAAACTTTTGGATACTTAAAAGTTGAAAAACTTTACTAAAGTACAAGGAGGAAATGAAGGAAAGTTAGCCAAAATAAGCAGGGGCTCATTTTGGATAACAATTTTGGTGACTCATAGGGGTCATCTACCTGCTAGATGAATGATCAGTGGCATTTTAAAACATCCATTAGGCATGGAGTCAAGCCTAATAACCAAATCTGATCTCGAACTATGAAAATCGACCTCCGACCCACTTGAAACCCACTAAAACTTGGATTTGATCTTCACCAAAAGCCACCGAATGCACCGTGTAAGAGAAACCAAAACAAAACC
Organism: Taxus wallichiana var. yunnanensis; assembly: GCA_018340775.1. Lineage (NCBI taxonomy): Eukaryota > Viridiplantae > Streptophyta > Pinopsida > Cupressales > Taxaceae > Taxus > Taxus wallichiana. The sequence continues at coordinate 348,446,356 of CM031240.1, read as the reverse complement.
AAATAACTATGTACAAAATTAAAAATCATACATACCCCAAGTGGGATATGCAGATTGTGCAAAAGCACCGCTTCTACTAAAAATAAACCTACCTACACTACTCTAACCAAGAGCAATGGGAGATCAAACAAATCCTGCAATGGAGGGAAGAAATAGCTTCCCTTCCTAAAAATGGCAGCCATGAAACTATTTTGGCACCGACATGACTGGTTGGATGAGTGAAAAAATAACTACAAGTTGATCTTCCACACAAATCATCAAGGTGTCAACTGAAAACAAAAACAATACCTCTTTTAGTTGCTCTGCATTTAGACTGAAGAGGCATTGTAGTTCATCCTTGGTAATTTGCATAACATCCTCATGCTCAGAAGCAAGCATGACTAGTTGTGGATCCTCTTTTGGCTCCAATGAAGCCAAATATTTTATTGGGAAAGGTTTTATCCTTGAAGTTTTCCCATTGCTTTGAATTTCAACTCCAAAAATGGAGTCTTTTTGCAGATCCTCTTGGATGAATGGTGATGATGGTTGTCAATCCTCGCCATTAATAATGTCAATCCAGGGTTAGTGTCAGATGACTGTATGCATTAAGAGAAGAAGATCTAGGAAAATAACTCCTTTAAACACAAACCAAACTTAATCCATCTTCCTTGGAATGAGTGGCTAGATCATTCCTTGGAAGAGGACTTAATTCATACTTTTAATTCAAAACCTTGCGAATAAATTTACTTCAAAAGATTGGAAAGAAAGAATAGATCTTGATTTCTTATGGGAAAAGAATTACATATCTAAGTGTGGAAGATTGCATTTATAATTCATGCATTCAACCAACTTATTATTTTAGAAAATACTATCTGATCTTATCTTTATTCCAATCCTAACAACTAAGATCTCCATCTCCACAAAATATGGAGAGAGATATATTATTGAAGTCAAATCTTATCTTGTTTTTTTAAGGAAGATTTGCTCCCAAATCTTCTCCTTGCTTTTTGGTAACAAGAATCACAATGATTTTATTCTCTAAATTATTGGAAGGATTTTTTTCCTTAAAATATGATTTTAACCAAATACATTTCCTGGATTTTCCATTTGACTTTGCTATTTTTGATTGTGAAACTTTTGACACTTGTTTGATACGTTTTTTCCTCGGACTGTAGTTCACTAAAAGTTAGATTTATCTTCATTGATAAAACCTATAGAAAATATGAATAATGTATTTGTTAAAAACATTTATATGAACAAAAACCTCTCTCATATTTTCCATTTGAATTTTCTGTTTCTGTTTATGGAACTTTTAGTGCTTGTTTGATACACGCTTTCCTCGACCGCAACTCACTAAAAGTTAAATTTCTCTTAATCGGTAAAACCTTTAGCAAATCTTAATGAGGTTTTTTTTAAACACGTTTCTCTAAACAAAAACCTCTCTTAGATTTTCCATTTGAATTTTTGGTTTCTATTTATGAAACTTTTAGTGCTCGTTTGATACACTTTTCCTTGGACTACAGCTCACTGAAATTTAGATTTATCTTAACTGCTAAAACTTGTAGCAAATTTGAATGAGGTTTTTTATTAAAAACATTTCTATGAACAAAAACCTCTCTCAAATTTTTCATTGGATTCTCTGATTTTTTACAATTCCTTTAAAACTGTCATTCTCTGCTAGTTCCAGAACTAAACCTGCGAGTTCCGTAACTAACTACGCAAGTTCTAGAACTAACTCGTGAGTTCTACATCTAACTTAAAATAGCTATAAATTTTGCATACGATCTTGGATTGAGATGATTCTTTTTTAATCTTACATAATTTTTCGATTGAAATCAATCTGAAATAATATTTGAGTTTAGATGTATTGTCGTGATCAGCTTTAATTTTTCCCAATACTAGCATTATTTTTCCTTTATGGCTGCGTACACACAGATTTTGCATATTTTCCTGAATAATCAATATGATTAGTCAACAAAATAGATAACAAAATATTTCTAAAGAATGAACAAGATATATATCCTCTATTCTATCTTAAGTAAACTATAAGTTCCTAGATTATATTTAAATCCACTTTCAAAGGTAACTTGGAAGGACAAAATAATCGTAATTTATGGCCAATTTATGGCCTCATCTTTGCCCATACTTAATCTTATGCATGTCCTCATGCATTATATTATCATCTCCTCTTCTTAGAGTCTTCTTTGCATTGAGCTTATGCATGTATGAATTCCATATATAGTTGAAAGAAATGTTCTTGTGGATCTCCTTTTTTTGTTTTTGATTTTCTTTCTTGTACAACAGGTTCTTGTGTGGATCTCTTTCTGTTGTTTTTGATTTTCTTTCTTGTACAATAGGTTCTTGTGTGGATATCCTTTTGTTGCTTTTGATCTTCTTTCTTTTACCGCAGGTTTTTTGTGGATCTCCTTCTCTTCTTTTGATTTTTATTCTTTTACAAACAAGTTCTTATGTGGATCTCCTTTTCGCTGCTTTTTGATCTCTTTGTCTTTTACAAGTTCTTGTGTGGATCTCCTTTTGTTTCTTTTGATCTTATTTCTTTTACATCAGGTTCTTGTGTGGATCTCTTTCGCTGCTTTTGATCTCTTTTCTTTTTACAGGGAAGTTCTTGTGTGGATCTCCTTCTACTGCTTTTGATTTCATTTCTTATATAATGTGTTCTTGTGTGGATATCCTTCGCTTCTTTTGATTTATTTTCTTTTACAACAGGTTCTTGAGTGGATATCTTTCTGCTATGTCTCATATTAAAATCAACATGCATACCTTGTGTTTCTCCTTCTCTCCCACACTAAATCTCATGCATGTTGTTTACTCATGGCTACCCATAAATTAGACTCTAAAAGTTTGATTAAAAAGAGGTCCACTTATTTTCATATAAGTGGGAGAGATATGAATTTTAACTTGCCTTCCTTGGAAATCTTTAAAAGTGGATCTAGCTGTAAAAAAACTTACAAGAAAGCTTAAAATAAAATAGAACAACAAAATAACTTGATTATACCTCTAGTTGTTTTTTTCATGTTATCGCTACCATGGTCAAATAATGTAGAGAAGAAAGCCACCAGGTAACAGTTGATTTCTTTTGAAGAAGAGCCACCTCATTTTTTTGCCTTTGATTGGCCAACAAGCTGGTTTTCCAATCAAATCTTTTTTGATTCTTTTTTTTAACTTGGATTGGCCGGAAAGCTGATTTTCCAATCAAAGCTTTTTTGATATGTATGTATGTATGTATGTATATTGGTTTGGCCAAAGAAACTAGTTTTTCAATCAAAGTTTTTAATTTTTGCTGAAATGATAGCATGAGAAGGATTAGAGAAAAATTTGATCCATCATCAGACTATATTCATTAAAGTACAACTTGTGTAAAATAGGAAGCAATTTCTGAGATCTCATAAAAACCTCTTTGCATACTTGGTAACTCCAAGAAGATTTCCAAAAGTTGTGTAGACAATTTCTAGGTCTTTAAAGCCCAAATTGAATCGTGCATTATCAGAATTACCATAGTAATCTTCAAAGCATGGAGTAGTGATATCAGGAGATGGAGAGTTGTTAAAAGAGAGAGTGAAGGTATCTCATAGGTCCCTCTAAAATCTGCATGCTTCGTAGTTGATATTGTTGGTGCTCCAAAATATGCATGCATCTTTGGGTATCAAGAATAACTCTAGAAAAATTCCTATAGATCTAGTCCTCAAATGTTAGTACGTAAATTTTTTTTCCTTGATATTCACAATAATTATTTCTTAATGTTATAAAAGCATATACAAAAATGAAGAAATTGAAAGACTTGAAAACAAATTTTTCTAATGGATTTGGTTCAGGGATTGAATTTTATTATGGGATGAAAAAATGATTTGGATGGGTGGATTTATTATGAGTAGATTTTTATTTTACCTTTAATGAAATCCTTGAATATGGTTGGAGTTAATTAGAAATGCTACCACTTCATTATTACAAACCGGATAAATCAATTTTTGACTAAGGTTATGTGTAATAAGATCACCGAGTTGTTAGTTGATACAAGGGAAATGATGGTGGTTATCAAGAATGACATATGATATTTCATCAACTCGGATCTATTTCCGCATTCAATGTCATATTCTACCATTTCCGTGATCTGAATTCTTTGTTCATACCATTATACCTTTTTGATCAAACATCACATTCATTTTCTTATACACAAAGTTAGTTTGTGGGAGATAAATATTTACAATCTAATATTCCTAATTGCAGAAATGAAATTTTAATCCACTTACAGAAATAAAAGCTTAAAGAAACTATTTACCAAATACCTCATGTCACAGAATTTGCTAAAAGGTATTCTACATCACTAGAATTTTCTTTTAGGGAACTCTAAATCTCCTAATAACACCGTGTTCCCCGGAAGCGGTGCCAAATGATGTGGGTTGTCAATCCTCACCATTAATAATGTCAATCCAGGGGCTGGTGTCCATGACCGTATGCATTAAGAGAAGAAAATATGGGAAAATAACTCCTTTAAACAAAAACCAAACTTGCATAAAATAAATCACACATGTATACATTTAAACACACTTGCATACAGAAATAACACTTACATAAAATGTAAACATGCTTTCATAAAGGAAATTACACTTGCAAAAAATGTAAACACGCTTGTATAAAGGAAATTACAAAATTGAAAATAAAGGAAAGAAGAAAAGACACCCGCAGTTCACAAAATAAATTACATAACATAAAAAAATAGAAATTTACAAAAAAGAAACTACAAAAATAAAGAAATAAACATTAACATATTGATCCATCTTCCTTGAATGAGTGTCCAGCTCATTCCTTGGAAGAGGAATTAATTCATACTTTTAATACTGAGAACCTTGCGTAATAACTTTACTTCAAAAGATTGGAAGAAATAAAAGATCTTGATTTCTTGTGGGAAAAGAATTACATATCTAAGTGTGGAAGGTTGCATTTATAATTCATGCATGCAACCAACTTCTTATTTTAGAAAATACAATCTAATCTTATCTTTATTCCAATTCTAACAACTAAGATCTTCATCTCCACAAAATATGGAGAGAGATATATTATCAAGTCAAATCTTATCTTGTTTTTTAGGAAGATTTGCTCCCAAACCTTCTCCTTGCTTTTTCGTAACAAGAATCACAATGATTTTATTCTTCTACATTATTGGAAGGAGTTTTTCCCTCAAAATATGATTTTGACCAAATACCTTTCCCGGATTTTCCATTTGACTTTGCTTTTTTTATTGTGGAACTTTTGACACTTGTCTGATACACTTTTTCCTCGGACTGTAGTTCACTAAAAGTTAGATTTATCTTTATTGATAAAACATGTAGCAAATCTGAATAAGGTTTTTGTTAAACACATTTCTATGAATAAAACCTCTCTCGATTTTCCATTTGACTTTTCTATTTCATTATATGGAACTTTTAGTGCTTGTCCGATACACGTTTCCTCGCATCGCAACTCACTAAAAGTTATATTTCTATTAACTTGTAAAACCTGTAGTAAATATAAATTATTTTTTTGTTAAAAACATTTCTATGAACAAAAACCTCTCTCAGATTTTCCATTTGACTTTTCTGTTTCTGTTTATGAAACTTTTAGTGCTCATCTGATACACTTTTCCTCGGACTACAGCTCACTGAAAGTTAGATTTATCTTAACTGGTAAAACCTGTAGCAAATATAAATGAGGTTTTTGTTAAAAACATTTCTATGAACAAAACCTCTCTCATATTTTCCATTGGATTCTCTGATTTTTCGCAATTCCTCTAAAACTGTCATTCTCTCGCTAGTTCCTAACTAAACTCCAGAGTTCCAAACTAACTCGTGAGTTCCAGAACTAACTCTGCGAGTTCTAGAACTAACTTTGTGAGTTCCAGAACTAACTCGTGAGTTCTGGAAGTAACTCTGTGAGTTCCGCAGCTAACTTAAAACAACTATCACTTTTACATACGATCTCAGATTGAGATGATTCTTTATTTGATCTTGCATAATTTTTTGAGAGGAATATAAATATGAAATCATATTTGAGTTTAGATGTACTATTCATGATCAGTTAAAATTTTCCCAATACTAGAATTATCTTTTCTTTATGTCCTAAATACACAAGACTTTTCATCTTTTCCGAATAATCAATAGGATTAGTCAAATAATAGATAACAAAAGATTTCTAAAGAATGAAAAAGATATATATCCTCTATTCTATCTTAAGAAAAATATAAGTTCCTAGATTACATTTAAACCCACTTTCAAAGGTAACTTGGAAGGAAAAAATAATGGTAATTTATGGCCAAATTATGGCCTCATCAAATGGTGTGGAAGGAATGATGACAATCTCTTTCTCTTTATCTTCCTCTCGCATCTAGTATGGCTCTTGGAAGATCAAATTCTTCCAACTTTGATTCAAGAGGCATGTTACAAAATGCAGTTGCTTGTCATTCCCTGAATATTCTCCTTCATGGCAGCAGGATCTTGTGCTTGGAATGTGGATGATGAAGAAGTAAATGATGTGATCTCCATGGGATCCTCCTCATCAAAACATTATTCTAAGTCCGATAGTAAATCAAACTCTTTAATGTCTTGTTGCTTTGTAAAGTCTCTCCTTCATACATGGTGTCCTTCAAATCTGCATCTTCTTCACCATTTGTAGCTTCATTTTCAAACATGAAGCTCATTAGCTTGAACTCATCCAAAAGATCATATTTTTGGAGAGATGAAGAGGGAGATAAATCTGAAGTGTCTTGTGCAACCTACTCATGATTCAATGCCTCAATCTGTTTTGTTCACCTCCATAGCCCGAATGTATTCTTCATCTTTTGATTTGGAGTTGCTTCCTTTTTCTTTTCTTGGGCTGATTGTGTAGCTTGATTTGGATTGACATTTCCTTCAAATACAAAGTGCCATCATGGACACTACACTTTGAGAGCATAATGAATTTTGATATAATTCCTCTATTGCTGCTACAAAATAAGTATTGACCACCTCTAGTTCTTCAACATTTACCTCCTCTTTAGGCTTAACCAAGAAAGGAATTTTTGTAATCCCGAATCTAAGTGCCAAGTTTACAAAGCTTCTATTTTTTTCTTCTTTGTTTGACTCTTCTTCTTGCTACTCTTGACTGTTTTTCTAATTTTTGTCTTCCTAACATGGATTTGGGAATGCAAGAGGAGGGATGGGTTGGGACTCAGCCTAGTTTTGAAATTATTTGTGGTGGTGGAGTTGTTTTTCGCGCTTGTGGAGGGGATGGCTGCTTGGAAGAGAAAAGGGAAGAGAAACTCATATGAGATGGAATATTAGGAGATGGAGAAATGGAATCAACATTTGAGGCAACAAATAATGGACTTGAAACTTGACCCTACTGAAATGACAGAGTTTGGGATGGAGAAAATGAAGAACAAGGAGGTGGTGTACTTACCCATTGACAAGGTTGTATTACACTTTTCTCATATGTCCCAATCCCCTCTATCCACTTTGCAAGTAATGTTAGCATTTCAATCATGAAGTAAAGCTTCTCCTGAGGGTTGTAATCTCTTGGAAAAGGGCCTTCCCATGAACAAGGTGCCCTGCATCCAACTTTGAATGCCTTAATTTGTGTTATAGCCCTTAATTTAACCATATTATCCTCTATTTTTGGATCTACTCCAGAAAATCTACATTTTCCACATAGTTGTTATTGCATGCGTACTTGCCCTTGATATGTTTCATAACCAAACTGATTTTGGTATTGCTCATATGGGTATGCATATTGGTTTTGAATCTACTCATAATATTGATCTTGAGGATTTGAGAAGTATGTTGGAGGTGGAATGTATTGTTGCTGTTGTAAGTGTGAATTCCATGATGGAAATGAAGTCATGATTTCACAACTTCATGAAATGGAAGAAGATGGAAAGATGTGGAAAGAAAGATGAATGAAAATGAATGGAAAGAAGTTCTGCAAGTTCAGAGATGGGTTGTTGACTAGATGGAGTCGCTAGATGTCGTTGCATGTGCCTCCAAAGGCTGAATCTCACCAAGAACACATCAAATTGATGAAATAAGAGTGAAGACCTATTGCTCCCACTGGACATACCAAAACCGTTAGTGCAAAATCTCAAAGACCCCTTGATGTTTCTCAAATTTCTAGTTTGATAATGGGCATCCAGTGTGATTACACAACATTGAATTTTTTCCCCAAGTGCGGGACTTGCAAAAATGGGAAAAAACTCTCCAGATTAAAGGTTGGTTCCTATTCTTCTATTTAGGTGCATGCATTCATTTTGCAGAGGATCTATTCTAAGTCCTACTCTAATTTTTCCAAGGGACCAAGGTTAAGAAATTGCAAAAATTGAAATCTAAAATAAAGAGGTGATGCACCGAGGAATGATGAACTTCCACTTTCTTTGTTTAAACACGTACCATAAAAATAATACAACTCACATGCACAAATAACCAGATTTGTAATGAAAATATCATAAAGGATGTAATGGAAGTAAGAAAGGGCCGAAAATCACCCACAGGCTTATTTTTATTGCTCCATAGAATTGATACAAGGCATTACAATGGCCAAAAGGCATCAAATTGCATTTACAGATTTATGGAAGGTTTGAAAATCCACAAATTCACTACAGAGCAGAGAAAGCGGGAGGATGCAGAGCGTAAATGTGCAACATTTACAAAGATCGAATCCTTTCCATTTATAGCCGAAGCAAGAGAGAGAAAACATAAGGGGAAGTAAATATGATCTTTTTCTCAACCACCAGCCATTAATATCTTTCAAATCGGCCTGCAAAATCATTAAATTGATTGTTCTTTTTCTGCCTGCGTGCTGGAGAAGCAAAAAATAGAAAATGGAATAAATTGTTGTCTTCGAAGCAATCTGATCTTGGAATTATGGCGTGAGAAGAAATTTTATGGTTTTCCCCCATAAAATCGAGCTAATTCTCTATCCTTGGCATGCTCGAGAAGACATTCATGGCGGATTGAGCGTAAAATGACTTGTTTGAAGCAATCTAATACGCATCAAGGCGTGAAAGGAAATTTTATCATTTTCTATCAAAATCCACAAAAAGATGTTTTTATGCCTTCAATGTATAGAGGAGATTGAGATCTTTCCAAAAATATGATTTTCCCAAATCTTATCTTGGAATTGAAAGATATGGCCATCTGAAAATTTAGGCAAAACAGGCAAAAATTTGGTCACAGCAAAAATTTGAAATTTTCCCCCTTTTTTGAAAATTTGGAAAATTTTCCCTAAATTCTTCGTGGCCTCGCCGATCCAAGGACACTTGGTGCTTTCTAATTTTTCTAAGGTATTCCACAGTGAAATCCCCACCACCGATGTGGACACATGGCAACCTCTCGATTGGATGCGGAGATGCGGCCCCATTCTTTCCTTTTTGTTTTTGTAACTTTGGAAAAATTCCAAAATCCTCCCAATGCCCCGATCCCCACCGATGAGTGGACATGTGGCACCTTTTGATTGGTCAACGGGGTTGCATTTATATTTTTTCCTTTGAGAAATTTTGACAAATAACATAAAAATTTAAAGTCCTTCCGTCACCCGCCGCTTCACCTTGACACATGGCGCATCCTGATTGGCCGCGGGGATGCGGTTCCTTTTTTGCCTTTGAGCTTTTCACCACTTTGGAAAAAATTAAAATTCTCCTGACACCCCGATTCCCACCGATGAATGGACACGTGGTGCATTATGATTGGTTGGTGGGGATGTGCTTCTATTTTTCCCTTTGAGAAATTTTGACAAAAGCCAAAAATTTAAAAGTCCTTCCACCGCCCGTCGCTCCGCTCGACACATGGTGCATCCTTATTGGTTGCATGCCTAAAAAGGGATAAGTGCTAAAAAATCCTCCGCGGGTCCACCAATGCATTGATCCTTGGCCACGTGTCACCTTCTTATTAGTTGTGGGCTTTCTGAGTTAGATTTTACTTGTGTCTTTTAGCCCAAAAAGCTAAGTGTCAATCTTTCCTCTGCCTCTACGCCAACCTACCTTGACACATGGCATCATTTCATTGAATGTGAGCATGCCTTGGGAAAATTTCCCTCTAAATGCCACCGAGCCATAACTTTCAAAATATTTGGAGTTAGGAGGACTTCTTTACCTTTTTAGAAAGGGGGAAAAAATCCTATCTGATGAAGCCATCTCCAGTAAATTTTTGGATGCCCGAAAGTTGAAAAACATGATCAAGCACAAGGAAGGAGGAAATGAAGGAAAGTTAGTGAAAATAAACAGGGCTCATTTTGGATAATTATTTTGGTGACTCGAGGGGTCATCTACCTACTAGATGAATGATCACAAGGCGTTTTGAAGCATCCATTGGGCATGGAGTCAAGCCTAATAACCAACTCGATCCGAACTATGAAAATCTAACCTCTAAGCCACTTGAAACCCACTAAAACTTGGATTTGATCTTCACACAAAGCCATTGAATGCATTATACAAGGGTAACCAAAACAACACCAAAAAACTATGTACAAAATTAGAAATCATACATATGCCAAGTGGGATATGTAGAGTGTGCACAAGCACTTCTTTTGCTGAAAACAAACCTACCTACACTACTCTAACCAAGAGCAAAGGAAGATCAAACAAATCCTATAACTGGTAGGGAGAAATAGCTTCCCTTCCTAAAAAATGGCATCCATGCAACTGATTTGGCACTAAACATGGCTGGTTGGATGAGTGAAAAATAACTACAAGCTGATCTTCCACCCAAATCATCAAGGTGTCAACTGAAAAATGAAAAATACCTCTTTTAGTTGCTCTACATTTGGACTAAAGAGGCATTGCATTTGATCCTTGGTACTTTTCATAACATCCTCATGCTTAGAAGCAAGCATGACTGGTTGTAGCTGCTCTTTTGGCTCCAATGAAGCCAAATATCTTATTGGGCAAGGTCTGATCCTTGAAGTTTTCCCATTTCTTTAAATTCAACTACAATAATGGAAGATTTTTTTAGATCCTCTTGGATGAATGGTGTGGAAGGAATGATGACAATCTCTTTCTCTTTCTCTTCCTCTGCACTGGTATGGCTCTTGGAAGATCAAATTCTTCCAACTTTGATTGAAGAGGCATGTTGCAAACTACAGGTGTTGCTATCCTTGAATGTTATCCTTCATGGTAGTTGTATCTTATGCTTGGAAGGTGGATGATGAAGGAGAAAATTATGTGATCTCCATGGGCTCCTCCTCATCAAAACATTCTTCTAAGTCTGTGTTGTCCCCTCAAAATTTTCCTTCATTTTCTAAGTCTAAGCCTTCAATTTTTGAGTTGTTACCCTTTGAAAATGGTCTAATAGGATTATTTTGAAATCTGGAACTTCCCAAGGGATCAATGATTCTTGGAAACACCTCCATTAGATGGGAAATTTCTTCCCCTTTCCAAAAAGGTAAAGAAGTTGTTCCAACTCCTTGTATTTTGCAAGATATAGCTCGGCGAACCTATGTTGTAATTTTTTCCCAAGGTGGACTAGCGGGGATGGGGAGATTTCTTTGCCACTTTTCATTTTTGGCAAAAAAGTGCAAATGGCGATGACAGATCCATGAGCTCGAGCGGAGCGGAGAAAATAGGAAGGTTTGACTCCTGTAGCCAATGAAATTGTGCCACATCGCATGGGAGTGCAGGTTGGTAGAGGATTTTGTGATTTTGAACCTTTTTCCAATAAAGGTTCAAAATGTTCTAAATGGAGCCACGACCCCATATCCAATCAAATGGTGCCACGTGTCCACGTTGAAAATTCAAAATGGGTCGTGGAGATATAAGTGAAAAATTATGAAAATCCCAAAAAATCGTAAACGAAGAGAGCTCGTTTCGCGGCAGCTCCGATCACCTTCTGCCACATGGATGGCTCAAATTGAAAGGCACAAAAGGTGATCTAATGGTCCATATTTAAATTGGAAAATTTTGTAATGGTTTCTGGTTTTTCCCCGCCATGGTCATTTTCCTACAAAATAAGAATCTGAAACGGTGTGAAATGATTAGATTTGATTGTAATTGCTTCTTGGATGCCCTGGGAAGTTGTAACTACTCCTTGTGGGCTATTTCATGTGCTCTGTAAGTCATTGTATGGGTTGGAAATCAAATTGAGAGACTCTAAATGTATATCACGAATAGAGGACAAAAATGATAGTCACCATTCTTCTATTCTTCTTCTTCGTAAATTTTCTTCCTTTTGCTTTGATTGTATGTTTATGCTTTATTTGCAATAATAAAAGAAGGATTTTATGCCCCTTTGATGGAGGAATCGATTGGTACTTTGTGACCAATGTGTTTTTATTCGGTCTTGTAGCTCTGGGTTTGTAAATTTGTATTCTTCTTCCAATTAAATGCATGTTATGAAATTTATGATCAATGTATGCAGGCATATGATGTTCTACCTCCATCATTGATCTTCTTTCCTTCATTCCCACTCCCTTTCCCACTCTTAGACCAATTTCTGTCCTAGCAAGAAATTGCAGGCTTTTCCATAGGGTCAGTGGAGTGCCCCTATGGATCTTTGGTTGAAAAACCACCATTGAATCCACTTGTTTTTCATGCATAATATGGAAGCTACACCATTATAAGTAGAGGGACTTAGATTCCCATAGTGTTGTTTTGGAAAACCACAAATTTTTCCCCAAGACAAATTTCCAAGCCAATAGTTTTGGCGCCCACCGTGGGGCAGATTTTGCAGCATCTGCACCCTAAAAGTGACCACAAGGTCATATAATATCATTAGAGTTTATTAAAATTTTTGAATTTTCTTGTGATCCACATGGATACAAGTCATGGCTATTCAAGAAAACCCACCTATTGAGAGACCTACCTTGCTCTTTCATATTCAAGAGGATATTACTTCAGACCTAAGGGAGGCTATTTGGCATAATAGACAGAGTGTAAATCATTACTATATCACCTCAAGAATCTTGGACCAAGAAGAAGAACTTGCCTTTGAGTTGGAGGAGAAAAGACAAATCTTGACACCTCAGAGAAGACAACATGTCTTCAAGCTGGTTGACAAAAGGTATACTCAAAGAATTGAGACAAGGAGGATTTATTGATCCTACTTTTGACGAGCTTAAGAGAGAAGAATAAGAGTTAGAAAGAGAAGAAGAAGATGTAATAATTCCATTTGAAAGAGAAGCAGAGATTAGGATCAATTTGAGGAGATTGAAAGACTCCAAGTAGAATAAAGAGCAACAACAACCCTAGCTAATCAAGAAGCCAGAAATAGACAAAATGGTTGATAATGAACGTGAAGCACGTAGACCAAATGTGCCATGGGGAAGAAACACTGGTCCACTTTCTCTCCCATGACTACTCCATGATCTGCCAAGAGGTTCAAGAAATAATTTTCCCAAGTTTAAGGGAGATGGCTCCCAACTCCCTGAAGAACATGTAGCAGCCTTCATCACTACTTGTGGTGTGTTAGGTGTTGAAGATGAAGATGTATTAGTCAGGCTTTTATGGATTCACTCCAAGAGAAAGCTGTTTAATCATTCTACATGCTTCCCCCAAGATCTATCACTGGTTGGGATGACATAAGAAGTGAATTTGAATATAGGTTTAAGAGCACTAAAGATTGCTAAGATCTGTGGGTTAAACTGGTTCAGATGAAGAAAGAATTCTCTGAGTCCATGAGAGATTTTGTTGCAAGGTTTGATAGATTGACAAGAAGAATCCCTGAAGATGTAGTTCCCCTTGAAAATAACTTGAAGAGGTTCTTCATTAGTTCCTTGCCATAAAAATTTGGTTTCTTCCTTAGAAGAGATCAACCAAGAACATTGAGGGAAGCTCAAGACTCTACAATTGAGACTGATGATGATCTAATCCTTTCTAGAAAGGTGAAGGGCCCAAATGGAAAGCAAAAAGGGTCGAGTTCTAGTTTAGTCACAATAGACCCAATGTTTCAAAAAATGGCAAATGATCTATTTCCTTGAAGAAGCAACTGTCACAAATCACTATGAGGAATGCTCCAAGAAGACCAAATTTCCATGATAGGCAAAGGATTGCACCACCTCCTCGCCAACTTGCTCTTGAAGCACCACCAGTCAATGCTACCTTTGATACAAGAGAGGAAGCTGAAGTTGATGAACCTGAAGGAGATGATGAAGAAAACTATGAAATCTACCTAGAAGTTGAGGAAGTTGACATGCACAATGGCCTATTTGAATTTGTTGATGATGATGAATAAGAAGATGAGGAAACACCAAGTTTCTCATGTGTGTTTTCACTCGAGCACAGTACAAGAAAAATGCTCCATCTTCAGTGGTTTAAAGGAGAAGAAGGCCAAATATTTTTCTTCTTCGGAGGTCACATAGAAGAGGATCATCAACAAAGGTTCTCCATTACCACCCTCCATGGATTCATCTAAATAAAAACTAGACTTGGTTGTTGCCAAGGACCCTGTTGTTATACCAAGTAAGTCATCATTTCCTTCTTCTAGTTCTTCAATTGTTAAGAGCACTTCCCCTTCCATTAGAGTCACCTCTGCAAAATATTCTAAGTTCAGCCAAAAGATACACCTTCACTTTTTCTAAACTAACTACTTCACCCAACATTTCCCCATTTTATTTTGGGGAGCATGAAAAGTAAAACCAAAGTCCAACTCTCAAAGATAGAGTACTTGTAAACACACCCTGCCCAATTTGACATATTCATTAATGTAGTCCGGGGTAGTAGCTCTATATCCTCAAGTCCCATTTCTAAAGGACTTCTCCCACCACCATCCACACCTCCATCTCAAAACATGTTAGCTCTCAGTGCTTCCAAAACAGCTAGGGTTGAGCCTTTCTATTTGTCTCTCCTCATAAATGGCTTTGAGTTGAACAATTGTATCATTGATTCTAGAGCTTCTGATAATGTAATGCCACTCAAAGTTACAAATGCCCTTGGCCTAACCTTGACTAGAGTAAATGGAGCATGTTATTCAATGGAATCTAAACAAGTGCCACTGATTGGAAGAATAAAGGATGCACAAGTAGCTTTGGATGACTTCCCTAATAAGAAAGTGCTTCTAACTATTTTAGTGGTAGACATCCCAACATCTTTTGGCATGCTTTTGAGTAGAATTTTTTGTAGAGACCTAGGTGGAGAGATTAAAATGGATTGGTCATCTGCAACTATCCTCAAAGGTGAAATGAAGAGGTTGTTACAAGTTAGAAAAATGAAATACATTATGTAAAAGTCCGCAAGCTTGGAAGCTAACATTTTGTACCAAAATACCAGCGTAGATGAATCGATTGGTGACAAACCGAGGAGGAAGAAGATATTCTGATCTTGATAGATCCAACATTCCTTCCTAGAGAGATTTGAATTTTGAAGAAGCACTGAGGAGATTTGAGTTACAGGAAGGCATCCCCGAATCACTAGATGATGCAGAACAAAAAGAAGGGGAGATGGTTTTCAATAAATTTCAAGAAGATAAATCACCTTACATGCTTTTCCAGGATGAGGAGTTATTCCCATTTCCATTTGGGGATGAAGATGATCTCAGTTAGGCCGTTTATGGAGATACTAAATCAGCTTGTGATGAGCCTATGAAAGGATTGAAATAAATATATGTATAAGAAATTCTTGAAGCCGTAGAAGAAATTGAAGATCCTGAGTTTATTCTTGAGCTCCTAATGCAAGCCAAAAACTTGCAGGACAAGCATGAAGCTGATTTGGGGCCTTAATCAATGTGAAGCTTAGCCACATTGAGATAAATCCATATGAAAAATATGATGCCATTCTAGAGCTAATGATTCATGGATGTAATAATTAAATGAATTTATTTTCTTTCCCATTTGAGGATGAAGACTCTTTCCATGATGAAGAAATTGAAGCAAGGAGTTTCGAGGCCTCTGAAGATGAATCTCTTTTGTATGAAGTATTGTTGGAGTGAAACGATTCCTAAGATGATGAGGTAATCCCTCTAGATAGTTTCCTTGAGCTGCATTCTTCAAAGGGATACAAAGATGAGCTATAGGAAATGATGAAGCATAACTTTTGCAAGAAATATTGGATGCGGCCAAGTTGAGAAACCCCAAACTGATTCTTGATCTCTTCACTTGTGTCATGGACATACAAGACAAGAATGAGTCTTCCTCCAATCCTCCTATTAATACTCAAATTCCCCATAGTGGAGTAAAGATAAAGGATGAATCAAAAATTTGTCATAGAGAAGTGTCCAATGAGCATAGACCTGAAAATAAAGTAACTCAAATATCTAATGAATTGGAACAAAATCAGCTTTGGGGCAAAGGAATGAGATGCTTGATGAAGAATCAACTATATGGATAAACATGGAAGGAAACTGGCATTATAAACTGATTTCAAAGAACATGAAGGAAATGGAATTTCTAGGCAAGGAATTAAGCATCAAGAAGTTCACATGGATTCACTCCTACCAAGTACACAGATAAATGAGGAAGCACCGAGCTTTCATAAGTAGTTGAGGAGGGAGGCTACTTTCTGAACTCATCAACAATTTCGCAAAACATAATCATTCGTGTTGCCTCTTTAGGGGTAGCTTTTGAGAAATGAAAAGTTCATTAGTGAAAGTGAATTTTTCCCTCAC
The DNA here is from genome assembly GCA_018340775.1 of Taxus wallichiana var. yunnanensis. NCBI lineage: Eukaryota > Viridiplantae > Streptophyta > Pinopsida > Cupressales > Taxaceae > Taxus > Taxus wallichiana. The sequence goes on along the minus strand of CM031240.1, from coordinate 348,429,824 downwards.
CTTGTAACATAGTGTTGATTTTCCCATTTTCTATTGTGTGTTTTTGTTTTCCCCTTTATGTTTTGGTGTTTTTATTTATGTGTCCTCTTCTTCCTTCTCTCTTTCCTCAAAAGTTGTACATGACTCTACAAGGCCCAATGGATAAGGAAGTGGTCAACGTTATATGTTTTAAACTTGATATTCTAGATCCTCATGCCATGTTTTCTCCCTGTTCAATCCATGTCATGTCCCCAAGCTAGAGCCACTGTTGTCCCCTCAAAATTTCCTTCATTTTCCAAGTCTAAGCCTTAAATTTTTGAGTTGTTACCCTTTGAAATGGTATAATAGGAGTATTTTTAAATATGGAACTTCCCAAGGTATCAAGGATTCTTGAAACACCTCCATTAGATGGGAAATTTCTTCCCCTTTCCAAAAAGATAAAGAAGTTGTTCTAACTCCTTGTATTTTGCAAGATATGGCTCAATGGGACCTAATTTTTAATTTTTACCCAAGGTGGATCAGGCGAGGCTGCAGGGAGATTTCTTTACCAATTTGAATTTTCAGAAAAAAAGTGCAAATGGCGATGGCGGATCCGTGAGCCCGAGTGAAGCGGAGTAAATAGTAAGGTTTGACCCCATAACATAACCAATGAAATTGTACCACGTCGGCACGGAGTGCAGTGCCAACGGAGGATTTTGTGATTTTGAACCTTTTTCCAAAAAAGGTTCAAAATGTTGTAAATGGATCTGGGACCCTGTATCTAATCAAATGGTGTCACGTACCCATGTTGAAAAGTCAAAATGGGCCGATGGAGATAAAAGTGAAAAATTGCCAAAATCCCAAAAAGTCGTAAATGAAGAGAGCTCATTCTCCTGCGCCTGCTCTAATCACCTTCTATTACATGGATGGCTCAAATTGAAAGGCAAAAAAGGTGATCTAACAGTCCATATTCAAACTAGAAAATTTTGTAATGGTTTCTAGTTTTTCCCCACCATGGCCATTTTTATGCAAAAGAAGAATCCAAACAATGTGAAATGATTGGATTTGATTGTATCTACTTCTTGGATGCCCTGGGAAGTTGTAACCAATCCTTGTGGGATATTTCATGTGCTCTGTAAGTCATTATATGGGTTGGAAATTTAATTGAGAGACTCTAAATGTATATCATGAATAGAGGACAAAAAGATAGTCGTCATTCTTCTATTCTTCTTCTTTCTACAATTTTCTTACTTTTCCTTTCATTGTACAAGTTTTTGCTTTAGCTGCAATAAGAAAAGAAGGATTTTATGCCCCTTTGATGAGGAATTGATTGGTACTTTGTGACCAATGTGTTTTTATTCGGTCTTGTAGCTCTGGTTTGCAAATTTGTATTCTTCTTCCAATTAAATGCATGTTATGAACTTTCTGATCAATGTATGCAGGCATCTGATGTTCTACCTCCATCATTGATCTTCTTGTCTTCATTCCCACTCCCTTTCCCACTCTCAGACCAATTTTTGTCCTAGCAAGAAATTGTAGGCTTTTCCATAGGGTCAGTGGAGTGCCCCTATGGATCTCTAGTTGAAAAACCACCATTGAATCCACTTGTTTTTCATGCATAATATGTCAGCTGCACCATTATAAGTAGAGGGACTTAGATTCCCATAGTGTTGTGTTAGAAAACCACAAATTTTTCCCCAAGAAAAAATTTCAAGCCAACAGTCTGATAGTAAATCAAACTCCTCAATGTCCTACTACTGCAAAGTCTCCTTCATGCATGGTGTCCTTCAAATCTGCATCTTCTTCACAATGTATAGCTTCATCTTCAAACATGAATCTTGTCACTTGAACTCATCCAAAAGATCATATTTTTGGAGAGATGAAGTGGGAGAGAAATATGAAGTGTCTTGTGCAACCTGCTCATGATTCAATGCCTCTGAATATATTTTGTTCTCCTCCAATGCCCAAATGTTTTCCTCCTCTTTTGGATTTGGAGCTGCTTCCTTTTTCTTTTCTTGGGCTGATTGTGTAGCTTGATTTGGATCAGCATTTCCTTCAAATAGAGTGCCATCAAGGACACTACACTCGAGCAAAATGGATGTTGATCTTCTTCCTCTACTGCTACTAAAACATCGGTCCTTGACCACCTCTAGTTATTCAACATTTACCTCCTCTTTAGGCTTAACCAATAACGGAATTTTTGTAATCCCGAATCTAAGAGCCAAGATTACCAAGCTTCTAATTTTTTCTTCTCTGTTTGACTCTCCTTCTTGCTTCTCTTGACTGGTTTACTTATTTTATTTCTTCCCAACCTAGATTTGGGAATGCAAGAGCAGGGATGGATTAGGACTCAACCGCTTTGCAATTATGTGTGGTGGTGGAGGAGTTGTTTTTGGATATTATGGAGGGGATGGCTGCTTGGAAGGGAAAAGGGAAGAGAAACTGAGATGAGATGGAAGATTAGGAGATGGAGAAATGGAATCAACATTTGAGGCAACAGATAATGGACTTGAAACTTGACCCTACCGAAATGACAAAGTTTGGGATGGAAAAAATGAAGAACAAGGAGGTGGTGTACTTACCCAATTACAAGGTTGTATTACACTTTGCTCATATGTCCCAATCCCCTCTATCCATTTTGAAATTAATGACAACATTTCAATCATGAAGTCTAGCTCTCTTGAGGGTTGTAATGTCTTGGAAAGGGCCTTCCCATGGACAAGGTTCCCTGCATCCAACTTTAAATGCCTTAATTTGTGTTATAGCCCTTAATTGAGCCATGTTAACCTCCTTTTTTGGATCTTCTCCAGCAGATCTATATTTTCCACATAGTTGTTATTGCATGCGTACCCTTGCCCTTGATATGTTTCATAACCAAACTGATTTTGGTATTGCTCATATGGGTATGCATATTGGTTTTTAATCTTCTCATAATGCTAATGTTGAGGATTTAAGAAGTATGTTGGAGGTGGAATGTATTGTTACTATTGTAAGTGTGAATTCCATGATGGAAATGAAATCATGATTGCACAATTTCATGGAATGGAAGAAGATGGAAAGATGTGGAAAGAAAGATGAATGAAAATGAGTGGAAAGAAGGTCTCGCAACTTCATAGATGGGTCAGAGACTAGATGGAGTCACCAGATGTCCTCGCATGTGCCTCCAAAGGCTGAATATCACCAAGAACACATAAAATTGATGAAATAAGAGTGAAGACCTCTTACTCCCACCGGCATGCCAAAATCATAGTGGAAAATCTCAGCACCCTTAGATGTTTCTCAGATTTCTAGTTTGATAATGGGTATCCAGTGTGATTACACAACATTGAATTTTTTTCCCAAGTGTGGGAGTTGAAGAAATGGGAAAAAAACTCTCAGTTTAAAGGTCGGTTCATATTCCTCTGTCAGTGCATGCATTCATTTTGCAGAGGATTTATTCTAAGTACTACTCTAATTTTTCCAAGGGACCAAGGTTATGAAATTGTAAAAATTTAAATCTAAACTAAAGAGGTGATGCATCGAGGAATGATGAACTTCCACTCTACTGTTAAACACAAACCATAAAAATAATACAACTCACATGCACAAATAACTAGATTTGTAATGAAAAGAACATAAAGGATGCAATGGAAGTAAGAAAGGGCCAAAAATCACATATAGGCTTATTTTAATTACTCCACAAAATTGATACAAGGCATTACAATGGCCAAAAGGCATCAAATTGCATTTACAGATTTATGGAAGGTTTGAAATTCCACAAATTTGCTACAAAGCAGAGAAAAAGGGAGGATGCAGAGTAGAAATGTCCAACATTTACAAAGATCAAATTATTTCCATTTATAGCCGAAGCAAGAGAGAGAAAATAGAAGGGGAATCAAATCTGATCTTTTTCTCAACTACCAGCCATTAATCTCTTTCAAATTGGCCTCGCAAAATCATTAAATTGATTCTTCCTTTTTTGCCTACGTGTTGGAGAAGCAAAAAATGGAAAATGGAATAAATTGTTGTCTTCGAAGTAATATGATCTTAGAATTATGGTGTGAGAAGACATTTTAGGGTTTTCACCCATCAAATCGAGCTAATTCTTCATCCTAGGAGTGCTAGAGAAGACAATTATGGTGGATTGAGTAGAAAATGACTTGTTCAAGCAATCTGATACACATTGTAGGCGTGAAAGGTGTTTTTAGGATTTTCTCCATCGAAATCCACAAAAATGATGTTTTTATGCCTTTAATGCATATAAGAGATCGAGATCTTTCTAAAAACTCGATGTTGCCCAAATTTGATCTTAGAATTGAAAGATATGGCCATCTCAAGATTTATTGAAAAACAAGGCAAAAATCGGTTGCTCATGAGTCAAAATTTGACATTTTCCCCGTTTTTGCAAATTTTGATAATTTTCCCAAAATTCTCTGCAGCCCCGCTGATCCGAGGACACGTGGTGCTTTCTAATTGGTCCGTGGGTCTCAAAATCACATTCTACCCATTTTTCCCGCAAGGGAAAATTTTTCCAAGGTCTTCTTCCGGTGAAATCCCCACCATTAATGTGCACACGTGGCACCCTCTGAATGGCTATGGAGATGCAGCCCCATTCTTTCCTTTTATTTTTTTGCAAATTTGGTAAAAATTCCAAAATCCTCCCGATGCCCCGATCCCCACCAATGAGTGAACACATGGCGCCTTTTGATTTTTCGGTGGGGTTGCGTTTCTATTTTTTCCTTTGAGAAATTTTGACAAAAAAGCCAAAAACTTTAAATTCCTTTTGCCGCCCACCGCTTCGCCTTGATATGTGGTGCATCTTGATTGGCCATGGGGATGCGGTTCCATTTTTGCCTTTGCGCTTTTCACCACTTTGGAAAAATTCTAAAATTCTCTTGATGCCCCGATCCCCGTGATGAATGGACACGTGGCCCATTTTGATTGGTCGAGGGGATGAGCTTCTAATTTTTCCTTTGAGAAATTTTGACAAAAAGCCAAAAACTTAAAAATCCTTCCACCGCCTGCCACTCCACCTTGACACGTGGTGCCTCCTAATTAGTTACAGTGCCTTAAGCAACTTTTTTTTCTTCGTTGACTTTCTCGCCGAAATTTGAACTTAGAATTTTTCCCAAAAAGGCTAAGTGAAAAAAATCCTCACGGGTCCACCAAAGTGCATTGCTCCTTGGCCACGTGTCACCTTCTTATTGGTTGCGGGATTTCGGAGTAAGAATTTACTTGTTCCTTTTAGCCTGAAAAGCTAAGTGTCAATCTTTCCTCCACCTCTCTCGCCAACCCGCCTTGACACGTGGCATCATTTCATTGACTATGGGTATGACTTGGGGAAAATTTCCCCTCCAAATGCCATCGAGCCATAAATTTCAAAATATTTGGAGTTAGGAGGAATTCTTTACCTTTTTGGAAAGGGGGAAAAAATCCTATTTGATGAAGCCATCTCTAGAAACTTTTGGATGCCTGAAAGTTGAAAAAAACTGACTGAAGCACAAGGAAGTAGGAAATGAAGGAAAGTTAGCCAAAATAAGTAGCGGCTCATTTTGGATAACAATTTTGGTGACTTAGAGGGGTTATCTTCATGTTAGATGAATGATCAGTGGCCTTTTGAAGCATCCATTAGGCACGCAATGATCAGCCGATAACCAAATCTGATCTAAAATATGAAAATATAACCTCTGAGCCACTTGGAAACCCACTAAAACTTGGAGTTGATCTTCACCAAAAGCCACTGAATGCACTGTGTAAGAGAAACCAAAAAAACACCAAACAACTATGTACAAAATTGGAAATCATACATACCCCAAGTGGGATATGTAGAGTGTGCACAAGCACTTCTTCTGTTGAAAACAAACCTACCTACACTACTCTAACCAAGAGCAAAGGAGCTCAACAAAATCCTGCAAATAAAGCAGGAGAAATAGGTTTCCTTCCTCAAAAATGGTAGCCATGCAACTGATTTGGCACTAAACATGGCTGGTTGGATGAGTGAAAAACTAACTACAAGCTGATCTTCCACCCAAATCATCAAGGTGTCAACTGAAAACAAAAACAATACCTCTTTTAGTTGCTATGCATTTCAACTAAAGAGGCATAGCATTTGATCCTTGGTACTTTGCATAACATCCTCATGCTTAGAAGCAAGTATGACTGGTTGTGGCTCCTCTTTTGGCTCCAATGAAGCCAAATATCTTATTGAGCAAGGTCTGATCCTTGAAGTTTTCCCATTGCTTTGAATTTATACTCCAACAATTGAGTATTTTTATAGATCCTCTTGGATGAATGGTGTGGAAGGAATGATGACAATCTCTTGCTCTTTATCTTCCTCTGCAGCTGGTATGGCTCTTGGAAGATCAAATTCTTCCAACTTTGATTCAAGAGGCATGTTGCAAATTACAGGTTGTTGTCCTTGAATGTTCTCTTTCATGGCAGTAGGATCTTGTGATTGGAAGTAGGATGATGAAGGAGCAAATGATGTGATCTCCATGGGATCCTCCTCATCAAAAAATTATTCTAAGTCCGATAGTAAAGTCAAACTCTTGAATGTTAGGAAAGTAATTCCTTCATGCATGTGTCCTTGAAATCTGCATCTTCTTCACCATGTGTAGCTTCATCTTCAAACATGAAGCTTGTCATCTTGAACTCATCCAAAAGATCGTATTTTTGGAGAGATGAAGTGGGAGAGAAATATGAAGTGTCTTGTGCAACTCTGCTCATGATTCAATGCCTCTCAATCTATTTTGTTCACCTCCAACGCCCGAATGTATTCTTCCTCTTTTGGATTTGGAGCTGCTTCCATTTTATTTTCTTGGGCTGATTGTGTAGCTTGATTTGGATCGACATTTCCTTCAAATAGAGTGCCATCAAGGATACTACACTCGAGAGAAAAATGGTGTTGATCTTCTTCCTCTACCGCTACTAAAAATTAGTCTTGACCACCTCTAGTTCTTCAACATTTACCTCTTATGTAGGCTTAACCAGCAAAGGAATTTTTGTAATCCCGAATCAGAGCCAAGATTACCAAGCTTCTAGTTTTTTCTTCTCTGTTTGGCTCTTCTTCTTGCTGCTCTTGACTGGTTTTCTGATTTTTTTCTTCCAAACATGGATTTGGGAATACAAGAGGAGGGATGGGTTGGGACTCAACCATTTTTGCAATTATTTGTTGTGGTGGAGGAGTTATTTTTGGATCTTGTGGAGGGGATGGCTGTTTGGAAGGAAAAGGGAAGAGAAACTGAGATGAGATGGAAGATTAGGAGATGGAGAAATGGAATCAACATTTGAGGCAGTAGATAATGGTCTTGAAACTTGACCTCCGCTGCAATGACAAAGTTTGGGATGGAGAAAATAAATAACAAGGAGGTGGTGAACTTACCCATTGACAAGGTTGCATTACACTTTGATTATATGTATCAATCCCCTCTATCCACTTTCAGCAAGTAATGACAACATTTCAACCATGAAGTCTAGCTTCTCTTGAGGGTTGTAATGTCTTGGAATAGGGCCTTTCCATGCACAAGGTGCCCTGCATCCAACTTTGAATGCCTTAATTTGTGTTATAACCCTTAATTGATCCATATTATCCTCTATTTTTTGATCTTCTCTATCAGATCTATATTTTCCACATAGTTTTTATTGCATGTGTACCCTTACCCTTGATATGTTTCATAACCAAACTAATTTTGGTATTGCTCATATGGGTATGTATACTAGTTTTGAATCTTCTCATAATGCTGATCTGGAGGATTTGAGAAGTATGTTGGAGGTGGAATGTATTTATGCTATTGTAAGTGTGAATTCCATGATGGAAATGAAGTCATGATTGCACAACTTCATGGAATGGAAGAATATGAAAAGATGTGGAAAGAAAGATGAATGAAAATGAATGGAAATACTGTCTATAACTTCAGAGATGGGTTGTTGACTAGATGGAGTTGCCATATGTGCTTGCATGTCCCTCTAAAGGATAAATCTCACCAAGAACACATCAAATTGATGAAATAAGAGTGAAGACCTCTTGCTCCCACTAGGCGTGTGAAAATTGTTAGTGGAAAATCTCAACACCCATGGATGTTTCTCAGATTTATAGTTTGATAATGGACATATAGTGTGATTGCACAACATTGAATTTTTTCCCAAGTGCGGGACTTGAAAAAATGGGAAAAAACTCTCCGATTAAAGGTTGGTTCCTATTCCTTTGTTCAGTGCATGCATTCATTTTGAGAGGATCTATTATTAGTCCTACTCTAATTTTTCCAAGGGACCAAGGTTATGAAATTGCAAAAATTGAAATCTAAACTAAAGAGGTGATGCACCGAGGAATGTGAACTTCCACTTTGTTGTTAAACGAGACCATAAAAATAATACAACTCACATGAACAAATAACCGGATTTGTAATGAAAAGATCGTAAAGGATGCAATGGAAGTAAGAAAGGGATGTAAATCACCCACATGATTTTTTTTTTCCACATAATTGATATAAGGCATTACAATGGCCAAAAGGCATAAAATTACATTTACAAATTTATGGAAGGTTTGAAAATCCACCAATTTTCTACAGAGAAGAGAAAAAGGGAGGATGCAGAGCAGAAATGTCCAAAATTTAGAAAGATTGAATCCTTTCCATTTATAGCCAAAGTGAGAGAAAGAAAATAGAAGTGGAAGCAAAACTGATATTTTTCTCAACCACCAACCATTAATCTCTTTCAAATCATCTTGCAAAATAATTAAATTGATTCTTCTTTTTCTACTCCGTGCTGGAGAAGCAAAAATGGAAAATGGAATAAATTTTTGTCTTTGAAGCAATCTGATCTTGGAATTATGGCATGAGAAGACATTTTAGGTTTTTCCCCATCAAATCGAGCTAATTCTTCATCCTTGTCATCCTGGAGAAGACAAATCATGGCGGATTGAGTAGAAAATGACTTGTTCGAAGCAATCTGATATGCATCAAAGGCAAAAATAATGTTTTTATGCCTTCAATACATAGAGAGATCGAGATCTTTCAAAAATCTGATTTTTCCCAAATCTGATCTTGAGTCGAAAGATATGGCCATCTTAATATTTAGGGCAAAATAGGGCAAAACATTGGGTAAAGGGCCAAAATTTGACATTTTCCCCTTTTTGAAAATTTGGAAAATTTTCCCAAAATTCTCCATGGCCCCGCCGATCCGAGGACACGTGGCACTTTATAATTGGTTTACGGGTCTCAAAATCATATTCTACCCATTTTGCCCGCAAGGGCAAATTTTTCTAAGGTCTTCCACCGGTGAAATCCACGCCATTGATGTGGACACGTGGCACCCTCTGATTGGCTACGGAGATGCGGCCCCATTCTTTCCTTTTGTGTTTTTGTAACTTTAGAAAAATTTCAAAAATCCTCTCGATGCCTCGATCTGCGCCGATGAGTTGACATGTGGCACCTTTTGATTGGTCGGTGAGGTTGCATTTCTATTTTTGCCTTTGAGAAATTTTGACAAATAACATAAAAAATTTAAAGTCCTTCCACCGTCTGCCGCTTCGCCTTGACACGTGGCACATCCTGATTGGCCATGTGAGGATGTGGTTCCATTTTTGCCTTTGAGATTTTCACCACTTTGGCAAAAATTCTAAAATTCTCCCGATGCCCCGATCCCCACCGATGAATGGACACGTGGCATATTTTGATTGGTCGGTGGGGATGCACTTGTATTTTTTCCTTTGATAAATTTTGACAAAAAGCCAAAAAATTAAAGTCCTTCTGGCACCCGCCACTTCGTCTTGACACATTGCGCATTCTAATTGGCTACGGGCCTTAAGCAACTTCTTTTTCTTCATGGAATTTTGGGCCGAAATTTGACCTTAGAGTTTTTTCCAAAAGGGCTAAGTGCCAAAAACTCCTTCGCAAGTCCTACAGCAGGCTGCTCCTCGGCCATGTCACTTTCTAATTAGTCAGTGGGATTTCGGAGAAAGATTTTACTTGTTCCTTTTAGCCTAAAAATATAAGTTTCAATCTTTCCTCTCGCCTCTTCGCCAACCCACCTTGACACGTGGCATCATTTCATTGATCATGCGGGCCTTCCTTGGGAAAATTTCCCCTCTAAACGCCGCCAAGCCATAAATTTCAAAATATTTGGAGTTAGGAGGACTTCTTTACCTTTTTGGAAAGGGGAAAAAAATTTATCTGATGAAGCCATCTCCAAAAATTTTGGATGTATGAAAACTGAAAAACTCCGATCAAGCACAAGGAAGGAGGAAATGAAGGCAAGTTAGCCAAAATAAGCGGGGATCATTTTGGATAGCAATTTTGGTGACTTAGAGGGGTCATCTTCATGCTGACGAATGATCAATGGCCTTTTGAAGCATCCATTGGGCATGGAGCCAAGCTTGATAACCAACTCTGATCTGAACTATGAAAATCTGACCTCTGAGCCACTTGGAAACCCACTGAAACTTGGATTTGATCTTCACCAAAAGCCACTGAATGCACTGCATGCAAGAGCAACCAAAACATCACCAAACAACTATGTACAAAATTGGAAATCATACATACCCCAAGTGGGATATGCAGAGTGTGCACAAGCACTTCTTCTGCTGAAAACAAACCTACCTACACTACTCTAACCAAGAGCAAAGGAAGCTCAAACAAACCCTACAAATGGCAGGGAGAAATATCTTTCCTTCCTCAAAAATGGAAGCCATGCAACTGATTTGGCACCCGATTATGGCTGGTTAGATGAGTGAAAAATAAATATAAGCTGATCTTCCACCCAAATCATCAAGGTGTCAACTGAAAACAAAAACAATACCTCTTTAGTTTCTCTCGCATTTGGGTCCGAAGAGGCATCGCAGCTTGATCCTCGGTACTTTGCAGATAACATCATCATGCTCAGAATAAAGCATGACTTGTTGTGGCTCCTCATTTGGCTCCAATGAAGCCAAATATCTTATTGGGGAAGGTCTGATCCTTGAATTTTTCCCATTACTTTGAAGCTTAAGTATGATCCTTGCTCTTTCTCTTCCTCTGCGCAGCTTGGTATGGCTTTAGAAGATCAAATTCTTCCAAATTTGATTCAAGAGGCATGTTGCAAATTGCAGGTTGTTGTCCTTGAATGTTCTCCTTCATGACAGCAGGCTCTTGTGCTTGGAAGGTGGATGATGAAGGAGCAAATGATGTGATCTCCATGGGCTCCTCCTCATCAAAACATTCTTCTAAGTTTGATAGTAAATCAAACTCTTCAATGTCCTGCTGCTATAAAGTCTCTCCTTCATGCATGGTGTCCTTCAAATCTGCATCTTCTTCACCATGTGTAGCTTCATCTTCAAACATGAAGCTTGTCAGCTTGAACTCATCCAAAAGATCATATTTTTGGAGAGATGAAGTGGGAGAGAAATCTGAAGTGTCTTGTGTAACCTGCTCATGATTCAATGCCTCTGAATCTGTTTTGTTCACCTCCATAGCCCGAATGTATTCCTCCTCTTTTGGATTTGGAGATGCTTCCTTTTTCTTTGCTTGGGCTGATTGTGTAGCTTGATTTGGATCAGCATTTCCTTCAAATAGAGTGCCATTATGGACACTACACTCAGAGAAAAATGATTGCTGATCTTCTTCCTCTACTACGGCTACGAATCGCCTTGACCACCTCTAGTTCTTCAACATTTACCTCATCCGTAGGATTAGCTAGCAAATTTTTTTTTGTAATACCAAATCTAAGAGCCAAGCTTACCAAGCTTCTAATTTTTTCTTCTCTATTTGACTCTTCTTCTTGCTGCTCTTGACTGGTTTTCTAATTTTTGTCTTCCCAACATGAATTTGGGAATGCAAGAGGAGGGATGGGTTGGAACTCAACCGGTTTTGCAATTATTTGTTATTGTGGATGAGTTGTTTTTGTCTCTTGTGGAGGGGATGGCTGTTTGGAAGGGAAAAGGGAAGAGAAAATGAGATGAGATGGAAGATTAGGAGATGGAGAAATGGAATCAACATTTGAGGCAACAGATAATGGACTTGAAACTTGACCCTACCGAAATGACAGAGTTTGGGATGGAGAAAATGAAGAACAAGGATGTGGTGTACTTACCCATTGACAAGGTTGTATTACACTTTGCTCATATGTCCCAATCCCCTCTACCCACTTTACAAGTAATAGAAACATTTCAATCATGAAGTCTAGCTTCTCCTAAGGGTTGTAATGTCTTGGAAAAGGGCCTTCCCATGGACAAGGTTCCCTACATCCAACTTTGAATGCCTTAATTTGTGTTATAGCCCTTAATTGAACCTTATTATCCTCCATTTTTAGGATCTTCTCCTAGATCTGAATGTTCCACATAGTTTTTATTTCATGCGTACCCTTGCCCTTGATATGTTTCATAACCAAAATGAATTTGGTATTGCTCATATGGGTATGCATATTGGTTTTGAATCTGCTCATAATGCTGATTTGGAGGATTTGAGAAGTATTTTGGAGGTGGAATGTATTGCTACTATTATAAGTGTGAATTCCATGATGAAAATGAAGTTATGATTGCACAAATTCATGGAATGGAAGAAGATGGAAAGATGTGGAAAGAAATATGAATGAGAATGAATGAAAATAAGGTCTGAAACTTTAGAGATGGGTTGTTGACTAGATGGAGTCGCTAGATGTGCTTGCATGTGCCTCCAAAGGCTGAATCTCACCAAGAACACATCAACTTGATGAAATAAGTTTGAAGACCTCTTTCTCCCACTGGACGTGCCAAAACTGTTAGTGAAAAATCACAACACCCTTGGATGTTTCTCAAATTTCTAGTTTGATAATGGGCATCCAATGTGGTTACACAACATTGAATTTTTTCCCCAACCGTGGGGACTTGCTTGCAAAAATGGGAAAAAACTCTCCGTATTAAAGGTTGGTTCCTATTCCTCTATTCAGTGCATGCATTCATTTTTTAGAGGATCTATTCTAAGTCCTACTTTAATTTTCACAAGGGACTAAGGTTAAGAAATTGTAAAAATTGACATCTAAACTAAAGAGGTGATGCTCCAAGGAATGATGAAATTCTACTCTTCTGTTAAACAAAGACCATAAAAATAATAAAACTCACATGCAAAATAACCAGATTTGTAATGAAAAGATCAAAAAGGATGCAATGGAAGTAAGAAAGGGCTGAAAATCACCCACAGACTTATTTTTATTGCTCCACAGAATTGATACAAGGAATTACAATGGCCAAAAGGAATCAAATTGCATTTACAAATTTATGGAAGGCTTGAAAATCCACAAATTTATGCAGAGCAGAGAAAAAGGGAGGATGCAGAGCAAAAATGTCCAACATTTACAAAGATCGAATCCTTTCCATTTATAGCCAAAGAAAGAGAGAGAAAATGGAAGGGTAAGTAAATCTGATATTTTTCTCAACCACTAGCCATTAATCTCTTTCAAATCGGCATGCAAAATCATTAAATTGATTCTTCTTTTTTGCCTACATGCTTGAGAAGCAAAAATGGAAAATGGAATAAATCATTGTCTTTGAAGCAATCTAATCTTGGAATTATGGCATGAGAAGACATTATAGATTTTTCCCCATCAAATTGAGCTAATTATTCATCCTCGCATGCTTTGAGAAGACAATCATGGTAGATTGAGTAGAAAATGACTTGTTCAAAGCAATATGATACACATTGAATGCATGAAAGGAATTTTTATCATTTTCTCCATCTAAATCCACAAAAATGATGTTTTTATGCCTTCAATGCATAGAGGAGATCAAGATCTTTCCAAAAAATCTTATTTTTCCCAAATCTAATCTTGGAATCAAAAGATATGGCCATATGAAGATTTAGGGAAAAATAGGGCAAAAAATCGGATCGGCCCAAAATTTGACATTTTCCCCCTTTTTTGCAAATTTGAAAAATTATCCACAGCCCCATTGATCTGAGGACATGTGATGCTTTCTAATTGGTCCGCAGTCTTGAAATCATATTCGCCCATTTTTCCCGCAAGGGCAAATTTTTCCAAGGTCTTCCACTGGTGAAATCCCCACCACTGATGTGGACATGTGACACGCTCTAATTGGCTATGGAGATGCAGCCCCATTCTTGCCTTTTATTTTTTTGCAACTTTGGAAAAATTTCCAAAATCCTCCCGATGCCCCGATCCCTGCCGATGAGTGGACATGTGCTACCTTTTAATTGGTTGACAGGGTTGCGTTTCTATTTTTGGCTTTGAGAAATTTTGACAAAAAAGTGAAAAACTTTAAAGTCCTTCCGCCACTTCTTCCTGCCTTGACACAAGGCGCATCCTAATTGGCCGCGGGGATGCGGTTCCATTTTTTCCTTTGAGATTTTCACCACTTTGGAAAAAATTATAAAATTCTCTCGACGCCCGGATCCTCGTCGATGAATTCAAAAGTGGCGCATTTTGATTGGTCAGCGGGGATGCACTTTTAATTTTACCTTTGAGAAATTTTGACAAAAATCCAAAAAATTAAAAGTCCTTCCGCCACCCGCTGCTCTTCCTTGACACGTGGTGCATCCTGATTGGTTACAGGCCTTAAGTAACTTATTTTTCTTTACGGACTTTCAGGCCGAAATTTGACCTTAGAGTTTTTTTTCCCAAAAAGGGCTAAGTGCCAAAAACTCCTCCGTGGGTCTCGCCAGGTGTGTTGGTCCTCGGCCACATGTCACCTTCGATTGCCTACGGGATTTCGGATCAAGATTTTACTTGTGCCTTTTATCCCATAAAAGCTAAGTGTCAATCTTTCCTCTGCCTCCTTACCAACCTACCTTGACATGTGGCATCATTTCATTGTTTGCAGGCTTGCCTTGGAAAAATTACCCCTCCAAATGCCACTGAGCCATAACTTTCAAAATATTTGGAGTTAGGAGGACTTCTTTACCTTTTTGGAAAGGGGGAAAAATCCTATCCGATGAAGCCATCTCAAGAAATGTTTGGATGCTTGAAAGTTGAAAAAAATAATCAAGCACAAGGAAGGAGGAAATGAAAGAAAGTTAGCCAAAATAAGCAGGGGCTCATTTTGGATAGAAATTTTGGCAACTCATAGGGGTCATTTACCTGCTAGATGAATGATTAGTGGCCTTTTGAAGCATCCATTGGGCATGGAGTCAAGCCTGATAACCAAATCTGATCTGAACTATGAAAATTTGACGTCTGAGCCACTTGGAAACCCACTGAAACTTGGAGTTGATCTTCACCAAAAGGAACTAAATGTACTGTGCAAGAGCAACCAAAACAACACCAAACAACTATGTATAAAATTGGAAATCATACATACCCCAAGTGGGATATGTAGAGTGTGCACAAGCACTTCTTCTGTTGAAACAAACCTACCTACACTACTCTAACCAAGAGCAAATGGAGCTCAAACAAAGCCTATAACTGACAAGGAGAAATAGCTTCCCTTCCTAAAAATGGCAGCCATGCAAATGATTTAGTTACTCGCATTTGGATTGAAGAGGCATTGTAGTTGATCCTTAGTAATTTTCATAACATCCTCATGCTTAGAAGCAAGCATGACTGGTTGTGGCTTCTCTTTTGTCTCCAATGAAGCCAAATATCTTATTGGGCAAGGTCTGATCCTTGAAGTTTTCCCATTGCTTTGAATTTATACTCCAAAAATTATGTATTTTTTCAAATCCTTTGGATGAATGGTGTGGAAGGAATGATGAAAATATTTTTCTCTTTCTCTTCCTCTGTAGGTGGTATGGCTCTTAGAAGATCAAATTCTTCCAACTTTGATTCAAGAGGCATGTTGCAAACTACAGGTTGCTATCCTTGAATGTTCTCCTTCATGGCAATAGGCTCTTGTGCTTGGATATTGGATGATGAAGGAGCAAATGATGTGATATGCATGGGTTCCTCCTCATCAAAACATTATTCTAAGTCCGATAGTAAATCAAACTCTTCAATGTCCTGCTATCACTTGCAGAGTCTCTCTATGCATGGTGTCTTTGAAATCTGCATCTTCTTCACCATGTGTAGCTTCATCTTCAAACATGAATCTTGTCACTTGAAATCACCCAAAAGATCATATTTTGGAGAGATGAAGTGGGAGAGAAATTTGAAGTGTCTTGTGTAACGTGCTCTTGATTCAAAGCCTCTCGAATCTATTTTGTTGACCTCCACACCCAAATGTATTCCTCCTCTTTTAGATTTGTAGCTTCTTCCTTTTTCTTTGCTTGGGCTGATTATGTAGCTTGATTTGGATCAACATTTCCTTCAAATAGAGTTCCATCATAGACACTACCCTCAAAGAAAAATGACTGTTGATCTTCTTCCTCTACTGCTGCTACAAAATCAGTCTTGACCACCTCTAGTTCTTCAACATTTTCCTCCTCTGTAGGCTTAACCAGTAAAGGAATTTTTGTAATCCCGAATCTAAGAGCCAAGCTTACCAAGCTTCTAATTTTTTCTTCTCTGTTTGACTCTTATTCTTGCTACTCTTGACTAGTTTTCTGATTTTTATCTTCCCAACATGGATTTGGGAATGCAAGAGGAGGGATGGGTTGGAATTTGTTCCCTTAAAATTTTCCTTCTTTTTCAAAGTTTGAACTTTGAAATTTTGAGTTCAGTACCCTTTGAAATTGGTCAAAAATGAGTGTTTTAATTTCTTGTTCTTTCCAAGGGCTCAAGGATGTTTATAACCTACTTCATTAGATGGTAAATTTCTTCCTGTTTCCAAAAAGGTAAAGAATTTGTTCTAACTCCTTATATTTTGTAAGATATGGCTCGATGGACTTAAGTTGTAAATTTTTCCCAAGTTGGACTAGCAGGCTAGGGAGATTTCTTTGCCACTTTGCATTTTTGGAAAAAGTGTGAATGGAGATGGTGGATCCGCAAGCCCAAATGGGTGGAGAAAATAACAAGGCTTGATCCCTGTAGCCAATAGGATGCTGCCATGTCGACAACGGGAGTGCGGGCCGACAAAGGAGATTGTGATTTTGAAATTTTTCCAACAAAGGCTCAAAGTGTTCTAAATGGATCCGTGACCCCATATCCAATCAAATCATGCCACGTGTCCTCTCTGAAAAGTCAAACCGAGTCGGAGGAGGAAATTTTTCCAAATTACCGAATTTCAAAAAGTTGTGAAATGAAGGGAGCTCACCCGCGGCCGCTCCAATCTATTTCTCGCCACATGGATGGATCGATTTAAAGGCATAAAAGGAAGATCTAACGGTCCTACATTCAAATTGGTGAAGATGTAATGGTTTTCATTTTTAACTACTTCTTGCTGCCCCTGGGAGGTCAGTAACCGCCCCTTGTGGGCTATTTCTTGTTCTCTGTAAGTATTTGTATGGGTTGGAAATTGAATTTTTAAGGACCGTAAATGATTTTCACGTCTGAGAGACAAAACGATAGTCATCAATCTTCTATTCTAATTCATTTTACAATTTTCTTTAATTATTCCTTCATTGTATGAGTTTCTACTTGTACTGCAATAAGAAAAGATAGATTTTATGCCCCTTGATAGAGGATTCAATAGGTACCTTGTGACCAATGTGTTTTTATTCAGTCTTTTAGCTCTAGTTTGCAAATTCATATTCTTTCTTCCATTTAAATGCATGTTATGAAATTTCTAGTCAATGTATGCAGCCTCTTATTTTCTACCTTCATCATTGACCTCATTGTCTTCATTCCCACTTCTTTTCCCACTCTAAGACCACTTTCTATCCTTGCAAGAAACTACAGGCTTTGCCATAGGTCGATGGAGTGCCCCTATGGATATATGGCTGAAAAACTACCATTGAATCCACTGATTTTCATGCATAATACTAAGCTGCACCGTTATAAGTAGAGGGACTTAGATTCACATAGTGTTGCTTTAGAAACCACCAATTTTTCCCCCAAGAAAAATTTCCAAGCCAATAGTTTTGGCACCCACCATGGGGTAGATTCTGCAGCATCTGCACCCTAGAAATGACCACAAGATCATTAAACACCATTAGAGTTTATTGAAAATTATGATATTTCTTGTGATCCACATGGATACAAGATATGGCTATGCAAGCAAACCCGCCTTGTTGAGAGACCTACCTTGCTTTTTCATATTCAAAAGGATATTACTTGGACCTAAGGAGGCTATTTGACATAATAGGTAGAGTATAAACCATTACTATATTACTTCAAGGATCTTGGACCAAGAAGAAGAAATTGCAAGTGTCAATACTCATTGAGAAGTTGTTGCTTAAGAAGAAGTTGATGGAATTGATGAAGTTGATGATGAGGGCATGATCAGACTGAAAGGCAATAAAATTCCCAAAGGCTTAGTCTCTTTGGAAGATCTGTTTGACAAGCATGACAGATTCATTCAAGAGAAGGAGAAGTTATCTTCTCGGTGTCCATTTGACTTTGACAAAGAAAATATTGGTACTTTTGAAGATCCAAGGATGGTAAACATTGGTAAATGTTGCTCACTTGAAGAAAAGAGAAGGTTTGTTGCTCTGTTAAAAAAGTATTATGATGTTTTAGCTTACTCTTATGAAGAGCTCAAGTCTTTTCAACCAAAGGAAATGCATCATTCCATTCCTTTGAAACAAGGTGCTAAGCCCTTCAGGCAAAAGCAAAGGCCCTATAACCCAAAGGTTGCTGATATCATTAAGGAAGAAGTGACCAAGATGTTGAATGCTTGAATCATCTTTTCCATTCACCACTCAATGTGGGTGGCTAACATTGTGCCAGGTAAGAAAGAAGAATGGAGAGATAAGGATATGTGTTGATTTCCAGAATTTAAATCAAGCTTCACTCAAAGACAACTATCCTTTTCCAATCATGGATCACATTTTGCAAGTAGTCACTGGATTTGAGATGCTCTCTCTGCTTGATGGTTTTTCAAGGTATAATCAAATAAAAGTGGCAGAGGAAGACTGTAGTAAAAAAACATTCACAACTCCTTGGGGAACTTTTGTTTACAACAGAATGCCTTTCACCTAATCAATGCGGGGCCACATTTCAAAGAGTAATGGACTTAGAATTCAAAGATATGAAACACGGAATTGCTATATATTTGGATGATCTCATGGTATTTTCAAAGAAGAGGGAAGAACACATCTATCATTTGGAGTAGGTTCTTGCAAGATGTAGAAAACATGGTATATCTTTGAATCTTAAAAATGCATCTTTGGAGTCACCTAAGGCAAGTTCTTTGGGACACATCATGAACAAGCATGGAGCACACATTGACCCCGAAAGAGTAAGAGCTATTCAAGAACTATCTCTGCTAACGAGTAAGAAAGGAGTGCATTCATTCTTTGGTAAGGTAAAATTTATTTGCCACTTTGTCCTTGAGTTTTCTGAACTAACAAAAATATCACCTCCATGATGAAGTCTCAAGCAAGTTTCAAATGGAGCCATGAAGAGAAAATGACATTTGAAGAAATCAAGAGAGCTATTTCTAAAGCTCCAACCCTTGTATCCCCATATTTTAACAAAGTGTTCATTATGTACTATTACACCTCATAAAACACCCTCTCTGTTTTCCTTGTTCGAAAAATGATGAAGGTTTGGAAACCCCCATCACTTTCATGAGTTGCACGTTGAAGAAACATGATCTCAACTACAGTCAATTGGAAAAACATGCATATGTGGTGGTAAAGGCTGTGAATAACTTCAAGTTCTACATTCTGAATTCTCACATGGTGGTGATGGTCCATGGAAGTGTGATTAAATCCATTCTAACATAGCAAGATCCTTGATGTAGCCTAGACTTCACAGATATCACCTAGTCACATCTTTGGCACATCACTCAAGATAGGCCGAGCACTCACCGAAGCGCACAAAGGTATGAGGTCCTCTTTAGGGTTGTTTTAGTAGGATGTTAGCATGATGGAGTAATAAATACATATTCTTATAAACTAATCCATCATTACACAATTATACGAACCGAATCTATGAATGCACGTTCTTAAGTATTAATCATAAAGAAATTATTAGCATGCAATGTTTAAAACATACAAGACACTTTGGTTCAGCTAACACTCTTCATATATTAAGCATAACAATAGTACATAAGCCTCATAAAATAATGGTCATGAGCGCATGGATCTGTTACAATTATCCAGTCACATACACATGAATCTCTTACTCTCTCTACCGGCACACCAATTAAGTGATTCAACTTATATATATATATATATATATATATAGGGTGGGAATTTCCCTTCACCACTTAACTATGCCAGAAATAGGTCGCATGCTAATAATAGCCACACGCCTTTTACAATTATAGCCACACATGCAAGTGTGCTACCTATAGATCGCTGATAGTTAACTGTAGTGCTAATTCTATTCTTAGACCATCTACATGCAAAAGCACTTTGATCTTATCTTCTAAGGATAGATGATGCATGTCGCACAAGTCTCAGTGCTGATTGTGTGCTCCGCACGTTAGCTCCTAAAAATAGACCTCATGCTCTAAAACGGATAAGTACTAAACTATGAAATTGCCCTTCCATGCACTGGTTGTTCTTGTCTTTCCGTGCCTTTGAATCTGCTTTCGCTTTTCCATGCAAACTCTCTGTGTGAATTCTGCTAAGCATTTTCTATAATCAACATTACCCCACACTAATCTCATTGTCACCCCAACAATGGTGATGTCCAAAACTGAATAAAAGAATGGTTGAATAAATAATGTTGTATAAAGAATGTGGAATGAATCATACACAAAGAATTAGAGAATTGTTCAGGATTTAGACTCCTCTGTTTCATTCTGAAGTATCATCTCTAGATACTCTGTTATAATTTCAGCCTCTAAGGTCTACCAATATGTAAGTGTCTGACCTACTTTCTCCGGTGAACCCACAACAATAGCCTCCAATTCATCCTGGGTAACATCACCTTTCTCATTCTTCAACACCAACATAACGGTAGACATTGAGGTATGTGCCTCTTCTAGCACATCCATACTCTTTGCAATGAGTTTTCCCAACTCATCCAACCTCTCCTTGTGTGGTTGTTATGCTGCTGCCAAGGCCTCACACTTTTGTTTCACCACTGTTAATCTCTCGCACGGCCTAAGGTCTCATCCTTCATTTCCTTGTGCACCTCACTATCCTCATCCATTGTTTGATCTGAATTAGAGCTTCAGGGGCTGTGTAGATGTTCAAGGCATGATCTAATTTTTTCAATTCATCTTGAAGCACTTGTAGTAGGCCCTCATATGCTGCAATTTTACACGCTACCATTGCCTTAGCCCTTTCCGCATTCTCTTCAACATTTGTTTGCTCTGGTATTCTTACTTTTTCATCTTCTAATATCATCTTTACCAAGGTACTCACATAGTGCATTGCTGAATGGAAGGACTCTAGTACCTTTGACTCTAAATGTGGGTGCGCTTTCATCACAGAGTCTCCTATTTCTTCCGCCATACTTACGAAAGTATCATACTTTCACTGAGTCAAGTCCTTTTGTTGTTGTAGGAGTGCTATTTCTTTGTCCTTTGCCTCCAGCTCCTTTTGTAGTGCTCTGATTGTGGTGGCCTTGTCTACGTTTCACCTTGCCACCTCTGCTGACACTTTTACAAGTGCGTTGCTCACTTGTTCATCTAACATAACAGTTGGCTTGACTGTTATGTGTATGCAGCTGCTGGTGCTTTCGTAAGCTTGCTTGACACACAAGACTCCTCGCATACATCAAATTTAGGCTCATCCATGTGTGTGTGCATTGACTAGGATAGTTGTTTTCTTGTGCGCACTATGGCCATATCCTCGTCCATGAGCTCCCAGCCATATAAATCTTTCTAGCGTGATGGTGCTCTGGAAATGGGCTCAGATAATCTTTTCCTTGTCTTCAGCATACCCCATCAATGGTGCACTATACTCTTCATGTGCCCTACCCATCCTTGGCCCTTTTAGTACTTTAGCCTCGAGGTTAGGTGCTTGTGTGGTGTTAAAATTTGTTTCAGATTGTTCCTTCTCTTTTTCTTCACCCCTTACTTCTTCGTGCTTGGCCCCCTCTTACTATTCTCCTATATCCTGGGCCCTTGCTCGCTTCATATTGGGTCAGAGATGCATGTGCGCTCTCTCTCGATTCTTCTGCCTCCTCATCAAGATTTAGCTTCCTTCGCCTTTTCTTCTCGTAGGATATTTGATGGGTAAGAGGCATGGTGACTTTCTTATCGACTAAGGAGTTTGTGTCCTTGTGTGTTTAAACACCTTTTAAACCTTTTCTCTTCTTGCCCCTCCTCAACATGCTCTTGCTCTTCCTCCTTCCTTGGTGGAGTTTCTACACGCTCATCCTCCTTCCGCCAAATTGGCTACCTCCTCCTCCTCACTAAGCCACCAATTTCTTCATCTTCATCTTCTTTATCATCAACATGTATGGGTTGTGATGGCTTAGGTGTCGGATGTTATCCAATGTGTGTATTCTCCTCGCGCCCCGGGAGCATGAATTCATTCTCCACATACTTGTTCTTTTCCATATTTGGCTTTAGCTGTAGGTATACCAGTGTGGCCCCGTATCACCAATCATGAGACTGACTAGCTTGATGCTCAGTACCTCAGAAAGAGTTGTCTCATTGTACGTGCTCCACCCCTGGATATACATACTTCTTTCACAGAGTATGGTAGTCACAGTCTACCTTGTCTGCATTGAAGATCAATCTCTTTGTATCTTTGAACCTATGCATGGATGCCTAAAAGTACCTAGCTATGAAGGTGTATGAAATTTTTCACCATGGGCTCCATGTGCCATCCACCATCGTAAAGCACACGATGCGTAAATCTTGATAAACAATAAATTGTACCTACTTCCCTAATACCGAAGGTAGCTCCTTAGGTATTTGCCACTCTTCCTTGAAGGCCACATGGAGCCTATCATACCACTTCTCTGCTCTCTACTTAACCTTGTCCGTCATGGACCCTTTGCATAAATACTTCTCAAATCTTTCCGCTAGAGACTTGTTCTCCATGGGGTACTCCCATATATTATCCTTGGGTCCATTTGGTACCCCGATCTCCATGAACACCAAAGATAACAAGATAGAGCCAAAGATGATTTTCTTACCCATGCGTGCTTCATCTACAATTTCCTTGGCAATATAGCCCACAATGTTATACACAACCCCATCTGCCATGTGCCTTGCTACATGCAACCACATGGAGTTCACTTGTGACCATCTGTCTTGGTCATTCAACTTTGTCACCAAGTGTGTTTCCACTTTCACTACTGGGTAGTTCTTTAACTTTCCTATATCCATCCCACGTAGACCCTTCATATACCTCAACATGTGATGTGTCTCTGTAATAGCAGCCTTGTCTGCTAAGTCATTCTTTATGTCCTCCTGAGGCCTTTAATCCCATCATTGATGATATGAGTGCGGAATAAATCTTTACCCTTCTTCTCGCAAAGTAGAAGAAATCTTCATGGATGCGGCTCATAAACCATTTATACAATGGCTCATACTTCCCGAAATATGGAAGCTCATAAATCTAGTATACGCCAGTTCTCCTCAGCAATTTCTCTCCAGAATCATCATACACTGGCATATCTTTTGTTGTGTGCTTATTTGTTCTCGTTGTTAGCAGGGCATCCAATCCCTTTTTGTTATCAGAAGTCCTATGATTATATTCACTTACTTTACTTCTGCAAATGTGGGACTCCCATTCTTGTCTGAAAATTACCCCTTCTGGGTATTACATTTCTGAAAAATTTCTCTCGGGAGCCATTTCTTCTTCTTCCTCCACCACCACTTTCTTCTTTCCTTTCGGTGTGTTGTGCTTTCTTTACTTTCTTAGGATCCATTTGTACCTTGCAATTGTTTGTTCATTACCTTCTCTGTATTTTTAATGGTAGAATCCAAACCCTAGCTCAATTCAAGTGTGCCCTAACTCAAATCATGAAAACCCACGTGCCCTAGCTTGCCTCTACCTTCTTTGCTTCCTTCAAACCCTTTCACACTCGGGGATCCAAGATCTTAATCACACAAAGCCTCCTCTCATGTTCGTCACACCTTCAATCGATTGCTCATCTCTTTGCACTTCTCTTCTCAAATACGCATAATCGCAAAGGTAAAAAATGAACTTGCATTCCCTCCTTATATATATTTTCAAATTTTGATGCATTAATTACTCCACCTACCAAATATTCCTCATTTATTGTCCAATTTTTTCATTTCTGCATGGTACATATTCACACCATAGTTATAACCTTCTAGCACACCTTCCTACCTTCTAGTCAAAAATTCTCTTCATGCACGCTCTAGCACCCGAGTACCTTGTCACTACACCTTCTCCCGGTAGTTATCATGGCCACCGCTTACCTCGCGTTATACTTTTATTTCATTCATCTCCATCCTTGGTTATTTTTGAGAAGAAATCTCTTGTAAATCACCCCTTAGCATCTTACTTTCGAACGTCCGCAACATTCTCACTTTCATTCTTCATAACTTTATACCCGGAGTCACCAACAATCCACCCCTCACTAAAAACATGTGTAGTCCTCTACGCATCAACATGCTTCATATTGTAGTTAGCTTCCTGCGCGCAAACATGCTTATTACAAAAAAACAAGAACTAAATTAACAAAGCATAGCGACGATGAAAGAAATACATTAAGGAAATGCAAAAATAAACACCTAACCTATCTCGGCAACACTACCTTTTTACAAACACAAAGAAGAATTATTTATTGTAGGGCTTCAACCTACTCCCGTTAAAGTAACCAAGTATTCGTATTCCATCAAGTGCTTCTAACTAGCAAGTGCCTGACTCAAGTATGTGAGTAATAACATACGGCCCCAACTAATGCACCTTGATCTTTCCTGGATGGCACAAAAACTTAGAGTCATACGTAAGTACCATTTTCCAACTACAAGCTTCTTATCCTTGATATGTCTATCATGCCATGCCTTCTGCCACACTTTTTATTGATTTTGAATCCACCGTGCTATGGTTCAGTGCTCATCTAGTTGAAAAATATTCTCAATCCGTTCTTCCAAATCTTGCTCATCAGCTAGACCTCCAAAGACATGAAATGCATAAAGAAGGTAACAAAATTCTATAGGAAGAACAAATTTTGCGCCAAACACCAATCTTGAAAGGGTGTGGCTTTGATCAATCTCTTATATGTCGTTCTGTAAGCCCAAAGAACATCCGATACTTTATCATCCCAATATTTCCTTCCAACATCACAAATTTTGATCTATGTGTGGCTCAGAATCTTGTTGAAAGCCTCATAGTTCCATTTGGCTGAGGGTGATAGGGTGTGGTCTTATGGTGTGTAACCATAAACACATCTAGAAAAATCTTGATTGTCTCATTCAAAAATGTGTTCCCCTATCACTTTTTAAACTTAAAGGACATCCATACCTTGTAATAACATTTTCCCATAAAACCTAGTTGCTTTGTAGCCACTGTATATAATCCTTCGTAGGTTCTACTTCTTCCCATCTTGTAAGATAATCTATACAAGTAATGATATAGCGTGATCTTGTCCTCTATGCACAACTAGTTAAATAGGCCGTACAAAAAGTCAATCACCCATTTCTCAAAGGGTTCTCGCACTAGTAATTGGCCATAAAGGCATATTATCCCTCTGTCCTAGTCAACCTAGATGATGACAATGGTCATATGCTTTACAATACTCTTTACAATCCTTATACAATGCTTCCCACCATAAACTAGCAAGTAAGATCTTTCATGTTGTAGCATTACCTACATAGTAGCCACCTGCAATACCACCATGTGCTTCCTCCATTATATCTTTGTGTTCATGCTCTAATACACAATGGTGTAATACTTCATCTCTACCTAACTTGTATAGATCACCATTGATTAACATGAATGGTGCCACACGTATAGCAAGTTGCTTCTTCTCCAAAGCCTTCATGCCTTTTGGTGTTATACTAGTCCTTAGAAAGACAACAATGTACTCTAATTCTGATGGCACACGTTGTAACCTATACAACTGTGCATCAGGCATGGTCTCTTCTATTGTTTATGCTTCTTCACCTGATTGAATTCTAGACATGTGATCTGGTCCAGAATTACTTTTCCCTAGTTTCACCACAATTGTAAAGTCAAACTCTTGGAACAAGAGTATCCATCAACATATGTGCCCCTATAAGACGGGCTTGTTCACCAAATACTTCAATGCCATGTGATTTGTATAAAATACAAATGGTGTGGCCAACAGATACTATCAAAAATTTTGCAAGGCATATATCATGGATAAAGCTTCGCACTCTGTAGTGGTATAATTTTGTTCAACAGGGTCAACTTTCTACTAGCAAAACAAATGGGATGATATACTATACCTTCTCTAGGTTGAGCTAATACAATGCCAATGGCTGTGCCAGAGGCATCCACATGTACATGAAAAGGTTTATCCCATGAAGGAAAATGCAAGATAGGTGCGGTAGTAAGTTTCTCCTTTAGTATCTCAAACGCGCACTATTGTGATTCTCCCTAATAGAATGCACCTTTCCCATTGAGTAACTCTTCCAAAGGTGCTTCAACTTTGGCATACCCTTTGATGAACTTCCGATAATACCCTGTGTGACCCAAAAATCTCTGCAATTCACTTTTCTTTGGTAGGAGCTTTCAAGCCTAAAATGACTCCAACTTTAGCTGGATCAACCAACAACCCTTCCTTGCAAATTATGTGCCCTAATAGTATGCCAAAAGGAGTAGCAAAGATGCATTTCTTGATATTTAATGAGATACTCAACTGTCTACATCTTTCAAACATTAAGCACAAATTTTCACATTGATCTTTAATAAGCCCATAGACGATCCAATCATCAAGATAGATTTGTAAGAAGTTGTGAATAAAGTCCTTGAATGCTTGAACAACTATCCTTGAGAATACAACAGGTGTGTTTTTCAATCCAAAGGGAATCACAGTATAGGAAAAACTTCCCCATTCAGTAGTGAATGTGGTCTTTTCTTGATCTTCTAGAGCAATCCTAACCTGATGATACCCTGAGAACCCATCTCTAAACAAATATATCTCACACCCAACCACTCCTTCTAATATCTCTTCTGTGAATGGCGTAGGAAAAGGATCTAGTAACACATGCTACATTCAACTCCCTATAATCAACAAAAATGTGAATTCTACCATCCTTTTTGATACTTATCACCATAGGACTAACCCATTCTGACTCATCTAAGGGTTGAATGATTCTAGATTTCAACATCTTGTCAATTTCCTCCTTTACTTTCTCGCACAAATTGGGATTCATTTGATAAGGTCTCTTTCTAACAGGGTGCACACCTTCCTTAAGCTTTATCTTCATTTCTCCAAGTGATTCATGCACACCTTTAAGTTCATGGTACCCTCTCGGGAATAAGTCCTCATAGTCTCTAAGTAACTCTATGATCTTTGCCACTTCTGATTCTGACCAGTAATCTCCAATTATCACTTCCTTAGGTTCAACTTCCATTCCAATATTCACCTTTGTTGTCTTCATAGGCTCATGATATGCATGCGTATCTACATCCACACTATCTAACACCTCACGTGCTCCATGTGAATGATCAACATCCAAGTTCTCAACTTCCTCATCATCAATTATGTAAACTAGCTTCCCCTTTTCTTTCTCAAGGAAGCACATTCAAGTAGTATGGAGTCATATACTTCTTCAAAATGTGCCACTTGTCTCTCTGTCTCACCAAATCATTCCTGAATAATATCTTCTACTTTCCCACTATCTCCCATAGTTAAGTGCTTGATAACGCTTAGTAAATTTTCCACCGGTGGTTTAGATGAGAAGAAGCCAAAACTTTGGATCATCCTTGTAGTCAAATTCTACCAATTACCAATTTCTCTATGTAGTTCAAGATATAAATACCAAGCATGTATGCAACCTTGTAGAATAGAATATAGCTGATGCACCCAAAGTGGAGGTGGTAATGCTTCATGTCCTGTTATCCGAGTCTCTCACACTACTAAATGTGATGCTAAACAGGTTGATCACCATGTTACGGGTAACTATTTTTAGGTGCATTATTTCTTGAAAACCCGGTAGATAAGGCGTTCCAATCTTGTACCATTCCAAAAGATTATCCTTTTAAACCACCCACCAACAGTGTCTTTGTTGTTCCATGCAAGGTATACGATAGCATATCTCTTCTTTTAATCTAGTCAGTCCATTTTGCCTCCATGGCTTGTAAGAATCCAGTCAGATCTTCTGTTCCAGTATATCGGGTTACTGAGTGACCTATACATCTGACAGAGTGAAAACCTTTTTTGTAAGAAACCGCGTG
This sequence comes from Taxus wallichiana var. yunnanensis, assembly GCA_018340775.1. NCBI lineage: Eukaryota > Viridiplantae > Streptophyta > Pinopsida > Cupressales > Taxaceae > Taxus > Taxus wallichiana. The sequence continues at coordinate 348,401,700 of CM031240.1, read as the reverse complement.
CTTCACCTCATGCCCCACTAGGTCATAAGTACCATGAGCCCAATTGTCACAAGCAATATTTGTAGTATCACTAATAAACTGATAATCTTCCCAATGTATGATTCCCTCCTTTGATGGCTCATTGACATTTGGGTCCCGAATAACACATATATAAATTTTGTTCAAGTCTTCTTCGCTCAAAGGTTCCACATATGGTAGGGAATTCCCATCTATCAAAGGTATTATAACCCTTTATTCCTTATTCTTGAATTTGATATACCCCTTGTTATATCTCAAATTAGCATTATTTGTGTAACACCAAGGGCACCCAAGCAAATCTGGGAAGCTATCTACTTCCACAAGTGCTAACACTTTGAAATCTCTTGTGAACTTGGCCCTTGAATAGTTATAGATGCATCTTTCAAGACCCTATGGGAGTAACCTTTGTCCTGTTTTCCATGAACAATACATTAGATGATGGTTGTAATGGAGGTCTCCCCATTTATACCCATGAATCCAATATAAGTACATTTACTTCTGCACTGTATTATCAATCAGAATGTTACCCAACAACCAACCATCCACAACAACATTCAAAGTTATTTCCTTGTTGTAGTCAATACTATCAGGAGGGAGATTTTCATGGAGTATTTGTCTTCCAATCTTAGTTCCTGCATGTGGAGTATTCACCTTCAATCAATTCCCCAATAAAGGAATAATATTCTCCTGGCACAACATTCTACATACCTCTCTGATGTCATCAATATCAGAATGGGATTTTCTGTATCCTTCTTATTCTCCAATGTCCGAGACTACTCTTTTAATCATTGTATCTCTCCCTAAAGATTCCTGAGAACCTCCATGGTCTCTTGATAAAATTCCTTTTGATGATTTGGATATGGATACCTAGCATGCAAAACCTCCTCCCTAGTGATTGTCGGATTTTGGTGTAATGCCTCTTTCACGCGTGCTGCTTCATCTCGTGTGGTAATATTCACTATTACTACCTTAGGTTCTGGTGTTAACTTGGGCATCCACTAGTTTTCTACCATGATAGATCCTCACCATCCCTGTACCTTTGTTCTCTTTCTTGTGCTACTTACTGAGATGCTCATACAAGTCCTGGACACTCTTCATAACTATGTCCCTTTCCACAAAATGAACAGGATATATTCTGTGGGCATTCACGCCTATAGTGGTCAGGTGATCTACATGTATAACATGTTCCATGAGGGAATTCACCTCTTCCTTCACCTTGGCCTCGTCCTCCATATCTACCTCGATATCCCCATCCTCTTCCACGACCTCCTTCAAATCTCCCATCATTCATGTCATATCACACTTTATTATAATCTTGATCTTGGTGCTCATTATTTCCTTTAGAATTATAAGCCACACTTTCCTGTCGAACCCCAATATCAATGGCATCATGGATCTGGCCAATCAATCTACAATCTTTAGTATCATGGGTCATGGACCTACAAATTTTACAAAAAGAGGATACATTCTTCCTGATCATGCGTTGTAGTAAAGGGCAGTGACTAGCATTATGATTCAAATGGTAAATCTCATAGTCCAATAGTAGTGAATGTATAGATCTGTGAGGACAACTATCCTTGGTGTGACCTTCTACTTCACAATCTATACACTAGATTCCTGAGCATGTCTCATGAGCTGAGTTTGCTGATAGTTTCTCTAACTATTTTGCCATAGCTACTATATGAGCTTCTAAGAATGGACTAACACCAGTATCAATACTCCCAACTACCTCAATGCGTAAAGCTACTTCCAATGCTTCACACGGATCAGTATATGTCTTATGTGATAGTGCCCTTTGAAATGGAGTAATCAATCCTCCAACAAACCATTGTGCATGTTGACTTGCATGTATATCATATGAGATTTTTGATAAAAGTTTCTTAAAACAAACATCATACTCACATACAATTTTAGTAGTTCCTTGCTTAATATCTTTAAGTGTTCTTATACTCTTCTACTCAAACTTTGGGATATGGAACTCTTTCAGAAAAGCATCTTTTAATGCTTTGCATAATTAATACAAGTTTAATTGGGGTAAAACTTCTTATACCAGCTATGCATGCATGCCTGTAATGTAGTAGTAAATTAACTTTCCTTCCACTTATAAGCCATGATTCCTTTCATGCACCACAATATTTCACACATGAACATGTTCAGCAGCATCCTCAATACCTCTATAGTTCGAGAGACAAAGGGACATCTCCATATAAATGTTCTGAGGTTGTTGTGGGCCTTGACCACCCGATCCAGAACCTCCTAGGTTTCCTCTACCTCCAGAACCACCAGAACCACCAGAACTAGAACTACCCATACCTCCTGATCCTCCACCTGAAGTTGGGATAGGGCCTATAGATAAACTCCCATGTGCTCCGATAGTAGTGCTATACTGGACCCCTACAGTATGTGAAGTAGTCCTAGTTCCAGAGGTGAATCCCACATTCGGCGTGCTCATATTCTATGTAGATGATGAGCCTGAAAATGTTCCTCCAAAGAATAATGAAGTTGTTTGTCCTACCATTGATGTACTCACTTGCTGACTTGCTCCCACTCTTTCACTTCCTAAATGAAAACTTTTTTTACCTGTTGTACTAGATACTAGGAAAACCAAGCGCAAGGGCTAGGTCAGTAGGTTGGCTTAGATGCACGCCCACAGCCCAGGTCATATCTATTGGCATGCTTCCATGTGAGGCTGAAGAGGGTTCTTTGTCATGCTTTCCTAGATGGGGGAGTTCCTAATGCTCTAGCTCTTCGTCATCCTCATGAGCCTCAAATCCTTCATGAGCCATCTTTCTCCATAATGCCATCTCGTTACGTGACCTATCGCTGCTTCCATAAATCCCTCTCATGCACCTCATCACACTTCAGCCACCTCTCATCCCTCTTCTATGTTATCACTAGGTCTGCCATCTTCTACCGGTCCTATTCCCGCCCCGCATGTGGAGGTTTTTAGCTAGCCATAGGTTTATCTTCTAAGTTCAATGTTACCATCAATATATTGATCACTAGTGGGATACCTTGCAAATATGTCCCCACAGGATACTGTAAAAAATGGAATTTGGCTACCTTTGGGAATGAATACATTGATATTGAATACTCCAAAATATAACCAGAACACCATGAAACCAAGTATCTACCGCACGAGCCCAGATCAAGTCAGCATCATAGAGTGCTTGAAATTCCTCATGTGTCCAAAAAAGTGTATGATATCTCCAATTCCGTTTGGATGCATATGCATTCAACCACTCATACAACTCTACTGGAAAGATAACAAAAAAGCTTTCATACAAAATGTCATACAAATTGTGCTCTACCCAAGTGTGTGTGTTAAATCCGGACCAGTGCTATACCTTCGTGTGTATTCCTCCTCCGAGATCATGAATCCATTCTTCAACACTTACCAAGGTTAACCGGTATGTCTTCATCATGAACCATCCTGAAATAATTGAAAAATAGGTCCCGCAATGGAACCAATGATGCAACCTAGAATTCATAGATATCACCTAGTCGTGTTTGGCACATCACTTAGTATAGGTTGAGTACTCACACAAAGTCTCGCAAAGGTACTGAGGTCCCTCTTTAGGGTTGTTGTGTAGTAGGATGGTAGCATGATGGATTAATAAAGACATATACTTATAAACTAATCCATCATTACACAATTATACGAATGAGATCTATGAATGCACGTGCTTAAGTATTAATCATAAATAAATCATTAGCATGCAATGTTTAAAACATACAAGACACTCTGGTTTGGCCAATACTCTTCATATATTAAGCATAACAACAGTAGAGAAGCTTCATATAATAATGGTCATGCACGCATGGATCTGTTACAATTATCCAGTCACATACACACATGAATTTCTTACTCTCTACCAAAGCACACCAACTAAGTGATTCAACTTATATATATATATATATATATATATATATATGTGGGACTTGCCCTTCACTACTTAGCTATGCCATAAATAGGTCGTATGCTGCTAATAATAGCCATGCACTTTTTATAGTTATATCCACACATGCAAGTGTACTACCTATAGATCGTTGATAGTTAACTACAATGCTAATTCTATTCTTAGACCATGTACATGTAAAAGTGCTTTGATCTTATCTTCTAAGGATAGATGATGTGTGTCACACAACTCTGGTGCTGATTGTGTGCTCCGCACGCCATCTCCTAAAAATAGACCTCATGCTAAAAAAAGGCTAAGTACTAAACTCGAACTCGCCCTTCCACACGCCGGTTGTTCTGTCTTTTTGCACCTTTGAATCCGGCCTACTTTTCCATGTGAACTCTCTGTGTGAATTATGCTAAGTATTTTCTCCGATCAACAATCCCAGAGTCAAAAGAGGGAATTGGATTGCAAAGACTCAAGAATACGACCTGGAGATTCGGCCCTCTAATCTAGTAAGGGGAAATGGTTTGTTCAAACTGATTACCGAGGATGAAAATCTCAAAGCTCAGCATGTTGGAAAAGATGGAAATTGTTTAACTTTCCCAAAACACTGCCCGTAAGTTCTCTTTGTAACCACTACTGATGAGTGGTATGCAGATATTTCTTTTTTACTCATATATGGAGAATGTCCCTCTCATCTAGATTACAAGAAAAGGAGAACTCTCAAACTGAAAGTAGCAAAGTATGTGATTTTGAATCATGCACTTTATAAGAAAGCAATGGATGGTTGGTTCCTTTGATGTGTTGATAAAGATCAGCAAGAAAATTTGCTTAAAGCCTATCATGACCAAGGATGTGGTGGCCACTTCTCAGCAATGGTCACTACCCACAAAATTCCCGCAGAGGTAGATATTATTGGCCTTCTCATTTTTTTGATACTCAAAGTTGGGTTTCCAAATGCATACCCCATCAACAGTTTGTTAGAAAACCACATGAGTTAGCTACATTGCCTCTCGGGCCTATGATTATTGAAGAGCCATTTAAACAATGGGGGTGGAATTTATTGGTATGTTGAATCCCCATTCAAGTGTTGGGCATACTTATGTTCTCACGGCCACAGTACTTCACCAAATGGGTGGAAGCCATTCCAACCAAACAAGCTAGCTCTAAGGTAGTATGCAGTTTCATTAAATAACAAATCATTGTCCATTTTGGAGCGCCTCAAAATATCATTATAGATAATGCCACTTATTTCTCTTCAAGAGAATTGACAAAATTTTGTTATGGCTTTAGAATCTCTCTAGCACATTCTTCTGATTACTATCCACAAGGAAATGGTCAAGTTGAGTCAAGTAACAAAAACATTGTGACCATTGTTCAAAAGCTTGTTGATGAGAACCAAAGGAATTGGCACAAGAGGTTGTATGATGCATTGTGGGCTGATATGATCACTCCCAAGAAGGCCATAGGTACATCACCTTTTCAGGCACTGTTGTATGCGGTTGAGGCGAGATCCCTATCACCATTGAAATGCCATCTCTCAAGTTGCTTGATCGGTGGAAGATGGACAATACAAAGGCTCCATTAAAAAAAGGATCCTTTTTCTTGTAAGGTTGGAAGAAAGTAGATCTCATGTGGTTGATAAAATCAAAGAACATCAGCTGAAAGTGAAGAAGCTATTTGACAAAAGGACCAAAGCAAGAGAGTTCAGAGTTGGAGATTTTTCCTTCTTTGGGACAAGAGAAGAGAACCAAAGGGTAGTCATGGAAAATTTGAGTCCTTGTGGCTGGAACCTTTTCTAATTCATGGAAATTGTGGTGAGAATTTTTTCTCTTATCATACTTAGATGGAACTCCATTTGGATTGCGTAGGAGTGGGAAATATTTGAAACTTTATCATCGGTGAAAGTGAGTTGTCCCTCACCTTTGTAACATAGTTTTATTTTTTCCTTTTTCTGTTGTGTTTTTGTTTTCCCCTTTCTATTTTGGTGTGGTTTTTATTTGTGTGTCCTCTTCTTCCTTCTTGCTTTCCTTAGAAGCATGTACATGCCTCTGCAAGGACCAATGGATAAGGCAACTTTGGTCAACGTTATATGTTTTAAAACTTGAGATTATAGATCCTCATGACATTTTTCTCCTGTTCAATCCATGTCATGTCCCCAAGCTAGAGCCATTGTTGTCCCCTCAAAAAGTTTCCTTCTTTTTTAAAGTTTGAGCTTTGAAAGTTTGAGTTGGTACCCTTTGAAATTGGTCAAAATTGAGTATTTTAATTTCTTGTTCTTTCCAAGGACTCAAGGATGTTTGGAACCTACTTCATTAGATGGGAAATTTCTTCCCCTTTATTAAAAGGTAAAGAAGTTGTTCTAACTCCTCGTATCTTACAAGATATGGCCTCGATGGACTTAAATTACAATTTTTGCCCAAGGCGGACCAGCGGAGCTATGGAGGTTTCTTTGTCACTTTTCCTTTTTGGAAAAAAAAGCATAAAGGATGTGGTGGACCCACGAGACCGACCTAAGGTAGAGAAAATAATGAAGTTTGAACCCCACAACCAATAGAACAATGCCACATGTCCACAGTTGACCATTCAAAGTGGGATTCCAAGTTTTTAACCTTCGGCGTTCAAAGTAAAAAGTTTGACATGACCTCCGAGCAATCAAAATGTGCCATGTGTACACGAGAGTGCGGGATGGTAGAGGAGGTTGTGATTTTGAACCTTTTTCCAAAAAGGTTTAAAATGGTCTAAATGGAGTCGCAATCCCATATTAAATCAAATGATGACATGTGTCATCTCCGAAAAGTCAAAATGGGCGGTGGAGATAAAAGTGAAAATGTACCAAAATCCCAAAAAGTCATGAAACGTAAAAAGCTCACTGCGGCTGCTTGAATATTTTTTTGCCACATGGATGGCTCCAATTCAAAGTCACAAAATGTGGATCTAATGGACTACATTTAATTTGGCGGTTTGTAATCGTTTTCATTATGAAATTCTCTGGAATTTCCCACCATGCCATTTTTCGTGATTTTTGAATCCGAATCGATGTAAAATGATTGGGATTCGATTATGTAACTGCTTCTTGGTCACCTTGGGAAGTTGTAACTGCCCCTTGCGGGATATTTGATGTTCACTACAAGTCTTTGTAAGGGTTGGAAATCAAATTTTTGAAGACTATAAATGATTTTCACGTACAGAGGACAAAAAACATGGTCGACATTCTTCTATTCTGCTTCTTTTTGTAAATTTATTCCATTTCCTTTCATTATTTTAGTTTCCCTTTCGGTTCTTGATAAGATAAGATGGATTTTATGCCCCTTTGACTGAGGATTTGATTGGTACTTTGTGACCAATGCATTTTTATTTAGTCTTGTAGCTCTAGTTTGCAAATTCCTATTCTTTCTTCCATTCAAATGCATGTTGTAAACTTTCTAATCAATGTATGTAGGCTTCTGATTTTCTACCTTCATCGTTGATTTCCTTTCCTTCATTCCCACTCCCCTTTCCCACTCTCGGATAATTTTTTGTCCATACAACCAATTGCAAGCTTTGCCATAGGTTCGATGGAGTGCCCCATGGATCTCTAGTTGAAAAACCACCATTGAATCCATCTATTTTCATGCATAATACTGAAGAAAGCACCATTATAAGTATAGGGACTTAGATTCCCATAGTGTTGTTTTAGAAACCACCAATTTCCCTCAAGAAAAATTTCCAAGCCAACACACAAGTATATCTTTAAATCCTAAGAAATGCATTTTTGGGGTCACGAGAGGAAAGTTGATGGGGCACATCATGAAAAAATGGAGCACACATCGACCACGAAAGAGTAAGATCCATTCAAGCACTATCTCTGCAACAAGCAAAGAAAGGAGTACATTCATTCTTTGGGAAGGTAAACTTTCTTCGCTGCTTTGTCCCCGAGTTTTCTAAACTAACAAAACATATCACGTCCATGATGAAGCCTTAAGCAAGTTTCAAATGTATCCATGAAGGAAAACAACATTTGAAGAAATCAAGAGAGCTATTGCTAAAGCTTCAACCATTGTATCCCTAGATTTTAACAAAGAGTTCATTATGTATTGTCACACCTCGAAAAACACTCTCTTTGTTGTTCTTGTTCAAAAAAATGACAAAGGTTTGGAAGCCCCCATTACTTTCATGAGCTTCTGTTGAAGAAAAACGAACTCAACTACAAATCGATTGGAAAAACATACGTATGTGGTGGTAAAGGTTTTGAAGAACTTCCAGTTTTACATTCTCAATTCACACACTATGGCGATGGTTCCTGGAAGTGAAATCAAATCCATTTTAACATAGCAAGATCCTAGAGTCAAAAGAGGGAATTGGATTGCAAAGACTCAAGAATATGACCTGGAGATTTGGCCCTCTAGTCTAGTAAGAGGAAACAGGTTTGTGCAAGTTGATTCTATGAGGATGAAACTCTCAAACCTCAGCACGAGAGAGAAAGATGACACTTGTTTAACTTGCCCAGAAGACTACCCGCAAGTTCTCTTTGTAACCATTACTTTGATTATTGGTATGTGAATATTTCTTTCCTTCTCATGTACAGACAATGTCCCTCTCATCTAGATTACAAGGAAAGAAGAACTCTCAAACTGAAAGCATCCAAGTATGTGATTTGGAATCACGCACTTTACAAGAAAGGAATGGATGGTTGTTTCCTTTGATGTGTTAATAAAGAGTAGCAAGGAAAGTTAATTAAAACCTATCACGACCAAGCATGTGGTGGAAACTTCTTAGTAATGGTCACTACACACAAAATTCTCGGAGGTAGATAGTATTGGCCTTCTCTTTTTCGATACTCGAGTTGGGTTTCCAAATGCATACCACGCCAACAATTTGTTGAAAACAACAATTAGCTGCATTGCATCTCGGGCACGTGATTATTGAAGAACCATTTAAAAATTGGTGTGTTGAATCCTCATTCAAGTGTTGGGCATACTTATGTGCTCACAACCATAGACTACTTCACCAAATGGGTGGAATCCATTCCAACCAAACAAGCTAGTTCAAGTAGTCTGCAGGTTTCATAAAATAATACATCATTTTCTGTTTTGGAGTGCCTCAAAAGTTTTTGTGGACAATGCCACTTATTTTTCTTCAAGAGAGTTGGTGAGTTCTTATGGCTTTGGAATCTCTCTATCTCATTCTTGATTCTTGTCTAGAAGGAAATGGTCAAGCCAAGCCAAGTAACAAGAACATTGTGACCATTTTTTGAAAGCTTGTTGATGAGAATGAGAGGAATTGGCACAAGAGATTGTATGATGCATTATGGGCTGATAGGATCACTCCCAAGAAGGCCATATGTACATCACCTTTTAGTTGTTGTATGGAGTTGAGGCGAGATCCCTATCACCATTGAAATTCCAGCTCTCAAATTGATTCAATTGGTGGAAGATGGCTAATACAAAGATTCCATTGACAAAAGGATTCTTTTTCTTGAAAGGATGGAAGAAAGTAGATCTCAGGTGGTTGATAAAATCAAATAAAATCAGCTGAAAGTGAAGAAGCTCTTTAACAAAAGGACCAAGGCAAGAGAGTTCAGAGTTGGAGATTTTTTCCTTCTTTGGGACAAGAGAAGAGAACCAAAGGGCAGTCATGGAAAGTTTGATTCTTTGTGGCTGGGACCTTTTAAAATCCATGGAACTTGTGGTGAGAATGTTTTTCTCTTATCATACTTGGATGGAACTCCACTAGGATTTCCTAGAAGTGGGAAATATTTGAAGCTTTACCATCAGTGAAAGTGAGTTGTCCCTCACCTTGTAACATAGTTTTGTTTTTCCCCTTTTCTGTTGTGTGTGTTTGTTTTCCCCTTTCTGTTTTGGTGTGTTTTTGGTTGTGTGTCCTCTTCTTCCTTCTTTCTTTCCTCGAAGTTATACATGACTCTGTAAGGCCCAATTTATAAGGAAGGCTAGTCAACGTTATATGTTTTAAAACTTGATATTTTGGATCCTCATGTCATATTTTCTCCCTGTTCAATCCATGTCATGTCCCCAAGCTAGAGCCACTATTGTCCCCTAAAAAAGTTTCCTTCTTTTTCAAAGTCTGAACTTTGAAATTTTGAGTTAGTACCCTTTGAAATTGGTCAAAACTGAGTATTTTAATTTTGGTTCTTTCCAAGGGCTCAATTATGTTTGTAACCTACTCCATCAGATGGAAAATTTCTTCCCCTTTCTAAAAAGGTAAAGAAGTTGTTCTAACTCCTTATATTTAGCAAGATATGGCTCAACGGACTTAAGTTATAAATTTTTCCCAAGGTGGGTCAGCGGAGGCTGGGAGATTTCTTTGCCACTTTGAATTTTTATCAAAAAGTGTGAATGGTGATGGTGGATCCACAAGCTCAGATGGGCGGATAAAATAACAAGGCTTGAGCCCCGTAACCAATAGGATGTTGCCACGTCGACAACGGGAGTGTGGGCCAGTGGAGGAGATTGTGATTTTGAAATTTTTCCAACAAAGGCTCAAAGTGTTCTAAATGGATCCGTGACCCCATATCTAATTAAATCATGCCATGTGTCCTCTTTGAAAATTCAAACCCGGGCGAGAGAGAAATTGTTCAAAATTGCTGAATTCCAAAAAATTTGTGAAATGAAGGGAACTCACCCATGGCCTCTCAATCTCTTTCTCGCCACATGGATGGATCGATTTAATGGCACAAAAGGAAGATCTAGTGGCATGCATTCAAATTGCGAAGATGTAATGGTTTTAATCATTTTTTCTCTGGAATTTGCCACCATGGCCATTTTTTTACGAATAAAGAATCCAAAAAAGTCTGAATGATTGGATTTCATTTGTAATTGCTTCTTGGCCACCCTGGGAGGTTATAACCACCCCTTGCAGGCTATTTCTTGTTCTCTACAAGTCTTTTTCTTGGTTGGCAATCAAATTTTGGAAGATTGTAAATTATTTTCACATACAGAGGACAAAATGATAGTCTCCATTCTTCTATTATGCTTCTTTTTGCAATCTTCTTCCATTTTTCCTTCATTGTACGAGTTTCTACTTCTACTGCAATAAGAAAAGATGGATTTTATGTCGCTTTGACAGAGGATTCGATTGGTACTTTGTGACCAATGCATTTTTATTCATCTTGTAGCTCGTATGCAAATTTGTATTGTTTCTTCCATTTAAATGTATGTTATGAAATTTTTAGTCAATGTATGTAGGCCTCGATTTTCTACCTTCATCGTTGACCTCCTTGTCTTCATTCCCACTCCCCTTTCCCACTCTCGGACAACTTTCTATCCTTGCGCAAGCAATCGTAGGCTTTGACATAGGGTCGTGGAGAGCCCCTATGGATCTCTCGGTTGAAAACCCACCATTGAATCCACCGATTTTCATGCATAATACAACAGTTGCACCGTTATAAGTAGAGGAATTATATTCCCATAGTGTTGCTTTGGAAACAACCAATTTTTCCCCAAGACAAATTTCCAAGCTAACATGACTCAACCAATTTTACAATTATTTTTGGTGGTGGAGGATTTATTTTTGGCTCTTGTTGAGGGGATGGCTACTTGGAAGGGAAAAGGAAGAGAAATTGAGATGAGATGGAAGATTAGGAGATGGAGAAATGGAATCAACATTTGAGGCAGCAGATAATGGATTTGAAACTTGAACCTACTAAAATGACAGAGTTTGGGATGGATAAAATGAATAACAAGGAGGTAGTGTACTTACCCATTGATAAGTTTGTATTACACTTTGCTCATATGTCCCAATCCCCTCTATCCACTTTGTAAGTAATGGTAGCATTTCAATCATGAAGTTTATCTTCTCTTGAGGGTTGTAATGTCTTGGAAAAGGGCCTTCCCATGGACAAGGTGCCATGTATCCAACTTTGAATGCCTTAATTTGTGTTATAGACCTTAATTGAACCATATTATCCTCCATTTTTGGATCTTCTCCAATAGATCTGCATTTTCCACACAATTATTATTGCATGTGTACCCTTTCCCTTGATATGTTTCATAACCTAATTGATTTTGGTATTGCTCATATGGGTATGCATATTGGTTTTGAATCTACTCATAATGCTGATCTGGAGAATTTGAGAAGTATTTTTTAGGTGCAATGTATTGTTGTTTTTGTAAGTGTAAATTCCACGATGGAAATGAAGTCATGATTTCACAACTTCATGGAATGGAAGAAGACAGAAAGATGTGGAAAGAAAGATGAATTAAAATGAATGGAAATAAGGTCTACAACTTGAGAGATGGGTTGTTGACCAGATGGAGTCACCAGATGTGCTTGCATGTGCCTCCAAAGGCTGAATCTCACCAAGAACACATCAACTTGATGAAATAAGAGTGAATACCTCTTACTCCCACAAATGCGTGCCAAAACTGTTTGTGCAAAATCATAGCACCCCTAGATATTTCTCATATTTCTAGTTTGATAATGGGCATACAATGTGATTGGACAACATTGAATTTTTCCCCAAGTGTGGGACTTGCAAAATGTGAAAAAAATCTCCACATAAAAGGTGGTTCCTATTCCTCTGTTCAGGTGCATGCATTCATTTTGCAGAGGATCTATTCTAAGTCCTACTGTAATTTTTCCAAGGGACCAAGGTTAAGAAATTGTAAAAATTGAAATCTAAACTAAAGAGGTGATGCACCAAGGAATGATGAACTTCCACTCTGTTGTTAAACATAAACCATAAAATAATACAACTCACATGCACAAATAACCAGATTTGTAATGAAAAGATCAGAAAGGATGCAATGGAAGTAAGAAAGGGCTGAAAATCACCCACAGGGATTATTTTTATTGTCCACGAGGTGATACAAGGCATTACTGATGGCGAAAAGGCATCAAATTGCATTTGGTTTATGGAAGGTTTGAAAATCCACAAATTCACTGCGCAGAGGAGAAAAAAGGGAGGATGAAGAGCAGAAATGTCCAACATTTACAAAGATCAAATCCTTTCCATTTATAGCGAAGTAAGAGAGAGAAAATATAAGGGAAAGAAAATATGATCTCTTTCTCAACCACCAGCCATTAATCTCTTTCAAATCAGCCTGCAAAATCATTAAATTGATTCTTGAAGCAATCGATCTTAGAATTATGGCGTGAGAAGACATTTTAGGGTTGTTGGCTTGGAAATTTGTCTTGGGGATAAATTTGTGGTTTCCAAAACAACACTATGGGAATCTAACTCCTCTACTTATAATGGTGCAGCTGCCATATTATGCATGAAAATCAAGTGGATTCAATGGTGGTTTTTAATCGAAGATCCATAAAGGCACTCCACCGACCTATGGAAAATCTGCAATTGCTTGTGAGGACGGAAGTGGTCTCGAGAGTGGGAAAGGGGAGTGAGAATGAAGGCAAGGAAATCAATGATGAAGGTAGAAAATCAGAAGCCTACATACATTGATTAGAAAGTTTACAACATGTATTTTAATGGAAGAAAGAATACGAATTTACAAAATAGAGCTACAATACTGAATAAAAATGCATTGGTCACAAAGTACCAATCGAATCCTCCATCAAAGGGGCATAAAATCCATCTTTTCTTATTGCAACTTAAGTAGCAACTCGTATAATGAAAGAAAATGGAAGAAATTTATAGAAAGAAGAAGCTCGAAGAATGACGACCATCATTTTTGTCCTTTATTCATGAAAATACATTTACAGTTTTCAAATGCAATTTCCAACCCCTAAAAAGACTTGTAGAGAACAAGAAATATCCCATAAGGGGCAGTTATAACCTCCCAAAGTGTGGCCAAGAAATATTTATAAATGAAATCCAATCATTTAAACTGTTTTGGATTCTTCATTTGCGGAAAAATAGCTAAGGCAGAAAATGCCGAGAGAAAAATGATTAAAACTGTTACATCTTCACCAGTTTGAATACAGACTGTTAGATAATCCTTTTGGGCCTTTAAATCTGATCCATCCATGTGGCAGAAAGAGATTTGAGTGGCTACAGGTGAGCTCCCTTCATTTCACGACTTTATGGGAATTCGGCAATTTGGAACAATTTACTCACGCTTTGGTTTGACTTTTTAGAGAGGACACGTAGCATGATTTGATTTGATATGGGATCGCGGCTCCATTTAGAACAATTTGAGCCTTTTTTGGAAAAAGTTCAAAATCACAATCTCCTCCATTGGCCCACACTCTCATTGTCGACATGGTAGCATCCTATTGGTTTCGGCTCAAGCCTTGTTATTTTCTCCACCCATCCGAGCTTGTGGATCCGCCATCGCCATTCACACTTGTTGCCAAAAATTCAAAGTGGTAAAGAAATCTCCCACCCCACCAATCCACCTTGGGCAAAATTTACAACTTAAGTCCACTTGAGCCATATGTTGCAAAATATAAGGAGTTAGAACAACTTCTTTACCTTTTTTGGAAAGGGGAAGAAATTTCCCATCTAATGGAATAGGTTACAAACATCCTTGATCCCTTGGAAAGAACCAGAAATTAAAATACTTAGTTTTGACCAATTTTAAAGGGTACCAACTCAAAATTTCTAAGTCCAGGACTTGGAAGAAGAAGGAAACTTTTTGAGGGGAAAACAATGGCTCTAGCTTGGGGACATGACATGGATTGAACAGGAGAAATCATGGCATGAGGATCCGAGAATCTCAAGTTTTTAGAACATATAATGTTGACCAAAGTGCCTTCTCCATTGGGCCTTGCATAGTCATGTACAATTTTTAGGAAAGCAAGAAGGAAGAAGAGGACACACAAACAAAAACACACCAAAACAAAAAGGGGCAAACAAAACACACAACAAAAAAGGGAAAAAATGAAACTATGTTACAAGGTGAGGGACAAATCACTTTCAATTATGGTAAAGCTTCAAATATTGCCCACTTCTAGGCAATCCTAGTGGATTTCCATCCAAGTATGATAAGAGAAAAATATTCTCACCACAAGTTCCATGGATTTGAAAAGGTCCCAGCCACAAAGAGTCAAAATTTCCATGAATTCCCTTTGGTTCTCTTCTCTTGTCCCAAAGAAGGACAAAATCTCCAACTCTGAAATCTCTTACCTTGGTCCTTTTTTCAAAGAGCTTCTTCAATTTTAGCTGATTTTATTTGATTTTATCAACCACCTAAATATTATTTCTTCCAACCTTTCAAGAAAAATTATTCTTTTATCAATGGAGTCTTTTTACTAGCCATCTTCCACTGACTGAAGCAATTTGAGAGATGGCATTTCAATTGTGATGGGGATCTCTACTTCAACTCCATACAACAACTGAAAAGGTGATGTACCTATGGCCTTCTTGGGAGTGATCCTATCAACCCACAATGCATCATACAATCTCTTGTGCCAATTCCTTTGGTTCTCATCAACAAGCTTTCAAAAAATGGTCACAATGTTCTTGTTACTTGACTCAGCTTGACCATTTCCTTGTGGATAGTAATTAGAAGAATGTGCTAGAGAGATTCCAAAGCCATAACGGAATTCTGTCAAATCTCTTGAAGAGAAATACATGGCATTTTCTACAACAATCTTTTAAGGCACTCAAAAATGAACAATGATGTGTTCTTTTATGAAACTGCAAACTAATTTAGAGCTAGCTTGTTTGGTTGGAATGGCTTCCACCCATTTGGTGAATTAGTTTATGGACGTGAGCACATAATTATGCCCAAAACTTGAATGGGGATTCAACACACTAATGAATTCTAGCCCCCATTGTTGAAATCACTCTTTAATTATCACAGGCACGAGAGGAAATGTAACTAATCGTGGTTTTCTAACAAATTGTTGACAAGGTATGCTTTTGGAAACCCAAATCGAGTATCAAAGAAAAGAGAAGGCTAATAATATCTACCTATGAGAATTTTGTGGGTAGTGACCATTGCTTTGAAAGTGTCCACCACATGCTTTCTTGTGATAGGCTTTAAGAAATTTTCCTTGTTGTTCTTTATCAACACATTGAAGAAAACAACCATCCATTCCTTTCTTGTAAAGTGTGTGATTCCGATCACATACTTGGCTAATTTTAGTTTGAGTGTTCTTCTTTGCTTGTAATCTAGATGAGAGGAACATTCTCCATACGTGAGTAGAAAATCAATGTCTGCATACCATTCACCAAGAGTGGTTACAAAGAGAACTTGCGGGAAGTCTTAAGGGAAAGTTAAACAATTGCTATCTTTTCCAACATCTTTGAGCTTTGAGAGTTTCATCCTCGGAAATCAGTTTGCACAAACCATTTCCCATTACCAAATTAGAGGGCTGAATCTCTAGGTCATATTATTGAATATTTTCAATCCAATTCCCTCTTTTGACTCTAGGATCTTGCTTTGTTAAAATGGATTTGATCACACTTCCGGGGAACATCACCATAGAGTGAGAATTTAGAATGTAGAAGCATAAGTTCTTCACACCTTTACCACTACATACACATGTTTTTCCAATTGAATGTAGTTGAGATCATGTTTCTTCAAAGGGAATCTCACGAAAGCAATGGGGATTCCAAATCTTCATCATTTTTCCGAACAAGAACAACGAGAGAGAGTGTTTTACGAGGCGTAAAAGTACATAATGAACTCTTTGTTAAAATCTAGGGATACAAGGGTTGGAGCTTTATCAATGGATCTCTTGATTTCTTCAAATGTTGTTTTCCCTTCATGGATCCATTTGAAACTTACTTGAGGCTTCATCATGGAGGTGATATGTTTTGTTAGTTCGAATACTCGGGGACAAAGTGGCGAAGAAAGTTTACCTTCCAAAAGAATGAATGCACTCCTTTCTTGCTTGTTGGCGAGATAGTGCTTGAATAGCTCTTACTCTTTCGAGGTCAATGTGTGATCCATGATTGTTCATGATGTGCCCCAAAAAATTTCCTTCGGTGACCCTTAAAATGCATTTCTTAGGATTCAAATATATACAGTGTTTTCTACATCTTGCAAGAACTTTCTCCAAATGACAGGTTGTGTTATTCCCTTTTCTTTGAAAATACCATGAGATCATCCAGATATATAACAATTTAGTGTTTTAGATATTTGAAGGCAAAGTCCATTTCCCTTTGGAATGTGGCTCCCTCATTGATTTGTTTATAAGGCATTCTGATGTAAGAAAAAGTTCCCAAGGATTTGTGAGTTTTGTTTTGCAACTTCTTCCTCTGCCACTTTTTTTGATTGTACCCTAAAAAACCATCAAGCAGAGAGAGCATCTCAGATCCCATGACTGCTTGTAAAATGTGATCCATGTTTGGCGAGAGGATAGTTTTCTTTGAGTGAATCTTGATTTAAATTCCAGAAATCAACACATATCCTTATCTCTCCATTCTTCTTCCTTATTGGCACAATTTTTGCCACCCATGTTGAGTGGTGAATGGAAAAGATGATTTTAGCATTCAGCATCTTGGTCACTTCCTCCTTAATGATATCGAAACCTTTTGGTTATAGGGCCTTTGCTTTTTCCTAAAGGGATTAACACCTTGTTTCAAAGGAATGGAATGATGCATTTCCTTTGGTTGAAAAGACTTAAGTTCTTCATAGGAGTAAGCTAAAACATCAGAATATTTTTTTAACAGAGAACAAACCTTCTCTTCTCTTTAGGCGAGAAACATTTACCAATGTTTACCATCCTTGGATCTTTAAAAGTACCAATATTTTCCTTGTCAAAGTCAGATGGACACCGAGAAGATAACTTCTCCTTCTCTTGAATGAATCTATCATGCTTGTCAAACAGATCTTCCAAAGAGACTAAGCCTTTGGGAATTTTATTTCCTTTCAGTATGATCACGCCCTCATCATCAAATTCATCAATTCCATTAGCTTCTTCTTCAAAAAAAAATTCTCGATGAGGATTGATGCTTCCTTCAAAGAAACGCTTTATTGAAATTGTCTCTTTGCTCTAAGAAGATCAAAATTTGATTGTCATCATTGAAGACTTGCCAATGATTAGCATTATTAGGTACACTCGGTCTAAATACCATCTCAATGGTTATTTTATCTTTGCTAAAGGAAGGATGAGGTGTCAATAAGGAGGCTGACACTACAAGAGAATCAACCCTTTCATTTTGTGCCCTTGGAACGACTTCAATAGAGAAAGCATTAAATGATTCAATGCAGTCCCAAACCTGATTTTTGTAGTGTTTGAGCCTTGGGTTCTTAACTTGATATTACTGTCAAATTTGTTTAACTATTACCTATACATCACCAAGGCATCTCAGCTTATTAATTCCCATATCCTCTGCAACACTCATGCCCAAAAAAATGGCTTCATATTTAGTAGTATTATTAATGTTATCAAACTGCAGTTTTAAATAAAAGGATGCATTTCCTTTGAAGGTGAATACTGAGAACAATAATAGCTGTATAACCTACTCTTGAATGGATTCCATATAATTCCATAATCCAGATCTGATCTTCCTCTTCCTCCATAAGAAGTGGTAGGTTTTATCCTTTTGTGATGTAAGGAAGTAATTTCCTAACTTAGAATTTTGAAGGAGGATGTTAGCTCTTGGATCATCGGACTTTTTTACTGTGATTTCATCTTTCTAATAGGAAACAAATTCTTCATTTCACCTTTTACTAGGATAGTAGCAGATGACCATTCCATTTTAATTTCTCCACCTAGATCTCTACAAAAAATTCTACTCAAAAGCATGCCAAAGGATGTTGGGATGTTTGCCACCAAGATAGTTAGGAGCACCTTCTTGTCAGGGAAGTTAGCCAGAGTTACTTGTGCATCCTTTATCCTTCCAATCAGTGGCACTTGTTTTTATTCCATGGAATAACATGCTCCATTTACTCTAGTAAAAGTTAATCCAAGGGGATTTGCAACTTTGAGTGGCATTACGTTATCAGAAGCTCCGAAATCAATAATACAGTTGTTCAACTCAAAGCCATTTATGAGGAGAGACAAATAAAAAGGCTCAACTCTAGATGTTTTGGTAGCATTGAGAGCTAGCATATTTTGAGATGGAGGTGTGGATGGTGTTGGAAGGATCCCTTTAGAAGTGTAACTTTTAGATATAGAGCTACAACCTCGACCGCATTAATAAATATATCAAATTGGGGGTGCATTTTCAAGTATTCTAACTCTGAGAGTTGGACTTTGGTTTTTCTTGCGTGCTCTACAAAATCAAATGGGGGAATACTGGATGAGGAGGAAGCTCCTGAAGTGGAAGAAGATTTACATAGAAAGGGCCTTGAGGGAACCTTGGACATTTTGGATGATGGATTCTCTCGTAAAGGTGAAGTAGTTGGTTTAGAAGAGGGTGGAGGTACAACCTTTGGCTGAACTCTGGGTGTTTTGGAAGAGACTCTAATGGAAGGGGAAGTACTTTTAACAACTACAAAACTAGAGGAATGGGAAAAAGACTTACTTTGTATGACAACACGATCCTTGATGTGACCAAATATTTTTTTCTCTAGTAGAATCCATGGAGGGTGAAAATGGAGAAACTTTGTTGATAATCCTCTTTTGTGTGACCTCAGAAGTGGAAACTTCTTTGGTTTTCTTCTCCTTTGTAGCCACCGAGGATGGGGTGTTCTTCTTGGACTGTGTTATGGTGAAAATAGTGAATGAAAAACTTAGTGTTTCCTCTTCTTCTTCTTCATCATCATCAATGAACTCGAACATGCCATTGTGCATATCGACCTCCTCAACTTCTAGGTAGCTCTCGTAGTTCTCTTCATCATCTCCTTTGGGCTCATTAATTTAAGATTCCTCACTTAAATCACATGACACATTGATTGGTAATGCTTTAAGAGTAAGTTGGCGAGGGAGGTGGAATCCGCCGCCTATCATTAAAATTTGGTCTTCTTGGATTGTTCCTCATAGTGATATCGATAGCCGATTCTTTAAGGAAACCAGATCGTTTGCCATTTTTTGAAACATGGGGTCTGTTGTGACTAAACTGGAACTTTGAAATTTTTGCTTTCCACTTGGGCCCTTCACCTTTCCAGAAAGGATTAAATCAACATCGGTTTCAATGGAAGAGTCTTGAGCTTCCCTCAATGTTCTTGGTTGGTCTCTTCTGAGGAAGAAACCAACTTCCGATGACAAGGCACTTATGAAGAATCTCCTCAAATTATTATCAGGAGGGACTAAATATTCTAGGATTCTTCTCGTTAATCTGTCAAACCTTGTAATGAAATATCTCATGGACTCGAGACTTCTTTCTTCATCTGAACTAGTTGAACTAACAAATCTTGGAAATCTTCAGTGCTCTTGAACCTATGTTCAAATGCACTTCTTATGTCATCCCAACCCATGATAGATCTTGGGGGCAACATGTAGAACCATTCAGAAGCCTTTCTTAGAGTGAATCCATGAAGAGTCTGACTAATACATCTTCATCTTCAACACCTAGCACACCACAAGCAAGTGATGAAGGCTGCTACATGTTCTTCAAGTAGTTGGGAGCCATCTCCTTTGAATTTTTGGAAATTCTTCCTTAAACCTCTTGGAAGATCATGAAGTATTCATGGGAGAGAAAGTGGACCAGTATTCCTTCCCATGGAACATTTGGTCTGTGTGCTTCAAATTCATTATTAGCCATTACTGTCTCATTGTCTCGCTTCTTGATCAAATAAAGTTGCTTTTCTTTCCGCCGCTTCTCTTTCCGCTTCTTCTCTTTCCATTGCTTCTCTTTCCTATGCTTCTCTTTTTGCTTCTTGGAGTCTTTCAATATCCTCAAATTGAGCCCTAATATTTTCTTCTCTTTCAAATGGAATCCTCACCTCTTCTTCTTCTCTTTCAAGCTCTTGTTCTTCCCTCTTGAGCTTGTTAAAAGTAGGATCAATATATCCTCCTCATCTCAACTGTTGGGTATACCTTCTGTCAACCAACTTGATAACTTATGGTCTTCTCTAAGGTGCCAAAATATGTCTTTGCTCCTCCAACTCATGAGAAAGTTCTTCTTCTTGGTCCAAGATCCTTGAAACAATATAGTATCTGGTTTACACTCTGCCTATTATGCCAAATAGCCTCCCTTAGGTCTAAAGTAATATCCTCTTGAATATAAAAAAGAAAGGTGGGTATATCGAAAGGTGGGTTTTCTTGAATGGCCATGACTTCATCCATGTGGATCACAATAAATCTCATAATTTTCAATAAGCTCTAATGGTATTTAATGACCTTGTGGTCATTTTTAGGGTGTAGATGCTTTGCAAAATTTGCCCCACGGTGGGCGCCAAAACTATTGGCTTGGAAATTTGTCTTGGGGAAAAATTTGTGGTTTCCAAAACAAAACTATGGGAATCTAATTCCCTTTACTTATAATGGTGCATCTTCCATATTATGCATGCAAATCAAGTGGATTCAATGGTGGTTTTGTAACCGAGATCTATAGGGGCACTCCATCGACCCTATGGCAAAGCCTGTGATTGCTTACAAGGACAAGAAGTGGTCTGAGAGTGGGAAAGGGGAGTGGGAATGAAGGAAAGGAAATCAATGATGAAGGTAGAAAATCAAAATCCTGCATACATTGACTAGAAAGTTTATAACATGCATTTTAATGGAAGAAAGAATACGAATTTGCAAAAAGAGCTACAAGACTGAATAAAAATGCATTGGCCACAAAGTACCAATTGAATCCTTTGTCAAAGGGGTATAAATCTATTTTTATTATTGAAATTGAAGTAGAAACTCATACAATGAAATAAAATGGAATAAATTTACTGAGAAAGAAGAAGCTCAAAAGAATGGCGAGCATCATTTTTGTCCTTTGTTCATGAAAATACATTTACAGTTTTCAAAGGCGATTGTTAACCCCTAAAAAGACTTGCAGAGAACAAGAAATAGCCCATAAGGGGTGGTTACAACCTCCCATGGCAGCCAAGAAGTCGTTACAATTGAAATCCAATCATTCAGACCATTTTGGATTCTTCATTCGTAGAAAAATGGCCATGGCAGAAAATGCCAGAGAAAAATGATTAAAACCATTACATCTTCACCAATTTGAATGCAGACTGTTAGATATTCATTTTTGCCTTTAAATATGATCCATCCACATGGCAGAAAGAGATTGGAGTGGTCGCGGGTGAGCTCCCTTCATTTCACGACTTTTTGGAATTCGGCAATTTGGAACAATTTCCTCTGTCGTCCCGGTTTGAATTTTTAGATAGGACATGTGGAATGATTTGATTGGATATGGGGTTGTGGCTCCATTTAGAACACTTTGAGCCTTTGCTGGAAAAATTTTAAAATCACAATCTCCTCCATTGGCCTACACTCCTGTTGTTGACGTGGTAGCATCCTATTGGTTGCAGGGCTCAAGCCTTGTTATTTTCTCTGCCCATTCGAGGCTTGTGGATCCGTCATCGCCATTCACACTTGTTGCAAAAATGCAAAGTGGAAAAGAAATCTCCCCAGCCCCGCCAATCCACCTTGGGAAAAATTTACAACTTAAGTCCGCCAAGTCATATCTTGCAAAATATAAGGAGTTAGAAAAACTTATTTACCTTTTTGGAAAGGGAAGAAATTTACCATCTGATGGATTAGGTTACAAACATCCTTGAGCCCTTGGAAAGAACCAGAATTAAAATACTCAATTTTGACCAATTTCAAAGGGTACTAACTCAAAATTTCTAGGTCTAGACTTGGAAGAAGAAGGAAAATATTTGAGGGGAAAACAAGGGTTTTCCCCCATCAAATCGAGCTAATTCTTCATCCTTGGCATGCTATAGAAGACAATCATGGTAGATTGAGTAGAAAATGAATTGTTTGAAGCAATATGATACGCATTGAAGGTGTGAAAGGAGTTTATAGCATTTTCTCCATTGAAATCCACAAAACATGATGTTTTTATGCCTTCACATATAGGAGATTTAGATCTTTTCAAAAAATCTGATTTTTCCCAAATCTGATCTTAGAATCAAAAGATATGGCCATCTAAAGATTTAGGGAAAAACAAGGCAAAAAAATAGGTTGGCGAGAAAAAATTTACATTTTCCCAAAATTTTCTGTGGCCCCGCAAATCTGAGGACACGCAGTGCTTTCTAATTGGTCCGCGGGTCTTAAAATCACATTATACCCATTTTGCCCGCAAGGGTAATTTTTTCCAAGGTCTTCCACCGGTGAAATCCCCGCCGCTGATGTGGACACGTGGCATCCTCTGATTTGCTACAGAGATGTGGCCCCATTTTTTCCTTTTGTGCTTTTTCAACTTTGGAAAAATTCTAAAATCCTCCTGATGCCCCAATCCCCGCCGATGAGTGGACAAGTGGCACCTTTTGTTTGGTCGGTGGGGTCGTGTTTCTATTTTTGCCTTTGAGAAATTTTGACAAAAAAGTAAAAAAATTTAAAGTCCTTCCATCGGCTCCACCTTGACATGTGGTGCATCTTGATTAGTTGTGGGCCTTAAGCAACTTCTTTTTCTTTGTGGAATTTCAGGCTGAAATTTGACCTTAGAGGTTTTTCCCAAGAAGGGCTAAGTGCCAAAAACTCCTCTGCAGTCTGGGTCTTGCGCTACTTCTCGACCACGTGTCACCTTTTCATTGGTCAGTAGGATTTTGGAGTGGGATTTTACTTGTGCCTTTTATCCTAAAAATCTAAGTGTCAATATTTCCTCCGCCTCTCCGCCAACCCGCCTTGACACGTGGCATCATTTCATTGGCTTCGGTCCCGCCTTGGGAAAATTTCCCCTCCAAACTCCGCCAAGCCATAACTTTCAAAATATTTGGAGTTAGGAGGACTTCTTCACCTTTTTGGAAAGGGGAAAAAAAATCCTATCCGATGAAGCCATCTCTAGAAACTTTTAGATAACTAAAAGTTGAAAAATCTGGATCAAGCACAAGGAAGGAGGAAATGAAGGCAAGTTAGCCAAAATAAGTAGGGGCTCATTTTGGATAATAATGTTGGCGACTCAGAGGGGCCATCTGCTTGCTAGATGAATGATCAGTGGCCTTTTGAAGCATCCATTAGGCATGGAGTCAAGCCTAATAACCAACTATGATCCGAACTATGAAAATATGACCTCCGAGCCACTTGGAAACCCACTAAAACTTGGAGTTTATTTTCACCAAAAGCCACTGAATGCACTGTGCAAGAGCAACCAAAACAACACCAAACAACAATGTACAAAATTGGAAATCATACATACCCCAAGTGGGATATGCAAAGTGTGCACAAGTAGTTCTTCTGCTAAAAAAACCTACCTACACTACTCTAACCAAGAGCAAAGGGAGCTCAAACAAAGCCTGCAACTGGAAGGGAGAAATAGCTTCCCTTCCTTAAAAATGGTAGCCATGCAACTGATTTGGCATTGAACATGGCTGGTTGGATGAGTGAAAAAATAACTACAAGCTGATCTTCTACCCAAATCATCAAGGTTTCAACTAAAAACAAAAACAATACCTCTTTTAATTGCTCTACATTTAGACTGAAGAGGTATTGCAGTTGATCCTTGGTACTTTGCATAACATCGTCATGCTTAGAAGGAAGCATGACTAGTTGTGGCTCTCTTTTAGCTTAAATGAAGCCAAATATCTTATTAGGCAAGGTCTGATCCTTGAAGTTTGCCCATTGCTTTGAATTTCAACTCCAACAATGGAGTCTTTTTATAGATCCTCTTGGATGAATGGTGTGGAAGGAATTATGACAATCTCTTGCTCTTTCTCTTCCTCTATAGCTGGTATGGCTCTTGGAAGATAAAATTATTCCATATTTGATTCAAGAGGCATGTTGTAAATTGTAGGTTACTGTCCTTAAATGTTATCCTTCATGACAATAGGCTCTTGTGCTTGGAATGTGGATGATGAAGGAGCAAATGATGTGATCTCCATGGGATCCTCCTCATCAAAACATTCTTCTAAGTCTGATAGTAAATCAAACTCTTCAATTTCCCTGTCTTTGTAAAGTCTCTCCTTCATGCATTGTGTCCTTCAAATTTGCATCTTTTTCACCATGTGTAGCTTAATCTTTTAACATGAAGCTTATCAGCTCGAACTCATCCAAAAGATCATATTTTTGAAGAGATGAAGTGGGGAGAAATCTGAAGTGTCTTGTGTAACTCGCTCATGATTCAATGCCTCAATCTATTTTTTCACCTCCATAGCTAGAATGTATCCCTCCTTTTTGGATTTGGAGCTTCTTTCTTTTTCTTTTCTTGGGATGATTATGTAGCTTGATTTGGATTGGAATTTCCTCCAAATAGAGTTCCATCATGGACACTACACTCAGAGTAAAAAGACTGCTGATATTCTTCCTCTACTACTGCTACAAATTCAATCTTGACCACCTCTAGTTCTTTAACATTTACCTCCTCTCGTAGGCTTAACCAAAGAAAGGAATTTTTGTAATCTCGAATCTAAGTGCCAAGCTTACCAAGATTCTAATTTTTCTTCTCTCTGTTTGACTCTTCTTCTTGTTGCTCTTGACTGGTTTTCTGATTTTTTTCTTCCCAAAATGGATTTGGGAATGCAAGAGGAGGGATGAGTTGGGACTCAACCATTTTTGCAATTATTTGTTGTGGTGGAGGAGTTGTTTTTGGCTCTTTTGGAGGGGATGGCTGTTTGGAAGAGAAAAGGGAAGAGAAACTGAGATGAGATGGAAGATTAGGAGATGGAGAAAAGGAATCAACATTTGAGGTAGTAGATAATGGACTTGAAACTTGACCCAACTGCAATGACAGAGTTTGGGATGGAGAAAATGAAGAACAAGGAGGTGGTGTACTTACCCATTGACAAGGTTGTATTACACTTTTCTCATATGTCCCAATCCCCTCTATCCACTTTGTAAGTAATGGAAGCATTTCAATCATGAAGTCTAGCTTCTCTTGAGGGTTGTAATGTCTTGGAAAAGGGCCTTCCCATGGACAAGGTGCCCTGCATCCAACTTTGAATGCCTTAATTTGTGTTATAGCCCTTAATTGAACCATATTATCCTCCATTTTTGGATCTTCTCCAGCAGATATGCATTTTCCACATAGTTTTTATTGCATGCGTACCCTTTCCCTTGATATGTTTCATAACCAAATTGATTTTGGTATTGCTCATATGGGTATGCATATTGGTTTTGAATATGCTCATAATGCTGATCTAGAGGATTTGAGAAGTATGTTGGAGGTGGAATGTATTGGTTCTGTTGTAAGTGTGAATTCCATGATGGAAATGAAGTCATGATTGCACAAATTCATGGAATGGAAGAAGATGGAAATATGTGGAAAGAAAGATGAATGAAAATGAATGAAAATGAATGGAAAGAAGGTCTGCAACTTCATAGATGGGTTGTTGACAAGATGGAGTCACCAGGTGTGCTTGCATGTGCCTCTAAAGGCTGAATCTCACCAAGAACACATCAACTTGATGAAATAAGAGTGAAGACCTATTACTCCCACCGGGTGTGCCAAAACTATTAGTGCAAAATCACAACACCCCTAGATGTTTCTCGATTTCTAGTTTGATAATGGGCATCCAGTGTGATTGCACAACATTGAATTTTTTCCCCAACTGTGGGACTTGCAAAAATGGGAAAAAAATCTCCAGATTAAAGGTTGGTTCCTATTCCTTTGTTCAAGTGCATGCATTCATTTTGACAGAGGATCTATTCTAAGTCCTACTCTAATTTTTCCAAGGGACCAAGGTTAATAAATTGCAAAATTTTAGATTTAAACTAAATAGGTGATGCATCGAGGAATGATGAACTTCCACTTTGTTGTTAAACACGGACCATAAAATTAATACAACTCACATGCACAAATAACTTGATTTGTAATGAAAAGATCGAAAGGATGCAATGTAAGTAAGAAAGGGCTTAAAATCACCCACAAAGCTTATTTTTATTGCTCCACGAGAATTGAGACAAGGCATTACAATGGCCAAAAGGCATCAAGTTGCATTTACTGATTTATGGAAGGTTTGAAAATCCACAAATTCCTGCAAAGAAGAGAAAAAGGGAGGATGAAGAGTAGAAATTTCCAACATTTACAAAGATCAAATTCTTTCCATTTATTGCTAAAGAAAGAGAGAGAAAATAGAAGGGGAAGCAAATCTGATCTTTTTCTCAACCACTAGCCATTAATCTCTTTCAAATCGGCCTGTAAAATCATTAAATTGATTCTTCTTTTTTGCCTACGTGCTTTGGAGAAGCAAAAAACAGAAAATGGAATAAATTGTTGTCTTCAAAGCAATTTGATCTCTCGAATTATGGCATGTGAAGACATTTCAGGTTTTTCCCCCATCGAATTGAGCTAATTCTTCATCTTGGCATGCTTTAGAGAAGACAATCATGGCGGATTGAGTAGAAAACAACTTGTTCGAAGCAATCTGATACGCATTGAAGGTGTGAAAGGAATTTTTAGTATTTTCTCCATCGAAATCCACAAAAATGATGTTTTTATACCTTCAATGCATAGAGGAGATTGAGATATTTCCAAAAAATCCAATTTTTCCCAAATCTAATCTTGGAATTGAAAGATATGGCCATCTAAATATTTAGGGCAAAACATGGAAAAAAACTCGGGTTAGCGAGACCAAAATTTGACATTTTTCCCTTTTTAACAAATTTGGAAAATTTTCCCAAAATGCTCCGTGGCCTCACCGATCCGAGGACACATGGTGCTTTCTAATTGGTCTGCGGGTCTCAAAATCACATTCTACCCATTTTACCAGTAGAGGGCACACTTTTTCAAGGTCTTCCCAAAAGGGCTAAGTGCCAAAAACTCCTCCGCGGGTCCGCCATTGTCTTGCTCCTCGGCCATGTGTCACCTTTTGATTGGTGTGGATTTTGGAGTGGGTTTTTACTTGTGCCTTTTAGCCTGAAAAAGCTAAGTGTCAATCTTACCTCTGCCTCTTTGCCAACCTACCTTGACACATGGCATCATTTCATTAGTTGCGGGCCTGCCTTGGGAAAATTTCCCCTCCAAACTCTGCTAAGCCATAACTTTCAAAATATTTGGAGTTAGGAGGACTTCTTTAACTTTTTGGAAAGGGGAAAAAAATCCTATCTGATGAAGCCATCTCTAGAAACTTTTGGATGCCTAAAAGTTGAAAAAACCTGACTGAAGCACAAGGAAGGAGGAAATGAAGGCAAGTTTTCCAAAATAAGTAGGGGCTCATTTTGGATAACAATTTTGGTGACTCAGAGGGGTCATCTGCCTACTAGATGAATGATCAGTGGCCTTTTGAAGCATCCATTGGGCATGGAGTCAAGCCTGATAACCAACTCTGATTTGAACTATGAAAATCTAACCTCTGAGCCACTTGGAAACCCACTGAAACTTGGAGTTGATCTTCACCAAAAGCCACTGAATGCACTATGCAAGAGCAACCAAAACAACACCAAACAACTATGTACAAAATTGGAAATCATACATACCCCAAGTGGGATATGCAGAGTGTGCACAAGCACTTCTTTTGCTAAAAACAAACCTACCTACAAGTTGGCTTGGAAATTTGTCTTGGGGAGAAATTAGTGGTTTCCAAAACAACACTATGGGAATCTAAGTCCCTCTACTTATAATGGTGTAGCTACCATATTATGCATGAAAATCGGATGGATTCAATGGTGGTTTTTCAACCAAAGATCCATAGGGCACTCCACTAACCCTATAGCAAAGCCTGCGATTGGTTATAATGACGAGAAAGTGGTCGAGAGTGGGAAAGGGAGTGCAAATGAAGGAAAAGAAATCGATGATGAATGTAGAAAATGAGAAACCTACATACATTGATTAGAAAGTTACAACATGCATTTGAATGGAAGAAAGAATACAAATTTGCAAACCAGAGCTACAAGACTGAACAAAAATGCATTGGTCACAAAGTACCAATCGAATCCTTGGTCAAAGGGGCATAAAATCCATCTTTTCTTATTGCAGCTGAAAGGGAAACTCATACAATGAAAGGAAATGGAAGAAATTTATAGAAAGAAGCAGAATAGAAGAATGGTGACTATGTTTTTGTCCTCTGTACATGAAAATCATTTACAGTCTTCAAAAATTTGATTTCCAACCCTTACAAAGAATTACAGAGAACATCAAATAGCTGCGAGGTAATTCTGACTTCCCAAGGTGGCGAGTAGTTACAATCGAATCCCAATCCTTTTTCATCGATTCGGATTCCAAAATCACATAAAAATGGCCATGGTGGGAAATTCCAGAGAATTTCATAATAAAAAAGGTTACAAACTTGCTAAGTTGAATGCGGGCCCATTAGATCCGTCCATTTGAATTGGAGCCATCCATGTGGCGAAGATGATGATCGAGTGGCCGTGAGTGAGCTTTTTACATTTCACAACTTTTTTGGGATTTTGGCAAATTTTCACTTTTATCTCTGCTGGTCCATTTAGACTTTTTGAAGATGACACGTGTCGGCATTTGACTAGATATGGAATCACAAATCCATTTAGACCATTTTGAACCTTTGTTAAAAATAGGTTCAAAATCACAACCTCCTCCGTCGCCCCACACTCCTATGTACATGTGGCACATCTTGATTGCTGTGGAGGTCATGTCAAACTTTTTACTTTGAACCCCAAAGGTTAAAAACACGGAATCCCACTTTGACTAGTCAACAGGGGACACATGGCATCGTTCTATTGGTTATGGGGTTCAAACTTCATTATTTTGTCTCCCTATATCGGGCTCGCAGGTCCACCATCATCCTCTACACTTTTTTTTCAAAAAATAAAGTGGCAAAGAAATCTCCCCAGCCCCACCACCAACCTAGGAAAAAAATTACAACTTAAGTCCACGGAGCCATATCTTGCAAAATATTTTGAGCCCTTGGAAAGAACTAGAAATTAAAATACTTAGTTTTGACCAATTTCAAAGGGTACCAACTCAAAATTTCCAAGTCCGTGACTTGGAAGAAGAAGGAAATTTTTGAGGGGACAACAATGGCTCTAGCTTGGGGACATGATATGGATTGAACAAGGAGAAAACATGACATGAGGATCTAGAATCTCAAGTTTTTAAAACATATAACGTTGACCAGTGCCTTATCCATTGGGTCTCACATAGTCATGTACAACTTATGAGGAAAGAAAGTAGGAAGAAGAGGACACACAAACCAAAAAACACCAAAACAAAAAGGGAAAACAAACATAGACAACAAAAAATGGGAAAAACAAAACTATGTTACAAGGTGAGGGATAACTCACTTTTCTTGATGGTAATGCTTCAAATATTTCCCACTTCTAGGTAGTCCTAATGGAGTTCCATCCAATTATGATAAGAGAAAAACATTCTCACCACAAGTTTCATGGATTTTAAAAGGTCCCACCCACAAAGAATCATATTTTCCATGGCTGCCCTTCGGTTCTGTTTCTCTTGTCCCAAAGTAAGACAAAATCTCCAACTCTGAACTCTCTTGCTTTAGTCCTTTTGTCAAAGAGCTTCTTCACTTTCAGCTGATGTTCTTTGATTTTATCAACCACCTGAGATCTACTTTCTTCCAACCTTTCAAGAAAAAGAATCCTTTCGTCAATGGAGTCTTTGTCTTGGTATACCCGGCAATTGAGACAAGGAGGTGTTGGCTTGTAAATTTGACTTGGGGAAAAATTGGTGGTTTCAAAAACAACACTATGGGAATCTAAGTCCTAATTATTTTTGGTACCCAAATTTATTCTCCTTTTCAAGTTGAGAAACATCAAATATATGTCATGGAGCTTAAAGGCGGATAGATCATGATGTATGTAATTTGTAGCCGGGGTATGATCGATTGCACTTTTCAGTTTATGGAGATATGGATAGCACTCTATGAGGACTTGATCTTGTCCTAACTATTTTAGGTTATGCCTTACAACCAAGGCAAGAGAACCTATTTTGTAATCTTCTAATTGTGAAGGAGATGAAGATATCCTTCTCTTGCTTTGAATTCTATGAAGAAGACCTTGAGGAAAACATGATCAACACCCTAGATCTGACTCTCACGAGTTGCCACTTCCAGAACATGGGTATGTTTTCAACACAAGGAAAAGGTTACTAGAGACATTGAAATACTGATCTGTTCTACATACTTTTGCAAATGGATTTTGATCTTTTGTGGGTATACAATGAAAATCAGGGGTAGTACAGGTAGGATCTGTTGTTTGGATCATTTTTTGGTGGGATATTGAAAAACAAACTTGACTATGTTATATTTTTGACAACCTCTACAACAATTGAACAACTATCAGATAAAATGCTTCAAAATAGTCAGGATGTTCTTTCAACCAAAGAGATGCACAAATGGAAGCCCAGGTTTGCATCCTTCACACAATCTTTGAGACCTCAACACAAAAGATTGAATTAAAGGACTTAATTAAACATAAAAATATTTGATCAAACCATGCCTGAGGTACCCCCAAAGGCTTACAAGCAATCTTAGTTTAACAAATGAAGGTGAAGTGATTTTAAACTGCTTATTTTCAATGCTAGATGAAAGCTCTTCTGACAAAAAAAACTACAAGTGCCACTAAACTATCAATAAGAATGAGATCTGTGTGATTTTTAAAGACTTTCAATGCAAGATTGCAACAAGAACAAGGAAAACTATTTGTAGGTATTTAAAAATGATAACAGACATCATATTTCCTAGAAAAACATAGATTAACTCAAAATCTTGTTATATTCATCAGCAGGGGAGAGTTTTATGAACAATCTCAGAGCTGTGTGATGGCTATACACTTGTAACCAACTCACATGAATGAAGAACTAACACAGAAGACATTAACCAAGTTTCTTGGTGGGTTTCTCAGAAGATGGAATTCTCTCAAAATTTGCTCATGACTTTCTATCTCCAACCTCTTTCATTTCTCCAAAAATTCATTATATATCTCTTGCTACATTCAAGCCTTCCTTTCCAAGCAAATAATATGCCAAGGAATCAAGTTTGTTACAACATTCCCTCATGATTTGTAGAAAGGGACATCAAATAGAAAAACATTCGAAGGATGCCAGGTGTATCAAAAGTTGAATCATTACAAAAATTTGGATCATTATCCTTCCTAGAGGCACATTTTTCATCATCAAGGCATGCAAACACCTTTCCACTCATCATTTCACCTTTTCTCCTTCCAAAACTACCTCTATAACTTTTGGATTTGGCATTTCATGTGTTTGAATGGATTAGGGAAAAATTTCACTTCAAAAACATCTATGATCTATAAATTGAGCTATGAAACCAATTCCATTAATCCTGTAAGGCCAAAATGACATGGAATCACCAAAAATTTGATGGAAAATGATGCAAAATTCGCACTTCCAAACTTCCTAGAGCTCCCATGGCGGCCAAAATGGTGCAATGCATAGGAACCGTTGATCTACTTCAACTTTTAATCCTGGCCCTCCACGTGGAAAATGTGGATCAAATATAAGCTTGGGTCAATTTTTCAATTTTTAAATAAAGCGGTTTCACGTTGATCCCCACAACCAATCAAATGAGGCCACGTGTCTTGTTGAAAAGTCAACACGGCGAGTGGGTCGATTTGTTCCAAAATGTCATTTTCTCATGGAAATCATGAAATATGAAAGGGCACCCCCGTGCCTATTCCAATCACCTCTTGCCACGTGGATGGATAAAAATCAAAGTTATGAAAGTAAGATCAACGGTCCATATTTAAACTGGTAAATAAATGTAACGGTTTATGGTTTCTCTTTACGCCACGGACATTTCTATGCGATTTTGGAATCCAAATCGATGTAAATTATTGGATTCGATTAATAACATTTTTCTTGGATTCCCTAGGAAGTTTTAACCGCCCCTTGTGGGCTATTTCTTGTCCTCTAAGAGTCATTATACGAGGTTGGTAATTGATTTTTGAAGACTGTAAATGATTTTCATGAACAGAGGACAAAAACGATAGTCGCCATTCTTCTAAGCTTCTCCTTTCTGTAAATTTCTTCCATTTCCTTTCATTGTAAAATTTTCTACTTCAGCTACAATAAGAAAAGAAGGATTTTATGCCCCTTTGATGGAGGATTTGATTGGTACTTTATGACCAATGCGTTTTTATTCAATCTTGTAGCTCTGGTTTGTGAATTTTTATTTCTTCCATTTAAATTCATGTTATAAACTTTATAATCAATTTATGTAGGCATATGATGTTCTACCTTTATGATTGATCTCATTTCCTTCATTCCCACTCCCTTTCCCACTCTTAGACCAATTTCTATCCTAGCAAGAAATTGCAGGCTTTGCCATAGGGTCAGTGGAGTGCCCCTATGGATCTCTAGTTGAAAATACACCATTGAATCCACTTGTTTTTCATGCATAATATGGAAGTTGCAACATTATAATTAGAGGGAATGAGATTCCCATAGTGTTGTTTTGGAAACCACAAATTTTTCCCCAAGACAAATTTCCAAGCCAACAGTTTTGGCACCCATCGTGGGGCATATTTTGCAGCATCTACACCCTAGAAATGACCACAAGGTCATTAAATATCATTAGATTTTATTGAAAATTTTGAGGTTTCTTGTGATCCACCTCTGAGAAGACAATAAGTCTTCAAGCTGGCTGATAGAAGGTATACCCGGTAGTTGAGACAAGGATGATTTGTTGATCCTACTTTTGACGAGATTAAGAGAGAAGAATAAGAGCTTGAGAGAAGAGAAGAAGAGGTGAGAGTTTCATTTAAAAGAGAAGAAGAGATAAGAGCTCAACTTGAGGAGATTGAAAGACTCAAGCGAGGCATAAGAAAGAGTAGGAGTGGCCTTAGCTGATTAAGAAGCCGAGACAAAGAGAAATGATTGATAATGAATGTGAAGCACATAGACCCAATGTGCCATGGGGAAGAAACAATGGTCCACTTGCTCTCCCATGAGTAATCCATGATATGCCAAGAGGTTCAAGGAAGAATTTCCCCAAATTAAAAGGAGATGGCTCCCAACTACCTGAAGAACATGTAGCAACCTTCATCACTTTGCTTGTGGTGTGTTAGGTGTTGAAAATGAAGATGCATCAGTCAAAATTTTTGTGGAGTCACTCCAAGAAAAGGCTATCGAATGGTTCTACATGCTTCCCCCAAGATCTATCACGAGTTAGGATGACATAAGAAGTACATTTGAATATAGGTTAAAGAGCACTAAATATTTCCAAGATCTACTAGTTCAATTGGTTCAGATGAAGAAAGAAGCTTCTAATTCCATGAGAGATTTTGTTGCAAGGTTTGACATATTGACAAGAAGAATCCCAGAAGATGTAGTCCCTCTTGAAAATAATTTGAAGAGATTCTTCATGAGTGCCTTACCATCGAAGTTGGTTTGTTCCTCGAAAATACCAACCAAGAAATTTGAGGAAGCTCAAGACTCTACAATTGAGATTGATGATGATCTAATCCTTTTGGGAAAGGTGAAGGGCCCAAATGGAAAGAAAAAAGGTCGATTTATAGTTCGGTCACAAAACACCCCATGTTTCAAAAATGGCAAACAATTTAGATGCCTTAAAGAATTAGTTGTCACAGATCACTATGAGGAACAATCCAAGAAGACCCAACTTTAATGATAGGTAGTGGATTGCACCACCTCCTTGCCAACTTGCTCTTGAAGCACCACCAGTCAACGTTGTCTTTGATACGAAAGAGGAAGCTGAAGTTGATGAACCTAAAGGAGATGATGAAGAAAACTATGAAATCTATATAGAAGTTGAGGAATTTGACATGCACAATGGCCTATTTGAATTTTTGATGATGAAGAAGAAGAATATGATGAAACACCAAGTTTCTCATGTGCTATTTTCACTGAGCAAAGTCCAATAAAAATGCTCCATCTTCGGTGGCTGCTGCAAAGGAGAAGAAGGCCAAAGAAGTTTCCACTTCAGAGGTCACATAGAAGAGGATCATCAACAAAGGTTCTCCATTGCCACCCTCCATGGATTCTGCTAAAGAAAAACCAGACCTGGTTATTTCCAAGGACCGTGTTGTTATACCAAGTAAGTCTTTTGTTTCTTCTTCTAGTTCTCAAATTGTTAAGAGCACTTCCCCTTCCATTGGAGTCTCTACAAAAACACCCAAAGTTCAGCCAAAGGTTATACCTTCACCTTCTGCTAAACTGATTGCTTCACCTTTAGGAGAAAATCCACCATCCAAAACATCCAAGGTTCCTTCAAATCCCTTGCCATGTAAATCCTCCTCCACTTCAGGAACTACCTCCTCATCCAATATTGCCCCATTTGATTTTTGGAGCATGCAAGTAAAACCAAAGTCTAATTATCAGAGATAGAGTACTTGCAAACACACCCTACCCAATTTGATAAATTTATTAATGCAGTCCAGGGGTAGTATCTCTATATCCTCAAGTTCCACTTCTAAAGGACTTCTCCCACCACCATCCACACCTCCATATCAAAACATGTTAGCTCTTAGTGCTTCCAAAATAACTAGAGTTGAGCCTTTTTATTTATCTCTCCTCATAAATGGATTTGAGTTAAACAACTGTATTATTGATTTGGAGCTTCTGATAACGTAATGCCACTCAAAGTTACAAATGCCCTTAGCCTAACTTTGACTAGAGTAAATGGAGCATGTTATTCCATGGAATCTAAACAAGTGCCACTGATTGGAAGAATAAAGGATGCATAAGTAACTTTGGTTGACTTCCCTGACAAGAAAGTGCTTCTAACTATTTTAGTGGAAGACATCCCCACATCTTTTGGCATGCTTCTAAGTAGAAGTTTTTGTAGAGACCTAGGTGGAGAAATTAAAATGGATTGGGCATCTGCAAAATGAAGAGGTTCCTGCCAATAAGAAAAATGAAATACAACTGT
This sequence comes from Taxus wallichiana var. yunnanensis, assembly GCA_018340775.1. Classification (NCBI taxonomy): domain Eukaryota; kingdom Viridiplantae; phylum Streptophyta; class Pinopsida; order Cupressales; family Taxaceae; genus Taxus; species Taxus wallichiana. The sequence goes on along the minus strand of CM031240.1, from coordinate 348,366,155 downwards.
GTAAAAGTCCGTAGAAACACCTGGAAGCTAACATTTTGTACCAAAATACTAAGCAAATGAATCACTGGGTGACAACCGAGGAGGAAGAAGATATTCCAATATTGATAGGGTCAGATGTGCCTTCCCAGAGAGATGTGAATTTTGAAGAAGTACTGAGCAGATTCGAGTTACAAGAAAGCAGCCCCGAATCACCAGATGTTGTAGACCAAAAAGGAGAGGAGATGGTTCTCAATAAATTTCAAGAAGATAAATCATATTACATGTTTTTCTAGAATGAGGAGTTGTTCTCATTTCCATTTGGGGATGAGGATGATCTTAGTCAGGCCATCTATGGATATACAAAACCAGTTTTTGATGATCCTGTGAAATGATTGAAGGAAATATCTATACAAGAAATGCTTAAAGCCATAGAAGAAATTGAAGATCCTGAGCTCAGTCTTGAGCTCTTGATACAAGCCAAAAATCTGCAAGACAAGTGTGAAGTTGATTTAGAAGCCTTAACCAATGTGAAGATTGGCCGCATTGAGATAAAGCCATTGAGAAATATGATGCCATCCTAAAGCTAATGTTTAATGGATGCAATAACCGAATGGATTTATTTTCTTTCCCATTTGAGGATGAATACTCTTTCCATGTTGAAGAAATTAAAGAAAGGGGTTTCAAGTCCTCTGAAGATGAATCTCTTTTTGATGAAGGATTGTTAGAGTGAAGCGATTCCCAAGATGATGAGGTAATCCCTCTAGATAGTTTCCTTGAGCTGCATTCTTCAAAGGGATACAAAGATGAGCTACAGGAAATGATGAAACATAACTCTGTGCAAGAAATATTGGATGCAGTTCAAGTTGAGGAAGACCCCGAACTGATTCTTGATCTCTTCACTTGTGTCATGGACATACAAGACAAGAATGAGTTTTCCTCCAATCCTCCCATCAATACTCAAATGCCTCACAGTGGACTAGAGATAAAGGATGAATCAAATATTTCTCATAGAGAAGATTCCAATGAGCATAGACTTGGAAAATAAATCAACTCAGAATATCCAATGAATTGGAACAAAAATCATCTTTGGGGCAGCAATGAGATGCTTGATGGAGAATCAACTATATGGATAAACATGAAAGGAAACTAGAACTATCAAACTGATTTCAAAGAACATGAAGGCAATGGAATTTCCAAGCAAGGACCTGATCATCAAGAAGCTCACATGGATTCACTCCTACCAAGTACACAGATAAATTTGGAAGCACCTGGCTTTCATAAGTAGCTGAGGAGGGGAGGATACTTTATGGAACCTATCAACGGCTTCACAGAACATGATCATTCAGTGTTGCCTCTTCAGGGGTAACTTTTGAGAAATGAAAAGTTCATTAGTGAAAGTGAGGTTTTCCCTCACCTTGTAACATAGTTTTTTTTTTCCCCTTTTCTATTGTGTGTTTTTGTTTTCCCTTTCTATTTTGGTGTGTTTTTGGTTGTGTGTCCTCTTCTTCCTTCTTTCTTTCCTCAGAAGTTGTACATGACTCTGCAAGGCCCAATGGATAAAGCACTGGTCAATGTTATATGTTTTAAAACTTGAGATTCTAGATCCTCATGCCATGTTTTCTCCATGTTCAATCCATGTCATGTACCCAAGCTAGAGCCATTGTTGTCCCCTCAAAAATTTTCCTTCTTTTTCCAAGTCTGGACTTAGAAATTTTGAGTTGGTACCCTTTGAAATTGGTCAAAACTAAGTATTTTAATTTCTGGTTCTTTCCAAGGGCTCAAGGATGTTTGGAACCTACTTCATCAGATGGGAAATTTATTCCCCTTTCCAAAAAGGTAAAGAAGTTGTTCTCACTCCTCACATTTTGCAAGATATGGCTTGGCAGGCCTAAGTTGCATTTTTTTCCCAAGGCGGACCAGTGGGGCTATGGAGATTTCTTTGCCACTTTGCATTTTGGAAAAAAAAGTGTAAATGGTGATGGCAGATCCTTGAGCTCGAGCGGAGTGGAGAAAATATAAATCTTTGATCCCGTAACCAATCAGATGAGGCCACGTGTCTCGTTGAAAAGTAAATGCGGGTGAGCGGGTCGATTTGTTCCGAAATGCCATTTTCTCGTCGAAATCATGAAATACAAAAGGGTGCCCCCCACACCGTTCAATCAACTCCTACCATGTGGATGGCTAAAAATCAAAGTTATAAAAGCAAGATCAATCTGTCCATATTTAAACTGGTAAATAAATGTAACGATTTCTAGTTTCTCTTCCGCCATGGATGTTTCTCTATGATTTTGGAATTCGAATCAATGTAAATGATTGGATTCGATTGAAAACATTTTTCTTTGATGCCCTAGGAAGTTGTAACCGCCCCTTGTGGGATATTTCTTGTCCTCTGAGATTCATTGTACGGGTTGGCAATTGATTTTTGAAGACTATAAATGATTTTCACGAACAGAGGACAAAAACAATAGTCACCATTCTTCTAAGCTTCTCCTTTCTATAAATTTCTTCCATTTCCTTTCATTATACAAGTTTCTACTTCAACTGCAATAAGAAAAGAAGGATCCTATGCCCCTTTGATGGAGGATTCGATTGGTACTTTATGACCAATGCATTTTTATTCAGTCTTGTAGCTCTGGTTTGTAAATTTGTATTTCTTCTTCCATTTAAATACATGTTATAAACTTTCTAATCAATGTATGTAGGCATCTGATGTTCTACCTTCATCATTGATCTCCTTGCCTTCATTCCCACTCCCTTTCACACTCTTAGACTGATTTTTGTCTTAGCAAGAAATTGCAGGCTTTGCCATAGGGTCAATGGAGTGCCCCTATAGATCTCTGGTTGAAAAGCCACCATTGAATCCTCTTGTTTTTCATGCATAATATTGCAGCTACACCATTATAAGTAGAGAGACTTAGATTCCCATAGTATTGTTTTGGAAAACCACAAATTTGTCACATGGCATTTAAATACTTGGTAAATAATCCCATTTTATAGGGGCACATATGCCAATGGGTTCTATTATTCCAAGAGTTTGATGTTACAGTCATGGTAAAGCCATGAAAAAGAAATTCTGGCCCAGACCACTTATCAAGGATTCAATCAAGAGAGGATGAGCTGAATATTAAAGATACAATGCCAGATGCATAGCTATATAGGTTAAACTGTTCACCCTCGGAATTGGAGGATATTGTTGTCTTTTTACGCACATGTATGGCACCAAAAGGAATGAAAGTTTTGGAATAGAAACAACTTGCAATTTATGCCACACCTTTCATGTTGATCAGTGGTGACTTATACAAACTAAGTTTAGATGAAGTATTACATCGGTGTGTACTAGAGCATGAATGCACAATAATCATGGAAGAGGCTCATGGCGGTATTGCAAGTGGACATTATGCGGGTGACACCATCGTGCTTAAGATATTACTCGTTGATTTCTGGTGGGAAACCTTGTGCAAGGATTACAAGAAATATTATAAGGTGTGTGATCATTTTCAATGCCTTGGAAAACTTGGACGAGAAAGATGAAATACCTTTGAGTCACTAGTGCGAGAGCCATTTGAAAAATGGGTAATAGAATTTTTGGTTCATATTTCCCAGCCACATGCGAAGGCGGGTTGTGCTACATGATCACTTTTATAGATTATCTTACAATATGGGTAGAAGCAGTACCTATAAAGGATTGTACAGTGGCTACAGCAGCAAGGTTCTTATGGGAAAATATTCTTACCAAGTATGGATGTCTATTGAATTTGACAAGTGATAGGGGAACGCATTTCTTGAATGAGATAATCAGAATATTGTTGGATGAATTTATGGTCATGCACCACAAGACCACACCCTATCACCCTCAAGAAAATGGGATTGTTGAAGCCTTCAACAAGATATTGAGCTAGACCTTGACAAAAATTGTGATGTTGGAAGGAAAGATTGGGATGATAAATTTTTGTTGTACTTTGGGCATATAGAACAACCTACAAAAGGTTAAATAAGGCCACACCCTTTCATTTGGTGTTTGGCACAGTAGTTCTTCCCATGGAATTCATGTTACCTTCTTTGTGTATTGCGCACGCGGGAGGTCTAGCTAATGAGCAAGCATTGGAAGAAAGAATTGAAAAATTAATACAACTGGATGAGAGGCATGCCATAACACATTAGAGTCAGAAGTAGGAAAAATCCAGATAGAAGGCATGGCATGACAGACACATCAAGGAAAAATTTCTTGAGGTTGGACAAATGGTGCTTCTTTATGACTCAAAGTTTTTGTGCCACCCACGAAATCTTAAGGTACATTGGTTGGGACCGTATGTTATCATTCACATACTTGAATCGAAGCTTGTCGATTAGAGGCACTTGATGGAAAATGACTATCCGGTTACTTCAATCGGAGTAGGTTGAATCCCTACTATAAATAAGCCTTTTTGTATTTTTAATAAGGTAGTATTTCCATTTAGATTAGATTTCCCTTACTATATTTCATTTAAGTGGGTTTCCTTCTTTGTCTTTATGCTTTTTTATTTAGTTCGGTGTTTTTGTAGAAAGTGTGTTTGCACTCCGAGAAGTTGATTACGATGCAAGTGTTTATATGTGCGAGAGGAATGCACATACCCTTAGTGTGGGGTGGATAAAGGAGGTTTGGAAAAGAAATAAACTCATGGGTGACCATAAAAGGAATAGGATTTCAAAATTAATGAGAACTTCCAAAGAATTTCTCAAGAATTAAGACCACATTTAAAGCATTGATCGCTCAATATAAATCAAGGAGGTTGCACCATTGAAGACTACGTATGTTGGTTCACAATGGATAAACTACTTCGGCATAAGGAAGCACAGGTAGAGGAGATATGTGATAGATAAGTAGTGGTGCGCCAAGAAATTATAACTGAGGCACAAAATTTTGAGAGATGATAAATTGTAATGCGGGATAAGAAGGCGTGAAACGCACCTAATAGGAATTAATTTCATGTACGGTGGTAGGTGGAGTAATTACTGAAGGGAATTTTTGAACTTGGTTTAAAGTCGGTGTTTTCAACATCATTTTCTACCTTGAAAATTTGAGAAAAAAAATTACGAAGTGCGAAGAAGAGTTGGAGATGAAGAGCACTCTGTAGATCGAGTAAACTGTCACATTTTGAAGCATGATGTTGAGTGTCCAAGCATGGAAGTGAGATTCAAGTAGTGGTGTATGTGCGTGATGGAAGGGTGACTTAGGTTTCGATTACACAATAGCTAGGGTTTTCATTTCGCATTTGCATAATCAAAAGGAGTGATGGCACCACGAAGGGCTCCAGTAGTGGAGAAGGAGGTTGATGATCCAATAGAGGAGTGGATGGTGGAGATGCTATATCCAAAGGAATTATTAAGGGGTGGTCATGGAAAAAAAAATTACAGTGTAGGGTTTTGGAAATTAACCACCACACTGAAAAATGTATGAAGGACGTCACGGAAAATTTTTACGAAAGACTAACCAAGGTGACTAGCGAGATGGCACTAGGGTCTTGGATGCCTCAATGAAGAAATTACTTGAGAGCATGGGTGTGATGCAGATTTTAGATTTTCCCTACTTTACAAAGCCTGTGTAGTTGTACCAGTGGCTAATGTTACGCGTCCATGAATATTTTTATACTTCGTAGGTAGGAGAATGAGGATTACTGCCAAGTTGATTGGGAAGGTGACATGGTTGTGCCACACGAGCTCAAATTTTGCTAGAGATTCATCGGATGATGAGGGAATTGATGCCACAACAGCTCTATATCATTATAAGAAGGGGGTCGAGATTTCAAAGTCACCAATATTGTAGACATGGCCACCAGAGTTGCAACACGGTTAGCAGGGATTAAGCTAGGGGCTATTGAGTGATTGAATGAGGTGAATATATGTTGGTTGCATATAGCACACAAAATGGTCAACAAGACATACTAAAACATCACTAGATACTTTTCAGAAAGCTTGATAAATGAGGCATGCATCCAAGTAGATAAAGGTGAGAAGATTACTTGGGATGAGATTCTATTATGGATTATATTCAAGTGAAGATTGGATTACACGATGAACCTAGGGAGAACATCTGGGAGTTTCCATTAGAGAATAAGTCCCTAGCAAAGAGATATGCCAAATAAACATTGCATGGGTCTATTTCCAATGTATACAAGGAGCACTTAGACAAGTGGTTCTGGAGAATGTGTAGGACATTTGAGGGAGAGTGACACATTCTGTGTGATTTTCCAAAGGTATTGGATGGAGAGGCTAAATTTACATTCTAGCGATTTCAAACGAGGTGATTCCACATCAAGTCTGGAGAAAAGAGCCCATGGTGTAAGTTTCCCTTTGCGTTTTCCACAAGGTACTTTAAAGACTCAGTAAATAGATTCCATGATGCGCACCTACTCTAGTTTGACGTAGACAAGGTAGATGCAAAATTCACATTTTGTGCAAAAAACATATGTATGGCCAGGTAAGGAGGCCTATGTAGAAACTATGGAATCAAATAATGTGGACATCACGCTGGATATTTTGGTGGTGGGGAAGATTGAACTAGCTCATGTGTACATATATCTGAGGCCAAGGTTCAAGGATGGAAAAGTGGTGAAGGGCATAGATATGGCTCTCCCTGGACCACCAAAGAAAGGGCAAACAATGGGAAATTCAAGGCATGTTGCATCTACGCCCCCTACTCAAGAGAACCCAGTATGTATAGTTCTAAAAAATGTCGTAGAACATGAGGAACCTGAAGATAGCATCGGACTTGTGCATACCAGGAGGGTTCTGCGGAAGAGGTTCACTTCAAGATACACAGTGCAGGAACTTTGCATCCAATAAGGAGATCACCATGCATGACTCTTATGAAGGGCAAAGAGGAAGAAAGGATAAAGCACAGGAAATATGTTCCTATAGAAGATAGTGAGGATTCCCAATAGCCAAGCATGCAGGAAGAGGAGGAAGCTCCAATTATGGGTGGAAATAGAGTAGAGGCCACCCCCATTGTGGAAATGTAGGATGATGAGGATATTGGTGAGTGCATAGTCTATGAGACTATAGACCCCAATGTAAGTATTCATGAAGATATCTCTGGTGAAGGGGAGAGCAGCATTGGTGGGGATACAAAATTCATCATGGACCCGAGCGAGAAGGAAGGAAAAGATGTAGAGGAAGTGAACCAAGTTATTGGAGGCACTATCTAGCAAGTTGCGGGAGTAGCAATATAGCAAAGAAAAGGGAACATTTGCTCACGAGGATGTTGGCAAGAATAAAGGTACGTATGATGAGGAAGAAGTGGTAGGTACTTAAAACTTGGGTTATATGGATGACCCTTTAAAAATTATCCATGCCCGTTTCTAGAGTACACTACCAAACAAGAAATTATATGGTTGGGATTGGATGGTTCCTGAAATGGCCAACACACACACTTATAAACAACTATCTTGGAGTATGCAAAATCACATGGATGAGCCTAATTTTGATGTCTGTGAGTGGGTGTGCACTTTAAAGAAGATGAGAAAGGTGCCTCATACATGCCATATGACAACTAAGCAAACCTAGTTTTCAGATGAAGAGGTAACTAACGCCTTGATTAAAGTGTCCATAGAAGTAACAAGCCAAAATATGGATAAAGTGGCAACAATACGGGCATTATTAGAAGATAAAAGGAATAAGGACACTGAAATCAAGTGCCTCACTCAAGAGCACGATAATGCAATTGCTGAGGCACAGAATTTCAAGAAGATGGTGGAGCAAATTGGAGATGAAATTTTACAAAAGAGGCTTGAGTTTCAGGAAAAGGTGCCTCGGGACTTTAAGTCTGAATTACACTATATGCACACAAAAGTTTGCCTACTTCCAGAGGAAGGACCAGTGTGCCTCTCCAAGAAAAAGGATGTGGGGAAGAAGCAGCAAGAGCAAGGGCCACTATTTTCAGAAAGGTTTCAATTTATGAGGCTTTTCTCCAAACCTTGAAGGATGAGCTGAAAAAATCAGACCAAGCTCTCAATTTATGTGCGACATCAGACACCATAATAAGGATCAGAACTTTAGTAGAGGACAATTAATTTCTTAAGGAAATGGAAGATGAAACACTTGGGTGCTCAGAAAGGTTAGCACTAGTAAAAAAAAAGGATGAGGCCCTCACAGCATCCCAGGAACCACACAAGGATAGGATTGATGAGATTAGAGAACTCAAAGTGCAGAAAATGGATCTCATGGAAGGAATGTTATCAGGTATGACTAATATTATCCAGGTGCTACAAAATGAGAAAGAGAATATCACTCAGGATGAATTGGGTGTCATAGCCACATATATTCCAGGAGAAAACAAGGAACTTTCTAAGTGATTGGTAGACCTTGGAGGCTGAACTCAAAACTAAATATCCAGAGTTAATCCTTCTAGTCAAAGAAGAGGATGTTGCAGAGTAAACTTCATTCTTTTGTACAAAGTTTAATTTATTCTTTCATTACTTATTCTTTATTATTGGAGACATAATAAATAATTCCCATTTTGGGACGGTAATGTACTCTAGTGTGGGGTAATGTTGAACAACCAAAAATGGTCTAAGTATTGGGTGTGCGAAGATAGGGAACTGAAAGAGCGTGCGACGCTATGATAGGGTTGAAGTGCCCATGATCAGGACTTAGCCATTTTTGTGGATAAGGGCTATTTTGGAGATAACGTGTGGAGCACACATAAAGATGAAGACTTGTGCTCCACACAATGGTATTTTGGGAAAAAGTGGCAAATAAGTGTCATGCATGGTTTAAGCTAATAATAGGATTTATACTTGGAGTTAACTATAGGAAATCTATTGTTAGAACACTTACATTTTGTGCATACTATTGTAAAGGTGCATGGCTATTATTAGTATGTGACCTATTTTGAGAAGTGCATGGGTGGTGAAGGGAAATTCCCCACCCCTATATATATGTATGGATTTTCAGATATATAGAGATATAGGTGTGTGTGTGTGTGTGTGTGTGTGTGTGTGTGTGTGTGTGTGTGTGTGTGTGTGTGTGTGTGTGTGTGTGTGTGTGAGTTATTGTAGAGTTATGCTACTAGTTTTGACGAGCACTTGACTTATGGAGACATTCTACAGTGTATGAAGCTTCTATGTTTTACAATATTTATGAAATGGATAATATTGGCAGATAATGGTGTTGAACATGACTGAATCTGGTTATTGTATGATTAATCTTGTTATAGTCATTATTTAGTTCGTCTTTCATATAATCTAAGATCTAGATCTGGTTTATGCATTGTGGGTTGTTTACTATTAGTTATGAATTTGAATATGTTTAAACATCATCATGCTAATATTTTTTACAAGCAAATATAAAGAGGGACTTGGTACCTTTGCGTGCTTTGGATGAGTGCTCAACTCAGGATGAGTGATGTGCCAACATGCTTGGGTTATTCACAGAATTCTAGGTTGCGTCATATTCCAAAAAAATTAAAAAATCAGATATTGTCACCTAAGAAGAGAATATTCTATAGGAATCACGAGTTGTATATTTACAAGAGGCATGTTCGCGTATAAATGGGGGTTAATTTGTCTAATCTTTCGAAGAGAAAGATAATTGATGTGTTTTCTTGAATCTTAAATTTTAATGAGATACTTGTGAGTTGTTTTGCTTCTTCAAATTTTCCTGTGTCAAGATGGTTGTAAGTGTATAACCATTGATAAACATTGAGATTATAGGTTTTGTGTTCCCTTGTTAAGGAAATTGGAAATTTGAAAATGAATTGTGTGTATGCTCATAATATTTTTCATGTTTTGTTTTTAGGTAGTATACTTTAAATCAATCATTATTTTTCTTGTTGTAATATTTTGTTTATGGCCCCTCTGAATTACACTAGATCTGACCTTAGTGGTAGTATTTTTGTAAATTTAGTTCATGTTATAGTGAGAGAATTCTCTTCACAGTGTTGTACAAAAACTTTAAATTCATTATACATCCATTTTGTTGTAAAGATTTTGTAAGCCTTTGAGTGAATCTTAGGCGTAATGAGTCAGAGTTGTGAACATTTTGTTAAGATATTGACATGAGCTTTCATGTGCAATTCTTGAAGGTTGTATGAAACCATGTATTCTTAGGCATCCATGAATGTAAATATTCTTTTCAAGGGACTATTTCTAGTTAATTGAGTATCCTTTATACCTAGAGTGATATTTTGGCATTGATTGGAGTTTTGAGAAACCTATTATAATCAATTCCATCCTGATTTAATCTCCCATCCTCACAAAATATAGACCTACCATCACTTAAATCCTACAAACCATTTCTATTTTATTTTCCTATGAACATTTTCCAAGGGACTTTCAAGTTTACTTCCCTTTCCATAAATATGTAGAATCAGATAGAACTTCTTGTTTTCTAGAAACTTGAGTCCAATTAGAGTGACATATGCATCGTTTAGTGTGATAAATTGTGAGATTTAAATGATGCATTCATTGTCCATGATCATTTAGGACTAACCTACTTTCTTTAAAGGAAACTAAGAAAATAATATTTCATCCACCCCCTACATTTTCAGGTTACACAATAGGTTCTCTCACCCTGTCAAAGGAAGGACCTAAAGTAACAAGGAAGGTCATCCCCTTTGTATGTGCCACTCAATCCCTCCAAATATTTGGTTTAAATAAGTTTTTCAAACATTCTTCCCTATACAAAATGAAATAAACTTCTAATTATGTCATTCTTAAAGCATCCCATCTCACTTGTTGATGTTGTCTGCCCAAAGGAGGTGTAAGATTAGGTACCAACATGCTTTTGGCACCATTTTGGGGAGTATTTCCTAGAATTAAGAAAATACAAATCTCTGGTAATATTTTAGTGTGTTTAGTCTAAATTCATGTTCAAAACTCCAATTCTTTATTGATTTTGCTAAAATAGAGCCTGATCTAAATTAATTGGATCCATATTTGTAAAGTACAAGAAAGATTTCCATTAAATTTGACTTCACTAGGATAATATTGAAAAGGTTTTAAATATTTAAATTTTGTTCATTTGTATGTAAATTCATCATCTAACAAGTATTTCAGTTTATCAACACATATAAGGTGTCAAGACCTTAGTGGCGGCTCCGTCTTCTACAAGAAAATTTGGCACATACTAGTGAAAAATATTCAAATCCTTGTTGATTAACTTGTCAATTTTACAAAGTAAAGGAAGGAGATCTTTCTTCAAATCAGACCCTACCAGAAAGTTATTTCTAGAGTTAGGAAAGACAAATCTAGGGAGAAAGAAAATCTGGAAAGTGTTGGGTGATCAAAGGTTAGAAGAAAAAATTGTACCTATTGTTGAATCTGATCAACCTTTAGTGGAAGATTATTCTAGCACTTCAAATAGTTATGATCAAGTCCTCATGTACTAATCTACACACTCTAGTTCAGGAGGGTCCTTCATTTACAAGTAATCAGGTATTCTCATTTCCCTCCTTTGTTGATTAGAAATAATAGATTATTTTGTGAAACTGAGTCATTAAAGGATCAATACTTTGAATATCACACTCCATTACCTCATATACCCCATTTCCCACCATTTTAACCCTTCTTTTTAAAACACCTCCACTAAATAATATGGCATGACCCCACCTAAAGAGCTCCTTTTGTGGTAAATACTTACAGACCTATAAATTTTCATGGGATGGTTGGTTACCCAAATGAGATTCCAAATGAAGTTAGGAATAAATTATCCAGATTTTAAGGAAACAATGCAATAAGTGGAGAGAAACATCTTAAGTTCTTCCAAAATGTCATGGAAGATTATGAAATAGAGCATGAAGATGTGTATGTAAAATTGTTTATACACACTTTAGATGAAGATGTTAGGGAATGGTACAAGTCATTTCCAGATAATTCAATTGATTCTTGGGTAGAAATGAAGAATTTTTAAGTTACAATATGGTGATAAGATTGATCCTAGGTTCCTTCTGACTGAGTTTGAGAATATAAAGAAAAATCCTAATGAACTTATTCAGGATTTTAATACCAGGTTTAATAATACTTTGACAAGATTTCCTGTAAATATGAGACCTAGTGATGATTCTTTTCTAATCAAATACTCATATGATAAGAAGGAAGCTTATTATCTCGAGGGATAAAAATCCTAGAAATATGAGGTAGGATTTTTCCATGGTTGTCCAAATTGAAAAAATATCAAGGAAGTTGGGAAACCTCCAAAGAGAGAGGGTGTCAAGTTAATTAACCCAAAGAAACCTCAGATAAGAAAGGCAGTAGATCTAGAGGAAGTAGTCAAAACTCTAGCAGGGGCAGTCAAGGAAATTTCATACAAACTTGCTAGGGATGAGAAAGGATTAGGGGAAAATCCTCAAGCTCAACATAAACCTCAAGGACTTAATATATTTGGAAATCATCCCCTGGGGTGATCATAGAGTAGATGATAGAGGAAAAGGACCTATGGGGTCGGGAAAAAGAAACCAAACCCTAGGGAAAATAAGATAGTGCCTAATCCACTGATTATTAGGTATCTTTGGTGGAAGAAGATCATATCATTGAATGGTGTGATAAAAATTTTTTTCCACACTCTCCTTGTGACCCCACTATGGATGATGATGATGCCACTGATGAAGCTTCTTTTGGTGATGTTTTTATGCTTGGAATGTTCTGATATCTCACCACAAAGGAGCTACTTCTACTAAACTATTGAGAATTTTTAGAACTATATAAATTGGGTATCTTATTCTTATCCTAAAACCATTGTTGATGTTGATATGGTTAGTCATTTGAATTTCCTAATCATGACTTTGAGTATTTAAGAGCACTGATGATTAAAAGTATGATGGTGGTGTTCCTTCTGAGGAAGATAGGCATATACTTGATGAATGTTGTTATGGCTCAAGAAAAGGACTACAACCTTCATAGCAGAAGTGGTCAAAGGATCTACCCCACCTTCTAATCCCAAGAAACCTATATTGACCAATATCCCCAAGAAATATTCCCAAGAAAGATGCTCAAACAAGGGCCTTGTCATTACTTCCAAACCAAGTACTTTTGTTATTGCTCAAGCAGTAAAATATTATATCCCTTCATAAAATGCAATCACATTTCCTCCCAATACAACCTTTCCTAAGCATGCCACATGTGATATGGCTCAAATCTTGAGTCAGATCAAGATCATTGTACCAATTATTGAGTTTCTCAGAATCCTTGAGCACAGAAAGAGGGAATTTGAGTACTTGGGGTTCAAAGAAGAGGTATTTGTCATTAATAAGAAGTGAATAATGTGGATACCCTCCCATCATAGCTGAGATAGAAGGACCTAAGGAGTAAGAAATCATGGGGGAGTCCTGAGATATATTTAGGTACTTCTTTAGTTGAGTCACAACTAGATGTGGAGCCATTTTTTACCACCTTAATTGTGAATGAGAGGCTTGTTCATAATTACATGTTTGAATCAGGGGCCTCATGCAATATAATGCCCTTGGAAGTTATGAATGAGTTGGACATAAAGATAACAACTACATTTGGAACCTGTTTTTCCATGGATTCAAGGGAAGTACCATGTTATTGGGTATGTGAAAGGATTAGTTGTTCAGCTTTCTGCTTATCCTGAAGTATCTCACCATGAATGTGGTCATTGTTGATTTCCATGCTAAATGGGGTATGTTATTATCCAGAAAATGGGTGCAAAGTGTGGGAGGTAGTGTCCAAATGGACATGTCTTATGCCACTATACATGTGGAAGGAAATTGGTGAAATTACATGGAGAGAAGAAGATGCTCCATATTATTGAGGATCCCATGAATGCCTCTTATGAGGTATTATTTGTTGATACATATTTGAAAAATTCATAGGTTATGCTGATTTTGAGGATCAATGCATAAATACTAGTACTCATTTACAAGATGTTGGTATTCCTTGGACCATGATATTTGATGGAGCATGCTCTGTTGTAGGGAGTGGAGTTGGAATAGTCCTCATATCTCTAAAATAAGAATCTTTCAATTTTTCATTCAAATTAAGTTTTGAATGCACTAATAATATTGTAGAATATGAGGCATTTCTCCTTGGTTTAAGAGTTTCATGGAAACATGGAATTAAGGACATCATTGTTAAAGGAGACTCTAGTTAGTTGTGAAACAAGTCAGAAAGTTATATGCAACTAAAAATCAGAGAATGAAACAATATAAACATGTTGTATGGGACCTCATTGAAATATTTGACTCATTTAATTTTTGTATCATGAGAGGGCCTAATAATGTGGAGATGATAGACTTGTTTTCCCTTACATCACATTTTTCAAATTGTACAATGTCTCCATATTGTAATTATGATGTAGAAGTGTTGGCTAGACCATCTATACCTAACAACATTAAGATTAAAAGTATTTGAGGATGATGCTCAAATACAAAGATTTATGAAAAGAAAAGATGAATTTGCTAATCAACATATTGATTTTGAGCTAATGATAGTACTCTATGATGGGAAAGAGACCCTCTTTGGGAAAGAGGTAATTCAATTTAAAAAACACTATCCCTAGAGGATGGGTTTCCCATTAATCAAATTTTGATAATGATAAATAGATAATCAATAGACCCATTTCTCCATCTAGGGAGGTAGAAGAAGAATGTAACTTGGGGACTCAAGAAAACCCCAGAAGGTATGGCTGGGGTGTAATCTAAACAAATAAGAAAAGCAGGCTTTATACCAAGCTGCTAAGAAAATATCAAGATTGCTTAGCTTGGTCATATTCTGAATCTGAAGCTTATAGAGAGGATTTATTTCAACATGAAATACCTCTAAAACCTCATTCTAAACCTTTTAGGAAGAAAGCAAAGGCCTATCAACCCCTTCTCTCACTCAAAATGCAATAAGAACTAACAAAATTGAGGGATGGAGGGATCATACAGCCTACCAGGTATTCTTCATGGGTGGAAAACCTTGTACCAGTTAGAAAGAAGAATGGGGATATAAGGCTTTGTGTGGATTTTAGGAATCTCAACAAAGCATCAATCAAGGATAATTACCCATTACCAAATATGGACAATATGTTGTAATTGGTCACAGGGTCTGAATTATTATTCAACACTAGATGGTTTCTCAGGGTACAATCAAGTGGTTGTGAAGAAATCTGAACAATTTAAAACTACCTTTACTACCCCCTAGGGAACATATGTTTATGTCAAGATGCCCTTTGACTTATGAATACAGAGAAAATTTTCAAAGAGACATGGATGTGGATTTTTTAGGACTTATAAATGACTTTCATAGTTGTATATCAAGATGATATAATAGTTTTTCAAAAATAAAAGTGACCATTTGGGACACCTAGAAAGAATGTTTCTCAGATGCAGGAATATGGGATTTCATTAAATCCCAAGAAATGTCATTTTGGAGTCCAAAAGAAAAATTATTAGGGCACATTATATCAAAGGAAGGGGTCATGATAGATCCTAAGAGAGTGGAAGGCAATAATTGGTAAGGTTCTTATACCCAAATCCAAAAAGGGTATTCAATATTTCTTTGAACAAATAAAATTTTATTAGGAGGTTCATCTCAAACTTTTTTGAGATTACTATTCCTATAACAAATATGTTGAAGAAAGACCAAGTTATCAAATGGGAAGAAGGAGCTATTCAATATTCAATGGAATAAAGGAAGCACTAAAAATGCCTTCCTAGCAAGTCCTGATTATAAGAAAGCATTTCAAATGTTTTCCTTTGCTTTAGAGAATACAATTACATTAGTATTATTACAAAAATGAAGAAGGAAATGAGAGGCCTATTGCTTTCTTTAGTAAATCCTGTAAGGTGCTAAGTTAAAGTATACTATCATGGAAAAGTATGCCTTTTCCTTGGTAAGAGCTACCAAAATCTTTAGATCTTACATCTTAAGTTCCAAGATTGTAGCTTATGTCCCCATACAATGGTTAAAGACATATTATCAGAAATGGAAGTATCTAGTAAGAGATGTCATTGGGTGAATAAGTTGCAAGAGTATGATATGGAGATACAAACCACTAAGTTATTAGAGGTTTGGGATTGACCAACGCTAATGGTGAAAGTAATTTTACAAGTGATGGAGATAAATGTAATTGAGGAAGGTAGTTTGGATCCCCATGAAAAATAAGCAATTCAATTTGGTATAAGGACATAGTTTATTATTTGAATAATTTGGATTGTCCTGGGAACTTAGATAAGAACCAGATAAAGACACTCAAACTATCCTCCCAAAAGTATGTCATGACTAACCATGGGTTAGCATGGAAGAATCCAAAGGAGTGCTACTTAGATGTATCACTAAGGAAAGAAGCCCCAAAATAATCACAGAATTCCATGGGGGAGTATGTGGAGGCCATTTTGTGGAAGAGTTACTGCTCACAAAATTTTGAGGGCAAGGGTATTGGTGGCCTTCATTATTTAAAGATGTTGTAATGTTGGTTAGAAAGTGTGAAAGTTACCAATGTTTCTATAGAAGGTTGAAAATCCTCATGTGCCTTTCCCTACAACTTGTATCAATTAAATCCCCTTTCAAGAAATGGGGAATGGATTTTATTGGAGAGATATTATATTCCTCAAGTTTTGGATAAATGGATATTGGTTTCTATAAACTACTTTACTAAATGGGTTGAGGCTATTCCCACTAAGAAATAAACCCACCAGTAGTCATGGACTTTATCTTGAATAATATAATTTGTAGATTTGGGGTACCTATCCAAAATAGTTTTGATAATGCTATGAGTTTTAGGTAAACCATTAACAACTATGTGCAAAGAATATATGGTATAAATTTGGCCTATGCATCAAATTATAACCCTCGAGAGAAATGGCCAAGCTAAATCAAGTAACAAAAATCTACTCAAGATACTCAGGAGGACATTAGAAACTAATAAGAAAAATGGGGTGAACAACTTAAGTTTTCCTTATGGGAAGATAGAGTTACTACTAAGAGAGATACTGGAAAAATCCTTTTGAGTTATTTATGGAGTCCAAGATCTTTTACCTCTACATATGTAATTTTCCTCCTATTAGTTCATGCAACAACTTAAGGAATGAAGGGGAAGTGAGCCCTTATAAATAAATAATAAATCAGATCTTGGAGTTGGATGAAGAAAGAAGAGAATCCCACTAAAAACACCTAAAATTTAGAGAAAGAATCAAGAAGATATTTGAAAAGAAGGTGAATCCAAGGGAATTCAATGTTGGAGATCTAGTTTTACTTTGGGATAGTACATGAAGACAAGGGTAAGCATGGAAAATTTTATGCCCTATGGATGGGACCATACTCCATTGATATTAGAATTGGTGAACATACTTTCTTCTTAAAGGATCTAGAGGGGAACTTATTAGAATTTCCTATAAATGGTAGGCATCTCAAACACTTTTAGGACTAAGCCCATATGGTCAGGTATGATTTTGTAAAGTGTAAAATTTTTTGTTTGTTGTTTTTGTTTCCATTTTGTTTTATGGTCTATAATGACCAGTTGTCATAGTATTTTGGTATTATGTTGCATGTGTATCTCTCTCGATGGGGGCCCTGTGTGTTTTATTTATGACTCTATTTCCCAATGGATTTAGGCACTTGGTCTATTTATTGAGTTGTTTGTGTTGATTCTTATCAACCTAAAGGGGTTCCCATCCTCGAGTTAGAGCCAATGTTGGTGTCATTTTGAGCTCACACCTTGTTCTCAAATATGCCTCCAAAAAATTTCATATCTCACTTACCGTGAGATATGAGATACATATACCCATGAAATAAATCAATGTTGAACTAAGAAAGGTATTGTACAGTATTTGCATAAATCAAACATAGAGTTTCCTTCCCAATCCAAGTAGTGTCTCCATGAACATTCACAAAGTGTTATGCCCCTCTACATTGAATGGTGCAACTCTCATTATTGTATGTATTTAATCTAACCCTAAACTAAATGTTTTGGGTTGGCCAAATTAGCTAGAGGTCACACAAGGACACTCCACTGAACCTATGTCAAATTTTTTGTAAGGGGTACAAGGGAGGAAATCACAATGATGAGGGGTAAAGGAGAGAAATTAGGAAAGGAAGGTTACTTCTGTAGTAGGCCAATTAGAGATTTCACACATAGTGACCAGTAGTAATTAAACATTAAATATAAATGAAAGAAACAATGAAACTAGTAGGACCAATGAATTAAAGCACAATTTTTTTAGATTTATCTATCGAGGATGCAAAGTTCCTCTCCAACACTATACTTGCAAAGTGCATAAAAGAGAGAAGAAGAATAAACAAACAAAAAGGATAATGGAATAAATGTAGCTTTTATTTCATGTGCATTGGTGATACAAAGCTCAACAACAGATCATAATCCACTATTTCTACATAGAACTAAATTTTTAGGATCCTTTCAAATGGAGAAGCCATCCAAATTTATAACAATGTGAATTGACCTCTCATATTCCCTCACATGACTCTTCACATTCATATTCCACTTGTGAATTTTCATTTTCCATTAGAAAATATAAATTAAGTATTTGTCTTATAACTTCTAGAAAATAATTTTATAATTCAAAAATATGTCACTGATGTGAATAAGAAATAATACAATGATTAGACTCAACGAAGATTAAGAAGAAGACGATGAGGAAGAGAGAAAATAGAGAAGGGAGAAATTGAAATTTCTTGATGAAGAACTTGTTGGTTCATGCTTCCTTCTCTTGTTCCTTGAATCCTTTGTTGAACTGAGTTATTACAGTCATCAATTTGTATGCCTCTAAAATGTGCACATAACCCAACACCTTGATCCATTTTCTAGGAACATCAATGATCTTCTTGCATTGTTTGAGCCATTTTTCATGATCCATTGCAATTACAGCAATAAAACTTATGATACTAGCTAGGGTCTCTATATGCACCCAAAATTACATGTGCTAAATTATTGGAAAACAGTCACCAAAAATCCTCAATGATGATTCAAGTCCTTTTAAGAAGGTGTTCGAGCTCCAAAACCCATTCACAATTATATTTTTAGCCTAGACATATTTACTTAACCTTTCCACTCTTTTTATCTCCCCACTTCTTTCTCGTGCATGTTTTGGCATTTGGTGCTAAGACTGCCGCCCTTCCCGGCAGCAAATTCCAAACCGCCGCCAAGCAGTGCAAGCGGTCCTTCTACTTGCATTACAACCATACTACCTTCAAGCTACCATTGCTCAATCATCTTCTTTTATTGTTGTTATTGCATTCCCAATACCTTGACTCATATGAGCACACAAAGAAAGAAAGGAACAAACCGAGGGATAGATACGAGATATAAATCTGGATTTGCCAAAGCTCTTGTTTATCCAGATTGGAATTGTGTGTTTGTCTTCTTTATTTATCAAATTATAAAACTCAAATCATTGGTTTCATTATATATCAAATAGAGTAGTAAAATTATCCATTTCAATCAATTAGGAAATTTCAAGTAGATCAAATCATTAGAAAGCTTGTTCTTTGACATTATCGGGTAAGTTATGGGGAACAATAGCTCCTCTAGGGTTTTGATTTGTTTTTCACCTCTGAGGTAGGATCGAAAGAGTTTTAATTAAAGTTAGGTTAGTTGTTTTAGATTTAGATTCACATATCTGCATAGGTAAATAGCCACATCTGGCTAGCTATTTGTATTTAGTTTATTTATTAGGTTAGACACATTACTGCTTAAAAATAGAAAAGAATAAAAAAGATTACTTTTACTAGATTAGTTTTCTTTCATTGCTTTGTTCCATATATTGTGAAAAACACCACAAAAATAGATTAGATTTCCTTTGGTAGTTAGTTTTCTTATCACCATCATTTCAAATTCATTTTGCATTACCATCAACGGTCCACAGCAAGAAAAGACTTACAGTTGTGATCCCTTGGTCCAACAAACCAACAAGCCGAAATTGATAACTGATATTGATACAAGTTTACGTTAATGCTTTATGCACCCCGTAACTTTTGCTAAGAAAATAGAACTGAACACTCTAAATATCGCTACTAGTCAAGCCTATTATTATTGGACTGCTCCTGGCAATAGGGTTTGAATATGTGCATGACCATACAAGGGCCACAGCCTCCACGAGTTTTTAGTTGTGATCCTCAGGTCCCACAACCCAACGGGCCTGCTAATCAATTAGATATTGACACTAGTTTGTGTATGCTAGTATTTAGACCCTTTTCACTTCCACCAGACATTATTGCATAGTTTTCTATATTTAACATAGCATTCGACTAGGCTAAGACTTTCTGGACCAGACTGGAAAATCACCCATAGACCATGCGGCTCTATTACACCTCTTGTCCTCACTCTCATGACCTTGTCTGGAAATCCATACAAGGCACCCACAGGTGACTTTCCATATGTTTAGTAACCAACAAATAGAATCTCGACAGAACTTGACATTGATTGGAGTCTCCGAGTGGCTATTATATCAGATCGATCTATCATGCCACTTCAAGTTAGGAGAGTGTTCTTTGCCTTAGATTCACATATCCTGATATTGCACATTGGAGACATAAGATTTCCCAATTATCTTGTTCATCACCATCACTTCCACATCCAATCCCATTTTACATCGGCTTTCTCGGCATGACCTCGGAGGTCGGGTGCGAAGAAGGTCACGTGTTGATTTTCTATCGCATTACTCTAAATCATCTTCATTGAAGGAAAGAGAGTCACATGCCTCCTTCTTGACAAGCTCCTGGAATGCAATGATGATATCTTCTCGTGATGATTCCATAGTGAGTAGAGGGAAATTTTTAAAAGGAAAATCTTCCACCTCAAACACTAGAAACCACAACATGGGTGGTTTAAAATGTCACTCAGTACCAGTACCAACTAAGGTTAGAAATAGTGAGCTTCACATAGAAAACCAAGAGGGAGAAATGTCAAAAAATAGTTGCATGTATATGCCAAATTCCCCCACTAAAGAGAAACTTCTTTCACAAGAGTTACAATCTATGAAAGAAACACTCACAAGCCTTCAAGAAAGCAATGTAGGACATAGCAAGAAATATCAATATGAAGAGTTATGCCCTTATCCATTTGATAAGGCTATGTTGCATACACCTTTTCCTAAGAAATTTGATTGCCCAAAATTTGATAAATACAAAGGGAAAGGTGACCCACGGGATCATGTAAAATATTTTTACATGGCATGCCAAGAAGTGGCATACAATGACAATTACCTCATATGACTATTTCCAAGAAGTCTAGGAGGACAAGCATTAGAGTGGTTCCTTCACTTACCTCGTGGGTCTATCTTCACATGGCCGGAACTAGCGGAAAAATTTGTTCATGACATTTCTCATTTAATGTGGAAAGTGACATTAACCATGTTAGACCTATGTAATGCCAAAAAATGACCAAATGAAACCTTTGCAAGTTTCTTACAAATATGGTGGGGGCTAGCTAGTCACTTCCCTTGCTCAATCCCTAAAAACAACTCATTAGAATCTTGTACCAAACCTAAATCCAAACATTTCCTTTCACCTAAAAATGCATTGTGTTGGAAACTTTGAAGAGGTAATTGAGAAAGGAAGCCAAATAGAAAAGGCTCTAATCGCAAAAGGGAAAATCAAACCCTTTTCAAAAGATAATCAATCTTCAAAACCTATGGACAAGCCCAAAATATTTAATAAAAACAAGAATGTCATAGGAGATGGAATCATAGGATTCTAAACACATACAAGTAATCCAAGTTGGTCCACCTTTTAAACTGACCAAAGGGCCAATCCAACCACTAGTTAAACATAGAGTGTTCACTCCTTATGTATGGACTCCTTTGTCCACGATCTTAAAACAACTAGATGTAGTGAACATGGTGAAATATCCTACAACGATACCCTTTGATGACAATGCACCTAAACCTTCGTGGTATAAAGAACATGAGTATTGTGATTTCCATCATGTAAAAGGACATAAGATAGAAAAATTTTTAAGACTACACCACTTCATCTCCAAGACCTTATCATAGTGGGAGATAGAAGTTGATTCACCAGAATCAAATCAAATGCCAAATCAAAAGATGGGAATATTCAAGGAGCCTTTCCCAAAACATGGTAAATCAAGCAAGAAAAATTTGGATCAAGGAGAGTCTTCCCAAGCTATAAAGTTACAAATTATGTTTATACCAAAACCAATAACAATCAATATGACTCACTTATTGGATGTGTTTTCTCTTCTGACATGAGTGTGTCAATACCATTAGGATCAAAGGAAGAGATTGCGCTGTGGTAATAAGGCATGCTCATCTCATGATCCCATAACCTCCTTTTTCTACCCCTCAGATAGTCAATATAATATCCTAGACCAACTTGAGAAGATGTCTACTAAGATTTCAATCTTAGATCTTCTTAAAATATCAAACATACATAAGGACATCCTTTATAAAACTCTCTAGGGGTCAGGAGTGTCAACTGAAGTAGATCCTTCTCACCTACACACATGGTGGAAAATATTGCACCAAGTGAACACATTGCATTTAACCACAATGAAATCCCTAATGAAGATCATATACATAACCTTCCTCTTTACATAGAAGTATTTGTTACTCACTCAAAAGATAAAGAGGGTGTTTGTGGACAATGGGTCAAGGTTAAACATATGCACATTGAAACTAATTAAATAGTTGGGACACAAAGAAGAATATCTAGAGTCCCACATTATCACCATAACTTATTACAATGTAGGAGTGGGAATCAACTAGTACAATAACACTGCCAATGGAAGTAGGGCCCACTTGTCACAACATAAAGTTTCATGTCTTAGACTTGGAGCTTCCATACAATATGCTTCTTGGTCACCCATGGATTCATGCCATACAGGCCATACCATCAACATTTCACCAATGTATCAAATTGAAACACGAGGGACACACTATTACTATTCAAGGAGATCCATAACCCTTTTCCCACTACATAGCTCTCAATATCTTTGTGCATAGGAATGCATATGAATGTCCCTCCACCGATATTGTTTTCCCCCTTCATTCTGAAGCTCTTGAGTCATGGGTAGATTTAGACTCTCTTAAGTTCTTTGCTCATTAGTGTTTTACATCTGCCTCTCCTTTGATTCATGGGAGATGAAGATTCTTGAGTATGGTTGTGGAGAATATAATATTCAACAGGCTCTCCTAGTCTCAGATCTATCCTTGTCACCTAAAACAAGAGGAAACCCAACTACCACTTCAAATGGCCTCGAGATGAACAAACAATTAGGACATTCTTACTTGGTGGTCTACTTAGAAAGAGAAATTTTGGACCCTCCTACAATTTGGGTCCCCAGAGGACACTAAGCCTATCTACTATAAAACTCCAAAATACACAAAATCTAGTAGAATGATGTATTCCATGGGTTACAAAGGACTTGGATGTGGAAATTTTGAACAAGGGATAAGGGAACTAGTCCCACTTCCACATTTCAAAACAGAAAGAGATATGGTATTAGTATTGAGCCCTATGGGGCACACCCTATGGACCAAGATGTTACCTACTCTAGAATGTGAGGATAGCTCTATTTATTTGATAGCGACACAGATTCCCACCATAGCCAATATGAGGATATTTCCTCTATAAACCTTTTCATGGATACCACTATCTTTACCATAACCCCACCAATCCAAAAATTGACCTTGTATACCCTACCCTTGTCGATTGGGACCAACAACGTCATGTGCCACTGGACCTCTTTGAGAACGATGAGGCTATTACAATTTATGGGCATACATGACATTATTCCTATTGGAGACCACAAGAAGGGTTTCTCCATTGACTTGGATACCTGTGTGTACTACTTTGGGAGGAGGTTGAGCTTCATGGTCAAAAAAATCTAAGAAAAAGTGAGGGAAAAAGTTCCTCTACAAAGCCTCAAAAAAACATAAGTCCAAGTCACAATGAAAACCTCTTTGAGGTGTTAATGACCAACAAATAAAAAAATCAATGGACAAAATAAGTGACCACGCTGAGGGTGAAAATATCATTGAGACACCCTTAGAAGAAGATCTCAACCTCCCTCCCGATCCTACGTGTATGGAGGATATGTCAAAGATGCTTGTGGAAGAAACTATTGACGTTAATATTGGAACGAAGAGCAACCAAAGATAGTCAAGATGGGAGCTTTGCTTTCAACATAAAGAACAAAAAAACTTTCACTATGCTTCTCAAGAAATTTTGGACATATTCACATGGTCTTATGTAGATATGTCGAGCTTAGATCCATATTTGGTGGTGCATAACTTAGTTGTGCATGCATACATGCAAAGCCCATTAAATAGAAGCTACAAAAAATGCATCCACGAGTGGCCCTTCTAGTCAAAGAAGAGTTAGAAAAATGTTATAGCAACAGGGTTTATCAGACCCATTGACTACTCAGAGTGGATATCTAACATAGTTCTAGTTCAAAAGAAACCTATTGGAATCAGAATTTGCATTGACTTTCGAGACATCAACAAGGCATGTCCTAAAGATGATTTTCCTCTACCCAACATCAACATGATTGTCGATTCAACTGCAGGATATGAAATGTATCTCTTATGGATGGATTTTCTAGGTATAACCAAATCAAAATAGCAAAGGAAGATCAACATAAGACTACCTTTACAACCCCTTAGGGGACATTCTGTTATCAGGTAATGCCCTTCGGCCTTAAAAATGTCGGCAAATTTATCAAAGGAAATGACCATGTAATATTCCATGACATGCTTAACGACATCATGGAGGACTATGTGGATGATATCCTAGGAAAATCAAAGACAAGAGAAGACCATCCTGAGGTCTTGAGGCACATTTTTGAATGTCTCCGAGAATATAAGGTTAGGTTAAATCCAAGGAAGTGTGTTTTGAAGTGTTATCAAGGAAGCTATTGGGATTCATTGTATCAAGAAGAGGGATCGAGGTAGACCCTACTAAAGTAAATTTCTTATTACAAAATGCCTCCTCCCAAGAACATCAAGCAATTGCACAGCTTGCAAGGAAAATACAAGCCATTCACCACTTTATCTCACATCTTGCTGAAAAATGTCACTCCTTCACCCATTTGCTTAAAAAGACATTGAATTCATTTGGGGACCAAAGAAACAACAAGCCTTTTCCTTTCTCAAGCAATATTTGGAAAATTTGTCCAGTCCTCATGCCACCAACCCCAGGTGAGCCAATTTTTTTATATATATATCTCTGCAACCCAATTTTCTATTGGCGCCTTGCTTTCTCAATATGACCTAAGCCAAAAATAAAAAGTAGTGTACTATCTCATTCATACCCTAATTGCATATGAGCTCAACTATCCCCAAATCAAAAAAATCTTGTTTGGCCATTGTTTTTACCTTCCAAAAACTTCACCATTATCTATTGAATACTAAAACCAAGCTTATATCCAAAGTTGACCCACTCAAATACTTGTTATCAAAACCCCCCTTACTGGTAGGATGGCTAATTGGATCATCCTACTCAATGAATTTGACATTGAGTATGTACACCAAAAGTTAGTAAAAGGACAAGTGCTCATGTAGACTAGTTAGTAGAGGCACCCTTACCTAGAATAAATCCGGTGTGTTTGGACCTGCCAAATGATGCATCATTAATGTACATTGAGGAATCTGTCATATGGAAAGTACATTTTGATGGATCATTTACTTTCCATGGTTCAGGGGTAGGTGTAGTGCTAATCACTCCTATGGAGACCCCATACCCCAAGCTTTCCATCTTGGGTTTCCATGCACAAATAACATTACAGAATATGAAGCACTCATCATTGGGATGAAGTTGGCTATAAAATGGAATATCCACCATCTTAAAGTCATTGGTGACTCACAACTAATTATCAAGCAAGTCAACATGAATACAAAGTCAAGGATGACAAACTCATCCCATATAAAAAGTTGGTAGAAACTCTAAAAGAATATTTTGTGCATCACCTTTGAACAAATTCCAAGGGCACAAAACAAGTTTATAAATGTAATGGAAATAGTGGGTTCTATGCTACGGATTCCACCATAGAAAAAATGATATGCCATTTTTTGTTGAAAATCTACGTCAACCTACATATGACATGCCGAAATCATGCCTGGCATGTGAAGTTTTTGGTCCCTTCTCCCCATGGTATGAACCCATCTTTAACTATCTCCAAAGTGGTACCTTTCCTCCCAACATCACCCATTCTGAAAAACAAAGCCTTATCCATAAAATAGCTCATTACACCCTCCTAGAGGTACACCCTCTACCATCATGGCTATGATGGGAATCTGTTGTGTTGTTTAGATGTAGCAGAGTCAGTATGAGAAATCAAGGAGGTACACAAAGGAGTGTGTGGAGCCCATACAAATGGGATGGTTTTAGCAAAGAAGTTATTAAGGGTAGGTTATTACTAGCCTACCATGGAGATAAATTATTGCAATTATGTAAATAAGTGTGTGTTATGCCAAAAGTATGGGAACTTCATCCATGCACTGTCATCACAACCTTTACAACCAATCACAACACCATGACCATTCTCTAAATGGGGATTGGACCTAATAGGGAAGCTTACCCCTACTTCTCATAATGGTCATACACACATTATAACAGCCATAAAATACTTCACCAAGTGGGTGGAGGTTGTTCCACTAACATATGTTATAGGTGCTCAAATATCAAAGTTCATCATGAACCACCTCATCTGTCCATTATGGCATTCCTGCCACCATTGTTACCGACAATGGAAAATATTTCAAGAACAAGATGGTGAAAGCTCTATGTTAGCACTTTCAAATATGATTAAAGTGGTCCATGCCATATTACCCTCAAGGTAATGGGAAAGAAGGCCACTAATAAAACACTTGTTTGAATCATGGAGAAGATGGTGAGTAAAATAGGTCACAATTGGCATTTACAAATTCACCTTCCCTCTAAGGCTTATAGGACCTCCATTCACACCCCTACTGGTGTGCAACACCTTATTCCCTAGTGTTTGAAACTGAATCCATCATCCCCTAGAAATAGAGCTTCCCTCCCTGAGAATATCTCTTAGGGACTATCTAGATAAAGATGAGGATTACAAAGTGGCTAGACTAGTAGAAACTAGAGCTACTTAGATGAAAGGCGCATCTGCACACTCAACCATCTTAAAGTGTATCATAACATAGTGTCATGGAGCTACAAACAAAAATCATACCTCGTCAGTTTGAGGTCGGAGATTTGGTGTTGAAGGAAAACCAATTCAACACAGTGAAGGAAAGAAAAGAAAGGCAAGTTCGAACCTCATTGGTTAGGACCCTATGTCATTGTGGCCAAATTTGGGTCAGGAGCATACAAGCTTTCCTATCCTGATGGAGATGAGTTACATGAGACCCATGAATACCATGCACCTCAAGCGGTTTTATGCTTGAACATGGCACAAAAATTAGAAAAACAAAAAAAAAGTAAAAAACTATTAAAAAAATGAAAAAAAAAAAAAGAGAAAAAAAAAAAAAACGGGTCATCCAAATGTGAAAACCATGCAATTGTGGCACTTTGGATAGGTCCCTTGGTGAAAACTGATTTCTAGCGCCTTGGGAGGATTCATTGTTCACAAGCATCTTACATCTAGGGGGTACCTTTACTTAGTTTAGAGCTAGTTCTACACCTGCATCTGAGATTCTTTGTGAGCCTATCCTGTCAAAGCCTTGATCCGAAAAGTTTCCTCTTGTTTATCTTGAAGGATTGCCTTTGTATATTCCCATTTAACATTATCTTCACATCTTCTTCTTTTTATAAATGTGGCATCATATGCCTTTGTATATTCCCATCTAATGTTGGGGGCATCCACGTTTCTTGGTTTCCTATACATAGCTTTGGAAAACATTAGAAAATCACAAAAACATTCAAATATGTTGAAAATCACAAAAACATTCGAATAGGATTGAAAACCCCAAAACATTAGAAAACTAGAAAATACAAAAACAATAGAAAATTGTTTCACAAAACTCCCAAAAACAACACAAAACACATTGAAAACAGTCTTACAAAAACATAGTAGTAGTTTACTTGCTTTGTTTGTTTTTTCTTGTTTGTTTATTTGTGTACATTGTTTGTATAGTTTTCTTACTTGTACATTTGTATAGTGTGTTATTTAAACATACCTTTTAGATTGATATTTTTTTACTTAGATTAGATTCATTCTTATTTGTACATATTGAGTGTTTTTTGCATGCTTTGTTTATAATTGTGCATAGTTATGTTGTTAAGTTGTTTAGTTTGTATATTTGGTTGATTTGTTAACTTTTGTTTGTGCTTGTTTGTTTATTATTTGTACATTGTTTACTATCACATCATCATCTATCATCTATATCATCACATCTAACATCATATATACATCATATATCAATAAAATTCTAAGTCTACATCATACATGTATGCTAAGCTAATCATCACATATCGTATCATCAATGGGGAAAGAGGGGTTACAAATATAAAAATCTATCCCCCACACCAATATCATAAATATCATCAAGTGGACTAATCAAAAACATCTCATGTACAATACAAATGATATCATCTAAGGATATATCATAAATCAAAAACATGTGATACATATACAATAACATCATAATATAAAGTCCAATCATCATAATCATCATACATATCAAAATCAAATGTCCATATACATGTGTGTCTTAAAGTATACATCATTTGGATATAAAAAGAATGCCATCATGGGCATGATTCAAAATAAACCTTCATCATGAGGCGTAATAAAAAAAGATACATCATGTACATTAATCAAAACTAAGCCTTCATATCTGAGGCACATACATATATCTGTGTGTACATCAAAATGAGTCATGTCTAACTCGATCCCTCATGAGGACTAGGTGGCCTGAGATTTGGTGGAGGACCCATAACCTATTAACCATGCTTGGCTTTGATTGTTGCCTTGTCTACTACCCTTGGGCTGCTCAATTGATCTACCCAATACCATGGCCTCTGTGATCTCACAAATCTACTCGACGGTTGGCTATATAACTAGGTGCTCTCAAGCCCTCTAGAACAACCTTGTAATAAAAATATTTGTAATAAGATGCTCTCCCTCGGTTGTTTCCAAATCCATATACATGCATGGTGTCACCGCGACTCCATCAATCGTGCATCGAATGAGCGTTATCTCGGTATAAAGTCTAGCAATCTCGGCCTATCCCACTATCCTCTCAGCTTTCGAGTTGATCTCACTCTATAATGACATCTATACTTGTGCCCTCTGACTGTAACTCATCTGGTCCATCTATGTAGTAACTACTTATACATGCCCCTGCCTAGCCTCGGTCTCTCTTTGTAGTTAATTGTTGTACTTGGGCATGTGACTAATGCATGATAGGCTCTGTGTGACTTGTAGTAGCATCTAGGTGGCCATCTACTAAATCTGCTTGGAACCACCTAGCTCCATATCCTCCATTTCCCTCATGTCCACCACCACCACTACCACCTCCCCTCTCGGAGGACTATGTGGTGGGCTACCAACCAGCCCCTATTGTGGTACTTCTCTAAGTAACTAACCCTATGGTGTTTCTCTTTGTAGAGACACCTACTTGTAATGGATTCTAGATCCCAACTTTATTATATACCCACTTGGGGCATTTGTATCTATGTGGAAACTAAGATCTATCATTTTCTATCGGGCATTTGCCTTTGTCCCTATCCTTTGTAATGTAAAGTGGAATACCCTATCCACCACTACCATCTTGACCCTAACCATCAAACCCATCGTCATCATCTAAATCGTCATCACTACCATTGAACTTCTCAGGAGGCAGCCTAACTCTTGCATCCCATGCGACACAATGGAATAGTCAGACGCTATGAGGTAAAACGGTCATATATCATGGCCCATACTCTGTTGTAACTCCAAGATCCCTAATTTTTCTCAAGGGAACCCAAGCTTGTGGGACCATCTGATCAAAGCTAAGGCGGCCCCTAGTTGTCTAGATCTCTAGCCCCATATCAAATATCTCTACATCTCGGTGTGCATACCACATCTCATGACCAGGTACATCTTGCACTACACCAAACTATCACTGGTATCGATCTATACTATGTAGTACTCTGTGATGTATCCACGACTACCAATCAAAAAAGTGCTCAACCATAGCTATACTCAACTCATCTACGTCCTCGACCCACTGATAATAGCGGTAGGGCCTCCACACTATCATATGCTGCTGAATATCATCAAAAACTCTATGATAA
Source organism: Taxus wallichiana var. yunnanensis (assembly GCA_018340775.1). Classification (NCBI taxonomy): domain Eukaryota; kingdom Viridiplantae; phylum Streptophyta; class Pinopsida; order Cupressales; family Taxaceae; genus Taxus; species Taxus wallichiana. The sequence continues at coordinate 348,336,033 of CM031240.1, read as the reverse complement.
TGATAGGTATCCCCCATGTGCCCATGGATATCATCTCCAATTGGGACCCATCCCATCACTGATGGCTCCTCTAGATCTTGAACTTGTAGAACCCAGTTGGATAGAAAATGACTATGTGATCCCATTCCCATATCTACAGCAGCGTGGCAGGACCCACGGTCTTCTAACCATGGTATGCAATCAGGTGTAAATACCAATATAGATGTGCTTGCATACACTAGCCCCAGCAATATATCTCACCTCTAAACAATCCTTGTATCACACCAATGAGGCCAATTGAAAAATAGGTACTTGTCTTGTCAGTAAGAATAAATCCACTGACAAGAGCCATCAAATACATGGGCATGCGATGTAGTCCGGGATCTACAATACATCGGTGCAAATGCACCGTTATACCTCGGTGAGGTATATCATTGTGACAAAAACCTCAATTAGGAATTCTATAATCTCAACCGCATCACCAATATACTTAATCACTTGCCCCTAGATAAGCATGCACAAAACATGTCGAAAAATCCTCTAACGTGATGGTCATCTCTCCAGTAGGGAGATGGAAGCACTAAATCTCACTATGCCACCTCTCAACTAAGGTTGTGAGTAGGCCATGGTCTAGGGTAATCTATGGCATCCACGCCATGTGGGCTAACCATGTGACCTCTAAAATAATATCCATTATCTGCCTATGTCATGGACATAAGCTAGCCTCTAAGGTCACTAGACGACCATTCGCTCTCTAGTTTGTAGTGTTGATCGTTGCCTCTACAAAATAACACAAACTTGTTACAATTTTTTTTTCTTTTATCTTCTTCTATTTTTATAAATACTAACTCAAATTTCATCTATCTTATTCATCAAACTAACCTTCTTCGTCTAGAGAATCTACTATTTTCTTCTAAGTCTTGAATTTTTCCTTCTTCGGCCTCTGCGTGCCCTTTTGGGAAAGTGTGTGCCCTTTGTGACATGTGCACGCCATTTATGGATCCTACATCCTCATGTTTTCATGTGCACTGTAACCTACCTACCCCCACCGGACTTGCTCATGCGCGTACTTGAGGATGCTTGCTTGGACATTTTGGCCTATGCACTTGCACACGCACATTCTCCCACCCTAGACACATGCACACCCATTTTTGTACTGTGCATGCACGCACACATTTTTCAATGTATATGCATGTGCACACATACACTTTGGATGCATGCACACACCCGTGGATTCCTACACACCCCTAGGGCACGCACACATTTTTGACCTCCTAATTAACCTAATAAATGCAATTAAATGCTATATTTTAAAAAGATGGATGGGGTACTGATAAAGGGTCCATCGTCCTCCTCCCGTGCATACTCTTGAATGGTGTCAGCATGCCTCATATGGTTCTGCACTCTCGTAGTCTCGCTCTAAGCTCACGGTATCTCACGGTAAAAATTGGTAAGGGTATGGTAAAAAATGAACTATTTGCAATGATTTACCCCCCCGGAGGGGTATATTTAGTTGTTTTAACCCATCGTGCTGACCCCAGGGGCATGTTTTGACCACCATGGTCATTCTAAATTTTTCTTCTACCCATCGTGATAATTATTTTTATTAAATAATTATTTTTAACTTGTTTTCACTACGTAGGGGCATTGTTTTACCACCTAGCACCCCTTTCTTCTCCCCAAGGCATATTTTTGCTTCTAGGTAATCTTCTCCAACATCATTCTTCTCAAAAATTGAAAATCACTAAAAATTACAAACAAATTCAAAAATCAATTAAAAATACTAAAAATTGTAAAATTTTGTAAATTTGCAAAAATTGGTAAAAAGCTCATATGCGGCTGAAATTTGTGTCACACGCATGGTATTCATCTCATATCTTTCTTATGTTTTCATGTGTTTTCGAACCAAATGACTCACAGATCACTTGGATCTACAACCATTTACAAAGCTAGATTGTTTGCTTCATTTGTACTTTGGGGCACATCAAGTTGCCTGGTACTGTTTCATAACATACAAAGCTTTATCATTGGACCTTGCATCCTTCATCAATTCCCCTCGCATGTATCCTTATTTGGGGCATCATTTTTAACCCTTGTTGTTAATCCTAAACATTTGGGATCTTTATCTTGATAACAAAATTGTTATCCAAAATGTGCCCCTTGCTCATTTTGTGGCTAACTCCTTTCATTCTTCCCTCTCTTATGCCTTAGTCATAATTTTTTGCTTTTCATGAACTAAAAACTTTTTGGAAATGGCACCATTAGATAGAGCTCTTTCCCATATTTCCAGAAAGGTAAAGTTTTCCTCCTAACTCCATGTATTTTTGAAGTTATGGCTTGGCAGAGGTTTTCTGGGAAATTTTCCCCTGAAAGGCCGTGCTTGATGAAATGGCGCCACGTGTCCTAGGAAGTGATGGGGGTCGGAGGAAGACTTGGTTTTTTTACCAAGTGTTTGGAAAAGTTTTCAAAATGGAATATTTTCCCCACAGGCCCGGGTGAATCGGATGGTGCCACGCATCCATAGGGGAGAAAATTGAAATTTTGACTAAGTGTTGGCGCAGGGAAAATTTTAAAAAGAAGGCTGCGCCCAATCATATTGTGCCACGTGTCCTATGGCATCGAACCGGCGGAGGGTGGAGGAAGGATTGGAATTTTGGAGAATTTTTCGGTAAAAAGGAATAGAGGAAGTTTTTGGCCCGCTGCCCCGTCGACCAATCAGTGAAGGCCAAGTGTCCCCCAGGCACTGGAGCGGCGGAGCGCGGGAGGAAATGGATTTTTTTCCAAAGGGATTGCGAAAAAGGAAAAATGTTTGCAGAGGGTCTGCGGTGAATGAAATGGTGCCACGTGGCACCTAGAATGGTGGAAGGCGGGGAGAATTTGGGAAATTTTCCCAAAGAAAGAAAGAAGGAAATTTCAAAGTAAATTGCCCCCCCCCAAAAATGCGAGCCAATGGAATCTCACCGCGTGTCCGGTGGCGGTAAAAAACTCAAGACAAACCCACAAGGAAAATTCAAAGGGTAAATCCTACATCTAATGGGGTTTTTCCACGTGTCTAAGTCAAGAAATAGGATCAAACAATGACGAAAAATTTAGGAGGGCAGGCCGCGCCCAATCAAAGACGTGCCACGTGTCCTTAGATCATCGGCCCGGCGGAATTTTGAAAATTATCCAAAGGGTAAAACAAAGGAAAATGAAGCATTAAAGGCCTGCACCCAATAAAAACATGTCATGTGGCACCTGGAATGGCGGAGCGTGGGGAATTTTTGAAAAAAATTCCCAAATGCAAAAAGTGGAAAATTTAAAAATTTTCGCATTGATCGATTTTGGCCAGTTTTCCCTAAAAATTCAAACGGCCATATCTTTTGATCCATAGCTTAGTTTTTCATGTTCTTTATATCAATGGAAATCTGGTGAAATTATCTACAAGATTCCGGGGTCATTTTTGTATTTTGATGGAGTTTGGAGAGATAAAATTGAAAAATGCCTCAGCGCGTGGTCATGTAGACCGAAATGACATTTCAACAACCGTTTTTAATGAAGAATGGCTCGCATTCTCTCCCATCATGGTGAAAAACATTAGGGGATGGGCCTATAAGGATGCCCATGCTATTTTACTACATTTTTGGTCAGTTTTTGAAGCTCTCCTACGTTTTCGATGTTTCTCTCTCCTGGAGTCGTTTCTGGCATTGTAAAAGCCAGACTTGGCTCATTTTCAAGAGGTGGAACATTTTCATGTATTGCAGGCTCCCTCTTTCACTTTGAAAAGTGATTTTTGTGGAAAAAACAGGCCTCTTCCAGGACTGCAACATGTTTTTTATCTCCCAGATGTTGTAATGTATGTATTTTGACATTAAAAATGACAATGCAAGCTCTGTGAATGAGTTTCACTCCTCTGCTTATGTTGTTTTCTTTCTTTCTGATCTTTCATTACATGTCATCAGTTTGTGCATGAAGTTTTTTTGCATTCCCATGATCTGTGTCAATCTGTAAAAGAAAAAAATGTTCACCATTCCTCTGGTGCATCACCTCATTAGCATTAGTTTTAGTTTTTTGCATTTCCTATCTTTGTCCCCTTGGAATTTAGAGTAGGAATTAGGGATTTAAACCTATGCAACTTGTAAGTGATATATCTGATCAGGGGAGTTGAGGAACCAACCTCTAATCTGGATATTCCTCTCCCATTTTTCAAGTTCCACACTTGGGGGAAGGATTCAATGTTGTGTAATCACACTGGATGTCCAAAACTTTCAAGCTAGAAGTCTGATCAACATCCAGGGGTGTTGCTGATTTGCAACAACAGTTTTGGCACTCCCGGTGGGACCTTAGAGGTCTTCATCTTCATTGCAACAAAATTAATGTGCATTTGTTGCAAGTTTCTTGCTTAAAAGAGCCCTAGATTGCACATCTGGCGACTCCAAGGAATAAGAATCATCTGGTTTTAGCAGTGTAGACCTGAAAACTCATGAGAAGAATCACAAGGTCGAGAGTTAGAGAAGAATAAGTGTTGTTTGAGTATCTGTAGTTATCTCCTAGAAGAAGGCAAAGAAGGAGGAGAACTCAAAGGTCTCCATCTCCACCAAATAGAACTCTATCAACTCCTCCACTCCACAGTAGGCCTTTCATTCAATCAACAAGGGTTTTAAGGCCAATCGAATGGCACAAAACAACCCCTATGTCAATTTCACTTTGGCGCCCACTTGCTCTCAATGCATAAAACCCAATCCCGGTTGTAGCATTGAATAACATCCCCTACTTTCTTGGAGAGAATCAGACCACTCTGGTGATCATGTGAAGGATATTGCTAACATTTTGAAATCCATGAGATCAATGAGATGCAAGTTCTTTGTCAAGCTGTTGGCATCTTCATTCAAAGGAAAGCTTTGCGATGGTTCGAGTCTTGCCTCAAGTTCTATCCAAAACGGAACCAGCTATGTATAGCCCTCCATGAGTAGTTTGGGGAAAAGGAGACAACTTGTCCCTTTTATAACAGGTGACAACCATCAAGAGAGCTCCCGATGAGCGGTGGTGACTTGAACTTCGGGTTTGAAATGACTTGGGAGAGAATTCTAGGTGGCGGTAAGGCCAATAGCATAAGGTGCTTTTCTATATTACCTTAAAGCTTTAAATTCTGAAATTTCTATGTTAATTCAGTCCATGGGAGGCACAACTATCCCTATTGCTTATAGCATTGCCATTAGAGCTGAAAATTGTTTGATTCAAGCTGGCAAGCTAGCTCCTAGGTCTCCAATGCCATTGTTTCCAAGTTTAGAGATCCCAAGTACTAGCCAAGTTCCTAATTTAGCTCTTATTCCCACTCCTAGAAATCAGAATTTAAGTGAAGCTTCTACTTCATCTTCTAGTGCCTCAAATGAACTTCAAGAATTCATGAAGAAATTGCAAAATTTAGGTAATGAGCTGGTTACACTCAAGAGACAACAAGCCCAAGGTTTTAGACCTCCCTTCTAGCCTCAAGCTCAACCTAACAGGAAGCCATACCAACCTCAAAGACCACCCAATCCAGCTACAAATTTAAACCAAGCAAGACCTCCTGCCAACATACCATTTCAGCCCTATAATCCCAATGCTATATCTGCCTCTAAGGCATTAGTGCCAGTGCAAAACAACATAGCTCAAGAGTATGATTGGTGTTTCCCATGCAATGAACCTCACAACTAGTTTATGTGCTTCAACGGTGCCTTGAATCAAGCATTAATGGGGACAAATATTGGTGTGGAGGGTGAAGGTAGTCAAGGAAATAACCAACAACAAGACACATTCCAACAACAATCAGCTCCAAATGATACCACACTTGTAAACTGGCAGGTAGAAGATTTTTGTGGCATGAATCAAACAGTTTCCCAAAGTGTTGCAGCCAACACAAGGTCAAAAAGGAGAAATTTGGGTGAAGAACAACCATTAGCTCCAAGAAATCCACAACCTTCTATCACTCCACAAATTATTGGCAAACAAAATTCAGTTCCAAACACACAAGGGCTGCCTAAAACAGCTCTTAGGCCAACTCAAATGCTAGTTGTTGTTGCCCATATGCAAGGAATGAATGTGCAGGCCAAGGGACAGCAAAGAGATGCTTCATCTCCATTCAACATCATTGATCAGATGAAGAAGACAAATGTAAACATATCAATGTGGGAATCACTATCTATCCCAGGCCAAAGAGATTTACTACAAGCTGCCATGAAGGATTGGTCAACTTCAAACCAGCAAGTCCAAATGCAAGAGAAGGTGCTCACAAATGCTGCCCAGCCTGAGGGGAATCATGGAGGAAAGCAAGGTAAAATGTTGAATCCCCCTCCATTCTATGTTTCATTGATAATTGGAAACCAATTAGTACACAATTGCATGATTGATTCCGGGGCAAGTAGTTTAGTAATGCCCAAGCAAATAGCTGATCAGTTGGGAATTCAGTATGAAGTCATATCCAAAGGGGTAGTGCAATTGGATGGGACAGCGATAACAACGATTGGAGTGATAAAAACTTGAGTCTTACTTTGCATGCATGCCCCAACATTTTCATTTTTGTAAGATGTCTCGGTAATAGACCTTCCACCACTCTTTGCCCTATGTGCATGTCGGGATTTCATAGCCAATATTGGAGGTTACTTATCTACGATTGGTCACACATGTTGTTCGAGAACAAGATATGGAACCAAGGCCACAATCAGATCTGAACCTATTGCAAACTTTCACATTGAGCCTTACACTCCAAGTCAGATCAATACCAATTGTTCAGCGTTTGATCAAGAGGATTATCCAAGCACTGATGAAACTGACACCAAGGTTGGAAGCATCCTAGATCTAACTCTTGATGAATAGGCAAACAAGGTGCATGCTTTTGATCCTTATCAAGAAATATAAGAATCTGAGCTAGGAGTCTATTGCATGCATGAAGAAAATCAGCCTATTCCTAACATCACCAAGCCGAACCACAAGGATGACAATGAAGTATGGTAATTGTTTTTTGATGGATCAAGGAGTAGACAAGGTGCAAGAGGGGGAGCTATGTTTGTTTCACCTCACGGAGTTAAGTATTATTCAGCTTTTAGATTTCAGTTTGCATGCTCTAATAACAACTGCTGAATATGAAGCTTTGATACAAGGATTGCATTGGTCAATCAAGATAGGAATAAAGAACTTTCAAGTCTTTGGTGACAGTGAGTTGATTGTCAACCAAGTTAAGGGGCAGCATGTTGTCAAGAATGATCTACTCAAGTGCTACAAAAACAGGGTGTGGGACCTCATTGAAGATTTTGAGGGCTTTGGCATAAAATCCATTCCTAGAAAAGAGAACCTTTGACAAGCTTGCAGCAGTTGGAGCAGCCTTTGACGTTGTTGAAAGCATTCAAAAAGACAAGGTATAGCCAAACATCCATGTGATTGTAAGGCCTTTAGTGCCAGACAACAATATAATTTGGCAAGTATTTGGAAATGATCAACAAATCATCCATTTCTTGCAAGAAGAGGTTGAGTTCTCAGCTAAAAATCAGGAAAAGTTAGAGTAGCAGTATGGTGACCAAGTGGTACAGCTGAGAACCAAAAAACTTCTAAAGGGACTTATTACTTTGGAGTCCATTTTCAATCCTAATTATCAGTTTAGGAAGGAGAAAGCAAACATCCAAGTCAAGGGAGAAGATTCAGTTTCCATCTCGGTGGAAGAAGGCAAATCACTCCAAATTGGTAAGATGACAACTAAACAAGAAAGGTATGAGTTCATACAACTTTGTCAAGAATTCCCTGATGTGTTTTCTTGGAGCTATGAAGATTTGAAAGGTTTCAATCCCAAGTTAGCTCAACACACCATTGAATTGGATCCAAGTACTAAACCCATCGAGGAAAAAACAAAGGCGGTCAATCCCACATGGAGCCTCTCATGAGAAAGGAATTGAATAAGTTGATAGAATCAAGAATCATATTCCCCATCAAGCATTCTAATTGGGTGGACAACTTGGTTCCGAGTTAGAAAGAAGAGTGGGGAAATCAGATTGTGTGTTGACTTTAGAGATTTGAATAGAGTATCTCTCGAGGATCATTATCCACTTCCTTCCATGGAGCAGATTTTACAAGTTGTTGCTGGCTTGAGAGGTTTTCATTACTCGATGGCTATTCGAGTACAATCAGATTATGGTGAAAGAAGAAGATCAGTTCAAGACAGCCTTTACTGACCAAATGTGGAACTTATGCATATAGGAAAATGCCATTTGGGTTGTCCAACACTGGAGCTACTTTCCAAAGGAAATGGACATGGCATTGAAGGATTTGATTAACAACATGGTGCTGATATATCTTGATGATATCACTGTTTTTTCAAAAAATGCAGCAGACCATCTCTTTCATTTGAGGCAAGTATTCACAAGGTGCAGAAGATTTGGAGTATCCTTGAATCCTAAAAAGTGTATTTTTCTAGCTCATGAGGGAAAGCTCCTTGGCCACATTGTCTCCAAAGAAGGATTAGAAATTGATCCAGAAAGGATTGAAGCCATAAGAGCACTACCATTGCCAAGCCACAAGAAGGCCCTTCAAAGTTTCTTGGGAGGATAAATTTCGTTCGGAGGTTTGTCCCAAATTTTGTAGCCCTAGTCAAGCCTATCACCAAGATGTTAAAGAGAAGCATGGATTTCAAATGGACAGTAGAGGGAAAAGAGAGTTATGGAGCAATTAAAGAAGCCATATCTCAAGCCCCAACTCATATTAACCCAGATTTCTCCAAGGATTTCATCCTCTATGCATTTGGGGGTGATGATACTATTTCTGCAATTTTGGTACAGTAGAACAAAGACAATGAGGAGCATCCAATTACTTTCTTCAGCCAAATCTTGGAGGACTATGAGGTGAAGTATTCCTTCATTGAGAAGCATGTTCTTGCAGTAATCAGGAGCTTGAAGAAGTTCAATCATCTAGTTTCAAACAACAAGGTTCAATTGCTGGTTTCTCATGTGGGAGTTAAGGACTTCCTCCTCAACAAAGACTTGAATGAAAAGAGGGCAAGTTGGATTACTCGTGTCATGGAGTATGACATTGAGATCAAAGTCACCAAGTTGGTAAGAGGGAAAGGGTTGTGTAAGCAACTGATCTTGAACAAACAAAAGGAAGCATGCAATGAGAAGGAGGTTGTTTTGGCATTGCAAGACAGCCATGAGCAAGGAAGCACTCAAGAGGAGAATGATGGCGTCCTCACTCCTTGCTGGACCCAAGACATAATGCACTTCCTAAGCATAGGTCTATGCCCTCTAAAGATGAACAAGACCCAAAGAAGACACTTCAGATTGCAGGCTGTCCCATACGCCCTTGTTGATGGTGTTTTGTTCAAAGGGATGTGAATGGAGTGTTGCTGAGATGCATTGGTACAAATCAGATTCATAGGGTGTTAGAAGAGTTCCATGGTGGACCAGCTGGTGGTCATTTTGCACCAAGAGTGACAACTCTAAAGATCATGAGGGCTGGCTATTATTGGCCCAAGATTTTCAGTGATTTTTATGCATGGATCAAGAGGTGCAAGAATTGTGCATTCTTCACAGGTAAAGAGAGACTAGCTGCCCTTCCATTGCATCCAATTTTAGTTGACCATCCATTCATGCAATGGGGTTTAGACTTCATTAGAGCCATTAATCCCAATTCAAGACAAGGGCACAAATGGATTTTAACAGCAACAGATTACTTCACCAAATGGATTGAAGCAGTAGCACTCAAGGAAGCAAATGAATCTAGAATCCTAGACTTCTATGAGGGAATAACAACCAGATTTGGCATACCTGCTACAATAATATCGGATCGCATTAGCATTCATTGGGTCTAAGGTGATTGAATGGGCTGTCAAGAATGGGATCTACCTAAGTACTTCATCAAACTATTACCCTCAGGGTAATGGCCAAGCTAAATCTACAAACAAGAACTTGTTGAGGATCATTAGAAGGACTCTTGATGAAAATCAGAGGTCTTGGCATACTAAGTTGAAATCATCCTTATGGGCTGATAGGATAACTCCCAAGAGATCTATAGGTAACTCTCCATTCAAGCTTGTTTATGGAAGAGAGGCAATCTTGTCCATGTCACTTGAGTTGTCAACATTGGAACTCATGAAACAGGATTGGAGTTGTTGGAGTTTGGGCCCATGGAGGTTAGATATGCGAATTGATGGAGCTCCAAGAAATCAGAAATCATGCATCCCAAGTAATGGAGAAGGATCAAGCTTTGATAAAGAATACCTTTGATAGAAAGGCCAAGGATAGATCCTTCCAAGTTGGAGATCTAGTGTTAAAATGGGATGCAGATAGAGAAAAACCGGAAGGCACTCAAAATTTGATGCCATTTGGAGTGGCCCATACATGGTCACAAAGTGTAAGGGCAGCAATGCCTTCCAATTGTCTTCATTGGATGGCGAAGAACTGCAGATTCCAGTCAATGGGAACTATCTAAAGCATTGCTACTGAAGGAAGTTCTCCACCTTGTACATATTAGCTTAGGTTTTCATTCCTCCAGTGTTGTGCACATTGTTTTTCTATAGTTTAGCTTTGATTTACCTAAGTGCTTTGGCATAAGCTTGTTGTTCATGGAAATGTGTTTGCAGGCCTTGCTCCATCAAGTGATGTTCCACCCTCCACCTTCCTCCTTGCAGTGTTCTAGTCAGTTGGGGTACCAAACAGAGAATTTGATGACTCCAATCCCAATGGATTGCTTCAGAACTGGTAACTTCATCCAGTAGGTAGATGACCCCTTTGAGTCACCAAAATTGTTATCCAAAATGTGCCCCTTGCTCATTTTGTGGCTAACTCCTTTCATTCTTCCCTCTCTTATGCCTCAGTCATAATTTTTTGCTTTTTAGGCACTCAAAACTTTCTAGAAATGGCACCATTGGATAGAGCTCTTTCTCAGCTTTCTAGAAAGGTAAATTTTCCTCCTAACTCCATGTATTTTTGAAGTTATGGCTTAGCGAAGGTTTTTGGGAAATTTTCCCCTGAAAGGCCCGCACTGAATGAAAAATGGTGCCACGTGTCCTAGGAAGTGGCGGGGGTCGGAGGAAGACTTGGTTTTTTTACCAAGTGTTTGGAAAAATTTTCAAAAGGGAATATTTTCCCGTAGGCCCGCCGTGAATCGGATGGTGCCACGTGTCCATAGGGGAGAAAATTGAAAATTTGACTAAGTGTTGGTGCAGGGAAAATTTTAAAAAGAAGGCCCGTGCCCGATCATATTGTGCCACGTCTTGGCCCAGAAAAGATTGGGAAAAACAATGGAAAATGAAGCATTAAAGGCTGCACCCAATTAAAACATGCCACGTGGCACCCGAAATGGCGAGTGCGGGAATTTTGAAAAATTTTCCCAAATGCAAAAAGTGGAAAATTTAAAAATTTCGCCCCAAATCCGTTTGGCCTTGTTTTGCCCTAAAAATTCAAACGGCCATATCTTTTGATCCGAGTTTGGTTTTCACGTTCTTTATATCAATGGAAAGTTGGTGAAATTCTCTACAAGATTCTAGGGTAATTTTTGCATTTTGATGGATTTTAGAGAGAGATAATTGAAAAACTCCTCTTACACGTGGTCATGGATAGAAATGACGTTTCAACCACCGTTTTTAATGAAGAATGGCTCGCATTATCCCCTAGCATGGTGAAAAACATCAGGGGATGGACCTGTAAGGATTCCCATGTTGTTTTAATATGTTTTTGGTTGGTGGTTGAAGCTCTCCTATGTTTTCCTACGTTTCTCTCTCCTGGAGTCGTTTCTGGCATTGTAAAATCCAGACTTGGCTCATTTTCAAGAGGTGAAACATTTTCATGTATTGCGGCTCCCTCTTTCACTTTGAAAAGTGATTTTTGTGGAAAACTCGGCCTCTTCTAGAGACTGCAACATGTTTTTGTCTCTCGTATGTTGTAATGTATGTATTTTGACATTAAAAATGACAATGCAAGCTTTGTGAATGAGTTTCACTCCTCTGCTTATGTTGTTTGCTTTCTTTATGATCTTTCATTACATGTCATCAGTTTGTGCATGAAGTTTTGTTGCATTCCCATGATCTGTGTCAATCTGTAGAAGCAAAAATGTTCACCATTCCTCTGGTGCATCACCTCATTAGCATTAGTTTTAGTTTTTTGCATTTCCTATCTTTGTCCCCTTGGAATTTAGAGTAGGAATTAGGGATTTAAACCTCTGCAACTTGTAAGTGATATATCTGATCAGGGGAGTTGAGGAACCAACCTCTAATCTAGATATTCCTTTCCCATTTTTCAAGTCCCACACTTGGGGGAGGATTCAATGTTGTGCAATCACACTGGATGTCCAAAGCGTCAAAGCTAGAAGTCGATCAACATCCGAGTCTTGTGATTTGCACAAAAAAACATTTGTCTGCAATGTCTTGGCCGTTGTTGGTTTGAGTATGTGTGTTTGTACTTGTTTCCTTGTTAGATGAGCTTGTTTACTTCTCATATTGCATTGCATTTTGTATGTTGCATTGAGTTGGTGTTTTCAGCAATGGACAATTATTCGTATTATGGCTTTTCATGTCATTCTACACTTTTTCGTATGCTTATATTTTTAATAAGGACCGATGACGTAGATCACTAACAATATGATGACACAAAAGTTGTTTCAATACACTGGATGAAAGCTAGTTCTTTTCTTTCCATCTTCATTTTTCTTCTATATCATTCTCCTATCAACGTTATTCTTCTAATTCACTTGGGGCATCCTGCCCCTCCCCATTCTTCTATCTATTTCCTTCATCTTTTCGATCGTTGATCGACCTCTTTCATCACCCCATTGACACTCGAGGGCATCCTTTACTCCACTAATTTTTCTTCTATCTCTTTAAAATTCATGTGTTTATACCTATCTACTATCTTTGAATTGACGTCACGTATGCCACCCCAAAGAGGGGAAAATGTAGACACCTTTAATTTATATCAAGCAATTTAAATACTTAAATTGGGCTAATTATCCCCTTTCCCACAAATTGATGATATATCGTCAATAGCGCACCATTCTCCTATATCACTGTTAATTAGTTACATTACACTAATTAATTAACCCTCCTATCACTCAAGATGTCAATTAACAACCTTCCATTAATTAATGTTCCTTTCTATCTAGATTAATTAATTATTCTTAATTAATTAACTTCCCCTTCATTTAATCAATAAATCATCATTTATTGGATTAAAATCCCTCATAACCTAGATCATGCTAACTTTCCTCTAAAAAGCTTCTATAAGCTACACCTACCTATTATTTAATCACTCTTGATTAATTAATACACCCCCTCAACTCCCATGAATCACTAATGATATATTAATCTCTCTAAAGAAAACTTAAAGTATGTTTATCCCTAACTAACCTAGCTTTGCTATTATCCCACATATAATAGGATGCAAAGCTTCTTCAAACCAAAGGGTTATATAAGTAACCATCCTCCTACCTTTTGTCTTACACCTTTACATGAATATAGCACAAACTATAGGCATTCGACCTCTAATACTCCCACTTGGAAATGCCTATCGTCGTAAATCATGTTTGAGGCATGGGAAAAAGAGAAAAAATTTGTGTTCTTGGTTCCTCCATCAATGCTCTAGCTCATCCAAGGTTAGAAATAGATAATTCTTGACTTGATGTTATAATTTGGTTAATATCTTCAAATATTATAATTTGGTTTGTTTAAAAAATTTGAATTTCTAATAGATGTTTTCTTGACACATTATAAAGCGGAAAATCCACACGATACACTATTGGCCCGCATTTCGGACAAGTTATTACTATGCATACCACAGTACTAATCTCAAGATCTTTCTATTCTAGAAAACCTACCATTAGTGGTTAAATTTGATGGACGTTTACATGTTTTTCATGATTGGAGCAATAAAATATTTATAAGATATTGTAATAACTTGTAACGTATGGCCAACATATTTATAGTATGATCATCACATCTATACATATTAAAGTACAATACATATATATTCATAAATTTAAATAAATAAAGGTTAGCGATTAAGATAAAATGTAAATATATGAGCCTAATCTGAAAGAAAGATTGCAGTAAATGAATAATAAAGGAAGTACAAAAATATACTCATGCAAACTAAGCAATAAATAATGAAACCCTAATTACAAAGAGAGGGTAGAAATCCTTAGTTGGTTTGCAGAGTTTTGGAGAATGCACAAAGTTGTAAAAATGGAAAATGTGAAGCATAGACCATTGTATTGGAGTCTGAGAAAAATGCATAACTAGATGAACAGGTTGGACTGGGGCACTTGGAGAGGGACAGGCGCCGCCACGCCTTTGACTTGTTTCAGGGTGCCTAGGTCTATGGAAATGCTCGGAAACCTCCTCTGAGGTGTCTCAAGGTGTTCACCTTTAGTCGTATTTGATCGCTCTGAGGTCACACCAAGATCGTTGAGGTCGCTATAAACCTGCAATAAATTATGAACCTATAAAACCCTCAAATAGACATCAAATCCTAAAAAAGAAAGATATGAAATGAGGGTTCAAACTGTCCTCAACTATCACAATGGTGAACTTTTGAATGAGGGCTACACTACATCTTATACCTAATGTAGTTTTGTGTGTGTGTGTGTGGAATTGTGCCCTAGGTTTCTCTTGTGTCAGTCGTACTTGGATAGCGAGCAAGTAGCTAGATGTAGAATTTAAAAAATGTGTGCATGGAATTGAATGAACTTCCCTCCTATGAAGTTTGATGCAGAAAACCGCCCCTTGTGTCCCTTGTGAAATCCACAATAAAGTCAATCTAATTTTGTATAGGGGTGATGGTGTTGGTTGAGCATTGATTTATTTGTATCAATAGTCGTTAATGGACAACGACATCAAGATTGATGATGAGGGAAACCTTAGTCAATACCTTAATTGCTAAATAGAAACTCCTATATTAACCTTTATTTATTTAAATTTATGAATATATATATGTATTTGATTTGTGTTTTAATATGTATAGATGTGACACTCATACTTTAAATATGCAAAACATACGTGAATGTTATTACAATTTTGTAAGTAATTTTATTGCTACAATCATGAAAAACATGTAAACGTCCACCAAATTTAACCTATAATGGGAGATCTTCTAGAATAGCAAGATCAAGATTAGTACTCGTGGCATGCACAATAACAACTTGTTTGAAATGCGGGCAAGTAGTGTAGCATGTGGATTTTTCATTTTGTAATGTGTTGGGCAAAGAATCTATTAGTAATCCAAATGTTATAAATAAACCAAAATATAATCTTTAAACCAATCAATCGAATTATAATGAAGTGAAGAGTTATATATTTCTAACCTTGGATGAGCTAGAGCATTGAAGGAGGAACCAAGAATACAAAAATAATTTATCTCTTTTTCCAATGCCTCAAACATGATTTACGCCGATAGGCATTTCCAAATGGGAGTATAAGTGGTTATGTCGACATGCATTGCAAAAATGGATAGTTGAGTCGAGGAGTTGGATATCAAGGTTTTGTGTCAATGGTCATTAACGTACGATGACATCAAGATTGATGATGAGGGAAACGCTAACCACTACCTTAATTGCTAAATAGAAACCTTGATCACAAATGTGCATGGAATATGCGATAAAAAAAACTTGAATGCAATGTTTCCATATCTAACATATGCAACGTTTGGAATTCTTGAACATATGCAAGTTTCTTTATCTAAATGTGGTGGTGAAGGAGACTACAATATGACCAATCAACTTGCCTTTCCATGCAAGGCACTAATGTGTGCCACTCAAAGTCTAATTGTCGTTATGTAAAATTAGGTTGCCTTTTATTCCCATGGATTTTTCATTGTTCATATTTACTTTAAGCCCACGACCATGTCACCACTATCCAGGTGGAGAAAGTAGATTTGTTTTCTAGAACCAATTCCATGGCCTCTAATTTGTGCCTCGATATCCCTTAAGACCATTCCCTTTGCATCTCACATGACATAAGTTTTAGATGATTCAACATGGATTTATAGCCATACGTATCCTTCATTGTCATGTAGAATTTATATGTAGGAAATGGGAAGGCGGTGCTCAGAAAAAGCATGTAATTAAAAAAACTTTGCCCCTACAACCACAATCAAGCATATACAATTTGTGTGAACCGGCTTCCAAGTAGCAGATCCTATGTAGAACCCCCACCATGGTAATGAGGAAAAATGATATTGATCTCGGTTGGGAATGATGTTTAAAGGGTGGATGAGGAGGTTATATACTTGACAATACACTTTTCCTATCAAAACCTATGTTTTCTCTTTAGACACCGAAACTCCATCAATTTCTAAAAAAATTATGTGAGCAAGTAACATAGAGCAAGGGTTTGTCACTTTGTAATGTGCCGAACAAAAATATATTGGTAATCCATATGTTATAAATAAAACAAATTGTAATCTTCAAACCGATTAGAAAATTATAATCTACAAATTAAAGATTTACCTATTCATAACATTCGATGTTCTATAACATCAATGGAGCAAAAAAATACACACACATATTATTTTTTCTCTTTTTCCAATGCCTCAAGCATTAACTAAACCAATATGTGCTTTCAAATGAAATTATTAGTGGATGTGAAATATGTTTTCAAATGAATGACAATATGGATTATTCACAACCTGGAGTCAATGTTGATCTTTAACTCACAAATACCATGGAAGAACATAATAGTTTATTTCATGGATTCGGCAACACTGGATAATCAAGTGCCCCATCTTAATCAAACAATCCACAACATGTAAATAAGATCCATCAGATTACAAATGTTGACAACATCATTCCTAATTCGATACAAGCTATAATAAAACTAGGCTCGTGACGACCGTTGTTTTTTACTCTCAATAATTACGCCGAAAGGCATTCCTACAACTAGGTTGAGGCGGAGGGACTTCTGACAGAGGTCAGAAACATCGACGGAGGAGACTGAGCGATAGAGGACATTGAGTCCGGTACACTGGTAGCCGTAGGATGGAGAGGGGTGTGGAAACCCTAGCAGGTGGGAATTGTGGCGCTCAAGGAAATCTCGAGTTATGCCGAGTCGGGGAGGACAGAGTTGTTAAGAAAACTTAAACGACTCCCGTAAGAAAATTTGTACAGAGAGACATTAAAATCTTTAGACCTTAATGTGACAGATTTATATAGTTCGGTGCTATGACAGCCGCAGGATGGGGTTCATGATTTTTTGGCCATTCCTTGATACTGTCTGCAATACTTAAAATCTATTGTATTTTACATGTGACGGGAAACCGAGTCGTGCAGAGTCACAGAGGAGAGAGGCTACCGAGGACAGAACAGTGCAAAGGAGGAACGGCGACAATGCCCAAAGTGTGATTCATGGAAAAATGAGGTTGGAAAACTGATAGATCACGTGAGGGAGTAGTTTAGGGTTCGTGACTTGTGCGAATCGTGGCAAAACGAGGTTGGGAAATGAAGATATCGCGTGTGAAAGGAGCTTAAGGTTTATGTCTAGAAACTCTTTCGGGACTGAAATTAAATGTTTGTTGATTTTGGTGCGGGGTGTCGACGTTCGTAGGCTTAGGTTGGACGTGGGGGCGGTAACCGGAATGTATTATCCTAATGGCTAGCTATAAATACGAGTGGTGTGGGCAGCTTTGTTCGATTGGTTTTCCTTGTTGCCTGGTTTTTGGAGTTGTCTACTTTTATTTGGTGGTGGATATGAATTTTTTTGTCATGGGCAAATATTGCATTGGAGGATGATTGATGTTTTTCCTTTATTGACTACATACCAGCTAGTTTTGCGGCATCTGCAGGGTTGCGGGAAGTTTACATTTTTTGGCAGAAAAATGGGTAAAGCTATACTCTATGCTTTTGAGTTGTATGCCACCGTGATTTGTGTCAAGTCAGTTTTGATTTTTGTTAATATCTTGACTTAATGTTAGAACACAGATATAAAAAAATTGTATTGTGATTTTTTTCAACCAATCTGCTAAGCCTTTAAATCAGGTGGGTAATTAAACATGCTGCTTGGAATAATGTTTATGGCCTTGTGAAATATATTTTTGTGTATCTGTTGTGCTGCAATTTATCAGTTGTTTATGGTCTTTTTGGAATGAAATTTTTTATTGCAGCTATTAAACATTTACCAACAATACTGTGCATCTTCCATTCATATTATTTTTCCCCAAGTGAGTGCTTAGCAAATTTCATGGCCGTTTGACCCGCTTTGAAAGGGATTTTTAGTACACACAGATCTTGGCATTACGTTGAAAACATATATCGATTTTCATGCAAGAAAGATACTGAATTTATGTAGATTTTATTTATTCATTTTAACCTAAATTTGAGTTCACAATAACTTTAGCTAATCTTTACTCATTATGAAAACATGACCAGCATCTTCGTTGCCGATTGTAGACACCTAAATTCCACTTTTGCAATCTTATTGCCAAAACGCACGCAAATCACTCTCATTCTTGCCAAATCCATTATAATTAGTGGTTTTCGCTAATTAACTAACGTTCCTTACCAAATTAGTCAATTAACACCACGTTGTTTATTGTGTAACCCCTTTCACATTCAGGATGCCGCGTTATGGAAAATCCTAAGTCAAAATCCTCTTCAAAATAGACAATTAGCGATTATAAGTTAATTAAGCCTATTTTGCCTTTGATTTGGTCACTATGCCCTAATATTGACTCAAACCCCTCTTTTGACCACTCAAAATCACCCCATTCACCTCCACAACATCTCAACAAGCTTCAAAAGCTTATCCTAGCCTTCTAGTTGACCCTAAGCAGTTGATTAAGTCTCCATACCTCTTAATCACTTGGTAATTCACTAATTGCGATTAGCAATGCCTAATCATGATTAGCATTCTAATCTAATTTGGGGATTTTTAGTCTCACATGCACCAAAATACAAGTTTCTCCCAAAAGGAAAACTATAAAAAAGGTGCACCTCATTTCTTTATATTTTACACCATGCTTTTATTAGTAGCCTCATATAATACATATGTTAAAGAGCCTAAACTCCTTAAAGGATCCACATGCTCATCTTTGCCTAAAGCCTTCATTATGGTTAGTAGGAGGGTATTCAACATGACATTGTAGTCTTGTGTTGGAGAGATCTTCTCACCATTTGTGGAGTAGCAACCATTCCCAATTTGATTGCTTCCTAGATCTATTTAGGTCTATTGTTTAGTAATCATCTAACATAGTAAGCATGCTTAGATATTAGATGTTAGTTTCATTTGATCTCCATTGTTATGCTATTAAGCTTTGATATTTGATGTTTCATTCCTTAGCTTTTGCAATTAGCTTTAGACTATGTGGTGTTAGTCTTGCTTTAAACTAGCTAATTTGTGCTAAAAGTTTGGGGTGTTATCACCGATAAAAGATTCTTCTTTCTTGCTTGCTTGTTTAAGCATATTTTCTCTGAATATTTTGTCTTTGACCATTACGTATGATTCTAATGGTATTTCTACCAATTCATAATAATATTCTTTTGGATTGGGTTGTGTCATCAAAATAGATAATATACCATCTCGGTTGAGCCGTGCCAGACTAAAAAAATGCTTTTACGAGGAATTTGACATTGTTATTTGAGCAAATAGTTGCATAATAAAGATCTCCATTTGTATAACATAACATGTTGTGAGTCGGACACAGGTGTAGTTTTTTTTTTTAGTAGCATCATATGCTTTTCCTTTCCCGTTTAAAGCTTTTAGTTTATGGAATGACCTTATGTTTCTTCTTTTTGCCCTTCCTCATAGAAATACCTTGCATTTTCATTATTTTGTTTTACTTTTTCAAAGAATATTTGAACTGGAATGACGCTATATTTCTTCTTTATTCCCTTCCTCATATAAATACGCTTCATTTTCATTATTTTGTTATTCTTTTTCAAAGGATATCATAATGTCATAGTTAACGTTTGGAGCAACAATTGTCGATAGAAGATTCTTCTTTATTTTTTGCTTGTTTAAGCATCCTTTCTCTGAATATTATGTCTCGACCATTGCGTATTTTGTCATTTTTACTCCAACGTCTCGGGTTCCTTAAGGGAAAAAATAATTCCATGAAAAATGGTAAAGCCTTTATATAATAACATTTGATTATCCAACATTTACAATTGTTCCTTGCAGTTGTTAACCAATAGGGTCTTTTTTTGTATTATTGTGTTCCCTAAAAATAGACATCATGTATTTTACGATTTACTGTAAAGTCGATTTGCCCCTCTTGTCTCTAGACTTTCGTTAGTGTGTGGACATGAGCACGAGTTTCATAAGTTATAAGTGTTAGTATTTTTTCCTTTCTCTTGTCTCGAACCATTGAAAAAAAAGCGGATGTACTTCCCAGTTTACATAGTGAAATTGTTTAATGGGTACAAGTGTCTGACAAACGTAAGCAAATATATGCAATCACAAGAAGTAAAAGGGATGCACAATTCTTTTTTTTTTTGCTTTTTTAATTGAAAAAAAAGTTATTTTCTAAAATCTAAATTTTTTTGTTACTTAATCGTGATAATTTATAATGGAGTGTTCTAATTTATAAAATAGATATATATTCATTTCTCGCCTTGCTAAATAATATTTTAGTGTACATCTTAAAGGTATCTGACTGCAAGTTAGGCTGTTTATATGAAACTTGTCCAATAGGTGGAAAAAGTAAATGAAACTTAAATTATAATAGGTGGAAATAGTAAATGAAACTTATATTATGTGTTGTTATTGTTATGGTTAGGTATCTTTTCAATGCAGAAGTTATTTTATGTGAGGCTTTTCTTATGCTTTTTGAAGATGCAAAATATCCGCCCTGATTAATAATGGCATGAAGGAGCATGTGCTTTTCCCATTAACATGATTCGTAGTGTCTTGTGACGAATTAGCTCCTCGTGAAGGCGCTTGAAGCATCCCTTGCTAGACGTTAGACTATTCAACGGGAAGGCTTTTGAAGCTGCTTTCCGACAGAGAAACCTTCACTCACCTCTTGATGCATTTTATGTCAGTTGTTTCTTTCCTTAATGTTTGGTTGTTTTCCTTTTCAGTTTGAAAGAATAAAGAATAGAAACACAATTGCCTCTGCCCCAGATGGTGTGGCTGTTACGACACCATACTTGTAAAGAGAAGAGTAGTTTAAAAGGATTCAGTTTATTATAAACATTTTATATTGTAGGCAGCCAAAACCACCTAAACCAATTATAGCAGAATTGGTTAGAGAGCAACTTCTCCTTTTGCCACAAAGCCCTTTGTATCTGTCCAAATTCCATACAGTTGGACCTCACTCTCATGGATTTGGCCTAGCTTATGATTCTAAGGAGGATGCAATGAAATGTGAACCTTCCTATAAACTGAAAAAAATGAGTGTGGTGACTGTGAAAAATGATAGTGGAAAAAAAAAGTCTGCAAAGATAATTCGTAGTGTTAGTAACAAAAAATTTGTAAAAAAAAATGATTGCCTCCTTCCTGAAAACCTTGTAAAGGAGAGTAAAGTTGTAGAATGTATAAAGTTATAGGAATTTCGTATGGTCTTTTGTTACAACTATACCTGTTACATGAAGCATATTTTGTATCTACATACAATGGTCCTAATATATTATGTTGGTTTGTTGTTGGTGTTATTAAACTTAAACCATGTTTTGTAACTACATATAATGGTCGGAATAATATATATGTTTATTCTATCTACCCCATTCTACTTTGGTAACTAAGTGCTTCATTCAGATTAAGTGCCATGTTTTGTCTTTCATTCTTTTTGAGTAACATACGAGTTGATGTGTGTTTGAGTGATTTCCTATATAACACCACTTTTATGTAAATTTATTTTGCACATTCCACATTCTTCAATTTTCATTTAAATTTGATACCAGCACTTGTGCCATTTTAGTCTACATTTCTGAATTTACATGTACACTCTTTTTAGATGTATTTAGTTCAAAGTTTTGTTCACTGTAAATGGAATTTCGTGTGCCAAAATTAGAAAAATTTAGTTCGTTGAAAAAGTGTTGTTTGTTTTGATTTTGATCTCTACATTTATTCAGTTGATTATGTTACTTTTCCCATTACATAGATGAGCTTCGGTTTCAGCAATTTTTAGATTCGTGTTTAGATTTACTAGCGTCTAATTCACTTGTGTTGATTGGCCTTGCAATGGTTCTTTGCAAAGCTAAAATTTTACATGAATCGATTAATCGAAATAAACTACAATATCCAAAGTTGTTTTTTTCTTCGCAAATACTTTGGTTCTGCCACATGAGGCCATCTAAAGTCTTTCATCGACACTTTGGTCTTCGTTTTGGGAAAAACTTTGCTGCGCAAATGTACATATTTTAAAATTTGAAGGCAGCCTTTTGTTGTAAACTTTCCTCTCGAAATATGCTACACTTTCATTGTTTTCTTTCCCTTTTTGAAAGAAAATCAGAATGTTGTATTTAAGGTTTGGATTAATTGTATTTCTTGTCCTTATATCCCCAAAATTTTACTTTTGAAGTAAATTTACAAAATATTTGGACATTACAAGATGCATTATAATCGTTGTTATTTGAATGAACCCTATTTTCAAAGCACTAGTTTTGAAGCTTGTGATGAATAAAATTTCAAAGTTCTCCCACCATTTGGTCTTCTACTAGGTTTTCATGTTTCTTTACATGGTTGTCACACCATTCTCTTAAATCTGCGTGAAAGCCAAGTCTTTCATAGAGTAGGGACTATTCATTGAATTTAGCTAATATGCCCTAATTCATTACATAAAATTGGCCTTTTGCTTCTTCTTCTTCTTGTTTTAGGCTTGTGGTGGCTATGTAAGTTATCCTATAATTTCTGATGATATTATTACTTCATTTACTACCAGGGGCCATCATCTTGTTGTTGTTGTTTTAGGCTTGTGGTGGATATGTAAGTTCTCCTATAATTTCTTGATGATATTATTACTTCATTTACTACCATGGGGCCATCATCTACCATATTTTATCAAGCTTCGAGTGATTGCGATGTCATACATTCACTTATTCCAATACATGCTATTGTTGGAATTGAAGCCTTATCGTGTTATAAGTATTTCACAAAGGAATTTAAACTGTTTTAAAACAGAATTGAATGAATAATTTGAAATACAATTGTTTATTTTAAATTTGTTGCATATTTTAACACTAGATGCGGTCTAGAGTTTTATAAAACAACATTTTTATGTGGTCGAATTCCTTGATATATCCACTTGAAACACACTAACATAATGAAATTGTGTGAATTTAGTTAGTTCCTTGTATTCTTCCATTTTGTTGTGCATCATAATTGATTCCAAAGTTGAATTTTTATGTAACTCTTGTTAAAAGTTGAAACCAAGTTTAATGTATACAAGAGGTGTACATACATAAATAGTTTATTGCAAAATGAAATGTAGGTAAAAGACAAATAGAATGAAGATTCACAAAAGAGGGCATGCATATAATGTGTCATAAAAGAGTATTTATTAATCAATATTCCACCTAGCATGTAACCATTACAACAACATTCTATATGGCAGGCATAAGCTAGAGTAGTTTTTTTCCGCTTATTTGTTTTAATGTCATACTTATTGTTGTGCATGTCGACATTTCCATAAATTCAAGAAAATCATTGTTTATTATTGTAGACACCTATAATTACGCCCAAGCAATTTAAATACTTAAATTGCACTAATTATCCCCTTTCTCACAAATCAACGACATATCATCAAAAGCACTCATTTTCCCTCATATCATCATTAATTAATTACACTAAGCTAATGAATTAAGTTGCCATCCAACAAATACCCTAATTAATGACCTTTCGTTAATAAATCACCCCTTCTACCTAGACTAATTAATTATTATTAATTAATTAGCTTTCCCTTCCATTTAACCAATAAATCAATATTTAATTGATTTAATCCCCTTATAATAGCCTAAATCGCACTAATATTCTTCTAATTTGCTTCTATAAGTTTACACCTACCTATTAATTAATCACCTTTGATTAATTAAAATACCCCCAACTCCCATGACTTGCTAAACATGTATTAAACCCTTCTAAAGTAAGGTTACCTTTAATAAAGCAACCTTATCCATTCCTAATCATGTTTTACCTTTATCCCACATTCATGAGAATGTGTTGAATCCTTTATCCTTTGGGCTATATAAAGAGCCCTCCACCTACCTTTTTACTTACACCTAAACTCCTAAGAGAGCAAATGCAAAGCATATAGCAAAGAGACTAAGAGCTTGCACCTTGTTTTCTTGAGAGTTCATCATCTTGAGGAGCTAAGCTTCATATTCTAGCCTAAAGTGCTTAGGTCATATGGGAGGTGTCAAAAAGGGTCTTGTAGCCCAACTTTGATAAGCCCCCATTCCTAGGTTCTTGGAGATATCAAGGACAACCAAATATTGATTGCCATGGAGCTTATTTAGGTCCATTTACTTGTTTGTTGGTAATCTAGAGAAGTAGAGATTTAAATACTTTAGCATTGTTTAATTCAAAGTTAATGCATTATGCTAGGTATTAATCTTGTTTAGCTCTCATCTTTGATGGTGTTTAGATTTTGTCATTAGCTTTGTTATAGAACTATTTAGGTGTTAGTTCTCATTCATCTAACTTAGCTAAAAGCACAAAACCATGCACACATTTGGCATACGCCGGTGGGACTTACTCCATTGTCCTTTGCACTTAATTTCAAGTTTTTGTAGTTAAGTTTTATTTTTGGTTACTAACCCTCTTTTACACATGTTGATCTAACTTATTTTGTTTAACTTGTTTTGTTGAGTTTGCATGTGTTGAGTCTTCCTTATAGGTATGAAGGAGGTGAAGTGCTGTTAAAATTGGAATTGATGGGAAACTTTCAAGATTTCTCTATGTTTTCATTTTTAGAGCTTACTTTTTCAATATTCTACATGCTAGTTTTGTCAATTTCTTGAAGATTTTAAATTCTTGAGCATGTAGGTTAGTGTTTGATAGTGCTGAGTCTTCTATTTACATATTAATGTGGTGGGTTGCTGTCAAAATTTAATGTTGGTGAGAAAATTTCAAGATTTCATCATGTTTTCATTTTTAGAGCTTACTTTTTCATCATTCTACATGCTAGTTTTGTCAATTTCTTGAAAATTTTCAATTCTTGAGCATGTAGGTTAGTGTTTGATAGTACTGAGTCTTCTATTTACATATTAATGTGGTGGGTTGCTGTAAAAATTTAATGTTGGTGAGAAAATTTCAATATTTCATCATGTTTCATTTTTAGAGCTTACTTCTTCATCATTCTACATGCTAGTTTTGTCAATTTCTTGAAAATCTTAAATTTTTGAGCATGTATGTTAATGTTTGATAGCGTTGAGTTTTCTATTCATATATTAATGTGATGGGTTGTCAAAATTGAATCGTGGTGGAAAAATTTTTCCCATTTTGCATATTAAGGGACGTTTTTTTGACATTTTTTGAGTGCATGTCAAGTGCATACCCATGAGCATAAGAGCATATGCGTAACCCATCTTCCAAAGACCATAACTTTTGCTCCCGACCTCAAAATGACTCCATTTTTTTTGCGTTGGAAAGGTATTAAAGTTAACTATGAATTGAAAACATAAATTCAGGATTTACACTTACAAAAATTATAGGTTTTTCTGTTAGTTTAAAACTGGTCATTTTCTAACATGTCTAATGTTTTGATGAATGTTGTATTTCCATGCTTCATCGATTTAGACCAAAGTGTGTGTATGATCTTATCTTGCACCTTTTGGTAATATTGAGAATCAAAAACAACTTTGATCTATGTATTTTTAACATTGGGATTAAACTTAGAAATTTGATTATTCATTTTCCTTAAGGGAATAAACCTTTTACAAAACATTTTTCAATGGTCCTTTGATTTGAAGTTTTCCATTTCTATATAGTTGGGATAAAGTTTGTGTATGCTCTTATCCTGCACCTTAGGGTGATCTTGAGAATCAAAAGCAACTTTAGTCTTCATTTTATAACATTTGGTAAATTGGAAACTTTATCTTTCACCTTTTGCTTAAGGGAATGAACCTTTTACAAAACATTTTTCAATGGCCCTTTGATTTGAAGTTTTCCATTTCTATATAGTTGGAATAAAGTTTGTGTATACTCTTCTCTTACACCTTGTTGGTCCGAAAATGCATCGCGTGGGCGAATCTATGGATAGACGAGCCAACAGTGTTGCGGGGCTTAGCCCCTCTTTGAGGCACAAAGCGAAGCGGTTGCGCTCTCCTTGGCGCATGGAAACATCATGCGCGCATGGACAAAGGGTGCGCCGAAGGCTTTTTAGGAGGCGCGGGTTTTACACTTGGAGCATGCAAAGGGTGTGCGCTCGGGCGCATGATTTCAAACTGCGGCGGGATGGCGGGTGCGCCACAGCGCGGATCTTGAGTATGTTGCGAGTCGGATAGGTGCGCCGAGGGGCGCGATGTCTTGATTGCTTCTGGGCGCGCCGGTGCGCCTTGTGAAACAAGCTCTCAAACCTCTTTCTTTCTTTCTCTTCCACTTCAAAAATTGCTTAGACAAGTAAGGTTTTCAAAAATCTTGTAAAATGAGACCCAGTAGCTTAAAAGCACCCCTTTTCCAAAGCAGATCCGGAAGAGGGAGGGAGAGGAAGAGCAACGAAGAAAAAATGAACAGGGACGGCCACGGGGAGAGGCTCAAACACATTCAAACTTTGATGAAAACCGGCCAGCAAGTTGGCACACACACCAAAACCGGACAAAAAACAAGCCCAAAGAACAGAAAACATAAAACAGGGAAGGGGAAGAACCTCTTACCTTAAAATATAGCGAAAATTCCTTGAGCGGGTCCACAACACGACTGAAAAGCGACGAGCAGGGGTGACAAATCTAGGAAAATCACGTCTTTGAAAAAGAATGAAAATGACATTGGCGCACACGGGTATTTATAGAAAAACTGTCATTAATGCGCCACCACCTTTTGAAATGGCGCATGGAAACGGCTGTCGACAAGGTAAAGCGTGCGCCCTTTGGCGCATGGAAGGAAATGGCAATAGAAGAATGAGCGCGCCTTTGGCGCACACAAATTCATCATCGACATGAAGTTATGTGCGCCCTTTGGCGCACCAAAACTTGGTGTAACGGGTATATATGTACCTATGGCGCACAAAAAACTTACTCAACATCCTTTGGCGCACCGAAAGGAGTGACAACATGGAAAACCATGCGCCAAAGGCTTTTAAGGGCGCATCAAAAACGATGTTGCAAAAGCAAAACCATGCGCCTAGCCAAAAGGCTCAAAAAGACTAAGTTCAAAAACTGAATTTCCCGGGAAGGGATTTTACAATATTTCGAACGCGAAGGATCCCTAACGAGGATCGAAACAAAATTTTCGGTATGGTTATCGGTAAAATTGCCCTTGTCAATTTTACGGGATAACAAAATTTGGCTCCTTCGGGGACTATCTCACGAGCAAATTCGGGGTAGAGAATCCCCAGATCACATGTGCCTATCCATTGGGTACGGAGTCAAAAACAAGGGGGACCGGAGGGAGAACAAAGGAAACACACAACAAACTGAAAGCAAACACACGACAAAAGCAAACACACAACTAAAATAAACTGTACAAAGAAGAGAGCAAGCTCTACTTCCTGAAGATCTTGAGATGTTGCCCGCTATAGGGAAGCGGGAGCTCAGCTCCATCCAGATATGAGAGATAGAAACTATTCTCTCCATTGAGTTGCTTGATTTTGAAGGGCCCTCTCCATAGGGAATCAAATTTTCCGTGCATGCCCTTTGGTTCTCTTCGCTTGTCCCAAAGAAGGACGAGATCTCCCACTAGAAAATCTCTCTGCTTGGCCTTCTTGTCAAAAAGCCTCTTCACTTGATTCTGATGTTCAGTGATCCTATCGACCACCTTTACTCTCTTTTCTTCAAGTTCCGCCAAATACATGATTCTCTTTTCTAGAGAACTCTGAAAAGTTTCATCTTCGATTGCTCGTGCCAAGCGTAGAGCAGGAAGTTCCGCAGAAATGGGAAGTTCGGCATCAGTGCCATATAACACTTGAAAAGGTGACATGCCGAGAGATCTCTTAGGAGTAATGCGGTCCGCCCACAAAGCATCGTACAAAGACTTGTGCCACATCCGCTGATTTTCATCTACTAATTTCCGTATGATGGTCACCAAGTTCTTATTCTTTTGGATTCCGCCCACCATTTCCATGAGGGTAATAATCCGAGGCATGTGCTAAAGTTATTCCATATTCATAGCAAAAACTAATAACTTCCCGCGAAGAGAAGTTAGAAGCGTTATCAGCAACGATTTTGTTTGGAACACCGAACCTGACGATGATATTTTCTTTGATAAAACTGTAAACTACCTCAGAAGTGGCGTGCTTGGAGTATGGCTTCCACCCATTTAGTGAAGTAATCCGTTCTTTGTGAGGACATAGTTATGTCCAAAGCCTCGATTGAGGATTGAGTGCACCAATAAAATCAATTCCCCATTGCCTAAATGGTTCATTGATAATGACCGGCCTAAGGGAAGGGCAGCCAACTTGGGCTTGCTTGCGGCGAATTGTTGACAGGGTTCACACTTTGCCACCCAGGTAGCCGCATCTTGAAGAGCGTCGGCCCGGTGAGTACACGCTCGAATGATCTTGTGTGCTGTCACGGAAGAAGAAAAATGGCCTCCACAGGCTGAATTGTGAAAACTTTCCAGCAGTTTTACTTGCTGGGGCTTGTCAACACATCGCAGGAAGACACCGTCTATCCCGCGCTTATATAAACCGTCATCCCAGATGACATACTTAGCTGCCCTGAGCTTTATAGCACGCTTCTCCTTTGCAGTTAGGTGCATCGGGCATTCGCCGTAGGTAAGGAAGAAAGCAATGTCGGAGTACCACTCATCACTGGTCGCAATAAATAGAACCAGAGGCAGAGAATCAGGCTCCTCTAGAGGGCTTTGCTCTTTGTCGGTATAATTCTCTCTTTCATCAGGATTTTCTGAACCCCTATTCTCAGCCATTAGCTGACACAGGCCTTTACCCCTTACCAGCTTGGTGGGTTTAATATCCAGGTCATATTCCTGGACTTTTGCGATCCAATTCCCTCTCAAACTTCCTAACTCCTGCTGAGTTAGAATTGATTTCACCGCGGTGTCGGGAACCAGCACCACCGTATGCGAGTTCAGAATGTAATACCTGAAATTCTTCACCGCTTTGACAACTAACTGTGCAAAGGCGTGTTTTCAGTGAGTCATTTTCGAGTTCGTGAGGCTTGAGAGGAGAACTCATGAATGCGATTAGAGATTCAATATCCTCCGAGTTCTTTTGCATTAGGATTGCAGACACAGTATGCTCGATGCGTAGCTATACATAATGAAGTTCTTGGAGAAATCCGGACATACCAGGACCGGTGCATGAGCAACAGAAGTTTTTATCTCTTCAAACGACCTTTTCCCCTCTTCACTCCATCTGAAAGTGGGTGACCCTTTCATCATGTTCAGTATGTGGCGGGTCTTCTCAGCAAAATCAGGGACAAAACGCCTAAGAAAGTTCACCTTTCCGAAGAAAGAATGAACACCATTCTTGCTTGTAGGCAGAGTAAGGCTTTGGATAGCCTTAACTCTTTCGGCATCAATCTTCGTTCCTTCTTTGCTAACCACATGGCCTAGCAATTTCCCTTCTGTAACCCCAAAAACAGACTTTTTGGGATTTAGGGAAATCCCATGTTCTCGGCACCTGGCCAATACTTGCTCCAAGTGATCATAATGATCACTTCGTAGTTTAGAGAACACGGTTAAGTCATCTAGATAAACTACGATGACTTTTCCCATCATGCCTTTGAATGCAAAGTCCATGGCCCGCTGAAAAGTGGCACCAGCGTTAGTCAGGCCGAAAGGCATCCTGTTATAGGCAAATGTACCCCATGGAGTAGTGAATGCTGTTTTGAATTGATCTTCAGGCGAGACTTCAATCTGATTATAGCCTGAAAAACCATCAAGCATAGACAGCATTTCCGATCCAGTCACTGCTTGCAGAACTTGATCCATTATGGGAAGAGGGTAGTTGTCTTTCAGCGAAGCTTGATTCAAGTTTCGAAAGTCTACGCAAATGCGTATTTCACCGTTTTCTTAACGTCTGCACAATGTTCGCCACCCAAGTCTTTGTGATGGATAGGGAAGATGATTCTTGCGTCCGAAGCATCTTACGAATTTCGGCTGAATGGTGCCCGAAATCTTGGGATTATAATGCCTTTGCTTGACGGAAGGCTTTGGCATCTTCTTTGGCAAATGTATATCATGCTGAACGTCCTTTGGCTTGAAGGACTTTAAATCGGCATAGGACCATGCCAATACATCCATATATCTTTTCAGCAACTTGACAAATTTCCGCTTTTCTTCTGGCGTGCAACATTTCCCGATGTTCACGAATTGCGGATGTGCCTCAGAACCTATATTGACTGGTTCTGTCTCTGGAGATGAGTCAGGATCATCTCGCCTCTTCTTTTTCACAAAACGATCATGTCTGTCAAACAGGCGCTCCAGAGAAACCAGGCCCTTTGGGATTTTATTTCCTTTAAGCTGACAAATGCCATCGTTCTCCTTTGTTTCGTGGTTTTGACTGTTGATTGATTCACGGCATGTAGAGGTGGATCCTTCAAAATACAACTCATCAAAATTTTCTGATTTTTCTAGAAAGGCAATGAGGTGATTATCATCGTTGAATACACCGCCAATGCTTTGAGAGTTATGCAGCACGCTCGGGCGGAAAACCACTTGAATGGTGTATTTGCTCGTTTTCAAACCCGGGTGCGGGAGCATGAGAGATCTTAACGGCCAATGAATCGGCCATATCATTTTGAGCTCTTGGAATTGCCTCTATTGAAAAAGCGTCAAATTCTTCAATCTTTGTCCCATCTTTGCATTACGGTAGTGCTGAGCCTTTCATTTTCACTTGGTAAATCCTTTTGACCTGATTTACAACTAGCTCGGCATCACCTTGTGCTTTTAGATTTTTATCCCTTTTTCTTTTGCGGCTTGCATACCGAGGTAAGAGAGACTCATACTCAGCAGATTGTTAGTATTGAAAAAGCTGCAGCTGAACTTGAAAGAAAGAGGAATTACCTCCTCCTCGAGATATTAGCACGGCTCAGGCGCCACATCCACTAGTTGCACACTGCCATCAAATTGCAAGGTCCGGACTTTATTAAGGTCCTTTTCTTGAGCGAAAACATCCTTTGTATCTGCCTCGGTAGATAAGAAGTAGTTTCCCATCCCGATGATTCAAAAAGGATTTGGGCTTTGGGGTCTTGAGCTAGTGACCAAGTATTTCTTTTGGGATTCCGGCTCCAAAGTTTGCATTACGCCTTTGACTGGAATTCTAGCTTTGGACCAGTCCATGTGAATTTCTCCACCAACTTCGCTGCAAAAGCTCCTTCCCAGCAGAATTCCATAGGCTGCCGGAATGTCAGCGACAAGGACGGTCATTTTACTCTTTTATCCGGGAAGGCCGCAAAAGCGCAAATTGTGCGTCTTTGATTTGACCAATCAATGGCACTTGCTTGGTCTCTAATGAGTAACACCTACCGAAAGGCTTGGTAAGAGTAAGGCCTAAAGCATGAGCGACTTTTGCCGGCATGACATTGTCAGAAGCTCCGGAATCAATTATGCAATTACTCGGCTTGTGCCCATTGATCGTGAGGAGAGATAGAAAGGTTCTATCTTGCACTGACGCGCTTGACGTTGAAGCAACATTTATATGGGATTCGGGGGAGTGGAAAGGATTCCTTTAGGGAAGCTCGATTAGATATAACACTTGGCCTTGGATATACTTAGTCAATCTTACAAGGCATGTTGGGTTTGGCTCGAAGATACTCGGCTTGGACATTTGAATCTTGGTCTTTTTTGCATGATCTATTATATCGAACGCGGCCAGGGTTGCGTTGGTGAGGGAATGAGTCCTTCACTTCGCGATGATGGAATAGGGTTCTTGATCTTGATAGGAATATGAGGGGCTGATTCGGAGGAGAGATGGGCGGAAAAGACTTCTTTGCAAAAGACTTAACAGGGAATTGAGTAGGAAGAGGATTACCTCTTCTAACAATGGTTGGAGGCACGTTTGACACGACCTTCTCCTTCTGCACATGGGCAGCAACCTGCTTCTTTTCTCATGCGAGCGGGTGAAAACAACATATGATTGTCCGCTTGCATAGCCACAGTACTCTCTTCTTCATCGATTCATCCTCATCAAATTCCATGTATCCAATAGTGGAGTCGCCAGTCGGCTCACCGACATCTTGATCATCTTCGTCTTGAGGTGAAGGTTCTTCATAGTACTGCTCTTCTTCTTCAATTTCGGCCAGAGCATTGACCGGAGGGGCCTCAAGTGCCAACCATGGAGCAGCTGCAGGCAAGCGCGGCCTTTGTGAAGCATTGTTAGGAACAAAATTCCTCCGCGGGATATCCCGATACGAGGAACTGGAAGAGGCTTGGGCCAGCTGCTTTTTAGTGCAAGTAGGTCATTCGCCATCTTTTGGAATGCTGGATCAGACGAAGTGGTGGGCGAAGGGCCCAAAGACTTAGGCTTTGCTGATTCCTTTTTCAACTCGCCAGATATTATCAAATTGTCTTCTATCCGGATGGCGGCGGCACAGGCGAGAGGTAGAGTAGCTACTCGCTCTTGAAGGAGCAAGAAGCTGACTTTTGAGCTCATGGCATTCACGAAGAAACACTTCTGATTTTCAGGCGTTGGAAGCATGGCAACCGGGACACGGTTGATTAGTGCATTGAAACGGGCGACAAAATCGCGCATGGTCTCATTTGCCTCCTTCTTCAGGTGAGTGATTCGTGATAACAAAGTAAATGCATCCTCTGAAGGCTTGTATCTGTCTTCAAAAGCATCCCGCAAGGTAGCCCAACTGGTGATAGATCCGGCCGGCAAATGCTGAAACCATTCAGCTGCAGGCCCTTGTAGAGTTTCCAAAAAGAGGCGAACCGACACATCTTCGTGAGTCACGTCTAATATACTGCATGACATGATGAATGCAGATATGTGGGAATCCGTGCTTTGATTTCCGCTTCCGTCAATTTAGGAAAATTCTTTCGATTTCCGTGAGGGAGCGCGTGAACTGGATGTGGTAAAGCCAACGGACCCATTGCGTTTCCCATGATCGCGCCATCCGAAAAGCCGGAAAAAGCACACGAATGCCCGGGAGGGTGGTTCCACTGAGCAGCAATGGCTTTTCTACAAAGGGATGTAGGTGCTCCTTGTAAAAGACTTTTCTCCGTGGAGGTGAGACACTCCTAGATGACCACCTACCTAGTCGAGCTTAACTTATTTGAAAAAGCGTGCTTGTTACGCTGAAATTGTGCCTCTCGAAGCGGATCGAAAGTAGGATCAGCTTCTCCACGGGCTCTCTGCTTTGCGTAAAGGTTCACTCGCCAGTGTACCTTTCAGATCTGCAATATTACGGCGCAGATTTAAACTTTATTTTTGGGTGTACTTGCTGATTTTCTGGTTTTTCTGTCAAAAACCAGCAGCATGCACTTTTCTGAATATTTAAAAAAAAACTATCCTCTTCGAAAAACCGATTGCGGTTAATGACAAATAATAACGAGGATAAGATGGCAGGGAAGATAGTAAGCTGATTTTCAGATCTGATCTTTACTTTTTCAAAGGGTTTTAAACTTTTTGGAAAATAGTCAAAAATCCAGATCTACGGAAAAATAATGATTTTGATAAAAACTCAGCGAACTAAAGATCTGTAACTAGGCCCGATCTATGACTCTCAGAAGAAATTTTTTTGATTTGAGCACTTTTGCAAATTTTTTTGGTTTTTCAACAAAAGTGTAGATTTGCAAACAGGCAGTGATTTTCTTATATTTTCTGATTTTATATTATACCACCACCATAGATCTGACAGATCTGTCCGATCCCAAGCGGAGTCGCCAAAAACTGTTGGTCCGAAAATCTGTCGCGTGGGCAGATCTATGGATAGACGAGCCAACAAAGGTGTTGCGGGGGCTTAGCCCCTCTTTGAGGCAAAGAAAAGCGGCCGGTTGCGCTCCTTGGCGCATGGAAACATCATGCAGCATGGACAAAGGGTGCGCCGAAGGCTTTTTAAGGAGGCGCGGGTTTTACACTTGGAGCATGCAAAAGGGGTGCGCTCAGGGCGCATGATTTCAAACTGCAGCAGGATGGCAGGGTGCGCCATGGCGCGGATCTTGAGTATGTTGCAAGTCGGATAGGTGCGCCGAGGGGCGCGACTGTCTTGATTGTTACAAGGCGCGCCGGTGCGCCTTGTGAAATAAGCTCTCAAACCTCTTTCTTTCTTTCTCTTCCACTTCAAAAATTGCTTGGACAAGTAAGGTTTTTCAAAAATCTTGTAAACAGACCCAGCTAGCTACAAAACGACCCCTTTTCCAGCAGATCCGGAAAGAGGGAGGGAGAGGAAGAGCAACAGAAGAAAATGAACAGGACAGCACGGGGAGAGGCTCAAACACATTCAAACTTTGATGAAAACCGGCCAGCAAGTTGGCACACACACCAAAACCGGACAAAAAACAAGCCCAAAGAACAGAAAACATAAAACAGGGAAGGGGAAGAACCTCTTACCTTAAAATATAGCGAAAATTCCTTGAGCGGGTCCACAACACGACGAAAGCGACAGAGCAGGGGCTGACAAATCCAGAAAAATCACGTGCTGACAAAAGAATGAAAATGACATTGGGCGCGCACGGGTATTTATAGAAAAACCTGTCATTAATGCGCCACCAACCTTTTGAAATGGCGCATGGAAACGGCTGTCGACAAGGTAAAGCGTGCGCCCTTTGGCGCATGGAAGGAAATGGCAACAGAAGAATGAGCGCGCCTTTGGCGCACCAAATTCGTCATCGACATGAAGTTATGTGCGCCCTTTGGCGCACCAAAACTTGTGTAACAGGGTATATATGTGCCCCTATGGCGCACCAAAACTTACTCAACATCCTTTGGCGCACCGAAGGAGTGACAACATGGAAAACCATGCGCCAAAGGCTTTTAAGGGCGCATCAAAACCGATGTTGCAAAGCAAAACCATGCGCCAGCCAAAAGGCTCAAAAAGACTAAGTTCAAAAACTGAATTTCCCGGGAAGGGATTTTACGATATTTGGAACGCGAAGGATCCCTAACGAGGGATCGAAGCAAAATTTTCGGTATGGTTATCGGTAAAATTCCCCTTGTCAATTTTACGGGATAACACACCTTAGGGTGATCTTGAGAATCAAAAGCAACTTTAGTCTTCATTTTATAACATTTGGTAAATTGGAAACTTCATCTTTCACTTTTGGTTTAAGGGAATGAACATTTATCAAGAATTTTGTATGGTTCATTGATTGAAAATATTTTCTTTACTTTTTAGTTGGATTATTTGTTGTGTATGCTCTTCTCTTGCATCCTTGGATGATCTTGAGAATCAAAAGCAACTCTTAATCCTCTTTTAAATAATGTGATTTTCTTGGAGAACTACTAACACTTGAGTGCAGGACCTAAAAACATTTGTCAAAGAAAAGAAGAACCAAAACAAAATCAAAAACTACTAATACAGTTGTTATACAAGTTGCCAAAAGGTGTTCAAGCAAACCACACCTAATTAAACAAGATAAAAAGAACAACATATTCAAAACACTGTATTGCAGGTTTCGGAAAAGGGTATGTCCCTTTCCGCTCAACTGGAACATAACCGCTTTGGCATAACGCCTTAAGTTACAACAATGGGGGTGGTTCCAGGAACCCCAAAGTAGTCCATGCAAGAGGGAACCTTGTGGACGAAACGGGAAGTGCTCCGCACTACCTACTTGACTAGTGATTCCTTTGTGAGATAGCGTTATAGGTTGTCCGTTGTGGTGACCCCAGTGATAGT
Source organism: Taxus wallichiana var. yunnanensis (assembly GCA_018340775.1). NCBI lineage: Eukaryota > Viridiplantae > Streptophyta > Pinopsida > Cupressales > Taxaceae > Taxus > Taxus wallichiana. The sequence goes on along the minus strand of CM031240.1, from coordinate 348,300,234 downwards.
ACACGTAGATGCACTAGTTGCCTACTATTCTTGAAGGGGGTAAAGTAAAGCCGAGATACTCCCAAACTAGTCAGTGCGACTTTTTGGGTAAATCGCGCTCGCTCGTGGCAACTTTGTAACACCTAGGGCGAGAGAACCACCTAGGAGAATATACTTTGGCCAGGAGCCCACTTTGACCATTTTAAAACAGTGTTGAGTTGTGAACCTTCTTTTTGAGAAATGTGTGACGTATTACTTTCGCCTAGTTTTTACTTGCCTTAGGGCGAGGCAAAACTCTGCCGAAGTGAGGCTAGCATTTTTCGTCATTTTTCTTGATTTATTTCCTTCATATTCTTTTGACACTTTGTTGATCAAAAGAGGTGTGATTACCTTTGTGTTTCCATTCGACTATTTCTCTCACTTATATGTCCATTTACGCCCATCTATGTTTGTGGCTGGATTTGTTAAACGTCTAAAGTGAGTGGAGGTGTTTTCACGTCATTTGGTAGCTATTGTGATCTTGATACCCACGTCAAGATCGTCATTGTAGTTAGGTGTGGTTCATCACTCCGGACTTCCATAGAGGAGTTAGCTTGTTTGTCTCATATCATTACAATTTCGATATTTACGTCTTGTTTCTTGTAAACTCGACATAAATACCTATATTGTACGGTTACACTGCACACATTCTTAACTATTCCTAGCTATACTTTGAGCTTTTTTTGTTCAGTTTTATTATTACCTCGATTTCAAAAGGTGTTAGGAACTACCATTTGTGCGTGTTATATCAATAACACCTCGATATCAATACTTCACTTTCTTGCAAAGTGGGTTAACATATCTTGGTGGTATTGTTGTGTCATTCATAAATAGTAATTGGCACTTTTTGAGATATAGGTCTTAATCAGACTTGAGCTTGCTCATCGTATATCTTGATTGGGAGATCGCATTTAACTTCATGTATTTACTTACGTCTTGTTCATTCCTTTGAACTTGGCATAAGTGGAGACATCTTGTTAATCATTTGGCGTCGTAAATTACTTTGAAACGTAGTCTAGGAAGTATTTCATTTGATTAAGTTTTGGTACCAAACAATTGTTTCATTGGTGACTTTATCACTCTATCACATTGGTATTCTCACATTGTTAATTTACTCTTAACACGTACATCTTGTATTTCACTTAGGGGTAGACATTGAATTTTGAACAAATCTATAACTTACCTTAGTGAAATTTATCATGAAAACATGGCTCCAAAGATGTGTCTAGGGTTAAAGAAACAAACATATGAGGAACAACAGGCGCAAGCTTGGGAAACCTCTAACAGACAAGGGTCAAACCCATTTATCGGACACGATCTAGGACCACTATTTTCTGCAGAAAAGGAAACAGAAGAGATGGTCGATCATAGTGGAAATGAATTAGAATCACCACACGCAGACTTTGATTTTGACCCCACTCTACTAGATGAGTTTCTCCTTAGAAACAAAGATAGAGTTTTGGCACGGAGCATGGAATTAGGGGCCAAATTTTCCATTGAGAAGGAACCAATACTACAAAAAAATGACACTACTAAGGAGGAACACCCCCTTATCAATATGGAAGATATTTTAACAGGCGGGCATGCTTCCACTTCTTATGCAGAAAATGATAAAGTGGTAGGGCATAGAATACCCCTCATCAAAGTGCCACGAAGAAACAAGATAGAACATGAGACAGGGGAAGAACCTCCACAATATGAAGAGGAAGAACCTTTAGAAGAAGAAGACACAAACCAAGTCACAATCCAACAAATCAGTAACCTAAGCCAAAAACTAGCTTTGCTTACTTTCCAGGTACAAAAAGACACAAACAAGAACGTTCAAAAGTCAAAGCCTAAGTTTAGGATCCACAAACTCCATCAAGAAAACCAAGGAGAAGAAGACACGGGATACCATCGTGTACATGTACCCACTTCTCCCACTAGAGAACAATTGCTTGCACAAGAAGTGTAATCTATGAAAGCAACGCTTGCGAGCATACAAGAGAGAAATATAGGGAGTATTAGGAAATACCAATACGAAGAACTATGCCCCTATCCTTTTGATAAGACAATGACCCTTCAACCCTTTCCAAAGAAATTTGATATGCCAAAGTTTGACAAATATAAAGGAAAGGGAGACCCAAGGGATCATGTTAAAGATTTCTACATGGCATGTCAAGAGGTGTCTTATAGTGATAATTACCTCATCAGACTTTTTCCTAAGAGTCTCGGAGGTCAAGCATTGGAATGGTTTACGCGCTTACCATGAGGATCAATTTTCACTGGCCAGAATTGGCAAAAGATTCGTGCATCATTTCTCGTATAACATAGAGAGTGATATCACCATGGCAGACTTGTGTGGCGTAAAACAATGCCCAAATGAAACCTTCGCCAGCTTCCTCCAATGATGGAGAGGGATAGCTAGTTGCTTCCCTTGCGCTTTCCCTGAGAAGCAGCTGGTTAGTATTTTCATCCCTAATCTCAACCCAGATATAGCTTTCCACCTCCAAATGCATTGTGTCCGCACCTTTGAGGAGGTTATTGAGAAAGGGATTCAAATAGAAAAGGTTCTCATTGCCAAAGGCACCCTCAAAACCCAATCTAAAGACAACCAAAGTGTCAAACCCACTGAAAAGCCAAAGATCTTTAACAAAAACAAAAATGTGGTGGGAGACAGAATCACTGATTCCAAACGTGTTCAAACGGTCCAAACCAGTCAACCTTTTAAACTGACCAAGGGCCCAATTCAACCACCACCAAAGCGATGAACATTCACCTCCCTCAATGAACCATTATCATCATACTAAAAGCAGATTTGATGCGGCCGACATGATGACCTATCCTACAACACAACCATTTGATGACAATGGTCCCAAACCTTCATGGTATAAGGAGCATGAATATTGTGAAATGCATCACGTTAAAGGTCATAAAACAAACAAATGTTTGCGACTTTGCCACTATATTCAAGACCTCATTGACAATGGGGAGATAGAGGTGGATAACCCTGGCCACATGCAAACACCTAATGAGAAAATGGGGATTTATAAGGAACCATTCCCCAAGCATGATAAGTCGGAAAAGGCAAAACCGGATCGGGGAGAGTCATCCCAAACCTATAAAGCCACAAATTACTTGTATACCAAGAGAGATAACAATCATTACGATTCACTTATCGGATGTATTCGCTCCCCTGCTGACCGTGTTAATACCATCCGGATCAAGGGAAAGGATTGTGCTGTGGTAACAAGGCATGCCCACCTCATGATTCCAGAACCCTCTTTGTTGACCCCGCAAACTGGTAAATATAACCTTTTAGAACAACTTGAGAAGACACCTGCTAAGATCTCGATCTTAGATCTTCTCAAGATATCCAATATGCGTAAGGAAATTTTGTATCAAAATCTTCGGGGTTGGGAGTGCCTTGAAGTTGATCCTGCGTACCTTGAGCCGTGGTGGTAAATATTACACCTAGTGAGCATCTCACTTTCAACCATAGGGAGGTCCCTACTGAGAATCCTACACATAATCTTCCCTTATACATTGAGGTAGTTGTCACCCATAGGAAAATCAAATGGGTGCTTGTGGACAACTGATCGGGATTGAATATTTGCATGCTTAAGTTGGTCAAACAATTGGGACATACAAAGGTAGATCTTGAGTCCCATATCATCACTATCACTGCATACGAAAACGCGGAAAGAGAGTCAGTAGGCACCATTACGCTGCCCATGGAGGTGGGTCCCACTTGCCATCAGACGAATTTTTACATCCTAGATTTGGAACTTCCATATAATATGCTTCTAGGCCGACCATGGATCCATGCCATGCAGTGTGCCATCAACATTTCATCAATGCATCAAGTTGAAGCATGAGGGACATACGGTAACAATACCAGGAGACTCAGAGCCCTTTGCTCATTGTAGAGCTCTCAATAGCTTTACACGAAATGGTACATACGCATGTCCCTCCGCGGATATGGCCATTCCTTTTCAGTCTGAGGCTATGGAATCCCAGCTGGATTCAGATTCTCTTAGGTCTTGCGCTCATGGGGCATCCACTTCCACATCTCCATTTGATTCATGGGAGATGAAAATTCTGGAATATGGTTGTGGAGAGTATAATGTACAACAAGCACTCTTGGTTTCCAACCTCTCCTTGTAGCCCAAGACTAGAGGTCGACCCAACTACCGCTTCAGGAGACCTAGAGAGGAACACACTATTGGGTCGTTCCTACCTGGAGGCTTGTTAGCTGAGGAAAATTTCTTGATCCACCTACTACTTGGGTCCCTGAGGACACTCAACCATCTTGTTATCAAACCCCGAAATATGAAAAATCTAGTAGAATGATGTACTCCATGGGCTACAAAGGCCTAGGATGTGGGAGGAATGAACAAGGACAAAGAGAACCAGTCCCTCTTCCACATTTCAAAACAGAAAGATATGGCATTGGGATTCGCCCTTATGGAGCACACCCCAACGATCAAGATGCGACTTGTTCTGAGCATGAGGATAGCTCTGAGTACCTAGACAACGATACAAATTCCCATTGTAGCCTATATGAGGATCTGGCCTCCATGAACCTTTTCATGAACAATGTTGTCCTGACCATAACCCTCACCGAACCGACCCTTGACCTTGTGTACCCTTCCCTTGTTGAATGGGACCAACAACGTCACGTGCCACTAGATTTATTCGAGAATGACGAGGCTATTGCAGAGTTCATGGGCATAAGGGATACAATTCCCATTAGAGATCACAAGAATGGTTTCTTTATCGACTTAGACACATGCGCCTACTTCGGCGATGAGGCTGAACTTCGTGGTCAACAAAATTTAAAGAAAAGCGAGGGCAAGAGTTCCAAAGAAAAACCTCAGCAAAAATCGAAGTCCAAGTCACACGGTGAAAACCTATTTGAGGCACTGGCTGACAAACAAATAAGAAAATCAAAGGACAAACAAAGTGACCACGCCAAGGATGAAAATCTCATAGAGACATCCTTGGATGAAGATCTCAACCTACCTCCCGATCCTACACGTATGGAGGATTTATCAAAATTGTTAGTTGAAGAAACCATTGATGTCAATATTGGTACCGAAGAAGATCCCAAGATAGTAAAATTGGGAGCATCACTCTCGGCCAGAGAACAAAAGACGTTCACTATGCTACTGCGAGAGTTTATTGATGTGTTCGCATGGTCTTACAAAGACATGCCCGACTTAGATCCAACTTTAGTCAGTGCACAACCTGGTTGTGCACATAGACGCTAAGCCTATCAAACAGAAGCTCCGAAAGATGCACCCAAGAGTGGCCTTGTTAGTTAAAGAAGAGTTGGAAAGGTTACTTGCAGCAGGATTCATCAGGCCAATTGATTATTCTGAATGGATATCAAACATTGTTCCTGTCCAGAAGAAACCTATCGGTATCCGAATCTGCATAGATTTTAGGGACATCAATAAAGCTTTCCCTAAAGATGACTTTCCATTACCCAACATTGACATGATTGTTGACTCAACCGTAGGGTACGAAATGCTATCACTCATGGATGGATTTTCAGGTTATAATCAAATTAAGATCGTTGAGGAAGACCAACACAAAACAAATTTCACAACTCCTTGGGGCACCTTCTGTTATCAGGTGATGCCATTTGGCCTTAAGAATGCGGGAGCAACTTATCAGCGGGCCATGACAGTAATCTTTCACGATATGATTCATGACATCATGGAAGACTATGTAGACGACATCCTAGGAAAGTCCAAAACAAGAGAGGATCATCCTATCATTTTGTAGCGTATCTTTGAATGCCTGCATGAATACAAAGTCAGATTGAATCCAAAGAAATGTGTCTCGGTGTGTTATCTGGGAAACTATTGCACTTCATTGTGTCAAGATGAGGTATTGAGGTATATCCTGCTAAAGTGTCTGCCATCAATAAAATGCCTCCACCTAAGAATATCAATCAATTGCGTAGCTTGCAAGGGAAAATTCAAGCCATTCGCCGCTTTATCTCCCAACTTGCAGATAAATTTCACTCATTCACCTATTTGCTTAAAAAGGACATCGCTTTCCTTTGGGGACCCAAGCAACAGCAAGCCTTTGCTTTGCTTAAACAATACTGGCTAATCCACCTGTCCTTATGCCTCCCACTCCAGGAGAACCACTTTTGCTCTATATTTCCGCTATGTAATACGCTATTGGTGCATTGCTTGCCCAATACGACCTTATCCATAAAGAGAAAGCAGTGTACTATCTGAGTCGCACCCTCATCACCTATGAACTTAATTATCCTCAGATTGAAAAGGCTTGTGTGGCCATTGTTTTTACCTTTCAAAACTTTGCCATTACCTGCTAAATACTAAGACCAAGCTCATATCTAAGGTTGACCCACTCAAGTATTTGTTGTCCAAACCCGCCCTCATAGGTAGAATGGCTAATTGGATCATTCTACTTAGTGAGTTTGATATAAAATTTGTCCATCAAAAATCAGTTAAAGGACAGGTACTTGTCGACCAGCTGGCAGAAGCACCCTTACAAAGTACAGAACCTTTGAGTCTGGATTTTCTAGATGCATCTTTGCTCTACATTGAAGAATTTGTCGTATGGCAGATACATTTTGATGGATCTTTTACATTTCATGGTTCAGGTGTAGGAGTGGTCCTTATTACTCCTTCGGGTGATCCTATACCACAGGATTTCCGCCTGGCCTTCCCTTGCATGAACAACATTGCGGAATATGAAGCACTCATTGCAGGGATGAAGCTAGCCATCAAGTGGAATGTTCAACATGTTAAGGTTATAGGTGATTCGCAGCTAATCATCAAACAAGTTAATGATGAGTATAAAGTTAAGGATGACAAGCTCATACCTTACAAAAATTTAGTGGAAACTCTAAAGGATTATTTTGTGCGCATCACCTTTGAGCAGATCCCAAGAGTGCAGAATAGATCGGTGATGCCATGGAAGCAAAGTGGGATCTATGCTTTGTATTCCTCCGAGGGAACAATGATATGCCATTCTTCGTAGAAAATATACACCAGCCCGCATATGACATGTCGGAATCTTGCACGGCTTGTGAGGTTGTTGGTCCTCATTCCCGTGGTATGAACCCATTTTCACCTATCTTAAGGACAAAACATTCCCTCCCAATATCTCCCATTCAAAAGCAAATCCTGATTCGTTAGATAGCCCATTACACCCTTTTAGGAGGTACATTTTATCATCGTGGCTATGATGGGAATGCATTACGTTGTCTGGATGTGACAGAGTCAATCCGTGCAATCAAGGAAGTACACGAAGAAGTATGTGGAGCGCATACAAATGGAATGGTCTTGGCTAAGAAATTGTTGAGAGTAGGTTACTATTGGCCTACCATGGAAACCGATTGTTGCAATTATGTTAGAAAATGTGTTCTTTGCCAAAAGTATGGAAATTTTATCCATGCTCCGTCATAGCCATTACAACCAATAACTACCCCATGGCCATTCTCCAAGTGGGGACTTGATCTAATAGGGAAGCTTACTCCTACCTCTTCGATGGTCATACACATATCATCACAACTACAAAGTACTTTGCAAAATGGGTGGAGGCTTTGTCCCTTTAACTTATGTCACAGAGGAGGACATATTTCTAAATTCATCATGAATCACATTATTTGATGATATGGTATCCCTGCAGCCATTGTCACAGATAATGGGAAGTCATTTAAGAACAAAACTATGAAAGGTCTTTGCCAACGGTTCCAAATTAGATTGAAATGGTCCATGCCATATTACCCTTAGGGTAATGGACAAGCTGAGGCAACAAACAAGACTTTGGTAAGGATAATGGAGAAGATGGTTAGCAAAACCGGTCAAAACTGGCACCTACAAATCCACCCAGCCCTCTGGGCCTACCGAACATCAATTCGCACTCCTACGGGTGCCATGCCATATTCCTTAGTGTTCGGGATAGAATCTATCATCCCTTTAGAGATTGAACTCCCATCCCTACGAATTTCTCTTGGGACTATTTGGATAAGGATGAAGATTATCGAGTGGCAAGATTGGCTGAGTTAGAGCTCTTGGATGAGAGGCGCATTCGCGCTCTTAATCACTTGAAGGTATATCAACACAGAATATCCCGCAACTACAACAAGAGAATCATCCCTCGCCAGTTTGAGGTGGGTGATTTAGTTATGAAGGAGAACCAGTTCAACACTAGAGCAGAGCGAGAAAAGAAAGGGAAGTTCGAACCACACTAGTTAGGACCCTATGTCATAGTTGCCAAGTACGGCACCGGGGCATACAAACTGGCTCACCCCAATGGTGATGAGCTCCGAGAGCCAATGAATGCCATGCATCTTAAGAAGTTATATGCTTGAACATGGCACAAAAATAAAAATACAAAAACATCAAAAAAAAATTAAAAAAGAAAAAGAGAAAACAGGTCGTCCACTAGTGAAAACCACGCAATTGTGGCACTTTGGACAAGTCCTTGGGTGAAAATTGGTTTCCGACGTCTCGGGAGGATTCGTTGTTCACAAGCTTTCTGTATTAGAAGGGTAGTTGTCTTTGGCCTGGACCTGGTTCTACCTTCAAGTTTCCTTGTGCACACCATCTTGTCCAAATTTGATCCGGCTTTACCTTCTCCTATTCATCTATAAGAGACATGCTCTTTTGTTATTTCCCATCTTACTGTTGGGAAACTCAATGACTTCACCTTTTTGTTCATAAGCGCGTGGCTTCTGCCTTTCTTGTATATTCCCCACACGTAATTGAGGGGGCATCCATGCTTTCTTGGTTACCTGCACATAGCTTTGGAAAACTGTTAAAACCACAAAAACAATATAAAATTGTTTCAGAAAAACACAAAAACAATAGAAAATTGTTTCGAGAAAAACACAAAAACAATAGAACATTGTTTCGAGAAAACACAAAAACAATAGAACATTGTTTTGAGAAAACACAAAAACAATAGAAAATTGTTTCACAAAACACAAAAACAATATAAAATTGTTTCACAAAAACCTAAACAATAGAAAATCGGTTTATGAAAACATATCTTACAAAAACATTTACTTGCATTGTCTTGTTTTCTTGCTTTGCTTGGTTCTTATATAGTGTTTTGCGTGCTTGCTTTTGAGTTGTTTGTTTCTTGGGTGTACTTTTTCATAGTTTATCTTTCCTCACTTAGAATAGATTCATTCTTTCTTGTGCATATTGTAGTGGGTTTCAACATGCTAGTGTGTTAGTTCTTTCTTTCTTTCTTAGTGCATTTGGTTGTGTTTTGTTACTTGTTAATAAGACATGGTGATTTATGGTGTATTGCATTAATTCATGGTGCTCTTTGTAGCATTTGGCTGTGTTTCTTACATGTGCTTTGTTTTTTTATCATTCACATCACATTACCATCACTATCATCACATCTAGCATCATCTATACATCATATATAAACAAAAATGCTAAGTTTTACATCATGCATGTATGCTAAGCTAATCATCACATATCATATCATCAATGGGGGCAAGAGGGGTTGCGCATAATCAAAAATCTATCCCCCCCGCACCAATATCATCATATCATCCCATCCATATACATCAAAATAACACTTGAAAATAACATTTTTGATATTGTCACAGATCTATCATCTACAATCTACAGCACGCCTCAAATGATCACGTACGATCACCATCTCTCCTGAGTGTCAGAGCCTCACGGTAAGTTTTCTAAACTGAGCAGTTAAAATGAACTGATTGTGATGTTTTTACCCCCCGGGGGTATATTAACCTGTTTTTCACCGATCGGATGGCCGGGACACCTGTTTAGCTCACCGTTTTCTCCTCTATTCACTGTGGAATAATTATTTTTCTCTTATTTTTCACCGTATTGGGGCATTTTTTTGTCCAATACCCCTTTCTTCTCCCCTGGACAATTTTATTGCTCCTTGGTGATTTTTATTCTTCTTCACACCCTCGTAAATAATTATTTTTTCTTAATTTTTCCACTAAACAAGGACATTATTTGTCGTTTGTTTCTCTTTTCTTCCACCTAGGGCACTTTCTGTTGCCCCTAGGCCCTTCTTTTTCTTCTTCTCCTTTCTTCTATTGTTTATCATGGTTCAGAAAGCCAAAGCAAAAACAATATATACTATATCAAAAAAATCCAAAAATAAGGCAAAATTTTTCAAAAAAATCCTAAAAAGTAAAAACCCTACAAAATGGTAACTTGCTTCTTACGGCTGAAACTTGTGTCTTGTGCATGGTATTTTCTCCATATCCTATTGGTTTGTCTCACATATTCCCGATTAATATGACTCGTAGATCACCGGATTCACAACCATTTACAAAAGCTAGCTTCTTGCTTTCGATCGTACTCTGAGGCACTTCGGTTGCTGGTGTTGTTTCGTTCGCATGACAACGCTTTTCATGGACCCCGTGTCCATTTTTATTTCCCCTTGCATGTATCCTTGCTTGGGACATCATTTTTAACCCTTTTCGTCAATCACAAACTTGTGGATCTCTTTAGCACTGATAACAAAACATTTGTACAACTGTCTTGACCGTTTTGGGTTGATATGTGCATTCGTATTTGTTTTCCCTATTATATAAGCTTGTTTCCTTCTCTTAGTGCATTGTATTATTGTATGTTGTGTGGAGTTGGTACTTTCAGCAATGGACAATTGTTCATAGTATGGATTTTCATGTCATTCTACCTTTGTCGTATGCTTATATTTTTCATAAGGACCGATGATGTAGTGCCTATGGTAATATGATGACATCAAATTTGTTCCAAACAAATAATCGGCTAGAGGTTAAGATCTTCTCTCCCCTCATCCATATTTCTTCTACACCACTTACCTTTCACCCCTAATTCTCCCTCTCCTCGAGGCATCCTGCCTCGTCCCCCTTCCTCTACCTATATCTAACCTTTTTTCGATCGTCAATCGGCTTCTTCCATCACCCCATCAACACTTGAGGGGGCATCTCTCCCTCCTACTAATTTTTCTTCTATCCCTTCAAAATCTCTTATGTCTACTATCTTTGAAGTGGCATCACTTACGCCACCCCAAAGAGGGGCAAATGTAGACACCTATAATTACACCCAAGCAATTTAAATACTTAAATTGCACTAATTATCCCCTTTCTTGCAAATCAATGACATATCATCAAAAGCACTCATTTTCCCTCATATCATCATTAATTAATTACACTAAGCTAATTAATTAAGTTGCCTATCCAACAAATACCTAATTAACAACCTTCCGTTAATAAATCACCCCTTCTACCTAGACTAATTAATTATTATTAATTAATTAGCTTTCCCTTCCATTTAACCAATAAATCAATATTTAATTGATTTAATCCCCTTATAATAGCCTAAATCGCACTAATATTCTTCTAATTGGCTTCTATAAGCTTACACCTACCTATTAATTAATCACCTTTGATTAATTAAAATACCCCCAACTCCCATGACTTGCTAAACATGTATTAAACCCTTCTAAAGTAAGGTTACCTTTAATAAAGCAACCTTATCCATTCCTAATCATGTTTTACCTTTATCCCACATTCATGAGAATGTGTTGAATCCTTATCCTTTGGGCTATATAAAGAGCCTTCCACCTACCTTTTACTTACACCTAAACTCCTAAGAGAGAAAATGCAAAGCATATAGCAAAGAAACTAAGAGCTTGCACCTTGTTTTCTTGAGAGTTCATCATCTTCGAGGAGCTAAGCTTCATATTCTAGCCTAAAGTGCTTAGGTCATATGGGAGGGGTCAAAAGGGTCTTGTAGCCCAACTTTGATAAGCCCCATTCCTAGGTTCTTGGAGATATCAAGGACAACCAAATATTGATTGCCATAGAGCTTATTTAGGTTCATTTACTTATTTTTGGTAATCTAGAGAACTAGAGATTTAAATACTTTAGCATTTTTTAATTCAAAGTTAATGCATTATGCTAGCTATTAATCTTGTTTAGCTCTCATCTTTGATGGTGTTTAGATTTTTTCATTAGCTTTGTTATAGAACTATTTAGGTGTTAGTTTTCATTCATATAACTTAGCTAAAATCACAAAACCATGCACACAATTATTAAGTACCTTTAAACCTTTTTCCCAACAATATATTTGTAGAATCGAAATTGTTAAGAATGATATTGTTATTAAGATATTTTCATAAATTCATTCATGGTTGTTATCATTAAGTGCACTATTTTTTTCCATTATTTAATTTAAACTTGTAAATATTCTTGTATTAACTTACAACAAGAACTCATAGACGTTGTTATTCATAAATTATGAATTACGTGCATATAAATCCATTTTCGCTATTGAAGGTATAAATCAATAATGGGCATTGTTATTTGTTTACAAAATACATGTCCATAATTCAAGACTGATTTTCAATGAATGCTTTAGGCCAATTTCATGTCTGATTCTCCAAAAAAATTCCCCTCCCGTTGTATTTGGTGATATAGCATGTGACTTTCTTGTTTACCTTGTTGTACACAATTACCTTTTTTAATGACCTTTACAATTAACAAGCAATGGTTACATTTCTTGTTGGTGTGTGTACCAAAAAAATGGACATGGCTTTGACTTTAGGAGGAGTTGCATGGTTAATGACTCGTTGCTCAGATGCAGGTTCAACACTCCGGCTCTTGAAATTTAGCTCTGTGTGTTCTTTATTGAACACAGAAACACAACATCGATTTGACCTTTCTGACGGTGTTCACCTTCAAACAACTTTGTTGCCCTCCAAATTTTCAAAAATAATTCTGGGAAAATGTTGAAAGAAGGCACAATTGTCCACTTGGAGAAAGTCATTTGCAGGATGGTGAAACATGAAATGTATGTGTCCAAAGCTTCACCTTTATTAATACCTTGAATGACATGTATAAGGTTGCTAAGGTTTCCCTTGGCCGTACTCTATCCCTGTAGGACCATTTTGATTACTGACATGGATATAGTAGTTGAGATTTTTCTGAAAATTGGTTGCCCTTCTCGGCTCCCAAATCATATTGTTTTCGGCAAACAACCACAAGTGGAAGAAATGCAGAGTGTGGACACTAATGTTTTTCAACAAACCTCACCTCTCGAAAAATATGTTTCGCAAAATATTTGCCAAATTCTCCGTCTTCATTAGTGGTCTAAACACAACCATGTGCATGTGGTATCTTGAGGGGTGAGCCCTTGCAAAATGTCCATATGGGAATTTCACAATTCAAGGGTAGTGGGTGTTTTTTTGGCTTTGATTTTGTTGACAACAAAGGTGGTGAGATCTGTATCACTTGTTTCAATGAGATTGCTGAAATGTTCTATGACAAGATAGAAAGTGAAAAATTGTACACCATCTCCAACGGAAGAATTGGAAAAGTAAAAGAATGTTATAACAACCTAAACAACCCTTTGGAAATTTTCTTGCAAAAATGTCAATTGTCTCCCATCTCTATGTGAGTAATGACACAATACCTCTTCACCACTTCCACTTCATTCCCATAAAATAAATAACCTAAAGACTTATTGGTTCTTCATCGACATCATTGGGATTGTCCTTGTCATTTCTCCATGCTCCACTATCCACAGAGACATGATCGAGATAGAAAAAATAAGGAGAACATTGTAGCTTAAAGAAATGTCTAGATATAATTTTTCCATCACTTTGTGGGGTGAGAATTTAACTATTCTTGGTGAAGAGCTAGAAGGTATTCTTTCTATTCCACAAAATCCAGTCCTTGAGTGGAAAACTACACGCATTTCAAGTTTCAATGGAACATATGTGGATACTATATCTAGTAACAAATGGTTTGTCAACCCCGATCCCATAATCTTCCTCATTGCAAGAATGGGATACATCGGATGTTCATGCGTTGTTCCTACACCATCTATCAAAATAGATTTCTAGGCCCTCCACCAAACTTGTCCTCATCAGCAACAATATATCAAGTTCTGCAAATGGGTAACACGGAAAAAAATGAATGGGCTATAATAATAACATTAATCACGTATATCATTGACCGGATAATTTATTTTACATGGCACACCCTTCTATGAAAGGTGATAAACAAAGTTGAAAGAAAGTGTAGGAATTAGAAGATGGGCCATGATTTTGTGGGAAATGTGATGTTCTTTTCCAACAATGCAATTATAGGTATGCACTTCATGTTACTTTGAATGATGCCACAAGGGAACTGCAATCCATAACAACATTTGATGAGACTACAAATGAAATAATGGGCATCAAAGTTGAAGACTTGCACTTTTAAGCATCGATGATGATGCAACAATTGAGATTGTAGACCACACTACAAAGTTGCAAATTTTAATTTACACTTTCCATCAAAACAAAAACATATTACGGGAACAAATAGTTATAATGTGTCATTATTAAATTGGCAAAGGTTTTAAAATTTTGTAAACCTTTTTAGCGCTCATGTCACGGCAAAGTACTGCAGAAAAAAAAATGGTGAAATTTGATCCCATTTTTCATAATCGATTAGTTAACATGGTCGTTAACCGTATTCTTAAACATGGAAAAAAAGCATTGGCTTATCGAATACTTTATCAATCTCTAAAAAAAATAAGACAAAAAACAGATAAAAATCCACTAATTATTCTACGGCAAGCAATACAAAAAGTAACTCCCAAATTGATAGTAAAATCAAAACGTGTAAGTGGATCAACTTTTCCAGTTCCCATGGAAATAAGATCTAAAAAAGGAAAAGTAATTGCTATTCGGTTTAAGCTACTAATCCCCGCCCCTAAATTATGTTAAAGTTTTATCGTAGTAGCTCCGCTCTAATGATGTTTCCCCCTTATTCCTCTTTCTGTTTTTGTTTATGATGTTCCCCTTGTTTAAGTAACTTTCTCAAAAAACAAATACTTTCACATACCACTTTTACTTTACGATTATTTATGTGAACTCACATTTAATGAATATCAATCAATGTAATTGCTTACCCATGCTAATTGAAAAAGATATGGTTATAACATCCATTCGATGATATACACATGTTATTGTTTTTGATGATTTTATGTATTTTTTCATTTGATGGAATGTTTTTTCTGTTCAAAAAATATTCCTTGTCTTCAAATATATGAGTATGTTTAAAAAACAAATGTTTACATTTCCTACCCGCTGAATATACAATTATTGTCCAATATTATTGCAAGGGGAAAAATACATAAAAAAGTAAAACAATCAATACCACAATGTCAAAACTTTCAAATTGCCATACCTTCCAAATGCACCCCCTGTGACTAGTCCATCTCCAACATTAGCCTTTCCACAACCTATAATAATGACCCTACTTTTATGTGGATGTCAATTAATCCCTGAGGTGATTTAGAAATAAATATTCAATCCCCTAGGTGATTTTAGGAGTGTTGAAGAATGTCAATTTTTAGAAATATTTAAGAAGGGCTACCATACAATCTTTTTACATTGACTAATACACCCTTGAAATCTCTATGTTAGAGGTTGAAAAATTTCACATGGAGATGAATTCAAGGTCTAAGAATATCAATAAGGATTTTGAAGCCTCAAATATTTACCACACTTTTAGGGCAAGTTTTAGAAAATTTTTGACTAAACTACAACTCAAAACAAAGATCTTGAGAAATATTAAGAACTAAGAACAAAAAGGAGTCTACAAAAAGTATTTTCGTAAAGAAAATATTATTAGCTTACAAGATGGTGGAATAATTTTTGCCATAACACCTAACAATAATATGTTTATATCTAGTTTTATAATGTTGTCGATTAATTGCAGTCTTAATTTTTATTCATCACATGGAGATATAACATGCATAAAGAAATGTCTTCCACTTTCACCATTGGATTCAAAAATGAAATTGTTAAGTCATTTCATATAATTTCATTGAAACTCATCCAAGCTATATTTCATGAGGCATTTCAAGTTGCTCTCTGGAAATAATGGGTTATGTTTTGCCTAGAACAACTTTATATCGTATTACCTTTGGTCACCCATGGAATTTCTGCATCACCGGTTATGACAAAAATGGACTTGAAAAGCTATCCTCACACATTAGCTTATCTCAATGGTTTTTATTTATGGGAATATAAGATGTCCCTAGTCAAGTTAATTTCAAACATAACACAAAATCAAAACACTAATATGATATTTGTGTTGTCCTAGGAAGCTCCATGTAGGCTTGAAATTTAAAACAATGGGCTTTTTCTCTCAAGCTTAGCCCTAAGCTCAAACCATTCAATTCTGTTGATGGCTTTGTCACATACCTATTGTGCAAATTGATGTAGCTTTCCCATCCAAGCTCCAAATGACCCAAAAAGTTTCACTAATCTTAGTTAATTTCTTTATTTACATGTTGATTGGTTAACACTTAGTACATAGGTAAAACAAAATATTCAACTATGCACCTAGCTCAAACAAGCTTGTTAAAGTTAGTTTGAATATTAGTCTTTAATTTCAATTGAATTATATAATGGACAATTTGGTCTTGGAAATGTGAGCATTTACCATTTTGTAATCAAAATTTAAAGGTTGAGTTATCTCATTCCATATGTATTCGAGATTTCACCTATCAAGAGTCGTAGAATGAAGTGAATTGTGATGATATTTTTGCTTCATAATTATGTTTTCAAATTTTTTGGAGATCTTATAATGGCACTTTTGCTATGCATGAGATTAGGTTAGAATTTTGCATTTTATGTTGTCATTCATCATTTTAATGTTAAAAACCTAAATGGAGTTCTTTTTGAATTTACTTTGCAGAAAGAAACTTTTACAAGTTGGAAAAAGACCAAAACATTTATTTCCCACAACGTGATTCTCTTTACAAAGAAAATTCATTTATATAATAAGGTATCCAAAGGAACCCACATCGAAAATGATTCAATTTTTATCAATCCCATTTACTTGGATCATTTTCAAGTCCATTAAGAGAAGTCAAGGATGAGTTAGTTGTATGTGAAAAATTTAAAGTTTTAAAATCTCGAAACCAAAGTTCACTTCTCTAGCTTTTTTTGGTTTTAGAGGGGAGAGACCCAAAACTCTTATCAAAAATTTGGCCTAAACACACTAGATCCGATAAATGCAAGCCTACTTGACTAAACCCATAACATGTCACTTTGAATATGGGACACATTTATAGGTAAATAAAAAATATTGTGTAACATTATTAAATAAATTGTTGGTATTATTAATAATGAGTTATAGCAACCAAACAATAATATAGTTGTAATAGTTTAATTATTTGAGTGAGTTGTGAGAAGATACTCAAGATGAAACATAATTTTAGTGATAGTGATCCTAAATGGTTGAGATATATTAGGGATAATTTTGAGAGATTCCAGAGAGATATTTATGATCCTGTTGAATCCACCATGGTTAGGATTTGCACTATATATGCTTAATCTATCAAAATAATCAATGATCAACATCAATGAATTAAAACTCACATTATAATATTCGGTGTTTATTATTATGCATTTTTATCAAAAACTATTAGACATCGAGATTAAATGAATTATCAGACCATATGCAATTCATGATCATATGTAGCATATTACAAGTTCTCAAGAGTGCAAATGGAACCAAAATCCCACCTTTTGAATTTTTAATGAAGTTTGTTTTTGACTACACCCAAACCTTTTCTATACTTAATAAGTAGATGGATATCTTAATATTATAGCCCTAAATACACTTGAAACTTTGATAACAACTTCCTTCCAAATCCACAGCGCTCTCATTTATGAGAATATTAAAACGCTCCTACTCTCCTTTCTAGTTGTCCTGAATTTCTTATCCTTTATAACCCAAATCGGCTTTATCAAAGTTAATTAAAAACCTATAGACTAAATAGCCCTATCAAAATCCAAACTAAGAATGGCCATAATAAGGATGATCCTAGATGAGGCACATGTTTAATCTATTATCACTCCATCTAAAGTCGCATCCATTACATCGATCCACATAGAACCATGCATCAAGAACCAGGATATCTCGAGGAAAACACTGCAGGGGGAGGATTATATGCCTCCATTCCAAAATGACACATATTATTTATTGGAATTTCTATAAGATCTTAGGGCCACATTCACAAATTTTGACGAGCACACACTCTTAGAAGCACCTAAAGGAGGCCCCACATATGATCAATTTGTAGAAGTGTATTGATCAAAAGGCGACAAAGAATGGAAAATGCTATAAAAATTCTTCCACTAAATACTTACAAAAGGCATCAATTCACCCCATTTTGTCTTTGTATTTTTCTCATAATACTTTCCATTTTTTTAGGTTTACATCTCGAAATCCAATCGAAATGTTATGGCAATTTGAAACTTGCTCAGCCATTTAATCATGTTTAAGGTATGTACAGTGTTTATGGGGCCATAAAATTTAACCTAAGAGGGGATTATCTCATGCACCCTCCCGATTTGTTCCCTATGATCCATTTTTTTTGGGGTATCAGTTCATATATGGTCTCCACAGGGTCCCTGAGTGTTCATCTACACTTCTAGATTTCAATCTCAGATCTGTGACACTCCTGCGATAGACTTCGATATCGTGGCCCAAGTGATTTAAGATTGTTCCATTTGCGATACCAATCACATCCTCTATGTGCTCAAATTATTTCATTACTTTACTTTATTTTAACGATTTTAGGATCTTGAGTTTGTTAGTCCTCCATTTCGATTGACATTAACACCCCCGAGCCATTATTTTATTGGTCCATTTTGTGGAAAAATCATGACATTTTGTGATATCATGTTTTCATTTACATTTAAGATCTCCATCATAGATCGTTCACCTCTCCTTTTTGGGAACTCTCTAATTTACTTAACATTTTGAACTTCATGTGATTCGGATTTCACCCCTAGGGCATCATCATTACAACCCTTATCCTTATTTATTGCATTCTCTTCTAATGAATTCCTTATGTCATTACTAATGATCTATTACCTCTACTTACGCACTCAAGCTATTCGTCCTTATCCTATCATTTTTCACGAGCTTGGGAAAAATGACTGAAGCTCCAAGCCTTACTCCAACCCTCTTCAAAGTGTTTGGTACCCAAATTTGTTCTCCTTTTCGCCTTGAGTAGCACCATAGATATGACATGAAGCTTAAGTCGGATATCGATCATGTCAGTATGTCGTTTTGTAGCCGTGGAGGTGATCTAATTGGGCACTCGTGTTAGTGGAGAGATGGATAGCACTCCAATAGGATTTTGATCTTGACCCTCACTATTTTTTAGGTTGTGCCTTTTTAACCAAGGTAAGAGGACCTATATTTAACCTTGTAATGGTGAAGGAGATGAAGATATCCTTCTCTTTGCTTGGAATTTATGAAATAGATGACCTTGGGAAAATATGATCAACACCCCAAATATGACTCTCATGAGTTGTCACTTCTAAATTATGGAGATATTTCTCAAAACAAGGCAAAGGTTACTAAGACATTGTAAATCCTAATTTGCCTTGTACTTTTGCAAATGGATTTTGATCCTTTTGTTGGTATACAAATGCAAATTAGGGGTAGTACATGGGTAGGATTAGTTTGTTAGAATGAATTTTTTGGTGGGGTGTTGACAAGACAAACTGGGATATATCGGATCTTTGACAACCTCTAAAATACTTGAAACAACTATCGATAAAATGCCTAAAATAATCAAGACATTCTTTCAACCAGAAGAGGCATAAATGGAAGCCCAGGTTGCACTCTTCACACAATCTTTGAGAATTCACCACAAAAGCTTGAAGTAAAGAACTCAATTAAACACAAAAATCCATGATCAAACCACACCTAAGGTACCCCCAAAGGCTTACAAGAAATCTTTGCAGTCAAGGAAGGTAAAGTGATTTTAAATTTGTTTATCTCTTTATTAGATGAAGGCTCTTTTGAACATGAGATTGCAAATGCCACTAAACTATCAACAAGAAATGGAGATTTTGTGTGATTTCTAAAGACTTTTAATGCAAGATTGCAACAAGAACAATGAAAACTATTTGCAAGCATTTAAAAATGATAACAAACATCATATTGCCCAAAGAAAACATAGATTTAATTCAAAACTTGTTAGATTCAACAACAGGGGAGAGTTACATGAACAATCTCAGAGTTGTGTGATGGCTATACACTTGTAACCAACTCACATACATGAATTTCCAACACATGAGACATTAACCTGGTTCTTTGGTGGATTTTTCAGAAAATGAGCTTTCTCTCAGAATTTGCTCGTGATTTTCAACTTCCCCTCTTTTTGCATGTCTCAAAACATGCATTATATATCTCTTGCCACATTTGATCCTTCTTTCCCAAGCAAATAATATGCCATGGGATCAATTCTGTTACAACAATTCTTCATGATTCAATGAAAATGACATCAAACAGAAAAACACTCGTAGGTTGCCAGGTGTGCCCAAAAGATTAAATCATTACAAATATTTGGATCATTATCCATCCCGAGGCATGTTTTTCATCATTGAGGCATGAAAACACCTTTTACTCATCATTTTCACCCTTTTACCTTTTCAAATTACCTCTGCAACTTTTGATTTTGACATTCCACGTGTTTGCTTGGGATTTGGGGTAAAAATTACTTCAAAAACATCCCAAATCAAAGAATTAAGCCATGAAAGTGATGCCAATGATCCTGAAGGCCAAGACGACACAAAATCACTATAAAATTTGATGAATTTTGATGCAAAAATCGTGATTCCAAGCTTCTGGAGCTCTCCCATGGCGTATGAAAACAAATGGATGCAAGTAACCATCGATCTTATCCATCTTTTAATCTTGGTCCTCCACGTGGAAGATGCGGATTAAAAATAAGCTTATTAGCTTTTAAACTTTGGATAAGGCGATAAGTCAAAATATGATTGGATCGGGCCCAAAAAATGCATTTGCGAACCTTTTTTGAAAATTTGGAAAATTTTGCCACCTTTCTCCGCCCGCCTCTTGGAACCACGTGTCAAAAACAATTGGGACAAAAATTGGGATCATTTTTGACTTTTCCACATTTTTTGGAAAAATGGAAAATTTTGACTTTTTCTCCGCCCCTCCTTTGAATTTTAGGAGTGACACATGGCACATGGTGGATCCCATTGGGATCGTGCTTCAATTCTGCGCACATTTTGACCTTTTTTGAAATTTGGAAAATTTTCACTTTTTTCCCTCGCGGGCCCACACCTCTGATTTTTCCCTCGCCACGTGTCTCCTTCCTCTATCATTCGCTAGTGGTCCCAATTCTCAAATTTTGATTTTCTTTTTGGCTAAGGGAAAAATTTCAATTCCTCCTTCCACCGGGCCACCGCCGACCCGCTTTGCCTTCGCCACGTGTTTCCATCTCTCATTTGTCATGCGAGGACAACGCATGCTTAATTTTCATTTTACTCCCTTTAAAAGGGAAAAAATTCTTTCCTTTGTCTCCGTGGCCCGCTCCTCACCTTATCCTTTGACACATGTCCTCTCTTCGATTTTTCGGAGTTTCTGGCACGCTAAATTTTTTTCACTCTGAACTCTTTTGTGAAAAAGGAAAAATCCCCTTTTCCTCCGCCGCCCACCTACTCGCGCCACCATGTTTTGCCACGTGTCCTCCTCTGATTGGAGCGGGGGCCTAAAACTTATTTTGAAACCTTATAAAATTAGAGCTAAAAACTCTAAGCCCCCTGGACCTCGCTCTTCCATTTTGGTTTTCTAGGACACATGTCCTCTTGCGATTAGTTGCGGCACATCAAACCAAATTTTGACTTTAAAACTTTGCAAGACTAAGGTCGAAAAACCTTAAGTGAATCCGACCACCCGCCATCTTGCCTGCTAATGAAAACATGCCACGTAGGCAAATTTGGAAAAAGGGGCCTTGGGCCCGAAAATGCCCCATTTGTTTGAAAAGCCAAAAAATGAAAATTTAGAGCATCTCGCCGCCTTTTCGCAGCCAATGCAAACCCGCCACGTTGCCAATACCTTCTGAGGATGAATTTGACGGGAAAATGACGCCCGTCTAATTATCAAAATGTAAAAAATTCTAGGGATGCCCTAGAATTCAATTATTTCACCAAGGATGGCATATTTTGATTTTAAATCAATCAAGCATGATTTTACAACATTTTTGACCTTAGGATGGGATTTTCAATTACAAACAAGTATGAATTGATCAAATTCAATTTTTTCATGACTTGGCAAAGGGAAAAATGACATAGTCCGTGGAATTTGGAAAACTAGGGCACAAAAAGGGGCAAACTTGGAATATTCCTTTCAAACCAGGGCAAAACAACAAGTTTATGGGCATTTTTGAAGCATTTCAACAAGGGGGAGAAATTACAGGTCACCAATTTGAGAAGTAAAATGTTTTGAGAAATAATTAAGACCCATAACTTGGTCCACACCTACACCCATAACTAATGACCCCTTTCTCGCACCCAAAACCGACCTTCTAGTCACTTGACCAAGCCCGCAGCTGATCTCTCGGGAGAAAAGCAGGGAAGGTGGGCGATTTTACTAAAAATAGCCTACTTTTTCCTTACTGGATGCAGTTCTACTCGACCGCCGTCGGTTACGCAACCGCCATCGGTTCCCTGTAAATGGGCTCCCCAAACCAAAACAACGGATCGGAATTTCATTTTGGAGATCAGTCGAAGGATTTTTGGATCAACAGAGATCATTGGGAGCGAAAGCGAGTCCAGATCTTCACTTGACCAAGCAGAGACGAGTGGAAATACCAGAAGTGTTTACAGCAAAGGAGATCAGCTTGCATCTTGGTCAAAACCAGTAAGTCACATCTTGCATGTCCTCTGTTATAACATTTCTTATGCTTCTTGAATCTCAGTCCTCCTAAATCCGTTTCTGAGTCCACTACCCAACGTGCCATTGCATCTAACTGTTATTCTTTTACCTCTCATCATCTCATTTCCTAATATCATCCATAAACCAGCCTTACAAACACCATAGCTACCAAGAAGATCCTATAACCCACCGGTATCGGTTATCAGTAACCGCCATCGGTTCCTCTGATCAAAACCAGAAAAACAGCCTTTTCCCTACCCAGTTCAACGAAACAACTTAATTGATATTTTACAGTCTTTTGTGTTAATTCATATTAGCAGGGAAACTGACCACCTTCGAAAGGAAGTTTTATATTTCCTGGGCCCAAGGCAGTTTCCTCATTTATTGTTTAATCAAAATCTTGTGGTCTTGTGTTCTTATTTGCAGGTAGTCCTTCCAAGACAAAAAGGAGTTCTTCGCAATCAGTCTGATCTTTCTCTACGGTACGCGCACACCATCTCGACATTCTACAGGTATTCCTCCTAACCCTAACCTTATCTGTTTCTAAAAGGAACGAAACATTTCCGAGTGAAACATTTTGGCACGCCCGGTGGGACCCATTTTGGGTTTCTATCTTGCTTATTTTCATTTTAGGAAGCATACTTGCTTTTTTCTTTTTATTATATATTTCGTAAAGAATTTGTCTTGCTTTCCTAGTTTCGCATTAGTGAAAGTCATCTCTCTTGCTTCATCAAACATAATTTTCGATTTGGGTTTAAAACACGTGCATTGCATTCCTGCTTGTTGTTTTTCAATTCTAGTGAACGTAGATTAAGTAACAGGTCGTACACGTGGGGGTGATATCCACGGTATTGACAAGAAATTAATCTTACATTTCCTTTGCACAACACATACGAATCACTTCACAATTAACACAACAGCTCAAACATCCCCCCTTTTCCGCGGTATTCCTCCGCCTGAGATTGAGGTAACCTTATAAGCCAAAACAACTTGACATTTCCCCTAAGTCTCTTGTTTAGGATTCCGACATCATTCTACGTCTAAAGGCATAAGCCCACGATAATTAAAATTAACCCTAGGGTTAGTCTCTGGATTTGCGTGTGCATCTTGCTTGTTTGTAGTTCTGTTTTCTTTCTCATACCCTGTCTTCTGTGATCAATAATTGGACAAGTATACTAAACGTTGTTAAAAATCAAATTAGCAGCCTTTTTATATCTTGTTAGCCCAGACTTCTTACACCGACATCGGTTACCTGACCGACGTCGGCTATAGTATAACCGACATCGGTTACTAGACCGATATCGGTTACTGTCTTTTCCATTCACGACAAACCAAAGACAACCTACCAATTTTACCGGTCTGAGTTTGTTTCTATTCCTGACAGATTGAAACCCTACTGTGAACTCCTGTCCATGGTTGTTATCACTCGAAAGCAAGCCGCCACCATGGTTTCACATGCTTGCTCTGTTTCTTTGCCTGAATCACCCCCTTCACATTCTGTGGGAAATCCTACGGATACCAGCGAGGTTCCTAAAATTCCTGTGGGAGATAAGGACTTTGCCAAGTTTCTGGATGCTAATTCTAGCGCTGTACAATACTATTTGTCTCATACCCCTGACCGTACGCCTGATGGTCAGCTCCTTGTCAGGTATGCCTATCAGTATAGCTGCTCATTTAGCTCCCACTCCGCCTGATAATACCGCCTTGCTTCCTGCATCTCTAGCCCCGTCTCCCAATCCGACGGCTTCAGAGGTTCATACGACCCCGATTAGCTTTCCTTTTGTTAATCTTGGACCCCACATATCATTACCACCGACCGCCCCTACCTCATCTCTCTTGCAGACTGCTCCATTCATGACTTGCTCTCTGCCACCTATCCACACGAGCTTTCCTTCTCAAGCTCCGCCTACCTTTTCATTCCCATACACGTATCCAGTGACCTCAACATCCTATATGGGACATCCCTATTCGGTCGCCTCAACATATTCATCCTCCACACCTTATCAACACTTAACCCCACCAGTGTCTAGCGGTGGTCCTTGGTCCAATTTGCCTCCATTTACCACAACCACACCATCATCTCATCCAACTACTGATCTAATTAAACAAATGATGGACAAAATGCAAAACCTGGAGGCTTCTGTTTCAGGAAGTCATAGCGCCTTGACATACGAGCAAGTTTGTCGGGAGCCCATTCACCCTTCTGTCCCCCTTCATTCATATCCTCCTCAATGGGAGTTGCCAAAATTTACTCGTTTTAATAGTAAAGAGGATCCTCAACAACACTTGCGATCATTTAGACATGCTTGTTATTTGATTGCCCATGATGATGCCTTGTTACTCCGCACCTTTCCCATGTCCTTATCAGGACCTGCCTTGGAGTGGTACAGTGCTTTAACCCAGCACTCAATCTTCTCTTTTAACCAACTAGCCCAATCTTTCTTGGATCATTTCTCCATTAACATTGCCAAGAAAGTATCTATTACCGACCTCTATGCCATCCGACAATTTGAAGACGAATCTATCGCAGATTTCGTTGGACGATGGCGGGGCCTTATCAACCAACTTACGTATGCCTTGCCTCAAACCGAACTTATCGAACTATTTACGCGGGCCTGCGCTAAGCACATCTCCCCTACCCTCCAAATTCAAACTTTCCGTACATTCGACGAGGCCTTTACTATGGCTCGAAAATTAGAAATTCGAGCCTTAGAGGAAGAGAAATTGCGGTTGCGCAACAAAAACTCCACTTTCCGAACTCCAGATTCCACCAATAAACCAAATACCACCACTCCTCACGCGTCCACTTCTTCTAAATCAAAAGGAGCTGTCCACGCGGTGACGGTCAAATCCCAACCACCGTCCAATACCCCGCCAAAAACCACTTATAAGTATAAAGCGGAACCCATCAACTACACTCCCTTGGGGGAGACATATGGTGTGATATTGGAAAAACTGCTCAAAGCAGGAGCCATTACCTTACCTCCTGTTAAACCTCATTCCGGATTTGATTCCACTCGCGCCATACCTTCCTGGTACAAAGAAAATGACTTAACTTCCACCACGTGAAGGGACACAGTCATGAAAACTAAGATGTTGAAAAACATAGTGCAGGAAATGGTTGATGCGGGGGATATAGCCCTCGATAATCCTAATGCCCCTGCCAACCGAAATTTGAAAATCTTTAACAAACCATTCCCGAATCACTCTTCCAACAGTAACGTAAACCAGGATATCTTAACCGAGGAGAGTGTTCATGAGATCCATGCAGTCTTCGACTCCCAGCCAAAAGCCTCTATCGAGAAAATTTTGAATCAAGCCTCTTCACTAACACAGGAGTCCGAACCTCCTTCACCACCATCAAGCCAAAGCGAAATCATTCCTTTACCCATAAAAGAGTTAACTGCCCAGACTTCTCTTCTCATCAATGAGTCTGCTTACACCACATCCCTACAAGACTGCGAACGGATGTTATCTAATTTATCTATTTCCCAGACGTCTCCCTCTACCGCTCTTGCTGCACAAGAGGAGGGTACGCCACTCCTTTTGACATCCTTAGATGAGAAATCTCTTGCACCGACATCACTAAATTCTTTAACCATGACAGACCCTCTCAAACATGCCCTCCTGCCTATTAGTCCTTCATCGCCTAAATCTTTTCAACAACCGGTCGACCTCTTAATATCTATTGATACAGTACCTCATCTACCCCCTGTATCACGCCCACAGTGGACTGGAATCACAACCTACCTTTCTTCCGTACCAAATTTACAATTCAAACCTGAAGACTGTCATTCTCCAGAAGATAGACGAATCCTATGGGAACGTTTGAATACCCCTTATTCTACTCAAATGCAAATGACCGATCCTGATGCCTCCACCATATACCCGAAGTGCTTACAGAAGCTTAAAATGCCCATGTTCTCACCTTCACCCCCCTCACCTCTACCAAATGCCCCGTCTACTTCTATCAACTTAACCAAATCTTCCCCTACGCTTGGGACCTCACCAATGCCCAGTCTAACACACCCGCCTAAGCGACTCGATTTATCCAAAAATAAATCCGCCCCGCCACCTAGGAGACAAACTCAATTTGTGCCTCCATCACAATCAAAACCCTCATCGTCATACCCACTTTCCATATTAGGACCTCATCCCTCTACCTTACATCAATATATCATACCTCCTGCGTTTTCTTCAAAACGACCTACGCCTTCCGCACCTATACAGAGATCAAAGGGTATAACAACACCGTTACCCCACATATCCTGTCCACCCATTAACCCTAAACAAACTCCATCATCAAAGGATTTATTTTCTGTCACTCCCCTTTCTCCGTGGTTGTTTCCCACTACCACGTCATCTATAGCCTCATCATCTAACCAGCCGAACGTAACTTCTGCGCCAAAGAAACCATTTAGTGAAAAACACGTGTCAACACCCCTCGGCTAAACCACCACCCGTACAAACCAACCACGCCCAAACATTACCAAAACCCGCACAACCAATACCCTCATCCGATTTTGACCCACTCAAAGGATCTTACGCCAAAATCCTTGCTATGTTGGTGGAGAATGCGACCATTTCCCTACCCCCACTTAGACCTTATGACCCGTCTAAACCTCGACCCGCAGGTTATGATGAGTCTAAAATCTGCGCATATCACCGCACACCAGGACATGATGTGGAGGGATGCAAAGCTTTAAAAACCATCCTTCGTCAGTCACCTCTCCCGGATAGAAAGGTTAAGAAAGACAACTTACGAAGGGAGAGACCTTTAGCTTCAACCCCCTCTACTATATCATCTGTCCCCGCCTCACCAAGATCTATCATTATTACAACCCCACCTCTTGAAGACCATGAGTTATCCCAACCATCTTCCTCATCTCAGGTCTACGAGATTAATATGATTAGTGTCGCTACTCGAGGGCAGAAAAACAATGGGAAAGCGAAAGAAAACACACCTGCGGCATCTCTTTCTCCTTCAACCATCCCGATTGCACCACCACCTAAAGTGGTTATTCGCGGACCCGCCTATCCCGTCTCTAATGGAGTTTCCCACCGAACTATGATCAAACAGCTTCATCAATCACCCGTAAAAATGACACTGTATGATCTCATTCAGACTTCTGAATCTCATCGACAAGCTCTCATTGAGATCCTTCAAGGGATAGAGGTTTTACCCAATGAAACCCTGCCTGTTGCCTCCATTCTAACACCCAATCACGTTGCTTCTCTCACCAAACAACCCACTGCTCCAACCACTTCTGTCTCTGTACAACAAGCCGCTGCAGTCAGTTTCTCGGAAGATGAAATTGTTGACTTTGGTACAGAAGACCCCGATCCTGCCCTTTTCATCTCCGCTTACGTCCGGGATATCCGGGTACGTCGTGTTATGATTGACGGGGGCGCCAGCCTAAACATCATCTCTTCAAAAGCCTTCCAACAAATGAATATCCCTTCTAGTTGCATGTGTGCCAACCCCATCATGTTGCGGTCATTCAATGACGCTATTACCTCTACCTTAGGCACCGTGATCCTCAACATTCGTGTAGGACCGCGTACTTTACCCGAACTCTTCTATGTCCTTGAGGGAGAGTTCCAATATAATATATTGCTGGGTCGTCCTTGGATCCGGGCCATGGGATGCGTTCCCTCAACATTACATAGATGCATAAAATTTGAGTACGAGGGGAAGTCCTACACCGTAAAAGCTGATCCTCCTCCCTTTAAAACCTGCAATATGTTATACCACCCTAACGATGTGCTTATACCAATCAAGGCACCCATACATTCAACCCAACCATCCTCTTCAAATGTACCTCAACCATCCACCTCAACTGCATCTATGCCTTCAACTGATGAAACCACCGTCGCAAAAACCACTTCCCTTCCCGCAGCTAACATCCCAACCTCCGACCCCTTAGTAGATGTTTTTCAACGCCTTACGCTGGGGGAGTACCGCCTATATAACGTTAGTTCTTTCCCTACCCCGCAGGAGTACGGAAAATTACATGCACATCCCACCTACGACCGTCGCGTGGGGGAAGTAATCTCTTACGGACCACCCCATTGCCGCACCAACCTAACATATGGGGGTGTTGACGCATCTTCCATTACCCCTGAACCTCCTCTTGGTGTGGTTCCCTTCCAATCCGATTTCCAATACCTGACAAATCGTCGCTTCGCCCTCACTTTCTTGACTCGCTGTGCTTGGAAAGGCTTTGGTTTTGGTCTTTATGAACAAGGCCGACATACGCTCATCCCCATCACCACACGCAAACATAATGATCGCAGTGGTCTCGGTTTTCCTGAAACACCTACACAGGAGACACCTCGTGTCAGCTGTATTCTGGAAGAAGACAACGTCACCCCTACCAAACCATCATCACCCACTTTGCCATCATCACCCACAGAATCTATAGACCCTGAATCTATCCCTCCTAACTTTTTTTTTTCATAAATGCCATCTTCATAGGTCCTCTCACTTATCAACGCGATAATGAGGACCCATCTTCTTTGCCCCTTCTGTATCCAGACATGATCGAAGAGGATTCACCTTTGATTAATGTTGTTGAGTGTCAGGATGACGAATCCATCCTCACTTACCTTGGCGCGGATGATTCTTATATTCAACGAGCCTTACCATCTGAAACCCAAACCATGCTGAACGAATCTACTATAGAAATCAACATCCACACGGAGGAGGATCCTCACATAGTGAAGATCGGACAATCCCTTAACACATCAGAACAAGCCGCCTTTACTACCTTTCTCCGTACCCGCAACCAAGCTTTCGCTTGGTCCTACGCTGACATGCCAGGAATTGATCCTACCATTGCCGTCCATAACATTACCCTAAACCTCGATTCCAAACCAGTCAAACAAAAACTGAGAAAAATGCATCCACGCATTGCCCTCTTGGTCAAAGAAGAGCTTCAACGACTTCTCTCTATTTCCTTCATCTTGCCTATTGACTATCCTCAATGGATTTCTAACATCGTACCTGTCACTAAAGCGACGGGGGGACTTCGGATATGCACGGATTTCTGGGATCTTAACCTCGCTTGCCCTAAGGATGACTTTCCCCTCCCAAGTATTGATCAACTTGTTGATCTCACTGCGGGCCATGAAATGCTTTCTCTCATGGATGGCTTTTCAGGATACAATCAAATTTTGGTCGCACCCGCCGATCAACATAAGACCGCTTTCATAACTCCTTGGGAACCTTCTGTTACCGTGTAATGCCATTTGGCCTTAAGAATGCTGGTGCAACCTATCAGCGGGCTATGACCTACATTTTCATGACATTATGCACACTATCCTTGAAGATTACGTCGACGATCTTCTTGGCAAGTCTAAACATCGCAGTGAACATCTCGATGTTTTAACCATTATTTTCGATCGCCTGTTGCAATATTTTGTTCATCTTCAACCAAAGAAATGTGTCTTTGGTGTCCTTTCGGGGAAACTTCTTGGTTTTATCATCTCTTTGCGTGGCATTGAGGTCGATCCATCTAAAGTAAAAGCTATCCTAGAAATGCCTCCACCCAAAAACCTCAAACAATTGCGTAGTTTGCAGGGTAAACTTCAATCCATCCGGCGTTTCATCTCCCAACTCTCGGATCGATGTCACCCTTTTCATCACCTTCTTAAAAAGGACGTTGCCTTTCAATGGAGTGAGGAGTGTCACCAAGCCTTCGAAGCTCTCAAAACTTATCTCTTACAGCCACCCGTGCTTATCCCACCCCAGGACGACCACCCTTTCTACCTTTATCTTTCCGCCACTGACCATGCTATAGGAGCTATGCTTGCACATCGGGACTCGGCGCATCGAGAACAGGCCGTTTATTATATAAGTCGTACCCTCGTGGATTACGAGACTAGGTATACACATGTAGAAAAATTGTGCCTAGCCCTATCATTCGTAGCTACCAAACTCCGACATTACCTCCTGAATCACAAAACTTTTGTCATCACCAACACGGACCCCATTCATTATATGTACGCCAAACCACATCTAAACCAACGCATCGCTCGATGGCTCATGCTCCTCGCCGACCTCGACCTTGAGTTTATACAACAGAAGTCAATCAAAGGACAAACTCTTGCAGACCAACTTGCGGAGGCCCCTTTACCTGGGGAACAATTTACCAATTTTACATTCCCCGACGAACTCATCGCCACTCTTTCACTCGGGGAAGAGTCGTATCAAATGACCCTCTTCTTCGATGGATCTAAATGCCAGCGCGGCGGAGGAGCCGGCGTTGTTCTCATCCCTCTTGACGCTGAACCTATGCCTCTTTCATTCCGGCTTGATTTCCCCTGCACTAATAATGTCGGCGGAATACGAGGCCCTTGTTACTGGTCTCCTGTTGCGATACACTTAGGCATCAAATCTATCAATATCTTTGGTGACTCTCAATTGGTAGTCAATCAAGTTATGGGCATCTACCAATGCAAAAATGAGGAACTTCAAAAGTACAAACACTACGTGGATTCACTTCTAGCCTTATTTACTCACTATTCTATCCAAACCATTCCCCGCTCCACTAACAAATTTGCGGATACTATGGCTTGCTTAGCCTCGCAAATTCCCGCCGCATGAATGACTCGAATTATTCGTCGTGGTCCAACAACTTTTTGCCCCATCTATTCTACCCGGTAGTTTGTATGATAAATACTTGTCTACTAGTTCGCGGGATACAGTACCACCAATTTCACGACTACCTTACAATCTCTGTTCTCCCACCTGACCTTACTAGTAACGGAAAACGTGCTTTTCTTAAAAGCGTTTCTCGTTATGTTGTCATGGGGGACTCCTCTATAAACGTGGCTTTGATGGCATCCTCCTTCGCTGTCTAACCGGCGCGGAGGTCACCTATACCATCCAACAAGTCCATGATGGGATTTGTGGTGGACATTTTAGTGGCCTTGCCGTGGCTAAATGAATCCTTCGCCTAGGTTATTATTGGCCTACTCTCAATAACGACTGCTACGAATATGTTAAGCGTTGTGTTATGTGTCAACAACATGCCAACCTTCAACATACTCCTAGCCATCCACTGCAGGTCGCACGAGATCTTTGGCCTTTCTCACAATGGGGTTTAGACCTTATTGGTGAGATTCACCCGACCTCTTCACAACGTCACCGTTGGATAATCACAGCAACCGAATATTACACAAAATGGGTGGAGGCCATTCCACTCATTTCAATCAAAAAAGAAAAAATTGTCGAATTCATTAACCATCACATTATCTGTCGTTTTGGTATTCCTCATCGCCTAATAACAGATAATGGTAAATCTTTCAAAAACAAGTTGTTACTGAGACCTTTGCGACAACTTTGGTATCAAACTTAGTTTCTCATCACCTTACTATCCATGGAGCCAATGGTCAGGCTGAATCTTCTAATAAAACCCTAACCAAAATCCTCATGAAAGTTGTCAATGAATCCGGAAGAAATTGGCACGATCACATTCCCTTTGCCCTTTGGGCTTATCGTACTAGCATTCGTACCTCTACTAACGCTACACCTTTTTCTTTGGTATATGGTACCGAGGCCGTCTTGCCTCTCGAAATACAAATACCCTCCCTCAGAATATCCCTTCAGGATATTCTCACCAACGATGATTTCCGCCAAGAACGGTTAGCCCAATTGGAGCTTCTTGACGAACGTCGTCTTACAGCTCTTGATCACCTCCAAATCTATCAAAAACGCATCAAGCGTGCTTATGATAAGCGACTTCATGAGCGTATCTTTAAGGTTGGTGATCTTGTCCTCAAAGAGAATCAACATGTCACCAAACTAGAAAAGAGCAAACGTGGAAAATTTGCTCCCAATTGGATTGGGCCTTATATAATCACTCACACCTATGGATCAGGCACTTATCATTTAGCTTAAGCAACGGTAAACTGAGCTGAACCCCTTAATGCCTTGCATCTTCGACCATTCTACTGTTGAATCTAGTGTTATATCACTTCTTATCTACCTACTGCTCGTCCCTTGAGCTCATTTACCGCTACATACACTTTGTTTTCTATATCTCAAAATAAAATCAAAATCACTCCTCACCTCCCCTTGATGATGCCTTCCCCTTTTTAGTCTAGTCCATGACTTCAAAGTATTAAAATAAGCCGTATTCTTATGGGATTTTCTTGAGTCAAACTTCCTACTAAACTAGATGCTTCACGCCAAAAGAACATCTAGTCATCTAAATTAAATATAGACTGCTCCCTTGAAGGACAGCTATATGCCAAACTATTGCTGCTACTATAAATAGATTTGCTCCCAGAAGGACATGACTATGCACTAAAATCATATCTCTGCTACTATAAATATAGATGCTCCCCGAAGGACAACTATACACGGTCACCTTTATCGAAGCTTCTTGCATTGATCAGCTTTGTGAAGACCTCAAGAATAGTACAATCAATATCCCTTGTAGACTTCCCGCATCGATCAGTCTACATTCAGTCAAATAAAAGCCTCATTCAAAAGAACCTTTTGGGTCATGGACTTGTCTATTTAGGGTAGGTTCTCTTTCGTCAGAACACTCACTTTGTAACAAGTTCTCTGTACCTCAGCTATATCATCCACCTCACCTCACCATTTGTTTCAACTCAAGGGACGTAACGTACACCTGATATATTGTGATCATACAACTCTTTTCACCTATTGACTTCTTGTCTATGCACGGTACCTAGGGCTTCAAGCTCGTTCTACGTTGTGTGGTTTGTTTAGCTCTTTTCACCTACGGAGCACTCTTTCCGCTTTGCCTCGCATCTAGGATTGTGTGTTGATCTTAATCAGGACACGATTCCCTACTACTTGGGTATGCTAACTTTTGCTTCACCTATACCTACACCAACAACATTATCCTACCAACACCAACAACATTACCCTACCAACATCAAATTTTTACCAAACGAAAAATTGCCTAACCACAACCAAATTGCCTAAATTCACCTCTCCCTGGTCCTAAGGGAGAACTACATCGGTCTGAGGCCCCTCCTTGCTTTGTGCAATGGGCTATGTAGGCAGCACTTCGGAGACATGGGGTCTCCCAAGGTTAGCTCGACCATCCCCTACCATAACCTATCATGTGTGGTAAATATAAATATTTTTGTGTATTTCTATTTAATCACATTCCTCTTTATCCTTTAAAAAAATAAAAAAAAAAAAAAAAAAACCAAAAATCACAACGCAAACATTCTTATTATTATAACTCAAATCAACATACATATCTCGTTTTATTTAGATGTTAAACAAATACATCTTCTCTATCATCGACACGCAGGTCGGTACTCTTATTTATTCTTATACCTTGCTAACATTTATTTAGACCCTCACGCCTCATCCCGAACTAGGTGATGATCGTGATCGTCGACCCCTCTCGCCAGGCCTCTCTGTCCTCAATGGTACCACGGCTATTGGTACCGCCCACTGATCTGCCAATCTCTCCTGTAACATATGAATACACCCTCTCGCATGGAGGACTCCAGCCTCTAGTCTCTCCGCCCGTGACTCCGCAACCACTAACAATCCTCTTGTCTCATTCACCTGCGTTTGGAGCTGCTGAACCAAATGCTGCAGACGATCCCTCTCTGCTGTAATCACAGCTATGTCAGGGCGATCGTGTACACCTCGCAGCTCTACTACCCACCATAACCTATAGGCCTCTATCATTTCGGCATCCATTACACTGCGATTGGCTGCTATCTCCTCGGGCCCTTCTGGAGGTGTTGGCCGGGGAGGTGAGAATGCTGCCTCGGCGTCGATCCTCATATATGGTCTATAAGCCTGGGGTATATCCTGCACAAATCCAAATTGTCACCGCACGCAATCTATAGGAATCCTCTCATATTCACCTGGCCTGTGCCCCGCGATCCACCTCAATCGCTCTACACCTCTCAACTCCTCAGCTATGTTCTCGGTTACCATATAGTTCCCGTAAGGCCTCCAACAGATATCCGCAACCGTCACCCTCTCCCATACCTGCCTGTAATACTCGATGTCACCCGTCACGGCCTGAGATCTTGCCTCTTGTTCCGCATGGGACCCAGCGTCCCGAATCCCAACCTCTCTCCGGTCTCTCTGCTGGATGGATCGGCCTATTGGTCGCACACAAACAATGTGCTCATAGGCCCAACAGTGTAATAAGTATGAACAATCCAGTGTCGTTCTGTGATTTCACCTACAAGCCCATAAACCCCTGTATAGCTCCGCCAAATATGCAGGTGCCCATGCAAAAGTCACGTTCCTTTCTATCATCTCCCAGATAACACACATCAATGCCTTTGGAAATCTTCCCCCTTCTGCCCTCGGTAATGCATAATACCCTACCGCTATCATTAATATCACTGCTAACCTTGTCTCCTCAGGGTGTGCTGCATACATTACCCCATACGTAAATGATAAGCCTCGCTGTGTCAAATCTCGTGCGTATGGACCAAATACTGTTGTTATCGCTCCCCGTGCCGCACTAGGTAGTGCCTGATATACTGGTTCTCCTGTAATAGGGAGTCTCAAAATACGGAACACATCTTCCAATGTTACTGTCATCTCCCCTGTTGGCAGATAGAAGGTATTTTTCTCAGGATTCCATCTCTCAATCAACGCCTGTAACATAGCATGGTTACGTGTGATTCGTGAATAATAGCGGATTCCACTTAACCCCAAACGATTTATCAATGTCCATTCAGCTGGCGTTACATCCGCTCGGATTCGTGACAACAGCGCTGGCACACTATCATTCATCCTCAACCCTGCCTGAGCCTGCATACATCAAAACAACAAACAACCATTCAATCCATCAGGGTTTTTCTCACATTCTGGAAATTCCTACAGCAACCGGTATCGTTTACAGCTAACCGATACCGGTTGAGTAACCGATACCGGTTATCCCTAACCGATATCGGTCCCTGTTAGTTTCATACACCTTGCCTAAACAACCACCTACAACAATAATTTGAGCGTCTATTCCTTTCTATACCTACAAACATACCTGAAACCCCTGATTACCTACCCCGTAACACTTATAACCCTTGCTATCATGTTTTCTTTTTCATATCTACCCACTTAATCTCTTATTCATAACACATGCAAAAGTCAAATCATAACCAAAACGTTTACCTCTTGGGTTGCAGTAGCTTGAGGTGGCCCTTGTCTTCCCTCTTGTCCCTGCCTGCTGGATGTTTCTCCTCGTCCTGCCATTATCACCACCTTTTTCAAACCTGCCTTTCTGTCTTCTGAATCTCAGATCACAATCACTTTCCCTGTCTCTTTACTCCTAATCACTCAAATTTCTCATGCAATTACCTGTCTCAGTCGTCAAAAAGTGTCGCGTTCACGTATTTAACTTCTTGCATGGCTCTCAAAATTAGAACTTAAGTTGCCACCCTAGCTTTTTTATTTTTAGAAAAGCTCATACCTAAATAACCGGTATCGGTTATGTAACCGATATCGGTCTACTACCTACCGGCGTCGGTTACCTAACCGATATCGGTTACGCACCTGGCCTTTTGAAACATGGTCTTTTCTTCATTTTTTTACCAAATTTTTGTCGCGCCCGCCTCTTTTCCTGCATCACAACACCATTATCCATATTTGTCTATCCACCACACATATCAATACAATTTTGTTAACATCATCTAGTTTACAAAAACAAACAAGTCATCAACTAAGGATACCACAACAAAACAAAAAACTATCTATCTATACAACATTTGGATCCAACTCATCAGATACATATATCACAATGTCACAAAACCAGCCCACAACATGCAACATTTCATCATATAACATGTCATCCTTATATACGTGCAAAAACAAAAACATCAACATCATCCATATATCAACATGTCAACTAAACTCATCCTACATTCTATATCACAAACCATCGACAAAATACTTAAACACATTTTTGAACACTGCATGTGGATCAAAACATCATCTCTATATATATATACAAATTTTCAAATATACAATGTGCCCTGCATCGGGGCCTCTGTGATCTCATCATACAACTAAGCCGGCACGCAGGCCGCAATAACTATCCAAAATCTCGACTCGGCTCGCAGGCCGGTATCAAATATACAACCCGTACTCGACTCGCAGGCCGGTATATAATGAATAAATGAATCCATACATGAATAAATGTAGGCACGCAGGCCTCTATCAACACAACCGGTTCGCAGACCGGTGCCCATGCCTATATACAAAAACAATACAGGGATCCCTCAGCTCTCCCCACCGCCCTCGGCACCTCTCCCTGCTGGTCCCTGTGGCGCCTCTCGCCTCCTGCCTGTAACGGACACGCCGGCTGTGGCTGCACCTCCCTGAGATCTCTGGCTGTGAGAGGTCTCTGCTCTATGAGCTGCATAAGGCTGATACTCAACTCCGGTACTATCAAGAATATCCTGATAGTATCGGGCCTCCGCTCTAACCTCCATATAGCACCCTCGAGCCACTGAAGGAGCTGGGGCTGGTCCCCTGGCACCTAATACTAGTACCCCTATGCTGTCTTTGGTGGTGCTGTGGGCATTTGTGCCTCTGTCTTGTGGTAGTATCTCATGCACACACTGCACAGGGGGCGTGGCTGCTTCTTCTTTGTGATGGTGCCGTACTTGTCTTCTTCTTTCTGCTGCTATTTCTGCTGCTGTACTGCTGCTGCACTGTGGCTGCGCCGCTGCTGGTGGTGGTGCACATGCTGTGCTGTGTGCAGCACCCTGTAGGACACCTATCCCTGTAATAGCACTGACTTTGCCTGCTGTCTTTGCCCACAGACCACAGGCTAATCTCTCTCTGCTTATCACAGTTTGCCAGTGCAGTTTCATGCGGTGTGCTTTACCTCACCGCTCTCGACCACCCACCACACCCTGTATGCTCCTGTACACCCAGCATCATCTACTGTGTCATCTGCTGGCCTCTCAGCAACCCAATCTGGATCAGAGAGCATGTGTGCGAGGCGGGGGGCCTCTACATCATCCCTCCTGTACTGAGGGAAGGGAGGTGGCTCGTCCTGTCACAGCCCCATCTACCTGCGTACCCTCTCTAGGGGTATCCTCTCATACTCTCCTGGCCTCCGTCCTGCTATCCAGAATGTATTGGATCCAGCGTAACTGTACTCGGCCTCCTCTGTGCGGGTGATGACCTCTGTAAGGTCTCCATACGATGTCTACCGCTGTCAGGCCCTCTAATAAATGTCTATAATACGCCACATCTCGCCCTGCAAGAACTGCTCGTGGCTGCCCCACGACCCCCAACCACCTCTGAAAGCCATATCTGTATATGACCTGTGGCCCTGGCTGCTGGGGTAACCCTACTGGCCTGATGCATATGATGTGCTCATATGCCCAACAATGTAGCAAAAATGTCGAACAGATACCGAATCGCCTCATCCGGCGATAACCCCGAGCTCTCTGTATAGCCTGCACCGGATATCTGGTGCCCAAGCATAACAGGTGTGCTCCTCCACCATCTCATGAAGCACCCCCATCAATTCCTGTGGAAAGCGGCCTCCCTCTGAGTCCGGGAGGGCGAAGCAGGTGATCCCAATCATCATCAGCACAGCCAGCCGTGTCTCGTGTCGATGCACGCAGTACATGTCACCATACCCAATGCTCGCGCTGTGATAGGTAAGTAGCGCGGCTGCATCTCCAAAAACCTGTAATATGCTGTCCATGGCAGTCTCTGAATCTACCTGGAAGACTGCCTCTCCCTCGATAGGTAGTCGAAGGATGCGATACACATCCTCCAACGTGATAGTCATCTCCCCAGTCGGGAGATGGAACACATTGGTCGCCGGATCCCATCTCTCGATGAGGGCGACCATCAGGCTGTGATCTCTCTCTATCGCTCTATACCTCTGGACTCCACCGAGTCCCACCTCGCGCATGATCACCCAATGAGCCGCAGATATGTGTGGCCGCATCCGCACCAACAGCGGGGGCATCCTATCCCGCATCGTCAACTGCTGACGTGCCTGCAAAACCAACCCACATCCTTAGACCTACTTTTTATCACAACATCTACTTTATCCTCTAAACCCCCTTTTATCCCCCCGACCACACCCCGACTCTCTACCACCCCACCCAAAACCCAAACTCACACCACCTACAAAACCAAACTCACAACCCCAAAACAAAACAAATCCAAACCCACCCAACCCCAAAACAAAACAAATCCAAACCCACCCAACCCCAAAACAAAACAAAATCAACCCAACCCACCCCAACCAAACCCCACCCCACCCAACACCCAAACCCAACTCCACCCACACTCAACCAAAACCCAACCCAACCCACACTCAACCAAAACCCAACCCAACCCACACTCACCCATAACCGACCCCGGTCCCCCTCCCACCGACGCCGGTCAACGATCAACCGGCATCGGTAACCCACAGACCCACCCTGCCCTAAAAATTCGCGACCGATGCCGGTCGCTTAGTGACCGGCATCGGTCAGCTTTGGAAATTCCGCGCGAACCCGACGCAGCTACCCCTTTCTTCTTTTTCCCTATTTCTACCTCTCTACCCACCCAAACACCCTAAAAACCTACCCACCCTGCCGCCTTGGCCTATTTCACCTATCTACCCTCTCCCTTTTTCAAATCATTTCCATTTATTCATTATTTTCTACAAAACATTATATTCCTACCCAAATCCCAAAACCAACATAATGCAATAAAATGCACAAAATGAGGAGTTTCGAACTTACCCGTACGACGACACGTCGTCGTGGTGGGATAGGTGGTGGTGGTCCAGCTGGTCCAGCCCCTCCTGCTCCTCCTGCCTGTGCCATAGCTCCAATTCTGATCTGCTGGGTCCCCGGCCAATCAACTGCTGCCTCCTCCTCACTCGGGCCCGCAAACAACTCACTCCTCCACCAAAATAGCTCCACCTCACTCAATAAACCTCCAATCTCAACTCTCCACGTCAGACAAGTCAATTTGGTTTTCAAAATAACAAAGTGACAATGACAAGCCGTATTTTTCTTTTTATAGGTTTTTCGCCCATAACCGATATCGGTTTCATTTTGCCCTAATGAACCGGTATCGGTCCCTTGACCGATATCGGTCATGTAGAATCGACATCGGTTTTTCTGCCAACTTTCCCCCAATATTTTTTGCCCCTTTTTTTTACCACATATCGCCTATATCCACCTTTCTTTGAACACCATTTGTTTACCCATTTGGCCCGACCCAAGGCCTTAACCTACCTATTCGGCCCGACCAAGGCCTCGCCTAACCATTTTGCCCGACCCAAGGCCTTAACCTACCTGTTTGGCCCGACCCAAGGCCTCGGCCTACCTATTCGGCCCGACCCAAGGCCTCGCCTAACCATTTGGCCCGACCCAAGGCCTTAACCTACCTATGTCGGCCCGACCCAGGCCTCGCCTAACCATTTGACTGACCCAAGGCCTTAACCTACCTATTTGGCCCGACCCAAGGCCTCAACCTACCTATTCGGCCCGACCCAAGGCCTCGCCCTAACCATTTGGCCCGACCCAAGGCCTTAACCTACCTATTTGGCCCGACCCAAGGCCTCAACCTACCTATTTGGCCCGACCCAAGGCCTCAACCTACCCATTTGGCCCGACCCAAGGCCTCAACCTACCTATTTGCCCGACCCAAGGCCGTGACCTACCCAACCGGCCCGACCCAAGGCCGTAACCTACCCATCCGGCCCGACCCAAGGCCTCACCCTACCCATCCGGCCCGACCCAAGGCCTCACCCCAACCATTTGGCCAAACCCAAGGCCGCAACCCAACAACTTGGCCCGACCCAAGGCCGTACCACTTCCATACCTTACCCAACATCAACAATATACACTTTTATCCACCCATCATGTAATTTTTTTGTTCACTCGAGCTCACCTGTTCGTGTTTTATCATGATTAGGGTCCTTGACTTGATCTGTCGACCAACTTTGCCTAGACCTAGACCGTGACGTTTATCTCAACCAAACCAACCATTTGGTACTGCCGAACATGCCTAAACGTTCCTGTACCTTACCTGTTATATACCCTGGAGCTACTTCCTATGCCTTGGATACCAGGATTATATCACCCTTGTTTGGATAAACTATCGACCTTTGCCTATACATTGCTGGTTTGCTCGTCAAATCATGTACCCTAGTCGTACTATTGCATTTCAACATGCGTCTGCTTCCTTGGACCTACCCCACCACCTTACCATCCTCTCTACAACATGTACCCTTTATCAACCCTATCCCTGATTTCCCGTTCACTCAATCTGTGATAGATTTGAGGGGGATTACCTATATCCTTAACATGAGAAACCACTTCATATTATTGTCCGTGCAGCTTTACAAAACAAGCTACATGACAATAAGGGGCTAATGTAGACACCAAATTTGTGTCTTACGACCCCTTGTGACCCGCATCTCATCTCGCAACTTAACCTCATCACCTAAACCTTACACAATTATTTATTAATTACCTTGTAATTGATAAATCCACCATCACCTTACCTGCCACCTCATTTTGCCACCTCATCATGACCTAGCCCTAACCCTAAACTAACCTAATTAAGACCTATGACTTGGTCTAGACTCACATCCATAACTAATGCCTCCTTACTCGCACCCAAAACCGACCTTCTAGCCACTTGACCAAGCCCGCAACTAATCTCTCGGGAGAAAAGCAGGGAAGGTGGGCTATTTTACTAAAAATAGCCTACTTTTTCCTTACCGATGCCGGTTCCTACTCGACCGCCGTCGGTTACGCAACCGCCATCGGTTCCCTGTAAATGGGCTCCCCAAACCAAAACAACGGATCGGAATTTCATTTTGGGATCGGTTGAAGGATTTCGGATCAACGAGAGCATTGGGAGCTAGAAACAGTCCGATCTTCACTTGACCGAGTAGAGACGAGTGGAAATACCAGAAGTGTTTACAGCAAAGGAGATCAGCTTGCATCTTGGTCAAAACCAGTAAGTCACATCTTGCATGTCCTCTGTTATAACATTTCTTATGCTTCTTGAATCTCAGTCCTCCTAAATCCGTTTCTGAATCCACTACCCAACGTGCCATTGCATCTAACTGTCATTCCTTTACCCTCATCATCTCATTTCCTAATATCATCCATAAACCAGCCTTACAAACACCATAGCTACCAAGAAGATCCTAGAACCCACCGGTATCGGTTATCAGTAACCGGCATCGGTTATCAGTAACCGGCATCGGTTCCTCTGATCAAAACCAGAAAACCAGCCTTTCCCTACCCAGTTCAACGAAACAACTTAATTGATATCTTACAGTCTTTTGTGTTAATTCATATTAGCAGGGGAACTGACCACCTTCGAAAGGAAGTTTTATATTTCCTGGGCCCAAGGCAGTTCCCTCATTTATTGTCTAATTAAAATCTTGTGGTCTTGTGTTCTTATTTGCAGGTAGTCCTTCCAAGACAAAAAGGAGTTCTTAGCAGTCAGCCTGATCTTTCTCTACGGTACGCGCACACCATCTCGACATTCTACAGGTATTCCTCCTAGCCCCTAACCTTATCTGTTTCTAAAAGGAACGAAACATTTCCGAGTGAAACAATGTATGTTGATTTGAGTTATAATAATAAGAATGTTTTCGTTTTGATTTTCGGTTTTTGGAAAAAAGGATAAAGAGGAATGTGATTAAATAGAAATACACAAAAATATTTATATTTACCACACATGATAGGTTATGGTAGGGGATGGTCGAGCTAACCTTGGGAGACCCCATGTCTCCGAAGTGCTGCCTACATAGCCCATTGCACAAAGCAAGGAGGGGCCTCAGACCGATGTAGTTCTCCCTTAGGATCAGGGAGAGGCGAATTCAGGCAATTTGGTACGGTTTAGGCAATTGGTTGGTTGGTAAGAATATTGATATTAATATTGGTAAGGTAAGGTTGTTGGTGTCGGTAATGAATTGGCGATGTTGTAAAAGGTATAAGGGAAGCGAAAGTGAGCCTACCCAAGTAGAAGGGAACCATGTCCTGATTAAGATCAACACACAATCCTAGATGCGAGGCAAAGCGGAAAGAGTGCTCCGTAGGTGAAAAGAGCTAAACAAACCACACAACGTAGAACGAGCTTGAAGCCCTAGGTACCGTGCATAGACGAGAAGTCAATAGGTGAAAAGAGTTGTATGATCACAATATATCGGGTGTACGTTACGTCCCTTGAGTTGAAACAAATGGTGAGGTGAGGTGGATGATATAGCTGAGGTACAGAGAACTTGTTACAAAGTGAGTGTTCTGACGAAAGAGAACCTACCCTAAATAGACAAGTCCATGACCCAAAACTTCTTTTTGAATGAGGCTTTTATTTGACTGAATGTAGACTGATCGATGCGGGAAGTCTACAAGGGATATTGATTGTACTATTCTTGAGGTCTTCACGAAGCTGATCAATGCGAGAAGCTTCTGATAAAGGCTGACTGTGTATAGCTGTCCTTCGGGAGCAGTCTATTTATAGTAGCAGATATGATTTTAGTGCATAGCTGTCCTTCGGGGGAGCAGTCTATTTATAGTAGCAGCAATAGTTTGGCATATAGCTGTCCTTCAAGGGAGCAGTCTATATTTAATTTAGATGACTAGATGTTCTTTTGGCGTGAAGCATCTAGTTTAGTAGGAAGTTTGACTCAAGAAAATCCCATAAGAATACGGCTTATTTTAATACTTTGAAGTCATGGACTAGACTAAAAAGGGGAAGGCATCGTTTAGGTGAGGTGAGAATCAAACTATGTGAGCTTGATTTTCATTATGAGGTGTAGGAAACGAAGTGCATGTAGCGGTAAATGAGCTCAAGGGACGAGCGGCAGGTAGATAAGAAGTGATATAACACTAAATTCAATAGTAGAATGGTCGAA
Organism: Taxus wallichiana var. yunnanensis; assembly: GCA_018340775.1. Classification (NCBI taxonomy): domain Eukaryota; kingdom Viridiplantae; phylum Streptophyta; class Pinopsida; order Cupressales; family Taxaceae; genus Taxus; species Taxus wallichiana. Next base: position 348,256,623 of record CM031240.1, on the reverse strand, counting down.
GATGCAAGGCATTAAGGGGTTCAGGCTCAGGTTTACCATTAAGCGAAGCTAAATGATAAGTGCCTGATCCATAGGTGTGAGTGATTATATAAGGCCCAATCCAATTGGGAGCAAATTTTCCACGTTTGCTCTTTTCTAGTTTGGTGACATGTTGATTCTCTTTGAGGACAAGATCACCAACCTTAAAGGTACGCTCATGAAGTCGCTTATCATAAGCACGTTTGATATGTTTTTGATAGATTTGAAGGTGATCAAGAGCTGTAAGACGACGTTCGTCAAGAAGCTCCAATTGGGCTAACCGCTCTTGGCGGAAATCATCGTTGGTGAGAATATCCTGAAGGGATATTCTAAGGGAGGGTATTTGTATTTCGAGAGGCAAAACAGCCTCGGTACCGTATACCAAAGAAAAAGGTGTGGCATTAGTGGAGGTACGAATACTAGTACGATAAGCCCAAAGGGCAAAGGGGATGTGATCATGCCAATTTCTGCCGGATTCATTGACAACTTTCATGAGGATTTTGGTTAGTGTTTTATTAGAGGATTCGGCTTGTCCATTTGCTTGTGGATAGTAGGGTGATGAGAAGCTAAGTTTGATGCCAAAGTTGTCGCAAAGGTCTTGCAACAACTTGTTTTTGAAAGATTTTCCATTATCTGTTATCAGGCGATGAGGAACACCAAAACGACAAATAATGTGGTGGTTAATGAACTCTACAATTTTTTCTTTTTTAGTTGAAATGAGTGGAATAGCCTCCACCCATTTTGTGTAATATTCGGTTGCTGTGATAATCCATCGGTGACGTTGCGAAGAGGACGGATGAATCTCACCAATAAGGTCTAAACCCCATTGTGAGAAAGGCCAAAGATCTTGTGCGACCTGCAGCGGATGGCTAGGAGTATGTTGAAGGTTAGCATGTTGTTGACACATAACACAATGCTTAACATATTCGTAGCAGTCATTATTGAGAGTAGGCCAATAATAACCAAGGTGAAGGATTCGTTTGGCCACGGCAAGGCCACTAAAATGCCCGCCACAAATACCGTCATGTACTTGTTGGATGGTATGGGTGACCTCCGCGCCGGTGAGACATCGAAGGAGGATGCCATCAAAGCCACGTTTATAAAGGAGTCCCCCCATAACTACATAACGAGAAACGCGTTTAAGAAAAGCACGTTTACCAGTACTAGTAAGGTCAGATGGGAGAACAGAGGTTGTAAGGTAGTCGTGAAATTGGTGATACCAAGTATCCTGTGAATTAGCAGACACAGTATTTATCATACAAACTACCGGGGTTGAGTAGGATGGGGCAAAAAGTTGTTGGACCACGACGAATAATTCAGAGTCAGTTGATGAAGCTGGAATTTGCGAGGCTAAGCAAGCCATAGTATCCACAAATTTGTTAGTGGAGCGGGGAATGGTTTGGATAGAATAGTGAGTAAATAAGGCTAAAAGTGAGTCCACGTAGTATTTGTACTTTTGAAGTTCCTCATTTTTACATTGGTAGATGCCCATAACTTGATTGACTACCAATTGAGAGTCGCCAAAAATATTGATAGATTTGATACCTAAGTGTATCGCAACTTGGAGACCCAGAACAAGGGCCTCGTATTCCGCTGTATTATTGGTGCAGGGGAAATCAAGCCGGAATGAAAGAGGCATAGGTTCAGCGTCAAGAGGGATGAGAACAATGCCGGCTCCTCCGCCGCGCTGGCATTTAGATCCATCGAAGAAGAGGGTCATTTGATACGACTCTTCCCCGAGTGAAAGAGTGGCGATGAGTTCGTCGGGGAATGTAAAATTGGTAAATTGTTCCCCAGGTAAAGGGGCTTCCGCAAGTTGGTCTGCGATGGTTTGTCCTTTGATTGATTTCTGGTGGACGAACTCAAGGTCGAGGTTGGCGAGGAGCATGAGCCATCGGGCGATGCGTTGGTTTAGATGAGGTTTGGCATACATGTAATGGATGGGGTCCATGTTGGTGATGATGAAAGTTTTGTGATTCAGAAGGTAGTGTCGGAGTTTGGTAGCCACGAATGATAGGGCTAGGCACAACCTTTCTACATGTGTATACCTAGTCTCATAGTCCACCAAAGTATGACTTATATAATAAACGGCTTGTTCTCGATTTTCAGAGTCACGATGTGCAAGCATGGCCCCTACAGCGTGGTCAGTGGTGGAAAGGTAAAGGTAGAAAGGGCGGTCGTCTTGAGGTGGGATAAGCACGGGTGGCTGCAAGAGATAAGTTTTGAGAGCTTCAAAGGCTTGGTGGCACTCTTTGCTCCATTGAAAATCAATGTCCTTCTTAAGGAGGTGATGGAAAGGTTGACATCGATCCGAGAGTTGGGAGATGAAACGTCGGATAGATTGAAGCTTACCTTGTAAACTACGCAATTGTTTGAGATTAGTAGGTGGGGGCATTTCTAGAATAGCTTTGACTTTAGATGGGTCGACCTCAATGCCACGCAAAGAGACGATAAAGCCAAGAAGTTTTCCCGAAAGGACACCAAAGACACATTTCTTTGGTTGAAGGCGGACAGAATATTGTAACAGGCGATCAAAGATAATGGTTAAAACATCGAGATGTTCACTGCGATGTTTAGACTTGCCAAGAAGATCGTCGACGTAATCTTCAAGGATTGTGTGCATAATGTCATGAAAAATGTAGGTCATAGCCCGCTGATAGGTGGCACCAGCATTCTTAAGGCCGAATGGCATTACACGGTAACAGAAGGTTCCCCAAGGAGTTATGAAGGTAGTTTTGTGTTGATCGGCAGGGGCAACCAAAATTTGGTTGTATCCTGAAAAGCCATCCATGAGAGAAAGCATTTCATGACCCGCAGTGAGATCAACAAGTTGATCAATGCTTGGTAGGGGGAAGTCATCCTTAGGGCAAGCGAGGTTAAGATCCCGGAAATCCGTGCATATCCGAAGTCCCCCCGTCACTTTAGTGACAGGTACGATGTTAGAAATCCATTGAGGATAGTCAATAGGCAAATGAAGGAAACAGAAAGGAGTCGTTGGAGCTCCTCTTTGACCAAGAGGGCAATGCGTGGATGCATTTTTCTCAATTTCTGTTTAATTGGCTTGGAATCGGGTTTCAGTGTAATGTTATGGACAGCAATGTCAGGATCAATTCCTGGCATGTCAGCGTAGGACCAAGCGAAAGCTTGGTTGCGAGCACGGAGGAAAGTAGTAAAGGTGACTTGTTCTGATGCGTTAAGGGATTGTCCGATCTTCACAATGTGAGGATCCTCCTCCGTGTGGATGTTGATTTCTATAGTAGACTCATTCAGCATGGTTTGGGTTTCAGATGGTAAGGCTCGTTGAATATAAGAGTCATCCGCGCCAAGGTAAGTGAGGATGGAGTCATCATCCTGACACTCAACAACATTAATCAAAGGTGAATCCTCTTCGATCATGTCTGGATACAGAAGGGGAAGAGAAGATGGGTCCTCATTATCACGTTGATAAGTGAGAGGACCTATGAAGATAGCATTTATGAAAAAAAAAGTTAGGAGGGATAGATTCAGGGTCTATAGATTCTGTGGGTGATGATGGCAAAGTGGGTGATGATGGTTTTGTAGGGGTGACGCGTGTCTTCTTCCGAATCAACCACACGAGGTGTCTCCATGTGTAGGTGTTTTAGGAAAACCCGAGACCACTGCGATCATTGTGTTTGCGGGTAGTCACGGGAATGAGTGTATGTCGGCCTTGTTCAGTAAAGACCAAAACCAAAGCCTTTCCAAACACAGCTGAGTCAAGAAGGTGAGGGCGAAACGATGATTTGTCAAGTATTGAAAATCAGATTGGAAGGGAACCACACCAAGAGGAGGTTCAGGGGTAATGGAGGATGCGTCAACACCCCCATATGTTAGGTTGGTGCGGCAATGGGGTGGTCCGTAAGAGATTACCTCCCCCACGTGACAGTCGTAGGTGGGATGTGCATGCAATTGTTCGTACTCCTACGGGGTAGGGAAAGAACTAACGTTATATAGGCGGTACTCCCCCAGCGTAAGGCGTTGAAAAACATCTACTAAGGGGTCGGAGGTTGGGATGTTAGCTGCGGGAAGGGAAGTGGTTTTTGCGACGGTGGTTTCATCAGTTGAAGGCGTAGGCACGGTTGAGGTGGATGGTTGAGGTACATTTGAAGAGGATGGTTGGGTTGAATGTATGGGTGTCTTGATTGGTATAAGCACATCGTTAGGGCGGTATAACATATTGCAGGTTTTAAAAGGGGGAGGATCAGCTTTTACGGTGTAGGACTTCCCCTCGTACTCAAATTTTATGCATCTATGTAATGTTGAGGGAACGCATCCCATGGCCCGGATCCAAGGACGACCCAGCAATATATTATATTGGAACTCTCCCTCAAGGACATAGAAGAGTTCGGGTAAAGTACGTGGTCCTACCCGAATGTTGAGGATCACGGTGCCTAAGGTAGAGGTAATAGCATCATTGAATGATCGCAACATGATGGGGTTGGCGCACATGCAACTGGAAGGGATATTCATTTGTTGGAAGGCTTTTGAAGAGATGATGTTTAGGCTAGCGCCCCCGTCAATCATAACACGACGTACCCGAATGTCCCGAACGTACGCTGAGATAAAAAGAGCAGGGTCAGGATCTTCGGTACCAAAGTCGATAATTTCATCTTCAGAGAAACTGACTGCAGCAGCTTGTGGTACAGAGACGGAAGTGGTTGGGGCGGTGGGTTGTTTGGTGAGAGAGGCAACATGATTGGGTGTCAGAATGGAGGCAACGGGAAGGGTTTCATTAGGTAAGACCTCGATCCCCTGAAGAATTTCAACGAGAGCTTGTCGATGAGATTCAGAAGTCTGAATGAGATCATATAGTGTCATTTTTACGGGTGATTGGTGAAGCTGTTTAATCATGGCTCGATGGGCAGCTCCATTAGAGACGGGGTAAGTGGGTCCACGAATAACCACTTTGGGTGGTGGTGCAATCGGGATGCTGGACGGAGAAGGAGAGGACGCAGGTGTGCTTTCTTTCGCTTTCTCATTGTTTTTCTGCGCTCGAGTAGCAACACTAATCATATTAATCTCGTAGACCGGAGATGAAGAAGATGATTGGGATAAATCATGGTCTTCAAGAGGTGGGGTTGTAATAATGACAGATCTTGGTGAGGCGGGGACAGATGGTATAGGAGAGGGAATGGAAACTAAAGGTCTCTCCCTTCGTAAGTTGTCTTTCTTAACCTTTCTATCTGGGAGAGGTGACTGACGAAGGATGGTTTTTAAAGCTTTGCATCCCTCCACATCATGTCCTGGTGTGCGGTGATAAGCGCAGATCTTAGACTCATCATAACCTATAGGTCGAGGTTTAGACGGGTCATAAGGTCTAAGTGGGGGTAGGGAAATGGTCGCATTCTCTACTAACATAGCAAGGATTTTGGCGTAAGATCCTTTAAGTGGGTCAAAATCAGAAGAGGATGAGGGTATTGATTGCGCGGGTTTTGGTAATGTTTGGGTGTGGTTGGTTCGTATGGGTGGTGGTTTAGCCGAGGGGTGTTGACACGTGTTTTTCACTAAACGTGGTTTCTTTGGCGCAGAAGCTATATTGGATGATGAGGCCACAGATGGTGTGGTATCAGAAAACAACCACGGGGAAATAGGAGTGACCGAAAACAAATCTTTTGATGATGGAATTTGTTTAGGGTTGATAGGTGGACAGGATACGCGGAGTGATAATGTTGATATACCCTTTGATCCCTGTATGGGTGCAGAAGGCGTAGGTCATTTTGAAGAAAACGCAGGAGGTATGATATATTGGTGCAAGGTGGAAGGATGAGGTCCCAATATGGAAGGTAGGTATGACGATGATGGTTTTGATTGTGATAGAGGCACGGGTTGAGTGTATCTCCTAAGTGGCGGGCGGCTTTATTCTTGGACAAATCTAGTCGCTTAGGTGGGTGTGTTAGACTGGGTATGGGTAAGGTCCCAAGCGTAGGGGAAGATTTGGCTAAGTTAATAGAAGTGGACGGGGCATTTGGTAGAGGTGAGGGGGGTGAAGGTGAGAACATGGGCATTTTAAGCTTCTGTAAACACTTCGGGTATATGGTGGAGGCCTCAGGATCGGTCATTTGCATTTGAGTAGAATATGGCGTACTCAAACGTTCCCATAGGGCCTGTCTATCTTCTGTGGAATGACAGTCCTCACGTGTGAATGTGAACTTTTGTACGGAAGAAAGGTGGGTTGTGATTCCGGTCCACTGTGGGTGTGATACAGGGGGTAAACGAGGCACTGTATCAATAGATGTCAAGAGGTCGACCGGTTGTTGAAAAGATTTAGGTGATGAAGGACTAATAGGCAGGAGGGCATGTTCGAGAGGATCCGTCATGGTTAAAGAATTTGGTGATGTCGGTGCAAGAGATTCCTCGTCTAAGGATGTCAAAAGGAGTGGCGTACCTCCCTCTTGTGCAGCAAGAGGGGTAGAAGGGGAAATCTGGGAAATAGATAGGTTAGATAACATCCGTTCGCAATCTTGTAGGGATGTGGTATAAGAAGACTCATCGATGGGAAGAGAAGTCTGGGCAGTTAACTCCTTTATGGGTAAAGGAATGATTTCGCTTTGGTTCGATGGTGGTAAAGGAGGTTCGGGCTCCTGTGTTAGTGAAGAGGCTTGATTCAAAATTTTCTCGATAGAGGCTTTGGGCTGGGTATCAAAGACTGCATGGATCTCATGAACACTCTCCTCGGCTAAGATATCCTGGTTTATGTTGCTGTTGGAAGAGTGATTCGGGAATGGTTTGTTAAAGATTTTCAAATTTCGGTTGGCAGGGGCATTAGGATTATCGAGGGTTATATCCCCTGCATCAACCATTTCCTGCACTATGTTTTTCAACATCTTGCAGTTCTCATGACTGTGTCCCTTCACGCGGTGGAAGTTACAGAAGTCATTTTCTTTGTACCAGGAAGGTATGGCGCGAGTGGAATCAAACCCGGAATGAGGTTTAACAGGAGGTAATGTAATGGCTCCTGCTTTGAGCAATTTTTCCAATATCACACCATATGTTTCTCCCAAGGGAGTGTAGTTGATGGGCTCGGCTTTGTACTTATAGGTGGTTTTTGGTGGAGTATTGGACGGCGCTTGAGATTTGACCATCACCGCGTGGACAGCTCCTTTTGATTTAGAAGAAGTGGACGCGTGAGGAGTGGTGGTATTTGGTTTATTGGTAGAATCAGGAGTTCGGAAATTGGGGTTTTTGTTACGCAACCACAATTTCTCTTCCTCTAAGGCTCGAATCTCTAGTTTTCGAGCCATAGTAAAGGCTTCATCGAATGTATGGAAAGTTTGGATTTGGAGAGTAGGAGAAATGTGCTTAGCACATGCCCGCGTGAAAAGTTCGATAAGTTCAGTCTGAGGCAAGGCATATGTAAGTTGGTTGATAAGGCCGCGCCATCATCCGACGAAATCTGTGATAGATTCGTCTTCGAATTGTCGAATGGCATAAAGGTCGGTGATGGATACTTTCTTAGCAATGTTAATGGAGAAGTGATCCAAGAAAGATTGGGCTAGTTAGTTAAAAGAGAAGATTGAGTGCTGGGTTAAAGCACTGTACCACTCCAAGGCAGGTCCTGATAAGGACATGGGAAAGGTGCGGAGTAACAAGGCATCATCATGGGCAATCAAATAACAAGCATGTCTAAATGATCACAAGTGTTGTTGAGGATCCTCTTTACTATTAAAACGAGTAAATTTCGGCAACTCCCATTGAGGAGGATATGAATGAAGGGGGACAGAAGGGTGAATGGGCTCCCGACAAACTTGCTCGTATGTCAAGGCGCTACGACTTCCTGAAACAGAAGCCTCCAGGTTTTGCATTTTGTCCATCATTTGTTTAATTAGATCAGTAGTTGGATGAGATGATGGTGTGGTTGTGGTAAATGGAGGCAAATTGGGCCAAGGACCACCGCTAGACCCTGGTGGGGTTAAGTGTTGATAAGGTGTGGAGGATGAATATGTTGAGGCAACCGAATAGGGATGTCCCATATAGGATGTTGAGGTCACTGGATACGTGTATGGGAATGAAAAGGTAGGTAGAGCTTGAGAAGGAAAGCTCGTGTGGATAGGTGGCAAAGAGCAAGTCATGAATGGAGCAGTCTGCAAGAGAGATGAGGTAGGGGCAGTCGGCGGTAATGATATGTGGGGTCCGAGGTTAACCAACGGAAAGCCAATCTGAGTCGTATGAACCTCTGAAGCCGTCGGATTGGGAGACGGGGCTAGAGATGCAGGAAGCAAGGCGGTATTATCAGGCGGAGTGGGAGCTAAATGAGCAGCTATACTAATAGGCATACCCACAAGGAGCTGACCATCAGGCGTACGGTCAGGGGTATGAGACAAATAGTATTGTACAGCACTAGGATTAGCATCTAGAAATTTGGCAAAGTCCTTATCTCCCACAGGAATTTTAGGAACCTCGCTGGTATCCGTAGGATTCCCCACAGAATGTGAAGGGGGTGATTCAGGCAAAGAAACAGAGCAAGCGTGTGAAACCATGGCGGCAGCTTGCTTTCGAGTGATAACAACCATGGACGGGGAGTTCACGAGAGGGTTTCAATCATTAGGAGCAAAACAAACTTCATCGTAAAATTAGTAGGTTCTTTGGTTTGTCCGAATTGGAAAAGAGAGTAACCGATATCGGTCTAGTAACCGATGTTGGTTACACTATAGCCGACGTCGGTCAGGTAACCGATGTCGGTGTAAGAAGTCTGGGCTAACAAGATATAAAAAGGCTGCTAATTTGATTTTTAACAACGTTTAGTATACTTGTCCAATTATTGATCACAGAAGATAGAGTATGAGAAAGAAAACAGAACTAAAAACAAGCAAGATGCACACGCAAATCTAGAGATTAACCCTAGGGTTAATTTTAATTATCATGGGCTTATGCCTTTAGACGTAGAATGATGTCAGAATCCTAAACAAGAGACTTAGGGGAAATGTCAAGTTGTTTTGGCTTATAAGGTTACCTCAATCGGGTGGAGGAATACCGCGGAAAAAGGGGGATGTTTGAGCTGTTGTGTTAATTGTGAAGTGATTCGGTATGTGTTGTGCAGTGAATGTAAGATTAATTTCCTGTCAATACCATGGATATCACCCCCACGTGTACGACCTGTTACTTAATCTACGTTCACTAGAATTGAAAAACAACAAGCAGGAATGCAATGCATGTGTTTTAAACCCAAATCAAAAATTATGTTCGATGAAGCAAGAGAGATGACTTTCACTAATGTGAAACTAGGAAAGCAAGACAAATTCTTTACGAAATATATAACAAAAGCAGCAACAACAAGTATGCTTCCTAAAATGAAAATAAGCAAGAGAAACAGAAACCCAAGATGGGTCCCACCGGGCGTGCCAAAATGTTTCACTCGGAATGTTTCGTTCCTTTTAGAAACAGATAAGGGTTGGGGCTAGGAGGAATACCTGTAGAATGTCGAGATGGTGTGTGCGTACCATAGAGAAAGATCAGGCTGACTGCGAAGAACTCCTTTTTGTCTTGGAAGGACTACCTGCAAATAAGAACACAAGACCACAAGATTTTAATTAGATAATAAATGAGGAAACTGCCTTGGGCCCAGGAAATATAAAACTTCCTTTCGAAGGTGGTCAGTTCCCCTGCTAATATGAATTAACACAAAAGACTATAAGATATTAATTAAATTGCTTTGTTGAACTGGGTAGGGGAAAGGCTGGTTATTGGTTATAGTCAGTATAACCGATGGCGGTTACTGATAACCGATGGCGGTTACTGATGACCGATATCGGTAGAGTCTAAGATCTGAAGGTTAGTTGTTTTGTGGGGTGGTGGTGTTATTTGGTAGTTGTGTTATTTGTAGAGGGTCAGTATATAGGTAATATTAGGAAATAGCGTGATGAGATCTAGATGAATGACAGTTAGATGCAATGACATGTTGGGTAGTAGATCCAAGGATGGATTTGTAGGGACTTATGATTCAAAAAGCCGAAGAAATGTTATTAAAGAGGACATGCAAGATGGAACTTACTGATTATTCACGGAGATGCAGGTCCAAGAGCTCTGATGGCAAAGCAGAACTGAGGTAGGATGAAACCGCAGCACACAGCATGAGATCAAATCAGCTGAGTATCACAGGGCTCTGGTATCTAGTTGCAGTCCTGGGCTTGCTCTCCCTTGCTGCTAACTCTCCTTGTCTCTTCACTTGTCTCTGCTCAGTCAAGTAAAGATCCGGGTTTTCTCGATCGCTCCTGATGCTCTTTCTTGATTCAAAGAATCCTTTTCTCTGATCCAAAAATGAAATTCCGATCCTTTGTTTTTGGTTTGGGGAGGCCATTTACAGGGAACCGATGGCGGTTACGTAACCGACGGCGGTCGAGTAGGAACCGGCATCGGTAAGGAAAAAGTAGGCTATTTTTAGTAAAACAGCCCACCTTCCCTGCTTTTCTCCCGAGAGATTAGTTGCGGGCTTGGTCAAGTGACTAGAAGGTCGGTTTTAGGTGCGAGAAAGGGGTCCTTAGTCATGGGTGTAGGTGTAGACCAAGTTTTAGGTTTTAATTAGGTTAGTTTAGGATTAGGGCTAGGTCATGATGAGGTGGCAAAATGAGGTGGCAGGTGAGGTGATGGGGATTTATCAATTACAAGGTAATTAATAAATAATTGTGTAAGGTTTAGGTAATGAGGTTAGGTTGCGAAATGGGATGCGGGTCACAAGGGGTCGTAAGACACGAATTTGGTGTCTACATGAAGATGATGATGATGAAGAAGCACCAAACTTCTCATGCGTTGTGCTCACTCATGCCCAGTCAAATAAAGGAGTTTCATCTTCGGAAATTACAACAAACAAAAAGAAAGAATACACCTCTATTGAAATTCCCCAGAACAAAATAATTGGCAAATGATCTCCACTACCACCATCAATGGCTTCAAACAAGGAGAAACTAGATCTGATAGCAAGGAAGAATCCTTTTACCACACCAAGTAAGTCCTTTGGTACCTCTCCTAGTTCAAAATATATTTCTAAGGTCAGTCCCTCACCTAATTCTAGTCCAGCTAAATCTATTAAATCTCAACCAAAACCAGCCACTACCTCTCCTTTTAAATCTGCTACCACATCCATCAAAGAGACCTAAGCTCCCAAGGTAGCACCATCCCCTCAATGTAAAACTTCTACCATTTCTAGAACATCATCTTAACTCCATTTGACTATGTGAATAAAACCAAAGTCCAAATCATGGAGATGGAATATTTACAAATTCATCTAGCTCAGTTCAAGAGTTTTGTTAATGTTGTCAAAAATGGTACCCCAAAGCCTAGCACTGCAGATCCCAATGATAAAGGTATACTCCCCACACCATCCACACATTCCTCACAAAACATGTTGGCGCTTGGTGCATCGAATACCAATAAAGTAGAACCTTTCTACCTATCCCTTATTGTGAAAGGCTGCCAACTTAATAATTGTATTATAGACTCTGGAGTCTTTGATAATGTCATGCCTATCAAATTAGTAAATTCCTTAGGAATTACCTTGACCCATGAAAATGGATCTTGCTATTCCATGGAATCCAAATAAGTTATGTTGGTGGGTAAAATAAAGGATGCTCAAGTGGCCTTGGCTGATTTTCAAGAGAATAAATTATTTCTCACCATTCTAGTAGTGGACATTCTAGCATCTTTCAGCATGCTCCTGAGTAGAATTTTTTGTAGAGATTTGGGTGGAGATATTAAACTAGATCGGTCTTCTGCAACCATTCTAGTAAAGGGAGAGATGAATAAGATATTGTCGGTGCACAAGATGAAATATAAGGTCCAAAAGTCAAATGATCCAAGAGAAAATATATTGTTCCAGGATAATGGGATGGGAAATTATTTCCTCAATTCAGAAAGAGATGAAAAATATTACTTTCCTCATCGAGGACAAAGAAAATTAGATTTTTACTATGGAATTCAACGGGATCCATTCAAGCACAGGGTTTAGAGCTGGTGTGGTTTTGATCTCACCTTCAAGATAAACCTTCCATTTCTTGTACAAAAGTTAATTTGAAAATACCAATAACATGACATAATAAGAATCTCCCTCCTAGGTATGGATGTCATTGAGTCTATGGGCATCAAAAATATCAAGTGTCTCGGAGTAGCATAAGTGATAGTCAAGCAGGTAAGGAAAAAATACCAAGTAAAAAATACAATACTATATAACTATATAAATAGGGTATGGGATTGCATTGAATCCTTCAATGCTTTCTCCATCCAATCCATCCTTCAAGATCAGAATGGGAGGGATGATTCTCTTGCAGTGTCAGCTTCCTTATTCATACCACATCCATCCTTTGGCAAAGATAAGGTGACCGTCGAGATGGTTTTTAGACCAAGTGTGCCTGATAATGTAAATAATTGGCAGGTATTCAACGAAGAAAATCAACTCCTTGATTTCTTGAAACAGAGAGATAATTTTAACAACCTCTTATTTGAAGGGAGTGATAATCCACATAGAGAGTCGATGGCTAAAGAATATAAAGAAGGAATCGAAGGGATTGATGAAGAGGGAGTACTCAAGCTTAAAGGAAACAAGATTCCGAGAGGCCTGGTCCCCCTTGAATATTTGATAAAAATGATAGATTCATCCAACAAAAATTGAAGAAACCTTCCCAGTGCCTATCTGATTTTAAGAAAGAAAAAATTGACACTACAGAGAAGTTGAGAATGGTCAATATCACAAAGTTTTTCTCATCTGAAGAAAAGAGAAGGTTCATTTATTTGTTGAAAAAGTATTAATTTTTTTTTACCTATTCTTATGATGAGCTTAAGTCCTTCCAAGCGAAGGAAATGCATCATTCAATCCCTTTGAATCCTAATGCCAAGCGTTTCAAGCAAAGTCAAAGGCCATATAATCAAAAAAATTGATAGCATCAAAGAAGAGGTTTTAAAGATGATAAACGCAAGAATCATCTTTCCTATCCACCAGTCCATATGGTTAGAAAATATTGTCCCTATGCAGAAGAAGAATGAAAAGATAAGAAATTGTATAGACTTCCGCAACCTGAACCAGGCTTCCCTGAAGGAAAATTATCCACTTCTAATCATCGATCACATTCTGCAAGCAATCATTAGATCTAAAATGCTTTCACTACTTGATGGTTTCTCATGATACAACTAGATTGAAGTGGCAGAATAATATAGGACTAAGACAACCTTCACCACTCCATGGGGAAATTTTGCATACAACGTAATCCCTATGAAAGTTTCAAATGGAGTGATGATGGAAAAGTATCGTTTGAATCAATCAAGAGAGCCATTTCCAAACTTCATACTCTGGTATGTCCCAATTTTGATAAAGATTTCATTATGTATTGTTATGCCTCTGAGCATAAAGTCTCTGCCATCCTGGTCCAAAATAATGATGAAAGTGTAGAAGAACCTATTGCTTTCATGAGATTCCTGTTGAACAATCATGAGTTAAACTATAGCTAGTCGGAAAAACATGCCTATGCCGTGAAGAATATCATATTCTACATCCTCAACTCTCACACTATATTTATAGTTTTAGGCATGAAAATCAAGTCCATTCTAATTTAGGAATACCCAGGAGCCAAGAGAGGAAATTGGTTTACATAAAATCAAGAGTATGATCTAGAGATATGACCATCAAACTTGGTCCAAGGAAATGGTTTATGCAAGCTGATAAAAAATGATACAGAGGATATTTTGAGCGCATATGATTCCTAAATCTCCCTAAACCATTACAACACTGAATATCATCTCAAGATATTTCCGTTGATATAAAGAAATCAAAAAACAAAGCTCGTATGAGCAAGTTATGGTCCATTGAAATTTTCAGCCAACATGTAAAATTTGAGGACTACGCGCAGGTTTGCTGACTTGGACAAATCGCATTACGACAAGTGGCATAGTTGATATGAAGAGAAATTTTTTTATTTAGGCACCGGTCTTTGACACTTGATTGCGAAATGGTGGGCCCCATTATTTTCTAGCTGGGGCCTTCAACTAGGGTTGGCACACTCTTTTTCTGGATGGGTACCTTGGCCTCTGATTCATATTACCATTATAATGGTTATGCATATATATACCACTTTGTGTTTATACCTCCTACATCTGGGATTTTTTATTACATGGTTATTATATTGTAATACATGTTTGAATTGTGTAATGCATTGACTTGCATTGCATTGGAGTAGCTCGCCCAAGCTCGAAAGTAACTTAGCAAACATTGGGTCATATAGCTCGGGACTTATATCCATACATTTAAGTGCGATGATCAACTCCCCACCATTCGGGATTAATACATGACAAAACCAACTCAATCCGCTACATTCCCACATAACTCAGGATTATCCATTAGCACATTGGATTAACATGTCATAGATCGCCACTACATGGAATCCAACAGCTCGGAATAACCAACATGGGCAATTCAAACAATGCAAAGGCGCGACCACATATATGTGGTAAGTTAACTCAATAGCTAGCCCAACCTTGGGAATTTGAATGAATACACTGGAACCATGTAAACATGGTGAACAACACAATGCAAAGACATAACCGAAGTCATGAGAATATTGGGCAAAGCTCCCGAATATAAACCTCAATGCAATCCCCATCGTGAGAAATGTGGGAATATCCCCACAATAGCCCAATCTAACTGGAAAAAGGGGATAGGGGGAACCAACCCCATGCCATGTGGGATCAAAAACATGCACCCTGCCAACACACCAAAATAGCTCGTCAAGCTGTAATATGAGCTCGCCGCTATTTAAAATAGGTTTTACAAGAGACTATGTAGAGGTAGTTTTCAAAAACCTTAGTTTTTGAAGCGCCTAGGTTCTGTATCAGACTTTGGTCTAAAAAAGGAAAAGTGTTCACAATACATAGAGGAACACAATGATGTCATTTATTATTCATGGAGTGTAATAGTTTTCCAGATGTAGGTGTTTTTATGACACAATTACAGAGATCGCATTATGGAGATATTGTAGAGCTATGGATTGATTTGGGAATTAGTTCTGACATTTTTTATGAGTTTTAGAATCAAAATCAGCTCTTTAAGAAGGTGACAGTGATCTCTTAGTCACATCGGAAGGTAAAAATTGCACTTTGAGTGTTGATTAATAGATCGATTCACGATTAAGTGAATCTGGAGAGGTAGCCCAACTGGGTGAACTCCATTATCAAACTTGTGGAGTATTTTATTTCAGTTTTGTTGCTTATGATAAGATTTTAAATTCAGTATAAGGAATTGAATAAATTGATTAAGAAAAGCAATTAACGGTAAAATTGGATGAATTTAAAATTTGAGAATCCTTTATCCACAATAAAAAAGTGAATGCACAATCAATTTTGGATGAACAAATAAAATTGAATGCATTGTGAAATTCAACTTGTGATCAAATTTTAATGGATTTGTAATTTTTCCAATTAAATCGAAAAGTTGAGTTAAGAATAAAAATTGATCTGTTAAGAGAAATTGGAAAATTTGGGGTTTCAAAACACCCAAAAGTGAATCCATAAATGCTCTTGATCAATTTTAAAATCATAATTTTTGAGTATCCAAATAAAATTTAAAATGGTACCCATGGGGTAAAAACCATTTTCAGATCAAGATTTGATATCAGAGCAGGTATCAACGCTTGCAAAACTTGCTAATCTCTGAGAATTTTTGGTATCAAAGCTGGTTTAGCTCGGTATTTTCTTCAGTTGAATATTCTTTAAGTGTGGTTTTGCATTTTGGGCTTGATCTTTCCATTTGTAGTGTGCGTTGTTTTGGAAAGTATATGTGTTGCAGGAAAACATGGGCAAGAGGTCTAACAAGGCAAAACTCGATGAGATTGAATCATTCAATCATCGATCCAAGATGAGAATGCATTCCTGAGATGTCATTTAATCTCCCTTAAGGAACAAATTGGTACATTAAAAAAAGAGCTAGAATCCAAGGATGAGCTCTTAATTGTATTACAATGTGGAGAATCAAAGAAAGAGGTACCATCAAGTAGTGATGCATCTAATATGATAGAAGAATGAATTGTAAGCATTACACCACATAATTCCTCTTCCCATACAGAATTGGATTCAAGAAATGCTTTGGGTGATTTTGAAAATAACACAAAGGGAATAAGATCTAGACTTTTGATTAAAATGAGATTTAATGGAATTGTCCTTGGTAAGGATAATCAAGGCATATCTAACCCCATACATGTTAAAGAATGACCTCATTTTGTAGGATTGGGGTATGCTAATGCAAGAAAAATGGAAGTTGTAGAAGGCTCCAGAACCACTGAAAAATAAAAGTTTCTGACAACAAAGAGGCTTCCCCATTAGCATCAAGAGATTTTTCATCCTCGGAAGATGGATCTGTTAAGAGATCACCAAGAAGAGGTATTGATATTCCTCCACCTCTTATTTACCATAAGCTTAAACGAACTGGTAAAAATCTTGATCCACTCTTTCCATTTAAGAAATTTGGCTATGATATGTAGAAAATGTGGTATGGTTATCCATGCACATTTTGTGGGATGTCTAACCATTGTGTAGCCAAATGTAGGAAACAAAAATATTTATTAGAAAATATTGTGAGAGATAACTCTCCTAAATGGTGCTTAGAGAAAAGAAGTTTACGTAAGTTTCCTAAAAATATGGACAAGAAAAATTGTGATCGCTGTAAAAAGCAAGGTCATGAAATTGATAAATGTTGGCAGTGTCCTAGAAAAAAATTGAAATTTTTTAACAAGGAAAGAACTTCTAAACCAAAAAAATTGAAAATTACCCTTGCAGTGGTTCATGTAAACATGGAAGAGAATCAACCACCTAGAAAGGAAAACTTCATTAAAATGGTGGGTAAACAGTTCCTTGGTTATATGTTTGCACAACAGTAATTGTTGATTAACTTGCAAAGTTTTCAAAGCAATTTTGGGATTCATTTTGATTTGTGAAAAAGGGGAAATTCCCATATATATTTTAGCTTTGATTGTGATGAAGTAACCTGAAGGGAGAATCCAAGTCACAGGAAATTGTGCAAATGTATCATCTAGGCATTGTTTGTATGTGTAACAATTATACAAACTCTTTGTAACTATGCATGATTTTTGCACATGTTATAAGTCTGTAAATTTAGGATTCAATATTTGTAGCTATCAAACATGGTTATAAATAGGTTGTATGAAATGCAATCCCCATTAAAATATCTTTAGCATTTTCTCGTTGACGTGTAAATAATTCTCTGGAAGTTTCTATATTCGATTTGTTCGATCAAAAGTTTGTGCCCAAACTCGATGTAAAGGAAGACACAAAGGATACCTATCATTTACAGCATTCTATACTATTCCAAAAAATCATTCCAAATTTTCATCGCCAAACCTAAATTGATTTTATACTGATATATGCTTTTACCCAACCAAATTTATACTCAAGACTTATGTATTTACATTAAGCATATATACAATTATATCTACATTCGCCATCTAAACTGAAGAAACATGCATGTGACAAATAAAATTATTATTTTTACATTGGATTTAAGAGACCTATATGTTTTTAACTACTGAGATGGGCCTTGTGATGAATTCCTTTTCTCCTCCTCCTAGGGTTGATCACCATTGGTAGCGTTGGAGGAGAAATCTTGTGAAAACTATCTTTATTACTATTGAGGATAGTGTAATGAAACTTGGAAGCACCATCAGTGTTGAACATGAAATCTAGATAAGATGATGATGTGCAATTCGCGTAGTATCTTCTGCATTGATATTATCCTCTATAAAATGGTGGAATAAGTTTCGGCTAGTCTCGGACTCTCGTGGGTTGAAGAATAATCAAATTCTGATGATCCTTCTCGTATAATCATGACAA
Source organism: Taxus wallichiana var. yunnanensis (assembly GCA_018340775.1). Taxonomy (NCBI): domain Eukaryota; kingdom Viridiplantae; phylum Streptophyta; class Pinopsida; order Cupressales; family Taxaceae; genus Taxus; species Taxus wallichiana. The sequence continues at coordinate 348,238,770 of CM031240.1, read as the reverse complement.
ATTTGTCTCTCAAATTCCTTTCTTATAGAATGAATGTTACATGCCTACTACACTCGATTCCTTCCAACTATAAAAAATTATTGTCTATTTAAAAACCCAAATCATTTGTTTCAATAAATGAAGAACATCGCAAATTTCTTAGTAAAGCCGATAAATTGCAAAATTTAAAGTCTCATTAAATTGTATAATCCATTAAGGATGAGCTACAACTTTTATTATCCATGTCTTCATTGTTTGAAATCATACTTTGATTGTTGCACTAACCATATAAGATAAATGATAAAAAAAAGGAAGAAATGAAAACCATGGATTAAATATGAGCTTCTAAAATACTTTAGAAGACTTAGTAGGTAGCAATGCTTAGAGACTTGCATATAGGAGGTTCAAATTCCTCTCTTCTTCACTTGAAAAATAATGTGGTTCATAATTCTTCTATAAACACAAAATTTTAAGGGTTTTTTTGGATAGCAGATACAAACCCTTCTATGAATATCCTTCATTTTTTTGATATATTTTTATTAAAAAATTCCAAGTCCCTGCATCTCTGGGTGAATTAAAAGGATGGATACATAGGGGATACTCGAGAGAGTCACGAGAGTGGTTGTACGTACATCATTTTTGTAATCCCATCCTATTAAAATGTACGTGGTGAGGTAATTTCACAGGTGAATCACAATAGAAGCAAATGGAAACTTGTTTCATAGATATATAAAAATATATATGGTTCAAATTCATCAAAAGACGTCAATATGGTCCACAGAATCCAAGTTCAATATTTTTGCATGCAATTTGACTATGTCAGAGGGGGCGCAAGCTTCTACCTCTAACAACATCTTTCGGCATAATTATTTTGTGGTCTCGTCACTCCCCCTTGGATTTTCCTATCACATGCATTGGGTTATCAAAATTGATGTGCATTAAATATTAATTTTCTTACCACCCTTTTAGGGTGGCTTGCCTATTTAAATGGCACATTGTTTTCCTACCATATTTGGGTTGCAGGTAATTTCTATAATGGTTCCCAAGTGCGTGATGAAGTTTATCCCCAACGTCTATGACAAGGCAATGGAACTGACTCAGTCCCTGATGTTTTGATGAATATTGTTGTTGTGGAACCAGTCATAAAATGGTATGAAAATTACAATCTTGTAACATACTATGTAGTTTACATTCCCTTCGAAGATTCCCCCAGGTCCTAGATTAGGCTATATTGGGAACCTCTTGGTCTCTAGGTTGTTGGTATGAAGAATATTACGAATGGTTTTTTCCTATTTTCTTTCAAATAACCTTCCCAGATCCAGGTCATTTTGAGTAAATCATGTTGTTGGTTCTTCTATACTACCTTTCTTCTCCTATTGCCTTGGACCTGAGGCTTCAAAGTTTCAGATCAAGTTTCACTCAAAGTCTCAGTCTATGTCGATTACCTGGTCTATCCTTCCCTCTTTGGGCCTTCATCCCTGAATTTTGTCAAGCCCATTAGGTGTGTTGTATACTTTGAACCAGAACATTTTACTTATACCGACCAAACATGTGTGTGTGTGTGTGTTAAGGTCAACTTAACCAAGGATTTAACAGGATCCTTCAATATCCAAATTGGTTCTAAGAGATTTTCTAAAAAGGTGGTATATTTCAACCTTCCCAACACTTGTTTGCGATGTTAAGCCCCTGACCACATAATAAAATACTATACGCTCAGAATCAGGCCCAAGCCAGTCAAGGACAAAGCTAAAGATAATAAACCCAAATTCTCATCTAACGACGATTACTGGTCCACTGTGACCAATAAAAAATAGTCGCATGGAATAAAACTAGTTCGGTTTCACTTCCCAAATCTTCACCCCCTGCTCATCAGGATGAATAAATTCCCACATTTTTTCTCACTTATCAGTGGGGAACTCTCACCCTAAACCCTTATAAAGCCAAGATACATTCAAATATTTCATTAGGGTGAAATTTGAGACCTCTTTGCAACCCTCTCGATACTCTCGTAGTCTACCTAGGGGTGGTGATGAATCATTTAGAGGTACTAATGGAGCTAAGTGCCACTCCATTTCATTAGAGGATTTTACTAAGATAAACCAATAAACACTTTTTTCTAACAATTTTTTTTACTGTAGGTGATGCTTTTGACTTGTAGGGTGATCAAGGGGAGCTTAGCATGAACAAAATTCCTTCATGAATTTCATACCCTGAAATGTTAGAGGCCTCGTAGAGTCCTCACAAAAATTCTTTTTGTGCTCTGCATGTCAGAAAATTGAAAATTTATATTTTATGAGTTTAGATGAAGTTGAAATTTCAGGATTCATTCTACAAACAACTTTATAGTGCATCTCGTTTGATTTTTCCCACTTTCACACTTCTCACACCAAATTATGGGGTGGCATTAGTATTTCCATATCCCCTAGGTTTGGCTCTTAAATCATGGTCTCGAGATAAGATCCATCACATGGTGCCATTTGAGTCCTATTAAATGTCAACGAATGCGCTTTTGGTATAGTCAATATCTATGTTATGAAGGCCCTAAAAGGACTACTTTATGGAAATGGCTTACTAACAAATTGACGCTTGCCTTTTGGCTAAGTTGTGGAGATTTCAATATGATTGAGCCTTCCAAAGATAAAGAAGGTGGTCTGTTGGTGCTTTGGTGCATTGAAGAACATGAGAATTATTTTTATTTCAAGAGTAAATGGAGTTTAGTGGACCCACTTCTTTGCCAGCAGACTTTCACTCCATAACCATGATTCAATGGGTCTAATTTTCAAGCTAGACATGATAAAATTATAAAAAAGTTTGGTTCATTGTAATGGACTCTGCATCTCTTTGAAGCAATAAAATATGTGTTTTGTGGCTATTCTCTTCCATATCTTGTGTTTATTGCATTATCTTTCCTATAGATATTGAATTTTTTGTGTTGTGCATGTTTTATTCTCTTTTGCAATGTTTATTTATGTTGTGCTCCATGGAAATGAGAGTTTGAATGTTGTTTTGTACTGTGACACTCATGTCTTCCCTTTCCTCTTTCATTTTCATCCCATCTCCACTCATTTGAGAGTGTCTTTCCCCCTTTTCTTGGTGTTATCACCTCTGTTAGCTTAGGATTTCCCATTTTTATGCATCTTTCTTGTCCTGGTCCCTTGGATTGTTAGATTGGGATTAGATAGTTGCATTTCTAGTAGTAGGAGTAGTTTAGTGTTAAGATTAGATAGAGAACCAACCTTATCTAGGAGGTATGTCTTAAGTAGCAAGTCCCACAACTTGAGAGATAGTCCCATGTTACCCAAAAACGTTGATTTCTCATTCATTCCATTCATGACAAATCTAAGGGTGTTGTTTTTCAGTGATATCAAGGCTATATTTATAAAAATCATCTTATTTTAATTTTCTCAAAATGTAAAGAAATGGATTTCAAATCGGTCAAGTATGGGTTCATGTCCTTGCACCAGCCCTACAATGATATAAATTGCAAGTATGTCTGATCTACCACATCTAAATACTGAGGAATTTTGATATTTGATTCAATACGGTGAGCATGGATCGAACACACAACCTTCGGATCTTCAATCTGATTCTCTCAAAGACAAATTATGCCTACATGTTTCACCTCATGCAAAACAATTTTGTTGAAAACTTATTGAGTGCTAGTGGTTTAGTGCATGTGGTCGACAATTGCTTTGTCCCACCTTCCATGCATTTTGAAAAATTATGACAACAATTCTATTTATCGATCTAATAGTTGAACGATAATTATGCATTGTATTTTACCTTAGTTACTTTTTACCATAGACAAGATAGCTTTTACTATTTACTATGGTAAATAGGAAGTTACTCTGAGTAATTAGTTGTTTGATTATTATATAATTTTATAACCATATTTGTTTAATATTCACGTTGGTTTATTGGTTGGTGTATTGTTACACATGTATAACCGTTTTGT